>JAREYC010000002.1:21362500-22562500 GCA_030015325.1 Cryptoblepharus egeriae
ATCCCTGCTGAAGTTCTGAGGTGCTGTAGAGGGACCATTTCCACTGAACTGTACAAGATATTCTGCCTTTGTTGGAGGGAAGGTGGAGTACCACAGGACATGAAGGACGCTAATATCGTCACACTGTACAAGAACAAAGGCGACAGGGGTGACTGCAACAACTACCGTGGCATCTCTCTTCTTAGTGTTGTAGGGAAGCTGCTTGCCCGTGTCATACTGAAGAGGCTTCAGGTGCTTGCAGAGAGAATCTATCCTGAATCACAGTGTGGATTTCGAGCCAACAGGTCCACCACTGATATGGTATTTTCCCTTCGACAGCTGCAAGAGAAATGTAGGGAACAAAGACAGCCACTCTTTGTAGCCTTCATAGACCTTACAAAGGCTTTTGATTTGGTTAGTAGGGATGGCCTTTTTAAAATCCTCCCCAAGATTGGATGCCCACCTAAGCCCCTCAACATCATCAGGTCCTTTCACGAGGACATGAAGGGCACTGTAGTTTTTGATGGCTTAACATCAGACTCCTTTCACATCCGAAGTGGAGTGAAGCAGGGCTGCGTCCTCGCACCAACTTTATTTGGGATCTTTTTTGCAGTCATGCTGAAGCATGCTTTTGGAAATGCAACAGAGGGAATCTATCTCTGGACCAGATCAGATGGAAAACTCTACAATCCTTCCTGACTAAGAGCAAAGTCCAAAGTCCAGCTGAAATGCTTGCGGGATTTCCTCTTCGCCGATGACGCTGCTGTTACTGCTCACTCTGCCGAAGACCTTCAACGACTTATGGACCGTTTTAGCAAAGCCTGCCAAGACTTTGGACTAATAATCAGCTTGAAGAAAACACAAGTCATGGGTCAGGGTGTGGATCCACCTCCCTGTATCACAATCTCTGAACATGAACTGGAGGTTGTCCATGACTTTGTGTACCTTGGCTCAACTATCTTTGACACTCTCTCCTTAGATACTGAGCTGAATAAACGTATTGGTAAAGCGGCTACTACATTCTCCAGGCTTACAAAGAGAGTATGGCTTAATAAGAAGCTGACGGAACATATGAAGATCAAGGTCTATAGAGCTTGCATCCTGAGCACACTCTTGTACTGCAGCAAGTCTTGGACCCTTTATGTATGGCAAGAGAAAAAGCTGAACACCTTCCATATGCGCTGTCTCCGACGTATTCTTGACATCATCTGGCGTGACAAAGTCTCAAATGACGCAGTCTTGGAACGTGCTGGAATCTCTAGCATGTTCACACTTCTGAAACAGCGGCATCTACGCTGGCTTGGGCATGTTGTGAGAATGGCTGATGGTCGGATTCCAAAAGATCTCCTATATGGAGAATTAGTGCAGGGAAAGCGCCCTAGAGAGAGACCACAGCTGTGATATAAAGACATCTGCAAGAGGGACCTAAAGGCCTTGGGAATGGACGTCAACAGCTGGGAAACCTTGACCTCCAATCGTTCAGCGTGGAGGCAAAAGACCCAGCATGGCCTTCTCCAACTGGAAGAGACACTTGTTCGGCAGGCTGAAGCAAAGAGACAGACCTGGAAGCAGCGAAACCTGGGGCCTGGGCAGGGGACGGAATTTATTTGTCCTCAGTGTGGAAGGGATTCCCACTCTCGAATTGGCCTTTTTAGCTACATTAGATGTTGTTTCAGGACCTCCAATCAGAGCATAATACCATAGTCTTTTGAGACTGAAGGATGCCAATGATCAAATGCTACAGCAAATATACCAGATCTGGCCCCCATTATGGCCACGGTTAGTTAAAAATTATGGTCCTGAATCTGCATATATTAAAGCTTGTCCTGTATACAGTTTTATTTCTTTTATTAGGAAATATTTCTCAGGTCAGTTTTTTTCTGACAATATTATTTTTGGTTGAAAAAATTTCTCTTTTCTAAATCTTCTTGGCCATAGAAGGAGGGTCTGAATGCAACCGCTCATTCCATAATAACAAAGACTTGCTTGTGAACAGCCATCGATAAGGAATTAAAAGTCTGATAGTGGTGAACTTTGTGTCATGTATGGCTGGAACCTGTTAGTTGCTTGGGGAGGAGCCAAAATGTAATGGTAAAGTACAAGGTTTCCATGGCAGAGCTTCCAAAGTCCACTCCCTATATTGAATTTTCTGCTAAAGGGATCTCTAGTAGCACAATGGAAATTGGCTTCTATCTAATCCTAAGAGAGCTACTGTCAATCACTGTAGGTCAACACTCGACTGTGCTATCCTAAAGACACCTTCTTGGGAGTAAGACCCACAGAACACAGTGGAGCTTATTTTTGAGTAGATATGGTTAGCATTGTGCTCTGAGTTAAACCAATGTTTTGATCCAAAACACATACAATGTTTTGATCCATATACTGTGCTTTCTCACAGTTCATTTTTGGATGATCTGCTCTTTCAACTCATTTCAATTATACCCAGAAGTCATTTGTTCAATGCATGTTCTTCTCTTTCAACCCCACTGTTGTTTCAAAGGCTAAAATTGACTTCCCCTATGTTGGTTTGCCTGTGACATGGTGAATCAGCCTGTTCTGGTGTGTGTGTGAGGGGTGGGGGAGAGGGAGAGAGAGAGAGAGAGAGAGAGAGCGTGTGCGCACCCATAGCCACTTTAGCTCCTGGTCTAATGAGAACCCATTTGCAGAAATCTTTGTGCGACAGCAGAAATTTGCAAGATAAAAAGGGCATTTGCAAGTTGTTAGCTGAAAAGCATTGGAAGAAACATTTGTAAACTAAAAAAGATCAGGTTCCACTTTTCAACCATTTCCACTTTTCACCGCAGCTCTTGTTCCTAATCCATCAGAGAAGTGGGGGATGCTTGTACTGTAATTTTCTTTTTCTGTAATACAGTATATTAATATCAGAAACCAGTATAGTTAGTATGATGCAAAGTCCATCAGAAAGAACAAGGAAATGTTATGGTGACACATATGTATCAATCCTAATCCCATATATTAGGATTGATACATATGTGTCACCATAACATTTCCTTGTATTAAATGGCTCATACCCTACAATCCAGAGTAACTACAGGAGCACGTAAGAGACTTTACGTATACCCATAGTTGCTGCACTACCTAGTGAAAACCTATGGGAAATTCATATTGCAATCCAGAGCAAATTGTTCTTTCACCGGAGCAAGGACTCCACGTAGTTACTCTGGATTGCGCCCTTACTCTCAGGAAAGTGTGTTTAGGATTGCAGCCATAGTTTATATATCCTTTGAGGGGAAGTCCTTCAATGTTCCCTGCACCTTTGGTCTTGAGAAATGCTGGCTCATGACCACAGAAATGTTTTCAAACAATGCTTGTTCCTCAGCATGATAATGGGGATGAGCCACCACCCTTAAGAGTCAGTCATGACTAGCAGGGAAATCTGCAAGCATGTTTACCTTTATCTTTTTTAACATGTTTAAAAAAATCTATCACAAAGGGCTGTGGGTGGCGCAAGCGGTTAAGGCGCTGTGTCTGTTAACCAAGCAGGCCAGAGTTCGAGATCCGGGTCGGTCCCACAAGACAGGGTGAGCTCCTGTCCTTAGCCCAGCTCTGCGACACCAGCTGGATCCAATCGTATCGGCTCTGCCTTTCCATTGGACTAATTCAGTGGCGTGGAGAGGGGGGATTTGCTGCTTGGGATTTGCTGCCTATCCTCCATAACAATCCAACCCAGGCTTTCCTCCTTCGCATGCAGCGTATGCAGTGCTGAGCACGATACCATAGTCTTTCAAGACTGACGGAGGCCTGCATTTAAAACATATTTTAGTTATTTCACCTCTCCATTTGATTGCTTTTGTGTGTGTGAATCTTACCAGGAAGAATCTATGTGTACTACCAAAAGACTTGGCTTGTTTATTCGAATTGCTACATTTGTATTGGGCCCATTTATGCAGCAAATCATACATTGTGATATGTTGTAGTTTGGGGTTATATACGCATGAAGAGGTCTTAAACAATACGGGAAGATGTCTGGATTTCAGCTGTGAATGCTGTGAATTTGAAATGTACCTGAAAATGCTAAATTGTGGATGAAGGCACTTTCCAAATAACTAGAAACAAGATAAGAAAGACAGGAGGATACTTAATAGCTGACAAGTTCAAACAACTCCATAGGCTCTTAAAGGCATCTTTTTACCTAAACCAGAACTATTAGTTTATTACCTTCTGGGTGAGTATGAAGGCTTTTCATGGCAAGAGTAACTTGAGTAACAAAAGTAACAAAATGATCTGTGGTGGTAAAGTTCAGTGGTCTTTAATCTTTTTTCCCCCCATAAGTTGCTGCAACCCCACAAGGTAAGCTTCGCAACCCCATTGGGACCTTGAAGAACACTATGACTACATAGTAGGTTGCTTGTGCTGGGGAACATCAGGTGGCTATTTTGTGCTGAGGATAGACTCCGTTCTCTAAACCAAGTTGGGTCCTATGTCACCCTAATAAGTGTAGGATTTGAAAAGGGTTTAAATCAGGAACAAGCAAACATTTTGGCAGGAGACCTACATCATCTCTCTGGCACTGTGTCAGGGCTGAGGGGAAAATAATTAATTATATTTCAAATCTGAACAAATTTACATAAATTTGCATAAATGAGTACATTAGAGATGGAACATATATGAATGAATTTTACTGAACTTATTATAATACACATCAAAACTATTGTACAGGCATGGAGACCCACAAGAGAATTATGAACTGTTTGCGAATCACCTCTTGCAGAGTGCAAACATATAGACTACTGCTGCAATCCTAAACTCTAGTTAGGCTGGCCTAAGACTGGGCATAATTCCTGTTCTGGTCTGGGGGTGTCTCAAAAGTGCTGTAAGACACTTCTGCACCACTCCTGGGGGAAGGTTAGGTTAGTGTCCAGACATGTATTTGCCTCCCAACATTATCATTGGAATAGGAAGACCATTGAGTTGTGCTGGTCTGGCCTAGGTTAGGATTGCACCCTAAACCAGAAACAAACTGAGATATACAGTATAGTAAGTTGGTCAGAGGCAATGTGATGATTAAAATAATGTCCAGTGAAAAGCAGAAAACGCATAGAGACATGGACTGATGAACTTGGGATCATTATGAATGTCACAACAAGCAATTGTGGGTCAGGGGCTCATTTAAGACAGGGGTGGGGGCGGTTGGAGGTCCTTCTGGGATGAGGTTTGGCCACCCCTGGTTTAAGTATGTTTTGTGTGGTATCTCCAGATTCAGACAGAGAGCCTTTGGCTTAAGAAATTCTCTTGCATTAATCATTTAAAAATAAAAGGGAAAAAAATTCTACTTGCATGTATCCAGGATAGTAGTAATACAAGTAGCTTCAAACAGATACAATTTAGATAAGGGCAATTTTTTAAAAAAAATTACAAATGCCAAATTATCTTGACTCAATTACACATTTCATCAGGAGGGGATGGAAAAAACCAGCTCCCAGGCACTAGTTAGGAGCAGCATAAAGGCAAAATAAGGGTGCTGCTTATAACTACAACTCGATAAAATCTTCCCGTCTAAAGGAAGGGACAAAACTCATTACAGATAAGGCATTTCCTCTGCCGGATTGCTTTTGATTTCAAGGCAGGGGCTCCAAAGGAAATCACTCCCTCCTATCTGTGCCCAGATCAGCCTTGCCTGTGGGCTCTGCTTCAGTCTGATCACAGCTCTGGGTTCCTCACACAGGGTGCCCATATGCCATCATCAAATAATAATAATAATAAACTGTAGGACACCCAAGGAAAATGTAGGACATGTCAAAATAAAAGCTGAAAACATATATACTACTTTCATGTGCTTAATTTAAACACTATATATTTGTTATTATTAAATTTAAAATTATTACATGTAATTTTTTACATATAATTTATTAATTACAAGAAGGCTGCATGTTGCCCGCTTATAAGGAAAAGGAGGACACTAAAGTTTTTTTCCATGTCACAAGGCTAAAAAAAGAGGACATGTCCTGGAAAGAAAGGACACATGGACTGAAGAGAACACACCTGGGAATGCAGGTGAAGGCATTCCTGGGGGCAGGAAGGGTTCCGAACATGTGCGTGTGTGACTGTGTTTGACATGGAAAGTGTGTCTGTATTGTGTGTGAATAAGAAACATGGAAAGTGTGAGTAGTGACATGGAAAGTGTTAGTGTGTGAGTGAGTGTGAGTGAGTGAGGCTGCAACCCTATCCACACTTTCCTGGGAGTGTATGACCCTTCAACTATAATGGGGTTTACTTCTGAGACTATGCATAGGATTAGGCTCTGAGTGAGTGAATGAGTGACATGGGAAGTGTGAGGAGTGAGTGACATGAAAGTGTCTGTGTGTGTGTGTGTGAGGGAGAGAGAGAAAAGGAAAGTGTGTGAGTGATATGGAAAGTGTGAGTGGTGACAGAAAAGTCTGTGTAAGTATGAGAGGGTGACAAGGAAACTGTATATGTGTGAGTGACTGTGTGAGTGACTGAAAGTATGTGAGAGAGAGTGACGAGAAAATTGTGTATATGTGTGTGAAAAGGAAAGTGAGAGTGAGGTGAGTGAGCAAATGAGTGAGTGACAGGGAAAGTGTGTGTCCGTGAAAATGACACGGAATGTGTCTAGGTGTGTGTGTGTGTGTGAGAGAGAGAGAGAGATTGAGAGAGAGAGAGGGGTGGGGGTGTTCTGTCTAGCATGTACCTGTCACGGAAAGTGTGTGCACATCATATGCAGGTAAGAGATGCCTCCCCAAGAGAATTTCTGTGTGCCTTTGCGTGCCATGTTCTATTAGCACAGGGTGTATAAAAATAGCCTGTCGGTCAGTGTGTGTTTGTGTGTGTGTTTGTGTGTGTGTGTGTGTGTGTGTGAGAGAGAGAGAGAGAGAGAGAGAGAGAGAGAGAGAGATTCCTCTGTGCCTTTTCGTTCAAGACCCTGTGAAGTGGAGAAGCTGCCCAGGCGAGTGACACACCAAGAACATGAAGAAGACGGCTCTGTGTGTGTGTGTGTGTTTGTGCGGGCACAATCCTATGCTTGCCTGTTCAAAGGAAAGCCCCATTGTGTTCAGTGGGACTTACTTCCAGGAAACTGTGAACAGGAATGCAGCCTCTGTCTCTCTCTCTCTCTCTCTCTCTCTCTCTCTCTCTCTCTGTGTGTGTGTGTGTGTGTGTGTGTGTGAGAGAGAGAGAGAGAGAGAGAGAATGCCATGGAAAATGTATGTGAGTGATAAGGAAAGTGTGTCTGTGTGTGTGTAAGGGAGAAAAAGTGTGTGCACGAATCCAGGGTGAATGGGAAGGAGGTAGCAATGTGCAATTGAACCACCGATCTGCTCTTAAGCAAAGGTTGGATCTGTGTGTGTGTTTATGTGTTGTGTGTGTGTGAATGGAGAGCCTGTGCGCACGTTGTGCCAAGGGGATCCCAGTCCCACATGTGGCTGTGAGGGAGGCAAACTGTGTGTGTGTGTGTGTGTGTGTGTGTGTGTGTGTGTGTGTGTGTGAGCTGGCAAGAGCAGAGGCGCCTTGTGCAGAAGCTCTTCCAGTGCGCAGCCTGCGCAGCCTCTCCAAAGGCTCCCTCTCCACTTGCTGGATGTGGCTGGAGCTGGGGAGAGGCAGGCAGGCGGGCGGGCGCTGCCGCTTTAAGAGCCTCGAGTGCGCGCAGAGCCAGCCCTCCTGCCCCCCTTTCCTCCCCCTGCGCGCCCCCGCCTCTCCCTTCTCCTCTCTCTCTCTCTCTCTCTCTCTCTCTCCCTTCCGCTCTCTCCCTCTCCCTGCCCGCTTTAAAGTCTCCGCCAGGATCCAGCCTCACATGTTCCTTCCTGTATGGAAGAATGGAGAGCTTCCAGTGGCTCCTGCCTGACTGCTGCTCTGCGCCTTGCCCAGCCCCAACTTCCAGCCCTGGGATGGAGTGAGAGCCACGCCGGGCAGCCCTCCTTCCTGCTGCTGCTGCTGCTGCTGCTGCTGGGAAGCCCCCCTCGCTCGGGCTGGGGAGAGGATCGGAGCCCCGCCGCCTCCCGCTGCCCAGGAATGCCTTCCCTCCACTGGCTTGGCAAGGCATGAAGAAGGGCACGGCGGAGTCCCAGCCCAGCCAAGGCGCTTTCTCTCCACCCAGCCCCGGAGCTGCCGCTGCCGCTGCCGCCTTGGAAGGCTGAGGAGTGCGGGGAAGTTGTGGGGTCTTGGCCGGCCTTCCCACCCCCTTTCCCCTCCTAGCCAGGCTCGATCCCTGGACTGGAGCCCTGATCTCCGGGACTCCCATCTTTACGCACCATCTTTACGCACCAACTTGCATTTTTACGCACCAACCCAGATCTGGACTCGCGTTTTTACGCACCAGCCAGATTAGGGGAGAGGAAGTGTGCTTGCCCCCCTCTCCCTTGGCACTCTCGGGGGGCCCTCCCTGCTGCCCCTTCTCCTTCGGGGCAGGCCAGAGGGCGGGGGAGCCCGCAAAACTTCAGGTCCCCCCCCCACAAGTTTGGTCGGTGCGCTCTTGGATCTCCTGCTCCAGCCGCTTTCCAGAGATCCCCTCTGCGCCTTCTTCGATGTGCGGCTTTGGACATGCGGAGGCTACTGCAACCGTGTTGCTGGATCTTGTTCTTGAAGATCGCCCTCTCCGTGCTCCATTACGTGGTGTGCTTTCCCGGTGAGTGGAGAGGGAGGGAGTGACCGGCCAGCTGGGGGGATAGGATGGATGGACACTTTGGAGGGGGGAACCTTAACACCCCCATCTCTTTTTCAGTGGGTGCTTTTTGCATTCCCCCCATTTGTGATACACACAGATGGATTGTGGCCCCAAGTGGGAAAGGGGTCTCTATCTCCCCTCCTCAAGGAAAGGAGTGTGGGGAGATCCATATCTCTCCCAAGCGTGGCTTCGGTTGTGTTGTGTATGTGTGTCTTGAGACTCCCCATTTGGAGAAAATGAGAAGACCTGGTGCTGAGGATGTGGTGCCCTGCTTGGAATGGGAGATCCTTTCGCTGGGAAGGAGAGAGAGAGGAAAGGACCCCCCCCAACCACAAACTTGGAGCCCAATCCTGTGCAAGTCTACTCGGAAGTAAATCCCATTATAGTCAATGGGGCTTACTCTCAGGAAAGTGTGGCTAGGATTGCACCCATGTTCTCTCCCCAGCAATCTGTTATCTATGCTTCAGCCCCTCACCCCTTCGATCTTGTGGCTGACCATGGGCAAGAGAGCTAAGCATTCTTCCTGCTGAGCTGTGTTGTGTGTGTGTGTGTGTGTGTGTGCTGTACAGTGCTGTGCACCCCTTCATCCCTGCCACTGTAAGTGAATGAGTATATCTGATTGCTCTCTCCAGCTCCCCTGCTTCCTTCCTCAACCTTGTGTCTGTGTGTCTGTCTGTCTGTCCCTTAAGTGTGTCTAATGGGACTGCCACTTTAATACCTTGTGCTGCCTCCTATCACCTCTCCTCATCTTTGCCCTTTAGCAGGCACATGTATCCCTCCCCCTTCTTCCCCCATAAGCTGATACCTAGTGCATCACAGGTTTTAGGGTGCAGAGTACTTCCCCCATTTCTCTGAATCCCATTTCTCTGAATCCCCCTTTAAGCTTTTCTACTACAATCATGATTTTTTAGGGGGGTGGGGTGGGAGGGAGGAAGAGGTTATCCATATCTCTCCACTCCTTCCCCCCCATTTTGCCTAATTTTCCCCTTGCCTGCCGAGATCTCATTTTTGGTGCAGTGCTTCCCTAGGCAGAGCCTGGGCATCACAGGGTCTGAATGCCAGCAGTTTGTGTGGTAGGTGGGTTTGGGGGGGGGGAGTTTGAACACCACCCTACTTCATTCCAAAGCCTGAGTAGGCACAAGCAGGCTCTCCAACCATGGCACCTGGGAGGGGGGAAGTAAGAATACCTGCCCACCAGTTCTGGGGGTAACAGTGAACTCCTTTTTCCATCACCCTGACTCTTTTTGCCTCCACCTGCAGCAGTCCTGCACACCTTTACCCTGATCAGCTCAGGCAGTGTCACATCACTGACCTTGGTAGACATGATTGGATCCTGCTTCTAGGAGAGAAGAAGTCAGGGTTCTGAGATGTTGAACAGGGTGGACAGATGGAGATGATGGGCTTGAGAGGTTGCCTTCCTTTTCCCAGGCAGATCTCGAGAACTGGGTATTGTTAAAATGATTCTCCAGTTGCTGGGCGTTTACTGGAGTCTCCTGCTCCACAATGTGCCTTGTTAATTTGGGGGTGGGTGAGAGATGGTTGCCTATCCTTTACCCCATATTTAGACATATTGTGGAAACATTGGTTAAAGGCAAGATCCTCCAAGAATTGAAAAGCACATCATACCTGCTCTCCATACCCCATTTATTTGTTTAGTTTTTGTTACTGGCTGAGCCTGGAGCTCAAGAAAGTTAAAAATGTCAGGGAAGCTTGAAGGAACATTCCCTCTCTCTCCCCCCTTGCACTTTCCCTATGTGCAGTAACATACATGGACCAATAGAGGCACTCCTGAGCTTTATTTTTTTTCTGGACTGTGTTCAACACAGATCCCAAAAATCCCTCAACATATGTGCTCAGATCCCCTGATAAGAGCTGTTCTTAAACTTACGATTAACCCATCCCTGTTTTCTAGGAGGTCTGACATTATCATCTGCTCTTGTCAGGGTTTTTTTTTTAATTTCAGTGTAATGTTGGCTACTGCAGCTAGAGAGATGAATGTCTGAAGCTTAACTGTGTTATTCTGTGTCTCCTTCCCAGTGACTCTCTCTTCCTCCATCTCCCCCCACCTTTTTAAAATAGCTGGAAAATTTGCAAATTTAGCCAACAAATTTGCCTGAAGAAAAATCTTGTGTTCCGCACAGCATTCTTTTTTAATTGCAGTGTCTTGGGGAGAAAAATGCTTCATCAACTTTCTCTGAATGTCTTACAGATAGGCAGGGGTCCTTTTTACTAGGGCAGCAGAGAAACTGATGTGAAGTCCAGTCCTAAACATGTTTAAAGGTAAAGGGGTCCCCCGCAGGTTATATTGCTAGTTGTAACTGACTGTAGGGTGTGGTGCTCATGCATGTTAACCAATGGTAATTACCCCTCAGGAGCCGCACTTGGCTTAGTGGATAAAGGCACTGTGCCTGCCAATCTGAAGAAGGCAGGTCAGCGGTTTGAGACCAGAGTACTGCAAGATGGAGTGAGCTCCCATCAGTTGCCCAGCTCCTGCCAACTTAGCAGTTCGAAAGAATGCAAATGCAAAGTAGATAAATAGGTACCACTTGGTGGGAAGGTAATTGTGTTCAGTGCACATGCGGCCACATGTCCACAGAGGCGTCTTCAGACATCTATGGCTCTAGAAATGGGAAGAGATTTGCACTTTCAGACAGTCAGTCACGAATAGCAGGGCAACCTGTGGAGGACACCTTTACCTTAATTACTTCTAATGATGTATGGATTTCATTCATATAGTGTGATTCAGTGCATGGAGTTCACTGCGCCTAAGTACATTTGCCTTACTGGTGTGTTTAGGATTGCAAATCAAAAGTACAAATTCTGCTAATTTTAGAAATGTAGAGTCACTGGATGTTAACTTGCGTCCACACCTTCCTCTCTCCAGTGGGATAAATATCGCTGACTTCATATGCCACTTCCTTTCCTTGCAGCAGTTTTATTAGGCTTTTAATCATTTTTATTAGTGTCTCTTTATAGCTATGATTAAAAGCAGAAAGTTTTGTGACATTGACCTTTTTGATAAAGGTTTTTTAAAAAAATATCTTAGATCGCTTTATAGGTTGAATAAAAGAGAAGGGAAAAAGAGCAATTTTTTAAAACCAGAAGATCAAAACCCAACATATCTACAAATAGTTTAGTTGTATCTTTTTTTGAAACAGCTCCTTCAGACGAAGAACAGATTTCAGTTCAAAATAAGTCAGAGGGAGGGTGTTAACGGCTAAAACTTCTCTGTTTGATATTCTGCAGCTCTTGAGAAGAAACATTTATCTTCTTTGTATTGATTTCTTCTTGATTCCATTCTTCCAAGTGAAGCTCTTCTTTCTGATTCTGATATATATTGCACAGTAATTACATCTAGAAGGCAGGCCATGGGAGCACTTCAGGAAAACAAGCACTGATGTAAGTTTGATATGACACTGTTGTAAGACTTGACAATTTATATAGATGGAATTTGAACTGGATTGCACATCTGTGTGGCAGACTGCTGCGGATCTTTTCTGCTTGCCTTTTTGTCCAAGTTTTGGCTTGTAAGATGTAGTTGAATGGAGCTTAGCATCAGTAATGTAGAAAGAAGAAATCAGTTTTAAGTGTATCTGATTCTGGATAGCGGTACACAATTTAAAGTCAAGCAGTACAGTCTCTTGTGAAGAATTTTTGTGGATATTATTTGGAGGAGGTCATAGCTCAGTTGTAGAATACATGTTTTCATGAGGAAAGTCTTAGAGTTTGTCTCTAGTATCCCTCGTTCATACCTGGACTTGAGTTTCACTGCTTTTCATAGTGGTTGATGCTGGACCAAATGGACAAATAGTCTGACTTTACTGATTCATAGTAGATGTTGCAACCCATCATAACAGATGGTCCATTTGGTCCCTCCCCAAAACTGAAATTGCGTGCTGCTTTTGTCTTTGCACATCAAGGCTGTGGTGGAGCCCATCCACAGCTCCGTCAATTCTAATGGACCCCAGTGTTTTTTTTTTAACTTTGTAAGATTGGAGGAAGGAAGAGGGGAATAACCTCTGCTGTCTTACTGTGTTTGGGAAGCACACTAAGGAACTCCAAAGCTCAGCATAATCTCAGGAAGAAGATTTCCCGAGTCTAAATTGAGCAGTCAATTTGGGCTCTTTTTCCATGCTCCTGAAACTATCCCTATTAAGTTCTTGTACAAGAGGGATGCCAGAGGCAGGCTCACTTGAGGGATCATCTTGTAGAGGATGTAAAAGCAGAACTGGAGGTGCCAGTAACATATGGTTTCAAAGTCATGGTCAATGGGGAATACTTGCCAACATGTAGCTATTTCGCCACTGGCACTGAATCTCTCTTCTGGTTTAAAGTGTGCTGAGTGGACCAAACCAAATTACAGTGATTATGTGTACTCTTGGCCAAGTTCATGTGAGATATAGGAGAGGGTAAAAATACCCTGACTGAAAATGATTTTACTGAGCACTCCCAGCACCTTTTCTGACTTATAAAAGCCAGACTAATTTTTTTGTCCAGCTTTTCTCTTTGGGAGGAAGAGAAGCATAGGGTCACAGACAAATGCTGCACATGGTTGCTCACTCCACAAAATGTACCCAAGTAGCATTGAAGTTTGTTAAGCTTCATCAATACATTGTGAGCAGAAAATGAGTAGAAATGTAGACTTGGTCTGAGGCATATAAACAGAATGTCAATACTCTGGAGCTGTTTGAGGGCTAGAAAATATTGTAGTATTGTAAATATCCTGTGCCTCTCGTAAGAATTGGCTCCTGACAGCTATGCGCCTTACTGTAACTGAGGCAAAGTACGTAAAATGAATCACATATTCTCCTGTGATCACACAGTATCCCATTTAAAATATTTAAAAACAACTAGAAATATATTAAGAACATTAGAAACACTAAACCTAGCCGGATACCATGAGAAAAGTCTCCTGAATCGCCAAATTGCTAAACCAAGAACTGGTAAGACCACAAACCAGAAAAGATGGTCCAGAATGAACATGCCAAAATCCTGTGGGACTTCCATAATCAAACCGACTGCCACGTGGAACATAATACACCAGACATCACCGTGGTTAAGGAAAAACAGATCTGGATAACTGACATTGCAATACACAGAGCTCATCGGCTTTAAGAGAAAGAAAATGCAAAGATCACGCAGTATAAAGACCTACAGATAGAAATTCAGAGAATCTGGGAAAAGAAAGTCACTGTGATTCCAATAATAATAGGTGCTTTTGGAGTGATTCCATTAATGGCAAAATCCAGAGTAACTATGGGGTGTCCATGCTCCGGTGTAAGAACAACTTACTCTGGATTGCAATATGAATTTTCCATAGGTTTTCACTAGGTGGTGCAGTAACTACGGGTGCACGTAAAGTCTCTTATGTGCTCCCGTAGTTACTCTGGATTTGGGGGTAAGTCTCCAGGAACATCTAAACTTAATGGGCCTCCAGAATATCACAACTGCCCAGTTACAAAAAGCAGCACTCCTGGGAATTTCACATAAAAAGCAGCACTGCTGGGAACTTTGTGATTCCTAGTTCCTAGATAGGAACCAAAGCATAATAGAGCCAATTCCACTCAAACACCTATTATTAAATACTTAATAAAAATATTTTTAGCTCTTTTTGTCTAATGGGTTGTGACAGACTATTGTTTGATTTCTGGGGCATAAAAATTTTGGAAAGCACTGATCGAAAAACTTACTTGCAGGAAGGAATATGTCACTGTTACGGCCCCTAATCTCTTGGGTTTACGGCATGTATTCCATTCGCTTTTTTGAGAAACAGATTTTTTTAACCCATGTGGTTAACTTTTTATTGGGTGCTACTTTTTGCCAATCTCTTTGCTTTCAATTTGAAATTTTCTTCCGAGCATTCAGAGAACGGTATCCATATACCGTAGTTACAATGTTCATTTCTTCAGTGACTTGCTTTGATGTTGATTTTAGTATTCTTTGCACCGAAAAAG
This sequence comes from Cryptoblepharus egeriae, assembly GCA_030015325.1. Taxonomy (NCBI): domain Eukaryota; kingdom Metazoa; phylum Chordata; class Lepidosauria; order Squamata; family Scincidae; genus Cryptoblepharus; species Cryptoblepharus egeriae. The sequence goes on from JAREYC010000002.1 coordinate 21,377,072, forward strand.
ATTTGTGCCTATTTGACACATGTACAGTAGCATTTACTAAGGAGCTAACTACCTCTGAATTCATTTTTTCCCTTCCCATTGCATTCATTTACATGGAGCACTCAAGTATGGGTCATAAAGTTCTATGGAACTTGAATTCATGTAATCCTGAAAATAATCTTGTGCTGCTCTTTGTGTACTTAAGACTGCTTTGAACTCACTGAAATACATTTTAGTTAAGAGCAGTGTGCTGAATAGAATTGCAGAGATGGTGGTTTATTATCTAAAATCTGCCAGATTTGTACATACATGAATAGAGATGTACTATTCATGGTACCTGCTAAGGATCAGAAGTTGCATCAATGAGCAGGAAGTGACATCATTAAGCAGATAATGGCCAGGAATAAGCACTTTTGTTCTCATTTAGGAACTCATTAGCTCCAAATGACAGAAAAATCTATACATCTTGTTCTTATTTCAAAGATACATGAGAGGCCAGTTATGATTTTGGGAGGATGCAATTATAATGGGAGCTGGATAAATTGCTTCCACGACCTCAGTTGGCCTTATGTTTTACATCCTTGTGCTAGAGAAAAATTTTATCTGCAAGAAACATGAGGGTTGTCTGGTTCTGTTCTTGTGTGTGTGTGTGTGTGTGTGAGAGAGAGAGAGAGAGAGAGAGAGAGAGAGAGAGACCATAACCATATATTGAAATCTATGAAAATCAGTAGCTTTAAGTGTACTTAACTTTCTGCTGGACAGTAATCTGCATATGATTTTATAAAATAGTATATATAAGACTGGCATGATAAATCTATGTATAGAGCTCAACTTTGTTCTCTTGGGATTTTCTTGTTATGTTGCATTGGGTCTCAAAGTGATGTAAGGCATCATAATTATAATTAAATTATTATAATATATCTTATAAGAATTTATCTTGTATTATAAGGTCTTATATGCATTAGAAGAGATATTGTGCCCTGTTGAGATAATTTTCTGGTCATGGCAGTAGAACTGTAGAGACTTGTTTTTGTACTCTTATATTTCTGGATAGAAAGCTTCTCAAAAGTTGGGATTATTGTCCTTTATAATATTGTGTTTGTTCCATGTTGAACATTCTAATGAGGTGCATTTTATAGCGGTCTTTCTGTGTGTTAAAAATCAGAAAATCTGGGTTATTTAGGATCGTCTGTAGCGAGGATGTTTCTGCACGCGTGCCTCTGTGTTGCCATTATCTTCCAGAAAATGTGGACTGTACAGGAGAGGGCCCTCCAAGACTTGAGTTAGTCTTCTGGCTTTATGGAGATGACACGTCTCACATTTTAATGATGGCTTCGCTTTAGAGTGCCTTCCCACCCTTGCTTCATATTTCTGAAACTGTCTAATGAAGTCCTTGCAGATTAAGAATGTCAAATGTCTCTCTTCTCTTTCCCAGGCAGATGAACTGGCTAACAGGCTTCAGAGGAAGAAGCACTGAGGGGAGAGTTCTGATATCCACGAGCAGGTTTACAGAAGCTGGTTATACAGTTAATGATGCCATGGCGTAGCTTCTGAAAAACGTGAAGCCATGGGTCATAATGAATGCAGTGAGGATGATTTGTGAAGGGGAAAGGGGAAAAAAGGGAGACATGTGAAAGAAGAAAAAACAGATGCTAGCTTCAGGAGGAAAAAAATGAAGCATAAACTACCCATATGAATGCTTTAGAACTTCTTCCTTTTCTTCCTGTTCTTCTTCCTTTTCGTTGATGCAGTGGTTCCCAAAGGGGAAGTTGTGGAGGTCTCCTCTGCATAAGGGAACAACCATTCCCTTACCTGGGTTAGATTCTGTGATGGAGGGGTATAGTCTACTCAGATCTAGTCTGCTTCAAAACCCCATTGCTCCCCCATTTCCCCCCACCCTGCAGCTTTGAATCCACTTGTGTCTCATGGAAAGGCTCTTTTCACTGGCATCCCTGGCATTGTGCAGAGTTGTATGCTGGGTGAGTGCTTTTGGGCAGTCAGAGACAGCAAAAGAGGTCCTGGGGTGAAATATAAATGTGGAAGTTATATTTAAATCAGTTTGCTTTATATAGGTAGCAGGTTCATTTTTATATATGTTATATTCATATATATAAGTAGGGTTGCCATATGTTTCTGAAAACCAGGACATTCCCGGTTTTCAGGGATTGCGTCTGCATCCCGGCAAGTTTGACAAGGGGTCCTGTCCTGGTTTTGTGGAAGAGAATTGTGCAACTTTCTATATAAGAATGTTCTTATATATATTTTTCTCCTAAAAATGTAGGTAATAGAACAATTATACTCTTTTGGTGTAATAAAATGGGGCAGATATCTTTCAGATTCAGACTGGGGAACGTGAATGTTCCCCAGTTTGACACTGCAGCATTTCTAACACAGAAGAATGACTGATATCCTTTGTTACAGATTTTTATCCTCTTGATGTAATAGTCTGTCTGGAATAAATAAAAATGCTGGGAAGTGATGAAGTCCCCTGGGAAGGAAAAAGAATTTGCATTAGTGAGCTTGTTGTGTATTGTCTGTTAAAGTTCACAAATGCTTTCAGTTTGTCAGATGTTTGGAGTGCCAAGTCTATCAGTAGGATTTTGGATTTTTAAAAAATTCCTTATGCATTTTTAATTGGAACTTTTTAAATACAAAAACCTGTACTAATTTAACTCTTGTCCTTTGTGTTCAGTTATGAAAAATGCTTTACAATTCCACATGTGATGATCAGAGTTCCACTCGGACTTCTGATGGCTTTTGGAAATCATATTAGCTCTGATTTTAAATGCTCTGCAGCTGCATTTAGAAGGGCTGCAAAGTGGTAGCCTGGAGTGTCTTTATAAAATATATAGATAACAAAATTCCAGTCAGACATCTAGTCACCTGTGTGCTTAACAACGTCTGTATGAACTTGCTGACTGTTGAGGTCTGTGGACCCAGACTGTAATCCTATACACCGTGGAACTTACTTTTGGGTAGAGTGGACAATGCATAGTATTGTATTGTTGATTAAATCTAGATTGGCTTAAAGGGCTGTTGTGGCTCTGTGGTTAATGACACTGTGCATGCCAGTCCGAAGGTTAGCAGGTTGGTGGTTTGATACCTGAGTACCACACAATGGAGTGAGCTCCGGTTACTTGCACCGCTCTTCCAGCAGAAAAGCATATAAATGCAAATACATAAATAGGTGCCACTTCAGTCTGATAACATGTGCACTAGCTTCTTGGCAGTTGCAAATTCACATGATGTGGATTCTTGAAAAGTGTAAGCTTATGGGCCCATGAGGTTTGTGCCCAAATGGGAAATTCTGTAATTAAAAATATATCATGGACATTTGGAGGATCAGCATAGATGTGTAAATTTGCATGTTTTTCCCACTCTTCTTTGTATGTTTGTGTGTGTGTGTCTTGAAAGATTGGAAAAGAAGATTGCTGCAGAAATGTTCAGCAGTGTTACTGGGTTGATGGAGATGGAGAAAGAAATGCTTCTTTCAAGAGCTGGAAGAGTACTCTATGGCTATTTTAGTTGGACCTGGGGTGAAATGAGGTCCCTTTCGAACCCATGAGTTTAAAAGGTATGATGGTCATTTGTGAAAGGCTTGCTCAGCTATAAGCTATATAGCTGCCATGAATCTTCATGAAGAAAGCAGGATATAAATACAATAATAATCATAACTGGAAGAAAAACCAGAATGTGTATGGGTGTACCACAGTACATGGCCTTTGAAGTTTTGAAAAAGAGGAGGCAGCAGGAACTCCATGGAATTCTAACAGAGGCTTTCTTTTCTTGTAGTTTTGACTTTGTTATTTGTACATGTTGCTGGTAGAGCTGCAAACTTCTTTTTTGAAAGAACAACTTAGAGAAAAAGATTATTTTCTTGTAGGTGACCTATTTTAGAATCTTGAATAGTGTGGCTCATATATGGGAATGGCAAGCAAAATGGGACACTACGATAATAGTGCTTGCTTGATCTAGAATGTTACTGTCAAATACAGTATACTGTGAGTGGTTCCAGACTTCTTCAAATTCCTAGGATTGTTTGTTCTAGTCATAACATGGATTTCTGGCAGACTGAACCTACATAGACAAACGCAGATGCTTTTTTAAGTGGCAACCCATTAGCATCATTTCAACTGATACCAAGACAGCTCTGCCAAGTATTGAGACAGATTGGAGATTGGAGATATAACTATGTATTGAAGTACAACTGGAACTGACATTTTCTTGGTCCTCAGAAGACCTTTCTGAGGGTCTGAAAACATCATTTCTGATTTCCAAGAAACTGGAAGTGATATTTTAAGGTCTTTCATTGGCCATGGAAGGCCTTATAAAGATCAGAGAGGCCTGCACACAGCATCTCTGAGCCTCATAAGGTCTCTAGATGTTATCATTGCCCTAGTCCCACTGGCATTTTCCTTGGGAGGACATTTATGTAGTCTGAGCCACAGGGGCCAGGATCACCACTGTCTTGAACTGGTGCTGCTGAATGTTTGCAGGAGGCAAAATGTGCCCAAATGTGACTTTGTATATAGTGTATCTAATTATCCTTGGTCAGTACTTGCCCCTGAGTATGCTCTGGCATTAGTTCCTAACTTTTATCTTGATAAAGTAAGGAGGAAGAAACATGGTGCCTGTTTTGTGTGTTGGTCATACCTTTAAACATTTCAAGTATAAACATGTGCCTTGAATAGGTGCATTTGTCATGGATGCATGTCAGGGATAAAAGCTCCATTGGTTTGCCTATGCATAATGTGTAGTATAGCTTCCTCCCCCCCCCCCCCCCGCCCCGGAAGGTGGGCATACATTGAAAATGGCTTTTGCTCCTGATTGTGACTCTGTCTAGAAATGAGGCAGACAAATGAGAGCATGCCGGTTTGCTGTGCCCACCTACCCAAAATGGCCCTTAGACACCAGATTTGTGACATCCTTAGATGTCACTTGTCTCCAGTAACATCATTTACTGAACACTGGAAACATGCTTTCCCCTTGATAGTCATGGGAAGGAGGACTCATTTTGCACAGGGAGGAATTCTTTCTGCATTCAGAGACAGCCCTCTACAGATGCCTGGAGGGCTTGGATATGGCCAAATGTTCATCAGGACATACTTAGTGAGGCTAGTTGGCATAAACCTCCACTATGCTAACTTTGTGTTGGTCCTTGACAGTGGATGATGTTCTAAAAGGGGTGTTAGGTGGCCACGATTCCACTCCAGTGTCTAGATTCTTCATTAACCTATCACATTTGGTAATCTTTCCAATGATTGTTGATTTCCCATGCAGACTTTCTGAGCCTACAGGTATAGTCATAACATTTGTCCTTAATATGTTGAAGTCTATAATGGGAGGAATTATGAGTCAGTCTAATTTCTGTTTGCTTTTAAAGTTACTACAGTTTTCACTTTATTACTAAGAAATATATTATTAATTGCTGCTGTGTTCACACCATGCTGTGATTCTTTACGATTATGTATTCCTGCTTGCAACCTTTTTTCTTAAAGGCTTAATTATATAGGGCTTTTAAACTGTAAGTCTCAACTCCCTGTCTGCTTCTCTCCCCCCCACCCCAACCCGAGTTGTTGAAACCTTGAAACATGCTGTTTTCACTTGTGAGACTGTTCACTGTTAGTGGCATCTTGATAATAAGGGATGTCATCTGCCTTTCAACACTTTTTAAAAGTGTATTTGTATGGTATGCGACAGTATTTTGATTCTGTTCCTTTATTTGAGTATTAAATCTCCTGCCTAAGGAAGGGTCAACCAGTGAGATTTGGTCCAGGTTAGAAGGCCTGGATATACCACCGAGAAGGGGGCTTACACAGATAAGACCAAATCTCCCCGTTTATATGCCCATCCCAAATAAATGGAAGTTGGGTCCTTTTTATTTTCGTTGAACTTCATTCCAAGTAGTATGTTCAAGATCAGAATACAAGCTGACCTTTTGTTTGTAGATACAGCAGCAGCAATTGCCCTAAGGAACATGTGTCGCAATTCAGGAAGTGTGTGTGGGTGCCTGTGCGCTCATGCACATTATGGATGCTGCTGAGCAACTAAATTAAGTCCAGTCTAGAGCTGAAAGTAACCTGGCAGGATTTACATGTAGCCTTCTTGCCATCTTTGACATTCTTCTATTGCAGATTAATTCCCCTCTTGTTCTTAAAATTAGGGTTGCAAGGTTTAGTTGCTTGGTTTTAGTGTAATCAATTTTAAAAATATATTTTTTACTTTAGAAAGATATCCCCAATTAATTGAGCAGCAGATTTTAAGAAACAACATTTAAATATTTTTAATATATGCAATTACAAGAACAGCACCATGTTAAGAAGAATTTTCTCCCCTTCTCTCTTGTACGCTGATCAGAATGATTCTGTTAAGCTGCTGCTTGTTGCAACATATGCATAAATGATTTTTTAAAGTATGCTCTCTTTCTCCACTTCTAGAATATTGTTTTACTTGTGCATTAAGTAACACTTAATGCATTCGTTGACTGAAATGTCTTTGATCTTGTGGCAGATCTGCTTAAATCAAAATGGCCGAGTGATGACATGACTGTTTCTTCCACCCTGTCATTTTATGTCTGTGAATGAAGTGGGGCTGTGTGTAATAATCCAATTTTGTGTGATCAGTCTGCTGCTACCTTCTGCACAAATCTGGTGTCACAAAAGAGGGCGTCATTGGGTAGCGAAAAACTAGTAGGAAAAGAGAGGCAAACAGTAGGTTGAGCATCCTAGAGCAGTGAAACGGTTACTCGGTGCTCAGAATGAAATGGCCTTGCAGTCATTTGAATTAATCTGGCTTCCAAATAAAACAGTCTTAAGGCAAAATCTGGATATCTTGTGATATTTTGCATGTACAGAGGCGCTTCACGTAACAAGCGCCTCCCGTAAAGTATGTTCCACATAACAAGTCTAAATTTCCAAGGAATCCTGCTTCACATAACAAGCAAACCCCTTTGGCACCTAATGTAGCCCTGATGCTCCACGCGGAGGCTGTTTAAACGGGCTGCCGGCCAGCACTGCTGCCTCTAACTGCCCCCAAGTGCCCTCACTGGCCACCTTGAGCCTCCAGCAGCAGCCGTGGTAAGCCTCCCAGGAAAGTGTCTTTGATTGCAGCCTCCTAAACCATGTCTACCCATGTCTATCATTGAATTAGGAAGATGGCTGCAACATGTACCTGTCATTGACTCTTGATGTCTTAATTGTGGCAGGTGCTGCCATTTTATTTTGTCCATTTAAGTCAGTGCTGGGGAGAGGTGAATGTGCTTGGCTGTACTGTTTGCTAATTACTGACTTAAGGGGCTTTTTGTTTATAATGTAAAAATCCAAATAAAGGGATTATCTGGTGTTCAGAGACTTTCCCATTTGAAAAGTCCCTTTTCTGTGCCTACAGATACTTAATGGAGACCTTGAGCCAAGAGGAGCGGTTGCAGAGCAAAATGCTGGATATTATGTAGTCATGTGGCAGCTGTGGATGCATTTGTTTTGGTCTTCCCCCTTTCTATGAAGAGCATGCCTGTCCTCCTGATAAAATGCTTTAAAGGCCCTTCTTCTGACAGCCTGCTGATTTTGTTAACGAAGAGGAAAGCTATCTCATCTTTTCTCACAGACAAAATAGATGTTTGTACAAATCCTTTCCCTTCGCTTCTGCGGAGGAAGAGATGCTGATACAATTCCCCTCTCCTTTAATGGAAACAGGAGTCCATAGTGTGGCTGCACATAATGGCACTTAGTTAACTTCTGGATTGTTGCCCTTGGCCATTTGTGAAGTCTCAATCTTGCAGGAGAAGGGTGAACTGCGTCCGATAAGAAAATTTAATTTTGTGTGTGTTTTCTTCAAGTGTTGATGTTCAGAAAAGACTATTCAATATAAGGGCATGGATTGGCAGAAAAAATTATGAGCAACTCAAACTGGCTTATTTCCAAAGAACCACTAGTATGAAAGAAAATGCCAGGTATGATCTGGAAGCAATGCATGGTAGGATGTCCTTTGATTTCTCCTCCCCCCACATGTATGGCAAATTCCCTGTAGACTTTAGGGACAACTTGGAAAGGATTTGAACCCAGGCCATCCCTAGTCCAGGATTCAAACCATTGCACCACAAGTACTTGGTTATGAGTACTAAGCTATCAAGATTTGTGCAAATTTATATTTGCATGTAAACCATAGAGAATGAGGATATATTTTGTATATGGATATAATGGATATAACCATTTTAGTTACAGGATATACAGTGGTGCTTCACGTAACAAATTTAATTTATTCCGGAGGCATGTTTGTTACATGAAACATTCTTTACGTGAAGCGGATTTTCCCATAGGAAATAACAGAAACTCAGAAACTCATACGATTGGTTCCACAACCCAAAAAATATTCATATAAAAATATTAACTGGATGTAAAAATGATAGGAATTGATGTAAAAAAACACTGGAATTGAATTCAAAACATGCATTTAATGTGCATGATCCTATGAAGTATATTTGGCTGCAATCCTAAAGACACTTTCCTGAGAGTAAGACCCATTTAACACAATTGCCAAAGCAGGTGGTGAACTTTTCCTCACTGGAAATCTTCAAGCAGAGGCTCGACAAGTACCTGTAGATTTAGGAAGATTTCTTTCTATAGGCAGAGGGTTGGACTAGATGCCTATTAGATCCTTTCCAACTCTGTGGTTCAGTGATTTAAAACTGCATATTCAACCCAAATCTGTTCTGCGGTCTATAAAGAAAAGCATACAGATGTACAAAATTGCCCCCTTATCTGTGGATCTAGTATTTTTAAATCCAGTTCTCTTGAGTCCTCCGCACACATACCCCTGCAAGCCCGTTCTGTTACTTTTGTTTTATTGTAGAACCTCTTGCAGCATGGGAGCTTCTTAAGATCCTTGCTTAAGTGAAGAGACAAATGTGCAGGTACATAAGAACATAAGAAGAGCCTCCACTGGATCAGGCCAACTAACAGGAAGTGGGCAGGGAAGGCTGAGGACCCACACAGCCTGCGCCAACCTTGTGGGTCTGGGCATCTCAACACTAACATGGTTCTGTTTGAAGAAACCATTATATGTCCTTCCTTGCCTTATCTTTCAGATCCTCTAAAATATGCAAAGCAACAAGATCTATAACAGCAAGTCTTTCATGGTATCAAAACATATTCATCAGTCAAACCCGTATTTTGTTTGTCTAACATGAATGTAAAAAATATTTTTATAATATTAAAAATACTGTAGTTTCATATTGCTAATTATCTAGAAAAATTTTATTGCAGGGAAATGGTAGTTCTTAAATATGCACTGTTTGAAATTATAACCTGATCCTGCCTGTTGATACCTATTGCATCATATTCTAATTGGTGAGACTGGCAATGGAGGACTCGTATTCTAAAATTAGTTGTTTATTTTTCTTTTGTTCAGCGCCCAAGGGTCTTGCATCAGATTAACACGGCTTCTGTATGTCTGTTGACTGTGGTGCGGTGCAACACCTTTTTCTGATTCTTTTGCTATTTAAGTATGTGCTGAGTGTATGGATTCAGTGACAGCAGGTAGTGATTTGCCTTGAAATGGTTGCTTACTATGTGCATCATTTATGCAAGAAGTGTTCCTCTTTTGTTTTCTTTTGGGAAAAAAGTTTTGAAATAACTGGTTGCAAAATGTGTGATGCTATAACTTGGATATCTCTCATCTAGGGATTGCCAGTGTCAATACATTACTGTACACTATAATTTTTATTTTGTCTTAAATATGGGACAAAATATCCCTGTTTTTCTAAATAGAGGTTCAATAAATTACCAAGCAAATTTTGTGTATTATAGACATATTTACATTTTAGCAGTCCTTTTCAGAAGGAATCAAGGCGGTTTACATAGGCAAGATGAACCTAAATCCATTGAGATTTTGCAAGTATTATTCCATGAGACAAATAAAACCAAAGTTTCTCCTTCCATCCCGCTTTGTATTGTAGTCATCACCCTGGCTGCCGACTCTTGGGTTTTCCAAGCTCTTGTAGGCAGCTGCCAGTTAAGTTTCAGCCAGGCATCTCAAGGATTTTACCTTTTTTTTAGCCAGCTCATTTTTCCACACAGTTATATCAGTGACCTCTCAGTCTCCCAACAGATTCTGCTTTGCTTTTCAGGCAAGTCGACAACTCACAGACTACACCTCCTGCTTTGTTATGCCCATAAGCTATATTTGTCCTCTATATACATTTACTTTCTGACAGTTGTGGAATGAGCTCCAGATTCCACAATTCCACCATAATAAAGTCCTCTTCAGTTCAGCAGTTGGATGGATTTTGCTGCTAGCTACAACCAAGTACCTATAACCTTCTTCTAAGAGAGAGCCCAATATATTTTTATGCCTGGACAGAAAATCTAGGTGGATTTTCCTAGATTTAGGTGGCACAGGCTTTCCCACCAATGGGGTACAATAACAGGAGGTCTTTGTGCCATTCCTGCTAAAATGAGTAGGAGCTTCAAAATGTTCATTTCAGCAGAATTTTGAGAGAGAACATCAAGGAGGAAAATGTCTCAAAGACCAGATTTTCATTAAAAGTACCAGTGACAATCAGAATTTCCCACCCAAGTCAGTTGTCTCTCCATGCCTCTTTGAGGGGCTTCTTCAGTCTGATAAGCGAGTGCTTGCATATGATTTGCAAAGAGCTTTTGGCTGCAATCCTAAAGCCATTTTCCTGGGAGTAAGACACATTGAACACAATGGGGCTTTCTTTTGAGTAGACATGTTTAGGATTGTGCTCTTTTGTCAACTGTACAGGCCACAGCAGAGTCAATGGATGGTGCCTATCGGTTGAACAGTCACAAAGCTGTAATTGAAGCACTGCTGTTGGCACCCTGGATCTCAATGATGACGACGTGGTTGAACATGCAGGCACCTGCCTACCTACCTACCAACAGTATTTATATACCATTTTTCAACTAAAACGTTCACAAAGTGGCTTATATAGTGAAAAAAATTCATGGCCTTGGGCGCTCCATGCCCTGCAGGTGAAAATTAGAGGGAACTCTGGATGAAGGTTCACTACTTGGGGACAGGGTAATGGGAGAAGGCATGAAGAAGGAGATGACAAGAATGAGCAAGGAGAAGGGGAAATGAAGATGAAACTATGTGACACTTCGATAATGGGAGTAAATCCACCTGCAAAATGTCAGAAGCTAATGAGTTTGGGAGGGATGACAATAGTTTAAATTAATGCCAATTTAATATATTTGGCTAGTTTGGCATGTTGGCTTTCTTGGATTAAAAACAATGTGATTTTTACGTGCTCCCCTACCCAGAGCATAGTTTCTTCCCTTTTCATGGAGAGCAGAAAGACATGGGATGCTCTTTTTGGGTGGCTTCTTGTCATATTGTGAAGTGGCCTCTGATGTGATGGCATACTGTGCCTGTTTGACACCTCATGTTTTTGTGTTGACAGTTGCTTTTGTTACCTTTTTTAAAGGTAACATTTTGAAAAGATGTCTATTTTTACCCAGAGGAAAGCAAAGCTCTGGCTGGTTCTCTCTCCCTCTTTTTTTAAAATAGAAAGAGATCTGCCTGAAGTACAAAGTGGCTTGGTATGTCTGTGTAAATCAAATATAATCAAATATAATCAAATATAATGCTTTATTATGGACTAACTGTACAGGTGGCTGTACACATGCATAAGAGAATGGTCTTCCTATAGGAATCTTTACCTTTTAAAGTTCATTTTGGGAACCAATTATGCAAATAATTGACTGCTTCCTCTTGTTAATTAAGAGACGTGCCGTTGGATTCATGATGGCTTTTGATGAAAAAAAAATCACCTGGATTTAACATTTCATTCTGAAGGGTTTATCTTTAAATAGCTTTAATTAACCATGAGTAATTATAATGTTTGATTTCATTATATATTCCAATAGTTCTTGGTCACTGTTATCTTTATTGCTGTTAATGCACTGGTGGCTGAATGAATTGGTGTCAGGCTGCCATGTCTTCCCTTCTGCTGAAATTTAGATTATCAACTAAATTATTACATGCCTTTCTTAGGGCAGCTACCTGTATGCATAGAATTTTTAAGGGGAGTTTTGATTATGTGACACTATAAAGGGCCAGGTTTGTTGATAATATAATTGATTAACTCTGATAATATGATTGATGTAATGCTGCCCTGGATCTTTTTTTCTGGAAGCTTAAGTAGTTCTGCAACTGGCTCTTCTACCCTCCATGCAGTGTTACCCAAAAAAAGCTCATAACACCTTCTGTCATTACTTTCTGCAACACAAAGCCTAAGAGTCATGGTAATAAAATGGGATTTCAATTTGTAACCCAATCATCTGTGTCAAGCTTGGACTCCTTCAATTTCATTTTGTGTGTATAAGCGTGTATGCGGCTCTGGTGCCACTCAGGGAGAACATGCTGATAGCACTTAACGTTTAATTGCTTCTCTTGATTTTGTTTGTAAATTAGAACCTGAAAGAACCTGAGAGAATAACTACTGCTGCATCTTAATGTCTGAACTGATGTGTATGAATGGCACCCCGAAAGCTTGAGCAGCAGATGAATGCAAACGTTCATACTGATGATGTCAAACAAAACGTCTTGTTTTATTTCTCTTTGACTTCAACTATTTTAATAACTCTTCCCATTTCTAAGATTATTAAAAAGACCATTTTTAAAAATCCTAATTAAAATCAATGAGATGCAATTTTATTTTATATTTAACTATTAACCTGGTCTGTCTTTCTTTGTAACACCCCTAACTCAACTTTGGGTAGTTGCACACTCATAAAAGTTGTGTTCTGATATTTGACACAAGCACACTACAAGAGGCTATTGAAAAGAATGGGGATGAAAACAGTAAGCAGGACTTAAATGAGCCTCCCTGTTATACTTCCAGTTAGCAAAGCTCATGGAGAAATGCATGGTTGTCCCATCAATCTCATATGTTCAACAGAGCTGCCTGATCTGAGTAGGATATGGATGCTGGGACCAGAATGCACAAAGATAGGTCAGAAAACTTCCCCTCAACATACTTCTTTGGGAAGACTTTTACACTTTTAACCGCCATTATGGCAGATTGTTAGTGTGCAAAATGTTGGACTTAGCACCTTAATAATCCTAAACTACCTTCAGTGGTGTACTATTGCTGTTCTCCTTAGGAGAACCATTATGGTGTAGAAAGTATAAAGTCAGACTAGGACTGGGGAGATCTTTGCTCATTTGTTGTACTTACTATAGACATTCAGTAAGTCAGCATCAGCTTATCTTGCCTTATAGTGGTGATAAAAGTATACAAAAGTATACAACAGAAAACTGGACGATCTCCTTCAAGAAAGCTCAGGCTGCAAATCAACTCACCTATATATATATATAAAATAGAAAATTCACTCAGCAACCCACCAATGCCCAGCCAAATCTGCAGGACCTAGAATCTTGACATTTATCAAGGTGTAAGCACCCACTAGGTACTAATTTTTAAAAATTCCAACTGGGAAAGAGGCACAATGTGTTTTTGTTCTTAGAATCATAGAGTTGGAAGGGAACTAGTAGGTCCTAGTAGATCTTCATCAGCACCAAGCTCAAACCCACAGACCTAGAATCATGACATTTGGAGAGGGTATACCTTCCAAGATGTAAGCACCCACTAAGAACCAATTTTGAGAAATTTAATCCCCAAGAGAATGAAAAATGGTGCAGCATATTTTTGTTCCTATTCTTAACATTGAAGACTGACTGACACCCAGCCCCAACCCCTGAATCTAGAAGTTTGAAATTTGGACCATGTATTCCTTCTCCCACACACTAAGAACCTATTTGATGCTTGGTGCCCAGTAGAGATGCCTGGTGGTGCCCAGTGATGCCCACTGCCTGCTGCTGCCCAGTGTGTCCAGTGCCTAGTAGGGATGCCTGTTGCTCTGTGCCCAGTGCTGCCCGGTGCCCAGCAAGGATGCTAGGTGCTGGTGGTGCCCTGTACACACTGCACATTAGGGGTGCCTGGTGGTGCCCACTGCCTGGTACTGTCTGCTGCCCCCTGATGCCTGGTAGGGATGCCTGGTGCCTGGAGGTACCTGCTACCCACTGCACAATGGTGCCCTGTAGGGATATCTTCTGGAGCCTGCTGCCCACCTCACGGTGGTTCTTGGTGCCCACTACTGCCCACCTTTGCCCCTTAGTATCTTCTGGTACCCAGCAGTGCCCACTGCCCACCGGTGCCTGACTGCCATTGCCAATGCCTGGTAGTGCTCTCTGGTGCCAGGCCGCACCCAGGGCCCACAAATATTCTGGAAATTTTACTCCCACAATGATGGGTGAATTCTGCTAGTTTTCCATGTAAACTAGTTTTCCATAAACTGAGGATAAAAAGAGGTGACAGAGGTTCCTAAGAAGTGTGTGGCTATGGTAGAATTTAAAGTACAGTTCAGTTGCTGCTCTACTTTCCTGCATCACTGTTGTATGTACAGGTACTGATTCATTTGTCATTGACACATTGATATTACATACAGTAATTTTAGTTATTTAGTGGCATCCTTCACATTGGTTTTTCATCTGAGAAGGCCTACTGTTGACCATCACATCATCTGATGCCTTTATTTTTAATACCCCCAAATCCAGAATAACTATGGGAGCACGTAAGAGACTTTCCTTGCACCCTTGGTTACTGCACCACCTAGTGAAAACCTATGGGAAATTCATATTGGAATCCAGAGTAAGTTGTGCTTACACCGGAGCAAGGACTCCCCATAGTTACTCTGGAGTTTGCCCATAGTCTCTTGCACTATTGACCTCCATGCCAGTGAAGAACAAATATCAAAGCTGTGTTGTGGGATTAAGGGACTAATTTTATCTGTAACCTTTTGAAACATCACTGTCATCTCTGTGTGGTTGTGGTGCATATTCCTATGGAGCCAAAGATTTGAGTGGGCATCGCAAATCTTGAAACAAAGAATAATTTTGAAAAAACCATTCCTTTGAAAAAACCATTTAAAGGGTATGTAAGAAAGGTTTTATTGGCCTACTGGCAGAGCCCTGAGTGTGTCTGTGAAAGCGTGAGTTTCTGCTAATGGTATATCACCTCTGCGGATCAGTAGAGCTTCATCCCTTGGGCTGTGAAGCCAACACTTTTAATGAGCCTCTTGTCTAGCACTTAAAACATAATGCCTTGTTGTTGTTCTTTTAAGGCTGTCACAGTTTACCCTGTGCATCACACTTCCTTAAGAAAAAAGGGAAGGCCGGTCTTTTTTCATATTAAATTGCTGTTTTGATTTTAAAAATAACATCAACCAAAAACTCTGCAGGCTAATTTAGGAGTTGAGGTGTTTGGTTTGGAAATATATTAGATGTAGCTTTCTAATTGTTTCAGAAAATATAATTAAGAGAGGGAGGGCAAGGACGGTCAAAGTGCAGGGAATGAAGTATGGGTTGGTGGTAATAGAAATCCAAGTCTAGGTAAACTATGTAAAAACTCACTCGCTCACTCGCTCACAAAATCGCTAGACCTAGAAACATGAAATTGGAGTGGGTATTCCTTCCATGATGTTGGCACCCACTAAGAACTGACTTTAGAAATTCAAACTGGAAGAGAGTAAAAAGGGGCACAATATGTTTTCATCCCAATTCTTAACATTGAAGAACTGCTGACTCATCAACACCCAGCCACAACCCTTGGACCTAAAAGCAAGAAATTTGGGGAGCATATTCCTTCCATTATTCCTTCCATATTCCAAGCACCCACTAAAAACAAATTTGGTGCCCGGCTGTGCACTGCTGCCTTGTGGAACCCACTTCTCAGTGCCCCACATTGCCTGACAGGTCCCCTGGTCCCCAGCAGGAATGCCCAATGGTACCTGGCACCTGATAGGGATGCTTAGTGATGCTTGATGCCTGGTGGTGCCCATTGCCCACTGGTGCCTGGGGCTGGTGGGGCTGCCTAGTTCCCAGTGGTGCCTGATGCCAGTGTCCACAGTGACTGCGGTCAGTTTCAGTGCACACCAGTACTTGGTGCCTACCATTATCCAACAGTTCCTGCCAGAGCCCAGCCATTCTCAGTGTCCACAAATATAATATTCTTTAAATTTTACTCCTGCAGTGATGTGTAAATTCAGCTCAGTAATAGCAATTCAGTTTAATAATAGTAACAGCCACAGTATCTTCTGCTCCAAATCAGGCTGCTGAAACAAATCTTGATGGGTAGGTAGATCAAGAGTAGAATTTTGTTGGCAAACTTTGTGAATTCATTTCTGGTACTGATAACAAATCCTTGGTCTGAGCATGTGTGCAGAAGCATCATATTTCTTAACTGCAAGGCAAACCATATTAGTGTTCCACCAGATGTAGACCAGATTGAGATGTGTATTTGAACATTAAGATTAAGAAGCAGAAAAGGTACTTGATTAGAGTCCAATCCTAAAATCTCTGCATAGGGCCACAGTGGCAGGTAGGTTTAACAAATGTGTTACCTGTGGCCTCTGAATGTCACCGCCATTGCTGGTGCTAGCACTGCACTGTGTGGCCCCATTGTGGGGCTTTCCATGGGGAAAGGAGACAAAAATCCCCTTCCACTGATACAGGTAGACCTTCTCATTGGCAGGATTCTGTGGCAGCCATTCACATGCCACACTACTCCAGGCAGCAGGTTTGGGCTGCCCCTCCCTGGGTGAAAACTCAAATGTGTGAGGAGATATATCTGGGTTTGGATCCAACTGTGTGCTACATCTGTGGGAAATGCTGTTTTCCATGTTGTTTTTACAGAGTTGATAAGATCCTAATGACTTCCCGCTACAGTTGTGCATCTGGAATCAGGCTTATAGTGAAAAGCAACCACAAAGTAGACTACGCTTGAAACCTCCCACTCCTTGATTTAACAATCTTTTTTTGAAAGCCCACAAGCCATCGCTGAGAGAGTCATGGCCACTCAATTGGGAACCATCCAGAAAGAAGGGGAAGCTTCAGACCAGGAAGATTCTTCGAGAAGGCGTCACTGTTCCTACTGGAGGACAGGAAGACGAGGGAAAGACCAGTAGCTTTGCAAAAGAAGGGCAGATTGCATAAATAGGCACATACAAATCTGGAAGAAAAGAACTTAGAGAGTGAGACCAAGATAAAGTAAGCTGGATGTTCTATGTAGAAAACTCCCATGCACCTACACCTCTTCCTGTCTGTGATCCAATCAGCATGTTTACTCTGAAATAAGATCCACCAATTTCAGTAGAGTTTACTCTGCAGAAAATGCACACGCTACAGGAAGTGGTTTGCGGGACTGATTGCTTGTTCCTAGTTCTTAAAATAGAATACCAATCTCCTTGAGGAAGTACAAGTAGTTGTCAAGGGGCATAAAAATACCTTGCCTTGGGGCACTGTTGTGCCCCAGATTCAAGTGTTTCAGTTGATTCTTGATCTGAGATGCTCCCCTGACGGCAGTACAACCAAATCTGCGTTAAAAGGAATGATGGCAATATAATGTTTAAGGAGCAGGACTAGTGCAGTTCTGGGCACTTCCCTTTCCCAGCTGAGCTTGTGGTTCATGTTCTACGGTATCATTAACATTTATTTGGAGTTCTGTGGATTGAAGCATGTTATTGTCTAATGTATGTTATTTTCCTAGAGCTTTTAATTTTAAGTATTTGGTGCTGTGTTTTGTTTTGCTAAAGGCAGGTCAGCACTCTTATTACTTTAACAAATTACTACTCCAACTTATCTCTTTTGAGCTCTATTACTGTCAAGTTCATTTGCTAAAGCAAGCCTATTAGGCTAAACTTACATTTTTCTTTAATTTATCTGTCGGTTGTGCCTCTCACAAATTGATAACCACTTGGTTCAGTGCTACTGCTCAGCCATCCAAAAAATGGACAAACTCACTTTCCTTTGCAAAGGAAATGTATACAAGAGCCAATATTGTCCAGGAAAGCACTGGAAAATGCACACATGTTATTTAATCCATCTTAAAATTTTGCTACTTGCCATTTGATGCCCCGAAAATAAAATATATCCTTGATTCTTGTTGGAGAATTGCCTTGTCTTCCTGATGAGCTGGAAATGAATTATGCTGCTTCACCAACAGCCTGAATTCTCTGTACAGTATGGACCACTTGATCCAGAGCACCAAATAATGTATAGCAAAGTAAAGAATCAATAAAGCCATTAGCCAGCTCTCTGTCTAGCTAGAAACATTGATGAATCAGTCCATATTTTCCCCCTGGGTCTATTTAGTGACTTATGTCAGAGGGGGAAATAAGTAGTATAAACAAAACCTGACCCTTCTCAAGTCGTTCTCTTGCATGTAAGTATAAAGCAGATCAGAACCATTTGTCTCTTGCTTTTTGCACCCTTGTTTTTGTAGCCTCTCTCTTAAAAGTGCAGAATTGTGTTCTATTTTTTTGTGGTGACTAGATTATCTTTACCATGTTTCTTGCTTTCAAAATTCAGCCACAAGGGACTAGAAGTATGTCAGTGATGTAGTAAAATATTCCTTTCTTGGAGTTCAGAACCTTTTGGTCCCTGATTTGCCAACACACTGCAAGCTGCTGAAGTTTCTGCCCATGCACTTTGTGGTGCAAATGGGGCAATTTGCAGGTTACCTTTCTTAGTTGGTTCCTTCCCCCCTTTGCTTTGAGTGGCACTATGTGCTTACAATCATCTGAGGGGCCTGCCATATAAGTTCTGTTTTTGTCTTAATTTAAAGGGAAGGTGGTGCAAGGGTGTGAGGCGCAAGTGGCTAAGACACTATGCCTGTTAATCAGCAGGCCAGGGTTTGAGACCCGGGTCGGCTCCACAAGACAGGATGAGCTCCTGTCCTTAGCCCAGCTCTGCGACGCCAGCTGGAACCAATCGTATTGGCTCTGCCTTTCCATTGGACTAATTCAGTGGTGTGGAGAGGGGGGATTTGCTGCTTGGGTAACAGCCTATCCTCCATAACAATCTAACCCAGGATTTCGTGCTTCGCATGCAGCGTATGCAGCACTGAGCACGATACCATAGTCTATCAAGACTGACGGAGGCCTGTTTTTAAAGTGCAAGGGTGCACCACAATAGTGGCACCACAATTCTGTGACTTGCTTCTGGGGAAATTAAGAACTACCTCTAACATGTGGTTTTTGGGTGAGTGCTCAAAACATTTGTTTTGCCTGGATTTTGGGTGATAGGTTGATGTCTGCCCTCTGTGCCTCTGTAGAAGTGTTTTGATTTTGCTGCCTCTCTTTAGTTCAAATAGTTGCCCCTTCATGGTTTCATTAGTCTTGTATTAATGATTTTACTCACTGTTTGCATTCAGTTATTATGGGATTTTCTGAGTTGCTTTGGGCATTTGCTTTGGCATGGGAAAGGGAGGGTATAAATTCTTTAAATTATGCTGGACTTTGAAGTCACCAAGCTCTGAAACATGCCGAATGATTTGGGGAGACCTAACTATAGCTACATTTTAAGGTGTCCTTGTGCAATCCGGTAGAGCAACTTTTTCTTGCCTCTTCTGTGTTCAGTATTAGTCTCCTGTGGCTGAAGTAGGTAGTAAGAAGGTTTTCCTGAAATTCTGTCCACTGCAGGTGATAAAAAAGCAGGCCTCCGTCAGTCTTGGAAGACTATGGTATCGTGCTCGGTGCTGCATACGCTGCATGCAAAGCATGAAAGCCTGGGTTGGATTGTTATGGAGGATAGGCTGTTACCCAAGCAGCAAATCCGCCCTCTCCACGTCACTGAATTAGTCCAATGGAAAGGCAGAGCCAATATAATTGGATCCAGCTGGCGTTGCAGAGCTGGGCTAAGGACAGGAGCTCACCCTGTCTTGTGGGGCCGACCTGGGTCTCGAACCCTGGCCTGCTGGTTAACAGGCACAGCGCCTTAACCGCTTGCGCCATACTGCTACTTGCATATACAATAAGGCTGCAATCCTAAAGACTCTTTCCTGGGAGTAAGACTCATTGAACATAATGGGACTTACCTTTGAGTAGACATGGTTAGGATTGTGCTCTAAGTTAGAGATTTTCATGCTCATAAAGAAGGGAGTTGCATTTTGCCAGTAAAGCTGTGCAAAGTAATCTGCGTAAATAGTACAGGAGGTGGTTCCTGGTTTATAGGGACCAAATGGGTATGCACATGCTCATGCACAAAATGGGATCTGCAACCTATACTTGGCAATCTGAATTTATTTTGTCAAAACACTTAATTAAAGGATTGCCCTTTGTGTCTTCCTTTCTTATACATGAGCAGCAAATCAGCACAAGGATTTATGTTACATGGCCTCTGTTTTGCAGCTAAGTGCAAGTCATAATGGATTGTGGTAATGTTATCCATCAATACAGATGGATGTCTAATGTCCTACAGTCTTCCTCTGAACTGGCATTAGTGTGGTACATAGGAAGAGGGTTTATCCTGATGCCTTTGCAGTGGGTCCGGTAGCACATATTGATTCTGGGATAGCTTGTAAGCTGAAATGAGCAGGTGAAAGGCATTTTGGCAGGAGGGTCTACCCTCCTGTGGACATAGGGGAAGATACAGACAGCAGCTGGAATATGTGAAAAGCTTTGGATTGCGGAATGTCTTTCTTCTGTGAGGATTACACAGAAGCTTTTAGCAAGGCTCTAGACCAGTTCAAGTATGGGGCAGAAGCATGGTTTAACTCTGTGTAACATTCGTGGGCACATAAGAAGAGCCCTTTTGGATCAGGCCAAAGGCCTATCCAGGTTCCTGTATCTCACAGTGGCCCACCAATGCTTTAGGAAGCATGCAACAAGACAAGATATCTGTATCCTGGTGCCATCCCCTGTACTTAAAATCCTGAGATAGCCTACATCTAAAATAAGGAGGTTGCACATACCCATCACAGTTTATAATCCATTACGAAATGTGCCCAGTCTTCTCTTAAAGGCATCCAGCGGTGGGTTGGGAGCATCAGGGTAGGGTTTGGATATCCCAACACTGTTCTCTGGGTGGTGAAGAATAGCCTTTGGCTCCTCGCATCTGCTCAGGTCTGCGCTACTTCTTGAGGTGGTTCAGAACCCTATTGGGACAGCTGCTGCCATGTTACCTGCGGTAAGGGGAATGTTTTTCCATGCCCCACCATAGCACAGCAGTAGCCTTGAACTTGTGCTGGATAGGCCATCTGGCCTGCCTGCCCCAATATAAGTTAGAATGCACTGTAAGTCTGCAAACAATTCCAGATATGAAAGTGAGATAGAATTGTGCAAAGTGTGTGGTATTATGTTTTATGAAAACTCAGCACATTTGGGATTAAATTGTGGTCCTGCATGGTGTCTGAACCAGGACGGTGTCTCTCACATTTTGTTTCCATTGTGTAAATTGGAAATGATAATGAGCCTTAGCTGGACTAGTCTTGGAATATTGATCAATCATTGCAATCTTCACGAGGGCTCAGGGGACACCAGTGATTGAAGAAATGTGTTTAAGATCATAATGAGAAAACTTGTTAATTTCCGTAGTACCAAAACACTAGATGTGCTGGTTAATCAAAACCTTCACGAGTCTTTGCTTTTGGGTGTTCAGTTTTTATTTGTGACCTTTGGGCTGAGTGTTTTTTTGGAAGGAGACCTAAAAGGAATGAGAGCATGTCCGCTTTTCTTGTGCTCATGGAGGCATCCCATTATTTTCAAAGTAGCTTCATTGTATGAATAACATCAAGAGTGTGCTGAATTGATTTTAATGAAGTGGGTGCTTTTAATGCACAAGCCTGGATTAAATAGATTGCCATTCCTCCACTTCAGTGGCAGGTACTTGTCAAATGTTTGCAAAGTGAATATTCCTTTTTATTTTTTAACCTGGAGAAGATAATAAGCATGCTAACGAAAAGAATGTATTTTCTCTCCATTAGCAGCATGCTTGCAGCAGAGATTACATTATATTAGAGCAAATATTGGATTGATAAATTAGCATTGTTTTAATACAGGATATAATTGCTAATGGGTAGAGTTGCTTAGAGTAGGCAAACCGATTGTTCTTTTTAAAAGAGCCCCACAATTCATTGACAATGGGAATTTTGCATGGCCTAATGGTTACTATGTTTGTGTGATGATGCTGTAAATGACTTGGGAAAAAGGGAGGGGGAGAGTTGGATATTTTTAATAACTTCTGCCCATGAAAATGCCACTGATTCCAATAAATGACCAAACAAAACAATATTATGAAACCAATAGCAACCATTGCGCTGGTGATCCCTGCAGAATTTAAAAGGGATTGGATATCTGTGCAGGTTTGCAGCAAAGTATTAAAAATATACTCCTAAAAGTATAGAGGAAGATATACATTGTTGGCCTTCTTTGGTGTTCATGGTGTGTGAGAGGGAAGGCAGTGTATAAATACCATATTTTCTTGAATCTAATGCACAACTTAATCTAATCCACACTCCAATTTTAAAAATCCTAAGACAAAAGATATGTTTACTGGCGACTGTAATGTGTACCTGTCAAGCAGGTGCAAAATTTAACCTTGCTACATATAACAATGAGTTATATGACAACGATAATATGTCAATGGATTTATGTTATGATTTTTACCTAATTGTGCTAGGTATTAAAATCCACACAACAATGGATTTATGTTACATTCTGTGTTACAATTTTGTATTGTAATTTTGTATTATAGTTTAACTGTTAAACTTTCTTTAACAGAAAGAAAATTAAAGAAAGTTTAACAGTTTGGAGATTAAATTCATCTGAATAAGTGAGTGTTAGATTTGAGTAAAGAGGGTATATCAAATAAGTGCCATATTGGGCTGATCCTAATGAAGGACTACATCTGTCTAACCAGGAAAGCCATTTCATGCCTTATACCTTGTGGCCTTAAATTATTTTGTCCCTTGTATGTCACTGTTATTGTCTTTTTCCATAATACACTGAGGCAGTGGTTAGATGGGACAAAGAAAGTGGCAGGTGGAGTATGGGTGAACTTCAGGTATCCCTGCCTGTGCTGAGCAGCAGAATGAAGAACCTTGTTCTTTATTTCCAAAAACCAATGTTGGCAAGTAGTTGGGGTCAGATCTATGTATCTCCTTAAGTGTTGTACTAATGGCAGATTTAGAATGGATTTTGAGATTTCTTACTATTTCAGTGTCTTACCACACACTAAGGGCACAATCCAGAGTGAGGGCAGTGAGGAGAACCCTAGCTGGGCTGCCCCAACTATTCTGAATCCAGAGCAGAGAGTTATGCTGGATCCAGAGAGTCAGAAAGCCAGGATGCCCTACCTGCTCCAGCGCATGTTCAGTAGGCACCAAGTCAGTGATACCTGGGGAGGACTTGCTCCTGAGAAGATCACACTGAACAAGGAACAGCTGTGGTGCCTGCCTTATAAGGAAGCCCAGAAATTCCTGACAACCAGAAACAGCTGCAGCATGAGAATGCAGTACAGCAGTACCTCTAGTGGAGGGTGGATGCAAGTGGCATCTTGGAGTGGCCCGCTGTATCCCCAGGTTAGTGGCTGCCATGGTTGTGCCATATTCTGAAATTGAGAGGCAGGTAGATTGGCCAAGATAGATTGGCCAAGAACTCAGATTTTTGCCATTCTTAGTCTGTCTTATCATGGACCCAATTGGTCTACTCATTACCATACCCGCTCCTGAGGTAGTATAACTCTGAGGAGGTGGAAGAGGGAATTTCTGCCATGGAAACAGGCTCTGATTCAGAGTAATTGCTCTGCCCTAGGCAATGCTAAACATGCCCTCAACATGCTTCTCCTGAGCTGCCTAGGTTGCCCCAGCTAGGGCAACCCAGGTCCGCATTGAACATTGCCTTAGGCTGCTCCAAGCCTTTTCCAGAATAACTACTGTGTCCCATCTTAAGTTGAGCCATCCCAGTGATGGATAGGGTCACCCAACTGCACTTCTGGGTTGTGCCCTCATGCTGTAAAAATAATTTATAAGGGCTTTGTGTAGTCCTTGAGGATCCACCCAATAGTCAGTGGGACTACAAGTATTATCAAAGCATGTTAGGAGCTGTGAAACTGAGGCACTTAACCTACAAACCTATATATGCTTTCCTGAGAGCAAGTCCAAATGAACATAATGGGATTTGTAGACATGCATAGGATTGTGCTGTTATTAGGGCAGACTACTCTCTGATCTTCCAGAGATCACTGCTTCTTAAATGTCAGTCTCTTCTTTAAATGGGCTGTTGATATTGATGGGTGTTGATATTGAGAAGTACATGTCTATGGATTTCAGGTCTTTGAATTTGGCTCAGTGTGGGTCTTCAGGGCCCTGCTGAGCCAGAGTCAGTCCAACCTGAAGCAAGGCTTTGGTTGCATTCAGAACTCCGAGGGGCCCAATATCCATGTGATTTGATCTAATGCAGAATTTGATGTCTATGAGGTTCTGTGAACAAATCCCTCACAGATAAGGAAAAACCACCTGCACAGATTTGTCTGGGTAGTAGTAGCCTTTGATGACAGGGATACTCAGGAGTGGAAGGCTAACAGTGGTATGTGAAAAGGGCTAAGTTAATGGAGACCTAGAAGCTGTGGACATGTCTTCATTTGGCAGGCAAGATCTGCAGAATATTGAAGTTGAATAATAAGGGAATATTTCTAGAAACTAACCACTTGTCAAATTCCTTACATCTTATTGAGATTTGCTACAAGTCCAGTTAAATGTCTTTAGCATTTATCACAGACCTGCAGTTTCTGAGTTTCCTTAGAGGGACAAAACCGGTTTAATACAAACTCTGCTTTCTGTATTCAGGCTTTTCCTCTACAAAATAATCAATCATACATTCCCCTAATATGAAAAGTTCCATTATTCTGGGCCTCATTTGAATGCCGCTCTTTCCCCCTAATTTTCATTGTGGATAAATTTGAACCTAGGTTGTATCATAGAATCATAGAGTTGGAAGGGACCTAGTAGGTCATCTAGTCCAACCCCCAGCCTGCAGCAGGAAATCCCCCTAGAGCATCCCCGACAGGTGCTCATCGAGCCTCTGCTTGAAGATCCCCAGTGAGGGAGAGTCCACCACCTCCCTTGGCAATCTGTTCCACTGCCGAACCGCCCTCACCGTCAGGAATTTTTTCCGGATATCCAACCGGAATCTCCTCTCTTTCAGTTTGTACCCATTGGTTCTAGTTCTGCTTTCAGTAGCAGCTATGAACAAATGAGCCCCTTCCTCCCTATGACAGCCCTTCAGGTATCTGAAGAGGGCAATCATGTCTCCTCTCAGCCTCCTCTTCTCCAGGCTGAACATCCCAAGTTCCCCCCAACCTTTCCTCATAGGGTTTCCCTTCCATCCCACTGATCATTCTTGTCGCTCTCCTCTGGACTTGCTCCAGTTTGGCTGCATCTTTCTTCAAGTGAGTTGCCCAGAACTGAACACAGTACTCAAGGTGAGGTCTGACCAATGCTGAATAAAGAGGAACTAGAACTTCTCATGACTTGGAAGCTACAGTCCTCTTAATGCAGCCTAAAATGGCATTTGCCTTCTTTGCAGACACATCACACTGCTGACTCATGTTCAGCTTGTGATCCACGGCGACTCCAAGATCCCGCTCACATGTTGTGCTGCCAACCCACGTATCCCCCATTTTATACCAGTGTTTTTGGTTTTTATTGCCCAAGTGCAGAACTTTGCATGTCTCCCTGTTGAAATTCATTCTATTTGTTACAGCCCAGAATTCTAGTTTATCCAGATCCTCCTGGAGGTTTCTCCTATCTTCTGATGTGTTTGCTACTCCTCCCAGTTTGGTGTCATCTGCAAATTTGATCAGGCTCCCCCGTATCCCTTCCTCCAAGTCATTAATGAAAATGTTAAAGAGAACCGGTCCCAAAACAGAGCCTTGGGGTACCCCACTTGAAACTGACCTCCAGGTTGACACAGAACCATTTACTAAAACCCTTTGTGTGTGGTCGTTGAGCCAGTTACAGATCCACCTAACAATTGCCCCATCTAGCCCATATTTTTCCAACTTCCCAATTAAAATGTCATGTGGGACCTTGTCAAATGCTTTGCTGAGGTCAAGATAAATGACATCCACAGCATTGCCACTGTCCAGTAAGCTCGTAACCCTATCAAAAAAGGAGATCAGATTTGTCTGGCAAGATTTATTCTTGGTAAATCTATGCTGGGTTGTTTTGATCACCGTGTGCTTGTCTAGATGTGCACAAATTATGTGTTTTATTATTTGTTCTAATATCTTGCCTGGGATTGAAGTCAAACTGACTGGTCTATAATTTCCCGGGTCGTCTTTTTTCCCCTCCTTAAAGATTGGGACTACATTTGCCCTCTTCCAGTCCAGTGGCACTTCGCCACTTCTCAAGGATTCAGACTGTGGGTAGGATTTCGCACGACTACATATTTCTCCACATTGTAGATGCCAGACAGAACTGTTCTAGGTTAGCTTTCTTCTTTATATCTGCTTTTCTACTTATAGCAAGCAGTTGTTCATAACTAAGTCCAGGCAGCACTAGAGTAACACATTCTTTGTCCATTTTTGAAATGGTACAGTTTGCAAATTAGCAGCAGAATTCTAATTTATACTAGCAGTTTTTGAAATAATTTGGACAATTACCTGCTTCTAATTGCTGGCAAGTTAGATGCTGGCAGCTTTCTATGAGAGAAAAAGACGGGTCTTCTTTAAAGTCAGAATATTTAAAAAAACTGAGCCAGCATGCATTTTAACAAACACATGGATGCCCATGATATCCTGTGGCCTTGGGGATTCTGGTATCTATCATAACAATGCATTTGTCACTTATACTAAGAAACTATAAGGAAGACCAGTTAGTTCAGTTTTATCTCCTTGGAAGGATATGTTGTGTTCTCTTGATGATTTCATATTATGTGATGTGCTGACTAGATTAATATAACTCAAAATAAAAGGGTGTGAAGAAGTTGTAATGGTCTCTGGTCCAGCTTTGGGAACAGGACTAGAGATATTCTGATAACTTTGTTATTCAGGCTCCTAGGACCTTAATGCTGGTGCCTAGCAAAGTGTAAACTTATTTGCATTATTTACAGAATAGGAACCTAAAAAAATCCAGTGTTGACTTGGAGAAAAGTAATGGTTGACAAATGAGAAGATGGAAATGCTTTCCAAGCAGAGTGGGAAAGGTATTTCCATCAAAGTAAAGAGTTTTGGTATAACTTCAGATATACAGTGTTATACTTTTTGACTGGCAGTTCCATTGATCAACTGGGCCACTGGCTACGGATCTCCTTTAGAGCTAAAATCCTATACGTCGTATAGGGTGGCAGGTTTTTTTCCTGATGATTCTGCGGCTCCCTTGGCAGGTTTCTGAAGCTCCCTGGGGATCAATGGCTCACAGTATTGGAACCACTGATTAAAGGTATGCGAGTTTAAACTGATAGATCTGTGTCAATTTAAAACCAGCGAGATCTTGCAGCTTTGTGAATGAATTTTTGTTTTGCTAGTCACAGTGTTCCTTTCACGTTAATTATTTTCACATTATTTTCTCATAAAGAAAACAAAAGATAATCTGTGAGGCATAATGGTGAGGAATGAAATTCAAATATTGGCATTGCCTACGTGGTAACAAATCCCTCTAATTCATTATTTAGAAGTATAAAAAGAATTCCACAGTCCCTCCAGGATCACTTTGTCTTGTGCAAAGCAAAATATTCCCAGTCATTGGCAAGTGTTAACACCCTGCCTAGCAAGGAGAGCTTGTCCACGTATACTAAGTTTTCATTTTTTGTTAAATAGGCATCACAATATGTTAAATATTTAGGTATTAATATTCCCCCATGGCTTGATCAGCTGTTTTGAAATGAATTGTCTTGCTCCGCCACTGTCACAATGAGAGCCTAACATTCTGGGGTGAAAGGGATTGTCTCTCATTGACCAGAAAGATGCACTTGGTGCAAAAATGGAAACATCTTCCCATGTTAAAATTACCTGCTGAAAACTGTTCCAATCACCATACCAAGAAGTATTGTGTGTTTCAGAGTAGGAGGATGAAATTTAGCAGAGAAAAAGTTTTGTGTTGGGAACAGTGATTTGCTCCATACTTTCTGCTACATCCTATAAGTAGAAGAGCCTAGGTTAATTGCAGGATTTTAGCTTGCCCCTCTTTTTTGTTCTACCTTTGGGATCCCCAGCCATGTTCCTCTATCCATATGTCCCTGCATATTTCCCTATTTCTTTCTCCATACGTCTAACTGTTATGCTTTACCAAATCTGCCCACAAATCCAAATATCAAATTCAAGAAAAACAAAAAGCATGTAAGCTGAACAACTTTATGCAGCGTTGGCACATTTTATGTATGACTCATAGACTTCCTTATTTTTATTTGAGTATATGCTAGCTTGGTGTGAAATTTCAATTTTCGTGCTTGTCTTTGAGGTTCTTCATTGGATTGCATTTTTCCTCCCCAAGTTAGCTGCAAATATGCAAATGTTTTCTCACCTTCAGGTGAAAGAAGAGTTTTATACTGTGTTAAGTATACATTGTGATGGCTCTGGGTGTTGATCAGTGCAGGGGTCTCCAAACGTTTTGGCAGGAGGGCCACATCATCTCTCTGACATTGTGTTGGGGACAAAAAAAACTACATTTCAAATTTGATACATTTACATAAATTTACATATAAGAATGTATTGGAGTGGATTGCAAGGCTTGCCCAGGGACTGGATAGAGGGGTCTTGAGACTTGCTGAGGGCTGCATCTAGCCCTAGTGCTGGGGTTTGGAGACCCCTAATCTAGTGTCTCCCAGACCAGTGGTTCTCAAACTTTTAGGGCCATTTATTCCCCAAGTTAAGACTTTGTGGGGGCTGGGTTGGGCATATTGCTAAGGGTGCTTCCTCTTAATTTCACTTATGGAGTGTGCAGCATGCATCAGGAGGGAAACTGAAGTGCTTTGAAATGCTAATTTGCAAATTTTTCAAGTTTCGGGGAGCACTGTGGAGGGCTGCATGGGGCTCTGTGCAACTCCTATGCAGACCTACATAAGTAAAAGTGAAATAAGTAAATAAATAAGTGAAAGCATCCCCCTTTTTCCCCATTCAGCAACATGATCCTGGGAATTGTATTTATTCCCTTTACCAGCAATTTAGAGGGAGTTGGGGACTACGTGAACTGGGCATGTAACCCTCCAGTATGAGTATCACTTCTCTAGAGTCTTCATTGTGTTGCTGGAAGAATCACACAACAGATGTTAGGTCCAGAATATTGAGAGTATCTTGTCACGTGAACAGATACTACTACAATCATTAATCAAAGGTGCAATTGTATTTCAAGAGAACATATTCTGTATAAATTAGATAAGCAAAGTAAAACAGTATTAAAAAAACCTTGCTGAATAAAAAGGCCATTTAACTATTCAGGAAAGTCAATATATATCTTGGAAATGGAGTGCTGCTAGGATATTTAATATAAGCACAATAAGCTGTCTCCTGGCTTTGCCTGGGAAGATAAAGGTCTTATGTAATTCGGTATGCTTTTGATAGAGCTGGAGATCCTACCCTGATATATACTGTACCTACTTTCCCAGTGTCTGATATTGACACAGTTTCATGTTCTTTGATGAATATTATGTGTTTAGGTGGTAGCCTAGTGCTGGCTGCCTGATACTGAGGAATTCACCCTGTAAACCATAATGGTGATCATTCTGTAGATTTTGTCGGAGAGAAAGGATGACCTCCTTTGCTTGCCTATTGTCAAGGTGTACATACTGAATTGCCCATCAGAGAGTTCATTCTGCAAGCTTACTTTGGGATACAGCCGCCTTGTCTGATGACAGTTCTTAAATTACCAGAGGCTTTGCTTTCATAGAGAATCCAGAATATGTTAGGTGTAGCTTTCTCAGAAAGGGGTTTTCTAAATGTAGGGAACAATATATTTTGGTATAAATGGCATTTTAATGCTTCAGTCTGCTGATAGCCATAGGCAAGCAGTCTTTTGATCCAGTAAATTCTAAACGTTGGAGCAACGATAGTATTCCAGGAGTGCAGTATTCCAAGCTTTGCTTCTCCAGGGGTGCTGTTAATCTTGCTGGGCATTGTGCCCTCCATAGCTTTGCTACTTTCTTTATCACAGTTGAACAATTAGTTCTCTCTTTTTGCCGCCGTGATCAACTCCAGAGTGAATTTACATGCTGCAAAGGAACTGCAGAAGTGCATGGTACATGAGTGGTGGGGTGTGAAAGAAAAAAGGTTGAATCTGCTCCGTTGAAAAAGCATTGGTTGAAAAACAGATGTGAAGCTGAAAATATATCTTAGCACATGTGATTTCTGAGTAGTGTCATAAAGAAAATTGCATTTGGCTAACCAAAAACATTACAAAAATATAAATATAGAATAAACAAGATCTCCTAAAAACAGTAAACCTTGAAATCTCATTAAAAGCCAAGAGCAAGGAAAAGCAGAAAATCAACAGCAAATCAGTGAAAACCTTAGGTCTATAAAAATAAGCATAAAAACCCAAAAATATCCACATTAAAAAGCCTAAATCTAATTCTTTAAGTCCTACTAAAAAACCTGTAAGGAGAGAGCAGTTTGTAAACCAAGAGGGAGGAATTCCATCTTATTGGTGCCAATACGGAAAAGGCCTTATATCTTGCTGCCGTGTCATAGCAAGAAGTGTCACCATCAGGCCTGTGCATTTTCAGCACAGAATCTAGTTTTGTTTTTGGACCTGTGTGCAAAGGTAATGTAGACCAAGAAGAAAAACTGGATTCTATGATTTATCATTATGAGGATGAAGCTGAATTATTAAGTTCCTATTTTGTGATCCTTATTTGGCTGGCTTGCCTTGGAGAGGATGAAGGAGACACATTTCTGTCTTGTTCTGTCCACTGGAAATCACATGCATGGTTCAGAAATGGGTTGAGTCCCTACTGTGAGAGAATTGGAAGGGCCACTGGATGTTTTGTAAAAGCAGCGGTCACAGAAGCCCAAAGGAGGAATTCATGCCCTGGCACCACACGTAGTCCCTGCAACCTTGTCCATGATTCTGCATCTGAAACCTTCTAGTTTCTGCGATGTTCTGCGAAGTTAAAAATGTTTTTATCTAGCTTTTAATTGTATTTTAATCTGCTATTTTAAATGTTATTAGCTGCCTTGAGTATCCTTTCGGAAGAAATGTGGGACATCCATCCATCCATACATCCATCCATACTCGTACATACATACATACATACAGCATAGGTGTCTTGTATGCTCCCATAGGTATCTGATTGGCCACTTTGAGATATGGGAAGCTGCATTAGATGAGCTCTTGGCCTTGTTAGGTTTTTCTCTATTGCTTTTTACCCTGTTGAACCCTTCATTCATGCCCTGGTTATCTCTTGTGCAATTAAGACCTAACTATAGCTATTCAAAAGTAAGCCCCACTGTGTTTAATGAATCTTACTCCCAGGAAAGTGTCTTTAGGATTGCAGCCTAAACCCAAGGTTGTGTAGATTAAACAAATATATATTCTTCCCTACCCACCCTAGCACTATCCCTGTCCTTTTTTCAATATTCTTTGCATCTGTTTTAGCTGGAGCGCCTTATCTTCTATCGTAAAATGTTGTGTACATTAATGGCACTAACTAGAAATAAATAGAAATAAACTTCCTTTCAGATCATCACTGTTGAGTTTATTACTGCATACTTTTCCTTAGGGTAATTAGCAGAATACAATTATCGCTCTATTACGAACAATTGTAATGTTTCTGAGAACATTGTGGTGACTAAAAACATAATAGATTTTAAGATTCAGGCTGTAGCCTATGCTCTCAGCATCAGGCTACAGCCTGAATCTTAAAATCAGTGGATTTTCAGGGTGGGGGAGGGTGATGAGTCCAGAATTTAAGTTCAGATCAAAACATATGTAGCAGAAATAGCATCCACGTATTATTTATTCAACAGAAGAAAACAGTAGTGGGTGTGATTTGGTTGGGGGAATGGCCTGTGATGAAATGGTTAAATCAGCCACCACCACTCCAGATAACCAGGTCTTTCACTGTGTTCACTTATGGTCTTTTGTGATGCCTACACATTTTAACTTCTGCAGATGATGTCTGACAAGCCTTCCGAGTGTGAGAAAATTACAGGTATCCTTAAGTATTTGATTTTCAAACAATTGCACTGTTAAAACGCAACGGTAGCTCTCTTTATTTTCAACTAACTTGGGTTAACAATGGTGGTTTAAAAGTATTTACTGCTCTTTGCTGGGAAAAGTGCAGCATTTTTATTTTTGGTCCCATTTGGAATATGGGCATTTTGGTAGTGAATAAGATGCATACTACACTCTTAAAAACATACCATGTAAATAGGCTTTTCACTTGAGGGAACTGTATAGTTATTATTCATTGGTTTTATAAGGTAGGGGAAACATAATTTTAGAAGCTTTGTTAGAAACAGCCTTTCGCTCAGCCATTTGGGGAGCATGCAGTAAACTTGGGGAAGCCTCTGTTTTTATGCAAAATAATTTCTGAAAAGGGTGAGGCGACAATGGAGGTTATGCTAAGAGGATGTAATGTTATCCCTCAGCCACTCAGTGGTCTTAATGAAAGGATTCTAATTAGCACCGCCAAGAATTATTGGTGCGGGTCTCTGAGCTGCACCGTGGAGAGAATGGACTGACAGTGATTGGCAGGTTTTGCCCCCCAATTCCTCTCTGCCTCTCATGGAATTGTAATCCAGTAATCATCCCCTTCTGATATTTTTATTTATCCTTCCTGCTTGTGTAGACTGCTCAATTACATATCTTTAGCCATCATTGTGTCAGATTTAATCAGCCTGAGACAGCTTGTCTGGAAACTTAAAAGGTGTAAATATTTCAGATTGGGTGCGGTAGGGAGATTGCAAAAAAGTTCAGACGTTGACAGATCACATGAGGACACTCCATGCACATGTTGGTCCCCACCCAGTGCATTGTTTCACCCTGTATTGTTGCATGGAAAAGGGAGAAATGTCGTGGTTCAGAAGTTGGACGTAGGGCCAAATCCATACCAGTTACAGGTCCACGCAGTTACGTCCACCCTCTAGTGTTATCTTATGGATAGTCATCTTAACTGTTCTGAAGCAAGGGACTTAATTTCACTTTAGGATATAGGCCTTAGTGGAAGATCCAGGTTGTAATCTGTGCTGAGCCATGAAGCTATGACCATTCATATCTTTGCCTACCTCGCAAGTAGGTTGTTTAGAAGACAAAAGGAGGAGATAAACTATGTACACCACCCTGGATTACATGAAGGATGGAATAAAATAAATACTACTTTGTAGAATGAAAGTGGGCTGTGCACATATTCTCCTATTCAGTACACCTTTCTGTTTGCCATAGTCAATAAAATGGGACAACGTGCATAAACTGCCTAGAGGAGTATAGGGAGAAGAAGTGTGCTTACACAATCCTCCTCCTTATATGATGGCATTGATATTGTGGGTGGTGCAAGTGGTTAAGACACTGTGCCTGTTAACCAGTAGGCCAGGGTTCGAGACCTGGGTCCCCACAAGTCAGGGTGAGCTCCTGTCCTTAGCCCAGCTCTGTGACGCAGCTGGAACCAATCGTATCAGCTCTGCCGTTCCATTGGACTATTTCAGTGGTGTGGAGAGGAGGAATTTGCTACTTGGGTAACGGCCTATCCTCCATATTAATCTACCCAGGTCTTCATGCTTCACATACAGCGTCAAGCATTATACCATAGTCTTTCGAAACTGATGGATGCCAATACTTATACTGGTATTGTTTGAACATCTTAAAGATTTGCGTTTTTGGCTTAGACCAGCTGTGGATTGCCAGAATGAGCCAGAGGACAACTACAAGCCTACATTTAGGCAAATATGTTGGTGCAAACATTAGGTGCAATATATATTAGGTGCAAATATGTTGAAGAGAAATCTGTAGTTGTTCCACAACAATAGTAGAATTTTTCTTAAGAAAAATTCAAGGTTACATCCAGATGGCCAATGAGGAGAGGAGTGAATGTGCAACTAAGGGACCTGCCGCTGAGCAGATTAACTCAAACCCAGGAAAACTGCAGGGAAATGGGTGCATGTTCCAACCCTTTTCCCTTGCACATATTTAACTTTCTATAGAAGCATGAGAAACTAAAGGCTCTAATGAGAGAGATTTACAAGAGTGCAGTGTATTATTCAGTATTTTGGATCTATCATTGTTCCAGTCATTAAACCAATAGTGTTGTAATTCTTATAGGTTTAAGGTGAACTACTCTGACAATATGGTTGAAACCAGTGATGGGCAGGCCTGGCCCTAACAACCGGTTCTCTGGAAGTGGGCGGGGCCGGGCCAGGTCAGGGGGCGGGGCTGAGGTCAGGGGCGGGGCCAGCAAGAATTTTTTTTAAAATTAAAAGTATTCAAAAAAAATTAAGCATGTGGCTTACCTCTGAGTAGACCTGCATAGGATGTTGCTCTGAGGCTGCTGTCCTTTCCACACTGTCCTGGGAGTAAGCCCCATTGACTGGCATGAGGCTTAGTTCTGAGTAGACCTGCATAGGATGTTGCTCTGAGGCTGCTGTCCTTTCCACACTGTCCTGGGAGTAAGCCCCATTGACTGGCATGAGGCTTAGTTCTGAGCAGATCTGCATAGGATGTATTCTGAGGCTGCTGCCCTTTCCACTCCACCCTGGAAGTAAGCCCCATTGACTATCATGGGACTTACTTCTGAGTAGTCAGGTTGGGCTCTCAGGCTGCAGTTCCAGCCTCTTTCCTGGGAGTAAGTCCCGTTGACTATCATGGGTTTCAGCATCCTCAGAGCCCAGACCTGTGCAGGTCTACTCAGAAATAAGCCCTATTATAGCCAATGGGGCTTACTCCAAGGAAAGTGTGGATAGGATTTCAGCATCCCAGAGCCCAGACCTGTGCAGGTCTACTCAGAAGTAAGCCCTATTATAGCCAATGGGGCTTACTCCAAGGAAGGTGTGGACAGGGTTTGCAGCATCCTGAACCCAGAACTGTGCAGGTCTACTCAGAAATAAGCCCTATTATGGCCAATATGCTTACCCCCAGGAAAGTGTGAATAGGTTTGCAGTAGCCACGTTTCCTTTCCCTGGCTGTTGGGGCTAGAGCTAACTTAAAAGTGCCCGACCAGCCTCTTTAACTCTTGAACTGCCTCCAGCTGCTGAAGGAGCATCTCTGTCCCCACCCAAGGAGCCCTTTGTAAAGCTCTCCATGCCTCATTTGCATATGAGAAACCCCATCATGCTTTGCAAACTGCAAAAGGAAATAACTTCTGAAAATATTGCTAGAGAACAACTGAAAACTTGCTGGAAATAAGGTTTATAAGATGTATAAGGTTTATAAAATAAGATGTTTAGCAAAGACAGGATTCCTGAATAGCTTCAGATAAAGGTTTGGGGCATGAAGAATTTATTCACCCTGACTGGAAAATATTACAGATAAAGAGACATATATAGTGCTGCAGACCCCTCCCATCTTAGCTGTGAGTGTCTGATATGCTCTGGAATGACTGCAATTCTTTGTCTGAATGAGGTTAATGGGAACAGACTGTTTGTATTTTAAAATTAAAAGATAACCTAGGGAGGGGGGAGAGAGCCCTGCTCAGAAGGGGAGGGAGTGGAGCTGAGGAGGAGGGAGGACAGAGGCCCTTTAAGAGAAATTCAAACACACTTGCATGCAATTCAAAGATGATGGCCCCCAATTAACAACCGGTTTAACAACGGCTCTACAAGACTGGTCAGAACCGGCCTCAGCCCACCTGTGGTTGAAACGTCATATACAAATGTTACAATAATAAATCAAATTGATTAGCAATTGCTCAGGAAAACATATTTCTAAAAAATAGTTAAGACTTTATTTGATGGAAAATTGTCATTGGCTGGAAGAAAGGTTACTATCTGCTTTACACTGATGATGTAGTGATTTTGTATTATTTACAAAGAAATGCTTTTAAATATGTAAAAATAAAATCAGTTTAATGTCTCTCTCCATCCAAGCTCTTGAATTTGTTCTTTACTGAGAATCTTTCCTCTTCCTGAAATCCCTTCTTCCTACTTCTGAAAATATGAAATGCCTCCCACAACAATTTCAGCACGAAAGGCTGTTGAACCAGAACTAATCAGCACCAGAACTAATTAAGGCCTACCTCAATATTAAACGATACACCAAGCAGTCATCTTAGTTAAAAAGTGTTCCAGCGGGTAAGATATGACATTCTTTTTCATAACTGCATCCTTGTGCTTCAGCTTAAAAAAGAATTAATAGGAAGAAGTGACTTTCTGAGTTGCAGAAGTGTTTTGGGAATGATATTAAGACACAATTCCAAAGATGGTTTATCATTAGAGATGTTCCTTTATGTACTTATGACTAGTCAGTTGTTATTTATTCATTCATTCATTCATTCATTTATTAATTACTTAATTAATTAATTAACAAGTTTATACCCTGTTTTGGGTGCAATCCTGACTTAGGCCAGAGAGAATGGCCCAGTTAAACTGGCCTAAGGTAGGCCATATCCTGAACTGACAGGCCAAATTCCGAAGAGATATCTTTTTAAATTTCTTCAACTCATGCTGAAGAGGTAGTAGAACAAGGGCATCATGCCCATTGGGCTTTAGGAGTTTTGCCGTATCCTGAGGTGTGCTGTTGTGCTGTATCCTGACGGTGAGAGACAGGCGTGATGCTTAGGCGGACCTAAGATTTGATTTTGCTTCCAAAACTTTTGATTTTGATAATTCACACAGACTGGACTTTATAAAAAAGTAGATTCTTTTATAGGTATCCATTTAACCTCTATGCTAAGAGAAGCCCAACTTCTTTCCCAGTTACCTAAATCTAATTTTGGACTGATATTGTTATTGGTCCATAAGACCTACCAGATATGTACCAGATGCACCTTCTTTTGCAGACTGTTTGACTCATCTGCCATCTTGCAATAAAAGTTACATTGTTTTTGCATTATGATTATTTTATTTCTGTTGTATAAATGAGAAAATGTGCAATAAAAACAGAGGTTGTTTTTGTTTTTAAGAAAAAAAAGATTATATAAATATTTCTTTCTATTTTCTAACCTGTTGAGAGAGGATGAAACTTGCATTCACTGTCTTCCTTCTAATTTGTGTATCTGTCCTTCAAAAACTATTATTTAGAACTAATAGGATAAAAATAAATTTGAGCCATAATCCGATATCCATATACCCGAGAGCAAATTCCAATGAACTTGGTTGGCCTTCCTTTTTATTTATTACAATATTTATATACTGCCTTTCTCGTATTCTTGAGCCTTGCAGACTCAAGCCTTTTTATGTAGGCTGAACATAAACCCACTTTCTTTCAAACATAATTTTTACAAAAGAGAGAAACGCATAGAACCCTCCATTTTTCCAGATGTTTCCCTTCATTGTACAATTATTGTACCAGCTGCACAGTCCTTGTACTTTCCACAGGCAGCTGGAAAACATGCCTCAGTTTGGTTCTCCTCAGCAGATACGTAGGGTTGTATGACAAGTTTGAAATGCTCTTCCCTTTACCAAACCTGTTGGTTTTCGTGTTGTTTTGTGTTTTTCATTCCAAAAACCAGGACCCAACAAAATTTTTTAAGTGAGAACTGAAGTCCCCAAGAGTGTAACAAGTGTGAATGGCCCACTTTTATCTGTTCCTCTTTGAACATTTTCTTAAGGGAAGGGATATGCTACCATCTTTCTCTTTTCATTGCAGTGCGATCAGATTAGCCTTTATTGCAGTAATTTTCAACCCTTTTCATGCAACACTTGGGTAAGGTGCTAAATTGTCAGTGCATACCATCAGTTTTTTTTACTTTGCCTATATACATCATACTGCCATAGGGTGTCTCACATCCCTCCTTAGCCCTTCTAATAAATGCTCTTTCTCCAAATTCCCATGGCACACTTTTCAGATCTTCCAAACACACCTGCAGCACATTCACAGAACACCAATGTGCCATGGTACCCGGTAAAAAAAAGTCTGTTCTAGCTTGTTTCTCCAATCCCATGTGATGTCCTTGCTGACTTCCACCAAATTGTTTTGTTGATGTTTTAATAAGAAGGTTCTCATTAAAACTCCAACTGTTATCATCTACCTCAGTGACTCTCGGCTGCCGAAGAGTAGCGAAATGTGAAGTGAAAGATCACAGCTTAATTTTTCATATGTGGTCTCAAAATAGCTGGGGAAAAAGTGATGTTTAGTAAGGTGATAAAAGAATTTGCTTGAATGACAGCACACTTATTCCCCCCCCCATTTCCTACGTACGTGACTTGTGAGAGAAAGCATTGCAATGTCACCGGGGTAATCTATAGCTGATAAGGTTGCCTTCATTTGCATTTCTTCCTCTTGCCTCATGCGCTCTCCCCCCCAACCCTGAAACACATGTGTTGGGAATTGAAAATGCAGTTTGCCTATTATGCGATGGCAGTAATCTTTCAATTTTTTCCTTCATAAAAAATGAGGCAGCTAACATGAGCAGCCAGTGATGTATGGGGCTATAGATGGGAATTGAATCTGCAAAGGGAAAATGGGATTTGCTTGCAGTCTGAACTGATAATGATGGGGCCCAAATGGATTTCTGATGGTCATTCATTCAGTCATTGTTTTCTCCAACCGTGTGGCTTGGCAAAAGAAAAAAAAATTACATATGTGCATTCAGGTGCCTGTGCGGATAGAATAGACTCGCTCAATGTGTGCGAGTGAATGCTAATGGCAAGTAATGGGGATGCAAACAACGGGCCTTTTCGGCCTATTCCCACTGATTTATATTAGACTCAAGGTAGAATTAAATGACTTTCTCATGCAGGAGGCCTGAGAGGGAGAGAGGCGGGTGGGAATAGTTGGGGTTAAAACAGGCTGCTGTTTACTACACTACACATATTTCCAGACAGAATGAAAACATATCTTGGCAGGCATTTTAAGGATCTTTTATGGGAATTCTTTATTGCTCTTCATTATACCTTAAATGATAATGGGGCACTTCACAGGTGGCCTCGAAAAGTCAGGTCACTGCCCCCCTGAACAGCTGACAAAGTAGCTCAGGTAAGTGCAATATATGAGCAAGTGCATAGACTCATTGAGCCTATATAGGATTACAGATAGCTGCCTTTCAGCTCAGTCCACAACTCAACTGAGTGGAAGATCTCGGCTGTAGGTTGCCCAGAGCCTCAAGCCAAAGCCTATGCTTATCTTAGAACTCAGTGAAATTTATTTAGGAGTAAACACACGTGAATTGGCTGTTAGTTTCATTTTATTGGGCTGGAGCAGATGGGATTGCTGAACTTTGGCTTGGGAGACTTGAGTTTCTGCTTCAGGTTTCAGTCAAATGCTTAGTGGTATGTGTTGACCTTTAAAATTTGTATAATTACACCTGGCTTCACATGGTTTCATTCTGGAAAATGAATGAAATACTTTGCTTTTTTATGAAAAATACTATCATTGTAAACAACAGATTTCTCAAGGTAGCTTTGGCTATGTTCACTGAAGATGCCCTAGACTTGTCTGCCAAACTACAGCACCCAGAGCTTACTTGCTACTCTTGTGCTGGAGGGGGAAGGAGGGTAGCCTTAGGGCTTTGCTAAGGGAGAATAGTTGTGGTTGTGTTGTGTTATCCTCACTAAGTTGGCAGCAGCTTTTTTCTCTGAATAGGAGATGGCAGGAATTGAATCTGGAAGATTTAGGATCTCTCTGGCAATAAACATTTTCCATATTTATTTAAAATTTATATACTGTCTTTCATGTCTTCAAGGTGTACAATAGAAAAATCAATTGTAAAAACATCTAAGTGAAAACCACTAAAAAGCAATTTAAAGTTACAAAGTTAAAGCAATATGTGTAAAAATATAAAAATGGCAGCAACATGAAAACAAGATTAAAAATGTTTCTAGTACTTGCCATTATCAAAGCTTTGGACAATTAAATCCAGTGCTTATTATCTAACTGGAATTTTCCATGAATAGATGTAATCTTTGAATGCCAGGATGAAGATATCTTGTTGTCTTCCTTGCTGAGGCATCTAGTGAGATACAAGAAGCTAGACTAGTTGGGCCCTGATCCAGCAAGGCTCATAGGTTTTTATGAAGTAGAGGAACTCCATCCTTTCTTCTTGGGAAACCTTACCCAAATTTTTCCAAACTTCTAATACCTGGAGCAAAGATCATCTAGAGAGGGGATGAAGTTGAGTTCAGGGTGAGGAATATGTCTAAATCTAGAGAAAACATACATTTGAATGTTCTGTTCAGTTTTTTGATCTGAAGTATTTTCTGTTAGATGAATTCCATGTTCTGCCACATACAGTGCATGTCTACTCAGAAGTAAGTTCCATTGTGTTCAATAGGACCTACTCCCAGGAAAGTGTGGTTAGGATTGCAGCAATAATTTTGAATCGAAAATGCTGATTTATCTGACCTATCCTATACTCTTCGTTTTCTCCACAAAGCAAAATTGTTTTCACTGCAATGTATTCACTCTGAACAAGTGCCCATTTTCCAAGATTCACCTGTGTAAACTATTTACCGTATGTTCATAGGATACAGTTTTATATCCATTCTCCTAGTTATTTAACCTCTTCATGCTTACTTTAAAGGAAAATGGCACTTTAATTTTGGTTATCTAATAATTGCTTAAGATGAGAGCAAAACTTTAGACAAGTGCTCCACATGATAAAGCACTGCAAAGGTACATAAATTTGGCCTTGATATATGCTTTGTGCTGTCAATCATTCATTCATCTAGAAACTTTGAGGTCTACCTCAATAGTAAATCCACCCATCAGTTATTTAAAAACTCTCCATTTTATAGAAAAGAAGAATTCTGGTTAAGATTTCGACTATAAAGAATGAAGAATAAGCAGAGCACAAATTAGTGCTACACAGAATTTTCATTTTTTCCCCTTTTTTCTGTGAAGCAGCTATTTCAGGGGCAGGAAAACAGTCTAAAATTTTTTTTAGGGTTATACTTCTGGAACTGTACTTGACTAAAGCATCCATGCTTATTATAATATCTGCACAAAGGCTTGAATATGTAGAAGAAAAATCTCTATCACCTAATCCTTTGGAATGTGACACTCCCTCCCTTGCTGTACTGTACAAGCAATTTCATTTCTTGCCAGCACAGTGTGACAAAACTTTAACCCAGCCTTATCTTGATGTGTTAGAATTAAATTCTACACCATATTACTATATTACTTATTATGAAATTGTAAAACCAAAAAGGCACATGTTCAAGTGACCCAAAACCAACAGCACCCAACCTTTCTCAGGCCTTTATCTCCTTTGCTGGACCTGATTCCAGAACAAAAAACGCACATGTTTAAGTGATTCAAAACCCAGGGTGACCATATGGCATAACCAGAAAAAGAGGAACATGTGGAACAAAATGTAGGACATGACAAAATAAAAGCTGAAAACACTCATATGCTGAAAACTTTCAAATGGTAGCATATGGAACATTTCCTGAGTTCCAGGGGCACAGGATGAGGACCATTGCACTCACTGGAATGACCTTCAACATCAGCCAAGGCATGCTTGCTTACTCAAGAGTAAAAGTTGCTGAGTAGTCTCACTTTCAAAAGGGTTTAATGCAGTGAAGCTTGGAAGGGGGGGTCTCCTTATAGCAGGGGTCGGGGAACTTTTTTATCTCTTACTCCAAAATATATTTAGGTATGTGGATGTTACCCCGTTGATTTGAAAGGAAGGAAAAAATATATTCTTAATTTTTTGAATTAAAATATGTGGCTTCTGGGGAGCTGGAAGAAACATTTGGTGATAAAATAGTGTTGGATTGGTCAGGATGACCATATGACCATCTGTTTTCCCAGGACATTTCCTGTTTTAGCCTTGTGTCCTGGAAAAAAAATCTTCATTGTCCTTCATTGTCATTCAGTGACATATGGTCACTGCATATTGGAGAAATGTGGGGTTCAGGGTGACCGTAATAAAAAAAGAGGACAAGATCCTGCAAAGATTGAAACAAGTGCAGGATTCAACTGGAGTCGGGAAGGGAGCCCAATCTATTCAAGTTTACTCAGAAGTAAGAGATATAGAAGTAAGACATCTACTGTATTACAGCACTTCATTAATATCCAGCACATATACAACCATATGCTCATGTACATGCTGGGTGGGGAGCAGCGGAAACTCTAGTGCTTGTCTAAACAAAATTTCCTTTTGGAGTAGATTGCGTCCTCCTCCCCCAACCATTCAGTAGCTCTGTTGATAAGTGAATTAATAAGGCAAGTCTTTCAAGAACAGACCCTTGTGTGTCACTCTTAACAGATGTTTTTTTTTTTTATTTTGTGCTGGTACTTTTTGATATATTTACTCTTTACAGAGCACAGCCTGTGTGTGTTTCCTTTCAACACCTGCATAAAACATGGAGCTAATTAAACTTTTATGGGGGCAATCTATAATGAGGGCTGCGAATGGCTTTGGAACAAAAAGGGAGCCACCAAACGGTTTTGTTCAAATTAACCCTGTCTTGCAGCTGTTCCCTCAGCTCCGTTGCCAATTGTGCCGAGAAGGTTGGAAAGGTCCCCATGATGGTGATATGCCTGATACCTTTTTGTTGCACGGAGCTGCTTTGGCAGCTATCTTGAATCAACAGGAAAGGCAATACTTTTTGTGACTTATATTACTTTTGTGATCCTGGGTACAGAGGAGATAAAAAGGGCAAGAGGTTTAGTGTAGATTCTCTCAAAGGCATGTCGAGTTCGTGAAGTAGCAATAACGGGCAGATTAGAATTGATCTTGGTGAGACTTCTGATGTTCACAGATAATAGGAAAGCAAATGATTTTTACCTTTTTGGCTGCTTTGTCAAAAAAAGTCAGGTTGCATTAGAATAGACTATTGTGTAGTTTAGCAACAATAGTGTTTTCTGAAACCCAGTTCTGGAAGATTCTTATTATTAATTCTTATTATTATTATTATTTCCCCAACACAGTAACCAGATTGGTCTACCTTACAGTGGAACAAGCTGGTTTTGGAGTTTGATGCCTGTGCTATGGCAATTGTTCTCACTGAACTATATTAGAATGAACTTAGAGAAAAGTTCCGCCAACCTTTGTGATAAACCTTGCATATCAGTTTTGTTTAAGTGGAGTATTTTAAAAATTAAAGGCTTAGTATAACAATCAGCTGAAGCAAGAATGATGTTTGTTGAGATGGGAATAAAACTAGAAGTCATTACTTTAAAATGAGTATTTTGAATGCCTCTCGAAAGATTGAGTGTTCATGTAAGCCTGAGCTTTTTATTCTTCTAAAAGTACATGGATTATTGCTTTAGAAACCCTGTTTGATGCTGTTAGAAGCAAAGAACACAAGTGTTAGAGTCTGCTTTTGCTTCTGGGTATCCCCCCACTCCCCCCAGGTTAACTGCCAGTCGTGTCCAACTCTAGAGTGCAGTGCTCATCCCTATTTCTAAGCCTTTAGAGCCAGAGCTGTCCAAAGACATCCGTGGTCATGGGGCTGGCATGACTATATGCCAAGGTGCCCAGAACACTGTTACCTTTCCCACCAAGGTGGTACCTATTTATCTACTTGCATTTACATGCTTGCATTTACATACTTTCGAACTGCTAGGTTGGCAGGAGCTGGGCTAAGGACAGGAGCTCACCCCGTCTTGTGGGACCTGAGTCTCAAACCCTGGCCTGCTGATTAAGAGGCAGAAGGTCTTAACCACAGCCCTTTACCTTTTGCTTCTATCACTATCAAATAGGATGGTCAGTAGAAAGTTGCCTCTTTTAAGTTACTTTCATAGCATTACTGTAGATTGCTTCAATCAGCCTTCAAAGGGCCCATCATTTGTTCAATTTGTTCTTAGGATTATGGAGTTTGGCATCACAAGTTCAGTATCGTGGCCTCAGAACTCATGTTTTTGCCTTTAACCAAGTATCTTTAAGTATCTCTTGGCATTTTGAACTTTTGGGTTTTCATATTTTAAAGCTCATCCATTGCAAGGGCCATGCATTCTTTCATTGTAAGGCATGACTGTTCTTTTCATTTCCTTTCACATATAGACTCACAAATGGATTTTGTGAGTCTTGCAGTGCTTGAAATTTTGTGGGTTTTTTTGTTTCTTTTTTCACATATGGGCTTCTGACCTCAAATGTAACCTGAGCTTATAGAATTTGGAAGGGTTAAATAAACCCATAAATAATACAAGCCT
The DNA here is from genome assembly GCA_030015325.1 of Cryptoblepharus egeriae. NCBI lineage: Eukaryota > Metazoa > Chordata > Lepidosauria > Squamata > Scincidae > Cryptoblepharus > Cryptoblepharus egeriae. Next base: position 21,421,032 of record JAREYC010000002.1, read on the forward strand.
AGAATATTCTTTTGTGTCTGCTCCACTATCCTACAGAGAACATTGATTTTTAGCCCATTTTGTGCTATAATAAGCCAGTGAATGATCTGAGTGTAATAGCTGCTTACAGAACTAAAAAAGAAACACCAAAATGAAATGCCTGCCCTGTCAAGGAGTCTGAACTTTGCATGTTTACTTAAAATACTCATCTATGGCAGTGAGGAAAGTGTTTAACGTGTAATTCAGTGTGGCTGCAATCCAAACCGCCAGCTTGGCAGGCACAAGTCTCGTGCTGGCCTGGGGATGTCACAAAAGTTCCAGAAATCACATCTGTGACAATGGGGTGGGGGGTTTTAGGCCGATGCATAGTCTCGTGCTGGCTGGCCCACCCCACCAAGGGAATGGGAAGGTTGTGCCAGCCTAAGTTGGTTAGAATTGCACCCTGTGAAAATTCCTAATTTTACTTACATCTGCAGTTCAACCATTTAACAAAAGGTTCTTGCACACGGTTCTGCAATTCTTATATCAAAATCTTATTTTATAACAACTATCATCACCTGTCTACTGCTTGTCTTCAAGGCCCTATCTAGTCTATAGTATTTGGATCAGGAGGTCTGCTTTATAGGATGCATTCAGGATGCATTCTGGTTTACAAACACATGTATGTGCCTTTCTGAAAAGGATTCCATGCATGGCAAGATTTCAGAAGCAGCTGCAGATTCCTTTTTCCTGAAAATATTTATGTTCATGTTACTTTTTTTAGTACATGGTTGGATTTGAGAAGATGCTCCTATGTAAGAAATTGTTCTCTTATTCTTACCAAGCCCTGATAGTTCCCTGATAGAGAGAAGCATGAGATTCAGTTAAGGAGAAGATTAACCTCGGAAACCACCACTTCCCAAAGGCCAGCCTCATTGGTTGCTATTTCCTTAAGTAGGAATAATTCCCTTAGGATATTTTTCTTTCTTTTTTTTTGCATGCAGAAATTGTAATTTCTTGGTTATAAGAAATGCTTTGTTCAACTCCTTTAAAAATACAATTTTATATGACATACTGTCCATGAGATCCTTATTGGCCAGTGCACCTTTTTGTCCGAATATTGATCATAGTTGGTAAATGATTTTTCTAGTATTTATACTCACATTTAACCCTCACATTTATAGAGAAAAGTTAGAAAATGTGATGGTTTGAAGGAGGCATGGTCTAGTCAGGAAACTGGCTGATCCTTTGCTCCCATCTCCAGCTGCAGAGAGAGTTCAGCCCCTGCTGTTCATTGAGATTCCTTTGTGTTAAAATGAGCCAATGAACTTTTCACTTCTGCATCCAGCTCACTTATAGAGGCAGCATTCATTTTGAACAAATAAATATAAAGAGCGAAGCCAAACAGTTAATTCCGCTTGCAGTAGATTGCTGTTTATTTTGCTGCTTTTGTCAACTCCGTAAATCCACCAAGACCATATACATACAAATGTTATCTAGTATGCACAAGCAAAAGAGATTATTAGGAGGAAATGGAATTTAAAAGCCTAGTGGCTGGCACTCACTGCTCAGAAACAAAAGCCAGCAGTAGAGAATGCAGGAGTAGAAAGTACACAAACAATTCTCTCTCTATACTTTTTACTTTGGTATAAATTCCCAAATTTACATTATTTATAAATTAACAAATTCTCCTGTTTGTTGAAGCCAGTATACTGCATAACTAGAAGAAAATGATACACGGGCCAGTGGTTAGCATTTCAGAAATATTGGAGTGGTGCAGGGTGGGCAATAATAACTTTACAGTTCAGCATCATTATCTGCACTTCCAGATGTTTTCATTCTTTGGCTGTCATTCTTTTGCATATATATGCTATCCAAGCTTCCAACATCAGTGACCACAAATCAGCCAGATGTTCCTTCTTCTAGCAACTGACCTCCAATCTTCACCTGGCAGGTATCACAGTTGACTCTTTGCTCTCCCATGGCCCACCGATGGACAGCAACTATGACTTTTCATAGTCTCCCATCCAAATCACGACCAGGCTTACTCTCACAGATTATTCGGGCAAGGCACAACTTTAAGCTCCAGTCCATTCCTTCTGTAGGAGATGAGGGTGGTTCACGGCATTCTGAATGCTGTTGGTAGTTGTGGAATATACAAGATATTCCAAAAAACTAATGCTCAAAGTGACTGAGTTTCCAAGTTGCAGCCAACATAAGCTCTTGACATTCCAAGGCAGCTTCTGGGCTTGAACATTTCAAAATAAAGATGTTCTGAATATTATTGAAAGTGCATTCTGAACTATGATTGCACAGTCTTTTTTCCTCTGAAAGTCTTAATAGCTGAACTGCCTTTGTCGGTAATCCTATTGTTTCCTCTTTACTCTACATGTTCTGTTTTCAGGCACCTTCCTGTGTGGCCCTTGAGCTTCCTCTCACCGAGAAGAAAAAGGGTTGTCAAAATTGCACATAATTGCTTGTGCACTTGTTTGTTTTCTCCCTTCTTCCTGCCGCATGGGAGAATGAACTGTGTTTTGCTCATGACCTCTCTGAAATTCCCTCCTCTGGAGAGTGCAGATCAACCAAATTGGAACTCTAGGGAAGCTTCGAACCACTCAGAAGTATTTCTTTGAATTAAAGCTACCCCTGGCACTTTGTTGGAAGAAGTCAGCTTGTGCTCTACCCAACAATAGGAGCTGTGTTGGAAGACTATTAGCCTAGTGAGGTGTTCTTACATCCAATGCAGAAAAGAACCCATTTTTTTCCTCTACAGTCGGTAGTCGATTAAGCAAACTTAAGTTGTGTATCCTTTTCATAGTCTTCAAAATATTCCTGCATTTCTAATGCCCGGTTTTAGGGAGGATTTTTGTAACTTTAATTATGACACAGCTGTTGTAAGTGAAATTTATGGTTGGATTCCCTAGAATACAGCACAGCAATGAGTGAAGCCTTTTGTCATGCAGGAGATAAAAACTAGAATTTGGGCAGAAAATTTCAGCTGGGTCTTATAGCCACTTTGTATCTTTAGTTTCACATGGCCATGAACTACCAAGTGGTTCTCTAGCAGTTCTCAGGCTGCAGTTTTATGAACGCTTACATGAGACTGAGCCCCATTAAACATAGGGCGCAATCCAGAGCAACTACAGGGAGTCCTTGCTCTGGTGTAAGAAAAATTTGCTCTGGATTGCACTATGAATTTCCCATAGGTTTTCACTAGATGTTGCAATAACTAAGAGTGCACGTAATGTCTCTTATGTGCCCCCGTAGTTACTCTGGATTGTAGGGATAGTGGAACTTGTATTCTCAGTAAACATGCATAGGATCACACTTTTAGGGCCTTAGAGAAGTCAAACAGGGAAGAAAACATAAGAGTGTGTCTGTATTTTGGAAGCTTTCTGCTTGGCTGTGAGCCTCGTCTATTAAAAAATACTAGCTTTTAGATGTGTTCTCACTTCAAGATAACTTCTGCAGTTGACTATTTGCAGGGCAAACAAATGCAATCAAACCCTAAAGCTTCAAGGAGATTAGAGAGCTGCCAAGGTCTGAACTATATCAACAGCTTGAAATTGGCTCATTCAACAAAGCTTTGACAGCATTACATGGGCAAAACAAACACAGCATTGGTGCGCTGGTCACGTGTGGCATCATACTTCAGTAATTCCTTTTGCAAGTTTGTGGGGTGGGTGTGATTGTGTGGAAGGGGAATTTTTATGTAAGTTTATGGAAAAAGGGAGAAGCAATTGCTTTTAGATATTGCAAAACTGACAATGGTGGCTACAATTATGTGTGGGGAATAATAAAGCAAGGGAACAATGTGTGGGGAACAATAAAGCAAGTATTTTGGGGGAAAATAATTTATTAACCAGTTAGGCTCTTGGTGCTTAGATTGGTCTTTTTTAAAAAAATTATTCCTTTTACTGGGGGGAAAAAACCAATTTCATAAATTCCACCAATAAACTATGGAATAAAATCTGTATATTTCAGCATGCAAATGGCTGCAATCCTAACCTCTAGGTAGACCAACCTAAGCCCCGGAATAAGTCCTGTGATTATCTGGGGGTGTCACAATGATGCCTTAAGAAAACTTATGCATCACTCCAGATATGCACTTTCCTCCTTACATCATGACAAGAACAGGAAGACTGATGAGTGAGGCTGGCCTTGGTTTGGATTGCATCCAATATGTCTTTAAAAAGCCAGTGATGGTGCTTCGGGATGCATAATTGAGGCTACCAGTTGATGTTGCCTTGGATCCACTGCTGCATCCTCTGTTGCACCATATTCAGAAAAGTCCCTTGCTCTTCTACATCACATGACTTTTCAGATCCCAAAATGCAAGACTTCTGGTTTTAATTACAGGGACTGAAGCTACATTACACAAAAATGTAGCTTCTTTAGTTTTTGTGTCTGTGTCTGATATCTTTTGGCAGGGAGTTTCTACAAGCTGAAACTTTCTTCACATGGAAAAAGGCCTGCTGTGTGTAGTTACCAACTGTGCTTCCATGGATGAAGGCTAGTGTGAGCAGATATCATAACCACAAAAAGGATAACAGCCCAATCCAGAGCAACTATTCCTTGCACATAAGAGGCCTTAGGGTGCCCTATCTTCAAGATGCTCCACCCCAGTTACTCTGGAAGAGGCTTAGGGCAGATCAAGGCAACATAGGGTGCCCTAAGAGAGGTGGACCTGCTCTGCCCTAACTGGTGCAGCCTAAGCAGCTCAGGAGAGGCAAGTTGAGGGCATGTTTAGCATTGCCTAGGACAGAGCAGTTACTCTGTATCCAAAGCCTGTTTCCAAGGCAGAAATGCCCTCTTCCAGCCCTCAGAGTTATACCACCTCAGGAGCAGTTATAGTAATGAGTAGACCCATAGGGATCCATGATAAGGCCTGAGTAAGAATGGTAGTGTTGACCAAAAATCTGAGTTCTTGGCCAGCCTACCTGCAACCCCTTCCTCTCAACCTCAGGATATGGCACAACTATGGCAGCCCACTAACCTCAGGATACACCAGGCCACTCCAAGCATCCATCTTGCACTAGAAGAACTGCAGCTGTAACTGGTTGTCAGGAACTGCTGGGCTTCCTTATAATGTAGGCACCATAGCTGTTCCTTCTTCAGTGTGATCTGAGGGGGTCTACTCAGGAGCAAGCCCTCCCCAGCTATCACTGACTTAGCATGCTCTGGAGCAGTTAGGGCAGCCCAGGCTTCCTGACTCTCTGGATACAGCATAACTTTCTGCTCTGGATACAGAATAGTTAGGAGAGAGCAGTTAGGGCAGAGCAGGTTGAACTTGCTCTGGATTGCGCCCTGAGTCCCCCCCCCAAAAAATGTAGGACATCCAAGAAAAATGTATGACATGACAAAATAAAAACTAAAATACTCATGCATATTGATATTATGTGTTTAATTATAAACACTATGGCCTATATCCTAAAGTGAAATTAAGCCCCTTGCTCCAGAGCAGTTAAGATGACTTTCCATAAGATAACACTAGAGGGTGACGTAACTGCATGGACCTGTAACTATTCTGGATTTTGCCCTATTTTAATTATTATTAAATTTAAAACTATTACATATGATTTGTCTATTACAAGAAAGCTATGTGCTGCCTGCTTACAGGGAAAGGAGGACTGAAATTTTTTCTGGGGCACAAAGCTAAAAAAAAAGAAAAAAAGAAAAAGAACATGTCCTGGAAAAAGAGGACATGAAGGTACATACAGAAGAGTCTCCCAAAAAGATCTCGGAGTTTTGGCAGCTACTTATATAGAAAAGGACAGTTCCTTGTGTACTTGAGCCCCAAGCTGTGAAGAACCTTAAAAGGTGATAACCAGCACCATGAATAACTGGTGCAATAGTCTCTGAACCTTTTAATCATTGCATAGAAGGGATAGTAGCAGGTGCTGCTCTTCCATCAAGCACTAAGATGTGGACAAGCATTCAATCTAGAGCACTCATTCCTGAACTACTGGAGGAAAAATTAAATGATTAAAATCTCTTTTGAGCACAAAGTCTGTATCCACCCAAGAGGCTGTCGCTGTTATCTCTCTGAGTGATTCACTTTCCTCACCTTTCGTCCTTTTCAATTATCCTGCTGCTTGAGGTTGGGACTGATTCTGCTGTGTCTCTGCATTAGGTGGGACTGGATCATTCAATTCCTCTTGCACAACTGAATGATCTACTGTCACCAAATATTGTCCATTGTGCCTCTGTATGAGTTGCTGCTTTTGAAACTGACAGAGGAACATGCCCAGAATGAACTACCTTGGGAGGAATGGGAAATGAGTTTCCTGGACCATGGGTAATTCTTATGGTTACAAGCTCCAAAATTCATTTGTGGGTGCTAAGACTGCCCATGGAACTTTATGTTAACTTGAAGTGGGAAGAAAAGTAAGTACTGGCCCGCTTTGGTTCAGACATAAGTGGAAATCAGGGTTTAACACTATGTGAATATGGCTGCAATCCTGAAGACACTTTCCTCGGAGTAAGGCCCATTGCGCACAATGGGGGCTCACTTTTGAGTAGACATGGTTAGGATTGTGCTCTTAGCCTTTGTGGCATTTGCTTTTTCTGTCTTTGAAAAAAAAAAATCCACAGGTGTGGTGGCATGTTGCCAGCTTCTCCCTTACACCACTATTACTATTTTTGCCTTGGACTGGTACTGTTCCTTCTCTCATCTTCTCATTTTCTCATTGGAAAGGAGCAAAAACAGAAAGTTTGCACTTTTTCCTAGAAGTACCGTATTTCCCAGACCATGAGACGCACCGGACCATGAGACGCACCAAAGTTTAGAGGAGCAAAACAAGAAAAAAATATTCTGAACCAAATGGTGTACTAATATTTTTAATAAAATATAGCAGAATAATATTTCAACCATGTAAAGTCTACAGTGGTATTAAGAACCATTATCACTTTCATTAACAAATGAGGAAGGACTTTAAGCTTCAAGCACTCTTTTAATTTTCTGGTAACCCCAAAAACTCATCATCTCTAGTGTCAGTGATTTGTGACTTTTGCACAAATCTCATTGCAAGTGATCAGACAACAACATTTTGCACAAATCTCATTGCAAATAGTCCAGGAAGGCAGGTAAGTTGGGGGGGGGGTTCTTTTGCAGGGTAGGTAGGAAAATGTGAGGGGCTAGATAGATAGGGACGAGTGAGAGAGGCACAGGCATGGAGCAGGAGGAACCAGGTCTTGTGCATGTCTACTTTGGAGCAAGTCTCCAAGCCAGGGAAGGCTGGTTAGGATTGCAGCTGTGCCAGGGTGACCAGATGCCAAACCCAAAATTCCTGAACCCCAGGGCAAAATTCCTACTCGCTTAAAAAATTGCCAAAAAATGTATTTTTTTGTTTTTATATTTTTGATTTTTACTTTTTTGGCCATAACTTTTGATAGGAAGGAGATAGCTCAAAACTGATTGTTGCATTGGATTCTGCTCTTCAATACAAATCCAATGACATATGACATGATGGGGTAAGGTGCTCCAGGATTGGCCCTATCACTCTATCAGACCCACAGACATTTTCCCCCTCTTTGAGAAGAAAAAAAAGTGCGTCTTATAAACCGGGAAATACGGTAAGTTACAATTCCTTGATACAACTACCATTGGGAACCATCATTTAAAGGTAGGGTTTTGGGTCAACAACGTAGGATCAAATTTTGCTTTCAGTTCCTGATATGTTCACCAATTGTGGTTGGAAATAGGAATAGCATGGATATGTCCAAGTCAAAGGGGCAAGTCACAAATGAAGTAACGTGACTTGCAGAAAATTCTAAGTAAAGTCATGAATCATATTGAGAAACAAATCATCATCACTCACTCTCAAGTCTCTCTCTCAAGAATGAAGGAGCCATTTAATGTGGCCATTAAAGATCTGTTTTTTGTCTCATGGAAACCTGGTTTTTTCAGTATCTGAAGCCTGGATCTTGAAGCAAATCATCTGAACTGAGCACAAAAACAGAAGCAGCATGACAGCTTTTTAAAGGAGCTCTTTAAATGTAGGGCACAATCCAGAGTAACTACGGGGAGTCCTTGCTCCGGTGTAAGAACAATTTGCTGTGGATTGCAGTATGAATTTCCCATAGGTTTTCATTAGATGGTGCAGCAACTACGGGTACACGTAATGTCTCTTATGTGCTCCCGTAGTTACTCTGGATTGTAGGGCCAGTCTAATATATTGATGTCGGTAATTACTCATCTGTCAGTAAGAACTTGTTGTACCTTGATAACAACATGTCTGTCCCGACAATCCAGAGTAACTATGGGAGCACGTAAGAGACATTATATGCACCTGTAGTTATGGCACCACCAAGTGAAAACCTATGGGAAATTCATATTGCAATCCAGAGTAACTTGTTCTTACACCAGAGCAAGGACTCCCTGTAGTTACTCTGGATTGTGCCCTGTGTCTAGGAGTTGGATTCCAATAGTCGTATAACATGCCGAAGAGTTTTAAGATTAAAGAACCAATTCCCCTGTGACACGCTTTCAGGAGGTTGTGGCTTCCTCACATAAATGATTAGGCATAGTTGCTCCCTGTTGTGAAGAGGTCAAAAAAGGAGGATAATGTAGATGTAAAGCACTTAGGTGCTAGGAAATTTTGACTGGGTAAACTGAACACTTGTCTGTGCCAAGGTTTACATGGTTGAACATGGTTGAACAAAAGCAACAAGCTTCTCTTTCCCTCTCTGGAAGTAAATGTGACAATTTAAATTGCAAGTAAAATTTATTCAGGGGTCCACTTGGATTCTTTGAGCTGTTGAAGCATGTGAACTGTGCAAAGAAAAGTCTCAATCAATTTAATTTCCCGGCTTGGTTCAGACAATTTTTGCCCTCTGAACCCTCCCCACATGATGGGAATCATGCAGGCTAACTTTGTGCACACATCTTGTTTTTTTCCCCTTGTTTCTAGACAAACCTCTTCAGTCACTGCTTTTGTGTGCTTTGTATGTGCTGCCAATTTTAATTTAAATTAGATTTATCAGGTCATGACACTGACCCCCACATTAAGCAAAGTAACCAAAAGCAATAGGCTAGGACACGACACACACATGCTTTATGAATGTGTATGTTGGGATCATATAAGGCCAGCTTTAGGGACTAACAACTGTATGCTGTGGCCCTTTCTGTGTTCATAGCAGCTGAAACAATATAAAGGTCTTGTGTTACATACATCCTGCACATCTCCCAGTGAGATGCGGCATAACAGGTGCATGTGTATCGTCAGACGTTGCGAGATGGTGGGAATGACCCCTTCAGTAAGCTTGGCATTTTGTGTCTAGCCATTCATTGAAAATTTCTTTTTTGTCTTTCTGATTGAAATGGACAGTATGTGGGGATGGGAGAATGCACGAGCAAGTGTGGAACAAAGAGACTCAAGTAAATATTAGCAGCAAAAAAGACTTGTGTTGCATCATTTGGATACTGATAAACAATAGGCTGTTTTGTAAGACAGTCCTGAATTGGTATCATTTTGTTTTCCATCCATGTATATGGTGGTGATAGTTCTCTCTCGGACTAAAACATATCAGTATTTGTGGACAATTGATTTCTGATCAGGAGTACGACAGTTACTCCTGTAAAAAGTTAAATTAGCCACCTCGGGTTTCTAGGGAGAAAGGTGGGATATAAATATTGTACAGTAAATAAATAAAATAGTGACGGTATTTAGGTGGAGTTGTATGTGCAGAGATATATGTTGTATCTCTGTACATACATGTACAGTGTATGTGTGTGTTTACGTACAGTATATGTGTGTTGTATCTCTGCGTTCCCCTCTCTTAATCGGACTCATCCTATTTTATTTGATATTACTAACCTTTCCCTTTTCCCTTTTGTCTCCCCTAAGCTTACATTATATTTCCTCTTCTATAATTTCTAATGCTATCTTTACTGCCTTGTGTTGGACAGAGGTTACATTGCTGACTTCATAGCATTTGGAATCTGTAAAGTATTATTTTATTCCTGCTTAAGTTCTTGTCAGACATACAAATTAAACAATAAAGGCGCAATCCAGAGTAACTATGGGGAGACCTTGCTCTGGTGCAAGAACAATTTATTCTGGATTGCGATATGAATTTCCCATAGGTTTTCACTAAGTGGTGCAGTGACTATGGGTGCACGTAATGTCTCTTACATGCTCCCATAGTTACTCTGGATTGTAGGGTAAAGCTTATGGAGGGCCAATTGGCTCTTCTTCCAGGGTGACCATATTGAATGGAGGACAGAGTGTGTCCTTTTAAGTATTGCATAGAAGAAGGAATTTAGGCAGGTTTGACTCAACTAGAAGGGTTTAAAAAGCAGAAGTTTTAAAAAAAATGCACATTATAAACTTTGATTTACTTAATTTGATTTGATCATACAGCAGTGTTAAAATTTTCCGGTTTGATGATATTGTTTCAGGCCGCAGCATCACTTTTGGTTATTGATATCACTTCTGCTGGATCCCAACTGATAGTCATTGTAAAGTGGGTCACAATGCAAAAGGAGTTGAGAACCACTATTCTATACTTTTAAAAAAATTCTTAGATAATTGTGTAGAATTAGGTCCTTCTGCCACTTCTTTATTTTTGTTGTCGGTACTGGAGCCAAGATGCTGACGACAGGCACTTTGGTACATGTCCAGACAGCAATAACTTGGCTGTCACAAATATTTCAATGTTTCGGCTTATGAATTGGGAACCTGGTAATAGTCATGATGGTCATTGTGTGCAATGATGTGGATGTGATGAGGAGAAGCAGAGGTCTGGAATTTGCTGAGATATAAAGCAGCACAACTACTCCTCTGCAGAGAAGAAGTAGAAAGTACTTACAGAAGTATTTGTTCATAACTGTCCTTTAAAGTTAGGTATTTGTTCATAACTGTTCATACATGTGAGGAATGGGAAAGTGATCAAAATGGAAGCTGCAATCCTAAACACACTTTCCTGGGAGTAAGTACTCTTGAGCACAATGGGACCTACTTCTGAGTAGACATGCTTAGGATTGCATTGGGAGCCTTTTTATTAGACTTCAACTAGTTTTATCTTCAGGCAAGGGACTGTAACAGGACGGAGGGATTGCCTTATTGTTTGAAGCTTGTGGAGTCCTCTTTCCAAAACTGGCTGAAGCCAGACACTTTAAGAATGTACAAACAAAATCCACGAGGCTGAATAATATCCTGAGAGCAGCATTGTGAGCGAGTAGATGGAAGAAAAGTCCTTCTAGTGACTCACATCTATCTGCAGAATGAGTTACTGCCTTACATTCAAAACCACTCAATGTCTTTGCCCACATGTGGGTCAGAAGTTTGATTAAACTATGGAGAGTTTCCATAGCTGGCCTGGGGTTATAGCTGGTCATAGTTGCCACTTACAGCTGGCAGTTAGAGAGAAGTGTGTGTGTATTTTTCCGTTAGCCATAATCCAGAGATAATTCACCAGAGCTGGAGAGAAGTCCACCAACTGTTAATAAATTTAATTATCTCCTCCGTACATAAACCTGTCTAGACTCGGCAAGAGATTAAGGAAGAATTTTCCTCCTCTTTTTCTTCTTTACTTATTAACTTGAAAAAATGAGTTTGCTGTCAGTGTGGAGTAATGAAGATGGAATCGATGGCCAGTTACTTGTGTTAAGCAGCTATGTGGTTCCACTCATTGATGTACAGTTCTTGGCTTTTTCAAAGTCTGTTCATTTGCAGGGTTATTTCTGCTGGTGGATCCCTTTAGGGACTTTGGGGTATGTGTGTTTGTGTGTGGCAGTTGACTCATTTATCTGAAGGGAAAATTTTGACCTCATTGCACTTAGTGAACCAATTACTGACAACAAAAAAACACTCCAAAGATTGTGTAGTTGGGTTTGAAATAATGGATTTCTTTTAAAATTAATTTTATTAAAATACATTTTTCTCTCTCTTAGTTATCCAGCCACTTCTTGTCTTGTGAAGTTTATTCCAAATAATGTCATGCATTCTGGTGATTAAAATTGCTTTGTGTTTTGCAGTGTTAGTGACAGCGATAGCATTTCCCCTTCATCTTTGATTTCATTGCAGATTAAATAAACTTTTCCATCTTTTCTAATTTCTTTGCAAATAAACCCACACAGACTCATGTACATGAAAGCCTCCCCATGTGTCCATCTGCATACAATAATTTACAAGCAAAGAATGTTGAGACCACCACATCACATCAGGGATCTGATTTAGTAATGCAGTCTAGTTCTCGGTCGTTTTATAAGGGATTTTGGAACATAAGAGAACCCTGCTGGATCAGACCAGATTCTACGTACAGGTGGTGACTCTGTATCTTCAAGGGATCTATTGTCGGTCCCCGATTTTAGATACTAAAATCGCAGATAATGAAATATGGAATTTTTGATCCTTTTGAATCTTTGCGCTCCAAAAGCTTCCTTGGAATTCATGAGGGTTTTCTGAAGCTGACAGAGACCCCACATAGCTGCCTGCAATCTTTGTGACTTTCAGAATGGCCCCAGAGCTAAAAAGAATGGTGACTTTCCAATTACTTTGGAAAAGCAAGAGTAAGGTTTTTTGACCTTATAGGTCCTGGATGCCTTCCTCAGGCCTAAGAGTGCACAACTCCGGAGTGTTCACATTGTTGGGCAAGTGGAAGGCTGGAGTATAGGTGTGCAGCGAGCAGGATCTGGAACTTGGACCAACCATTATGCAGGATCTCTTCACATACAGAGCCTCTGGACCAAGCCTTCAGAGGTGGCCTAAATCTGAGTAGACCTATTGGGTCTGTGTTTGCTTTCCCTTGGGAAGGCAGAAATCTTCCCATTCTCCACTGTATCACAGCAGCAGCCCTGATCATTGCGCTAGATACAGTGCAGGCCAAGTAGCCTGCCTGTTTCAACGCAAATTAGGATTATGCTGTGTGTTCCCTACTCAGCCTGGGAAAAGCTCTCTGAAGCAGTCTGCTACCTGAGATCCTTCCGGTGGAGATGCCCAAGACTGATCTTTATTCAGTGCATGGACTTGGACCACACGAAGTGTGACAATCACCATTATCTGCTGTAGTTACACTTTCTGCCATGCAGTATAGAGGTTCCTTGGGGTTGGGCTTTGGCACAGTGCAGAGGACTATAGCCAGACAGCTACAGGGAAGCCTCAGCTGAAGTGCTTAGGAATTGCCTATTTCCACTTAAGTGGCTTATGCTACTTGGCAGGGAAGAGGGAGGGGAGACATTTTCCAGGTACTGGCATAATACATTCTTTGGGCCTATAAATAATTTTGAGATGTTGCCACTTCTGTAGAAGTTTGTATGTCGACTTGGAAATGTACAAGTTTCAGGCAAAGTTTCTCACTGTCTCATAATGCTGTTTTAAATCGCTGGTTTAGTGTATACTTCCTTGACATAACAAAATGCTGCATTTCAATGAACGGTCATCTTCCCATCTGCGATGGGAAAGAGCCTCGTTTATATTCCTGCACATACTGCTGGAAATAATAGCAGTTGCCACTTTCAGCATGACAAAGATGTTCCATTTTAGTTACTCCGTGTAGCTTGAAATGCATATTCATGTTTATAGATGTGTAAACTTGTTCAGTTAGAATGAGCCAAAATCCTGAGACACAAGGGAGGCCTTTTTGCCCATATTTTGAAGGGAACAGAGCTTCAGGATCAGGATTTGGATGAAGGACGTGAGTGCAGCCAATCCTTTGCTTTCTGTAATTTTTTTCCAGCAGGACCCATTGCTAAAATACCAGGCTGTTTTTGCAGTCTTAACAGGCTTGACTGTTTATCTGTGCAAGAAAATAAAGCATCTGGCAAGCAGAGCTTTGTTGATGGACATTTTGATCCAAAGAAGCATCTGTGCCTGTTGTAGATCATAGTCTGCCTTATCTAAGGCATACCGGTTTGCAACTGGTGGTTCCCGAGTCAAATCCAGCCTCTTTTAAGGCTGTCAACTGGCCTTCTAGTTGCCAACATAGAGGCAAAAGAGATGTTAGGAAAAATGTTTTTCTTGTCAGCTAACAGTACAATCCAGAGTAAGTACGGGAGCTCTTACATCAGCATAAGAGACACTTACATTGACGTACAGCGCCACCTATGGGGAAATTCATAGAGCAATCCAGAGTTAATTTTTCTTGCATCAATACAAGAATTCCCATAGTTACTCTGGATTGTGCTGTAAGTGTGTTGAGGGTTACTAGTATTTTAAGACTTTAAAAGGGGATTAAACAGGTTTATGAAAGATAGACTCTTCATTTGCAGTTAATCCTTTGAAACCTTCATGTTTGGCTGTGTCTAGAGTCAACAATGGGAGCGAGACATTGTCAGATTGACCAGATGTCATAACCACAAAAAAAGAACAAGGCCACCTCCAAAAGTGTAGGAGACTCAAGAAAAATGTAGGGCATGATAAAATAAAAGCTAAAAACATTCATGTATGTTTCTTTCATGTGGTTAATTTAAGCACTAGATTAAGGATAAAGGTGTCCCCTGCAGGTTGTATTGCTAGTTGTGGTCTGCTGTAGGGTGCAGTGCTCATCTCCATTTCTTATGGGCTGTCCAAAGGCATCTCCATGATCGTGTGGCTAGCATAGGTATAGGCTTTTATGTAGATAGATGATGCAAGTTTTACTAAGAACATAAAAAGAGGCTCCACTAAATCAGGCCAAAGGCCCATTTAGTCTAGCTTATTTTACCACACAGTGGTGTCATACTGCTTACACAATTTGAGTTTTCTAAGACATTTTGGAAAGGACTGACAATAAATTGAGTCTGCTTAGAAAAGTTATTGGCCAGAATCTGGTGGTCACATTGGATGGTATTGAAAGTTGTGCTGAGTAATTAATTTAGATAGCTGAAATCCAGCTTTCTTCCATGGACTATGTGACACTGTAATTAAGGTTTGCAAGTGTTCTTTCGTCTGGGACTGATTAGATCCAGATCTGCTTAGCTTAAGTAAGGTTATTTCATCCAAAGAACTTGAGAAGATCCATCATGAACAGGCCAAGGGTTCATCTAGTCCAGCTTCCTGTGTCTTACAGTGGCTGATCAGATGCCTCTGGGAGTACTCAGGGCAACAAGATATCTGTATCAGGTTGTCAAGCACCTGGCATGCAGAGTACTTTGAAAGTGTTCATAACTATGAACCCCATGGGTCTAGTCCATTCTGTGCTGTAGTTCTGTGCTACTCTTGCAGTTGCAACATGCTCTGGCCAGTAGTCTAATCCTCAATAGGTTTGGTCTGTCAGTTAACTACCATAGGATTAAGGGTTCTGTGATGTGCTGCACTCTCCCTTTCCCCCACCAAACACAGGCCGGTGATTGACTTCTTGGGCACATTGGTTGTGATACGTAGTTGGAGAATAGGATTTTACAAATATAAACTAGAGTCTACATTGGTTTTGCTGGGGATTTTCCAGCAGGTTTATATCATTTTCTGAGTCGCTTTTCTTCAAAAAAAAGTATTATTATTTAGATAAACTATTCAATACACCTTCACTTCTCCACAATGGGTTTTCTCACCATCATATTTTAAGTGGACAGGCTTGTATTCACAAAAAGCAGGCCTCCATCAGTCTTGGAAGACTATGGGATTGTGCTCGGCGCTGCATATGCTGCATGCGAAGCACGAAAGCCTGAGTTAGATTGTTATGGAGGATAGACTACGTATATATAAAAACAGTCAATAAGCCTACATATTTATTGTTTGACCTCATCTAAAATAGTTAGAAGATTAAGAGCACAATCCTAACAGTGTCTACTCAGAAGTAAGCCCATTGTGTTCAGTGGGGCTTACTCCCAGGAAAGTGTGTTTAGGATTGCAGCCTAAGGCTGCAATCCAAAACACACTTTCCTCTGAGTAAGACCACAGTAAGAACACAGTGGGGCTTACTTCTAAGTAGACATGATTAGGATTGTATTCATAGACATCTACAATATTTATATGTATAACAATTTGCTGCTATGTTGGAGGAGATAACCATAATTAATAGGCTCCAATCCTAAAGCAACATTCCTGGGAGTAAGTCCTATTGAACACAATGGAGCTTACTTCTGAGTAGACCATGGTTAGGATTGTGCTCATAATGTCTCAGTTTAGCAGCTTCCTCAAGGTTGGGGTATCCTTATTGTGTAGAACAGTGATCTTCAAAGTGGGGATTGGGAACCCCTTGGGGAGTCATGAGAAGACGTCTTGGAATCTGGCACTGAGCATTTCCAGCCATGACATCACTTCAGGGGGTCCTGTACAGATTGTAATTCTCAAAAGGGGAAAAGGCCACCTCCAAAAATGTAGGAGATCCAAGAAAAAAGATCAAATACTGCTGGTGTAGCGCATATTAAAGTAGTTCCACATTTATTCATCACACTTAACAAGGAGAAGCCTTGAGTTTATAGAAGGATAGACTGTACACCAAGATGTATAGAAACTGTTTGGATGAACCTGTTCAGGATGAACAAGGCAGATATTTATAGAATCTTTTTTCATATTCTAATGTTGGATTATAGTCTATACAAGCCTGTCTAGAGTAACTGAATGGCTCACACAACCATTGCATCCTCTCTAGTGTTGCTTACTTTCCCTGAAGGTGTTGATCATCACTTGTCTCTCACTAGAGTTTAAAATAAATAATGCTTCATGTTCTGTTAGGCAGTGCAAATGCAGTTTATATGTGTGGGTTGCCACTTTCACACATTGGGTTTTTTCTTTTTCTTTTGGCATATGTGGCTGTTTCTTTCTTTACTACGTGTGACAGCAGTTTGGCTCTCCCACAACTGTATTAGTCTTGGTGTGTATGCATTTGTGCACATTTGAGTTAGAAAAGTTGTTCTCAAAGTCTGGGTGGGACCCCCTTGAGGGGATCGTGACTTTATTTCGGGGGTTGTGAAAAAGCTGGGTGCGCTATCCTATAATCTGGCACAGGGCACTGCTGTCTTGTTATGGGGTACTCAGGCAGTAATCCATACTATCCTGAGAATACATTTCACTGAACAGAAGTTAAGATGAGATAAACCTTTATTATCATTTTACTGTGCGCACACAGGTACACACCTGCTGGTACGCACAAAATGAAATTATGTTGCTTCCTCACAGGAGTAAACTCATACGATCACCTAAAATAATGTCAACTTAACTTTGCCCTTTTTGAGAAACATAGTGGGGAAAGGCAGCTTGCAAGTTCACTAATTTGATGCAGTATTGAACAAAACTGTGTCCAAATTTAGATGTTCTGCATCTGATGCTCCGGACCTTCCTCCCTGAGGGTAACAAAGAGAACAGGAGATTAAGGGGATGTGAAGCATCCTGAAAAATACTGCGAACCGTACTTAAGCATATATCCTGCATGGAAGGGAGTGGACTACCAATGATCTTTTCTGCCTTCCTCACCGCTCTTTGCACTGCTTTCCAATCAGAAACAGTAATACTTCCAGACCAGACTGTGATGCCATATGACAGGATGCTCTCAATTGTCCCTCCATAGAAGGAGGTCAGAACAGGGAGGGATGTACTTTCCTGATACAGTGTAGAAAGTGCAAATGTGAGCCATCTTCACCAGTGACTTGGTATTTAAGGACCAGGCCAACCTAGTCATTAGTTGCACTCCCAGGAACTTGATACTATTAACCATTTCAACTGATAAATCATCAATAAGTAGTAGAGAGTGGCTTAACTTGCCCATTCTAAAATCAGCAATGATCTCTTTGGTCTTTTCAACATTTAAAACCAGGGAGTTACTTTTACACCAATTCACTAATCCCACTACTTCCTCTTGATAGTCACCCTCATTATCAACCTGTATAAGGCCCACCGCTGTTGTATCTTCAGTGAATTTCACAATATGATTGATGGCATACCTAGCATAGCAATCATGGGTCAGGAGCATGAACAATAGAGGACTTAAAAGACAGCCCTGAGGGGAACAGTGGGACTTCTGAGCAGACATGGAAGAGCTCTGGCATCCTAGTGATGTCACTTCTGGCAATGACATTCTTTCCAGGTTGATGACATCACTTCATAGAAATCAAAATCCTAGAGTTGGAAGGGACCTAGTAGGTCATCTAGTCCAACCCCCTGCCTGTAGCAGGAAATTCTCCTAGAGCATCTCTGACAGGTGCTCGTTGAGCCTCTGCTTGAAGATCCCCAGTGAGGGAGAGTCCACCACCTCCCTTGGCAATCTGTTCCACTGCCGAAGTCCCAGCAGTCCCAGACAAATTGTCATTCTTGGAAGGGGGGTCCTGAACTGAAAATTCTCAAGAACTAAAAAAGCAGGCATCCATCAGTCTTGAGAGACTATGGTATCGTGCTCAGCACTATATACGCTGCATGCAAAGCACAAAGGCCTGGGTTAGATTGATATGGAGTATAGGCAGCAAATCCCTCCTCTCCACACCACTGAAATAGTCCAATGGAACAGAAGAGCCAATACAATTGGTTCCAGCTGCATCGCAGAGCGGGGCTAAGGACAGGAGCTCACCCTGTCTTGTGGGGACCGACCTGGGTCTCAAACCCTGGCCTGCTGGTTAACAGGCACAGTGTCTTAACCACTTGTGCCACCCACAGCTAGAACTACTGGTTTTTGAAAGACTTCTGCTCCATATATGTAGCTGGGGTGAGTGTGAGGTTGCAATCCTATCTTCACTCTCCTGGCCCACTGAACACAACAGGTCTTATACACTCATGCATGGGATAGTGCCCTGATTACATTTGTCATACATATCCCTGTCTACAGCATGCTTTGGAACCTGGAGTGCCAAAGACAATTGCATAGCATCCATAATACATAAGACGTATCAAGCACTTATTTGCTCAGAAGAAACATTATCTGCTTGCCTGTGTTCCTTTGTCTACTAATTATCAAATCAAGCATTCAGCAAGATGTTTCCCTGAAAATGTTATCCGTTAATGTTATCCGTTTTCACATACCCATGGAAAGCAAGCCTACAATCAATAGTTAATGTAACTGCATATCATAAGTATGCAAAACAATAAACCACACAGAGTTAATAAACTAAAAACCCTCACAGATCCTTGTGTGATGGGGGTATTTATGGCTTTCTGGGTGTAGGGCCAAGAGCGAGAACAGTATGCATGACATTATTGCCAGGTAATTTTGAATCCTTGGGATCATCTAAAGTTGCACATGAAAGCTGAAATGATGCTGTTGCATGGGGCGATTACCAATATGCAGAGCTCATGTAGCTAGTCTCCAGAAAGCCAGAAGAGACAATAATTATAATTGTATTTTGATCTCCCACCTGCATAATGAAGGGCACTTTAGTTTCACACTGTAATGTCTATTGTTCATTCAGGCTTCCTCAAGTACTTGCAATTTAACCTCTCTGAGTTCTTGAGGTAATGTGTTTTTTCTCTCTCCTGTGCATCACTGCTATCTTTGTCTTTAGCTACTTTTTCCAGTATGTTCCTCTGGTCCAACCTGTGGATCTTATAAGTTCATCTATATCTTTACTTATATATGAACATGACTGCCAGTAGTAGCTGGACAACTATTGATGATCTAGTTGCAAATAACAGGTCCAGCATTACCACTCCTCCCTGCCACTACCATACTATATTAATGCAGTCTTTCCGGGGAAAGACACTTTTCCGGGAGTAAGACTCATTAAACACAATGGGGCTTACTTTTGAGTAGACATGAGTAGGATTGTGCTTTAAATGTCCTAAGGCCACTCCTGCCATCCAAGGCCTAACTCTGTGGTCTTTCAAGCACAAAGTTTTAAGATATAGCTTAAGTTGAAGTTTAAATTAAATTTAAGATATAGCTTAAGTTGAAGTCTTTGGGCCTGCCTGGTTTGATTTTATTGGTTTTTTGTGAGATAAATATTTCTGTTCCTCTTTAAGGGTCCTTTCATTTTTTTGGTAATTGAATTCTCTCTCTCTTTCTCTCTCTCTTTCTCTCTCTCTCACACACACACACACACAATTACAGTAATTGTGTTCTGTGTTATACTACAGTGTTTTGAATTTGATTTTTACATACAGTTAATATTTTATATGAATATTTTTGGGTTGTAGAACCAATTGTCTGAGTTACAAGCGGAAAATCCGCTTTGTAAGAAAAATGCTTTGTAAGACAAACATGCTTCCAGAACGAATTAGGTTTGTCTTAAAAGGTACCACTGTATAATGGTGAGAATTATATTATATGATTATATATCCATAATTATATAACAGTGAGAATGAAAAAAGGATCATGCCATGGGGAAGACTGTATAAGAAGAGGGTTTAAGTTTTTCCTCGTCCCGCTGCTTGTTTCCCCCTCCATCCTGATTTGATCCTCAAAACTGACAAGGTATAGTAGCAAGGGAGCTCAAGAAGCATCATGAACATTTGTGGTTAACTGCCTGGTGTGGAAACCTTGAATTGTTCTCTTAAAATCAGGCAGGAAAGCAATTAGACAAAGTTTTGGTTCAGTTGATCAAAGACTCTCCACTGCAGCAAAACAGCTTATAGTGGATCCCTGGAGGGGAAATAATGGCCTTGAAAGCCAACTGGAGGCTTTTGCGATCAACTTAAGTATGTTCTTTTTAAACTACAAGGTTATCAGAACAAAGTCTAGATTTATTCCCAGTGGTTTGGGAAATGTTAGGGAGATATCAGAAGTTTGCCTTTCTATGACGGATAGGTGGGAGCTGGTGGACAGCTCAGTGAAAGTGTTGACCCAATGTGTGGTGATGGTGAAAACATGCTTGGGACCATTAAAATGGTATTGAGAAAAAATGGTGAATATTATAATGTTGTTGTACAAAATGATGGTAAGGCCATTGGAATAGTGTGTCATTATTCCAGTAGCCACATCTCAAAAAAAGATAAAGTGGAAATGGATAAGATGCAGAAGAGAGTCACCAAAATGATTACTGGCTTGGGAACTTATGAGAAAGGGCTGTATAGCTTATGTGGCTCTTCAGGCTGGGAAAATGGTGCTTGGGGTCTGATGCTGCAATCCTAAAGACACTTTCTTGAGAGTAAGACCCATTGAAAACAATGGGGCTTACCTTTGAGTAGACATGGTTAGGATTGTGCTCATAATTA
Organism: Cryptoblepharus egeriae; assembly: GCA_030015325.1. NCBI lineage: Eukaryota > Metazoa > Chordata > Lepidosauria > Squamata > Scincidae > Cryptoblepharus > Cryptoblepharus egeriae. The sequence continues at coordinate 21,441,989 of JAREYC010000002.1, forward strand.
AGACTGAAAGGCTGCAATCCTAACCTGCAGTTAGGCTGGTCTAAACCCCAGCACAAATCCTGCTGTAAGACACTATTTTGTGCTACTCCTGGGGGAGGGTTGGGCCAATGTACAGACACGCGCTTGCTTCCCAACATCCAACAGAAAGACTGATGAGTTGTGCTGCTCTAGGTTAAGATTGCGCCCCAAGTCTTAAAAAAATCCATTGCCTTATAAAATTATTAGTTCTGAAGCATTGTACCAGACTTCTCAGTTTACATATAAATGGGAAAATAACTTGAGTTATTATGATATGAGTTATGGCAAACATTTTCTTCAAAACTGCTGCCAGATTAGATTACTTAACTGTATCAGTGGTGTTATTCCCTTCTGAACATTAGAGAGGAAGGAATTGGAGGAAATAGCTGAATGGTCATTTGATATAAAGTGTTATTATTAAGTAACAGGTTACTTTTATTTTTAATCAAATCTTGGGATGATAGCATCCTGTGATAGCATAGAGTTTTATATTCTGTAGATTAATTTTTAAAACAGTCAAATGGGGAAAATGTTTTTGCCAAATAAAACAGTCATATACAGTATATATTATATACCTGTGTACAATGCGTGTGTGTGTACATAGTTATATAAAATATTATTAAGGAGAACCTTTAATTGGTTTTATCACTGTTCCCCAAAGGTTAGTATGTAAATATTCCGTGGTACTGCATGTCATAGTCTGTTGCTTGAGACTTAATGAGATCTCAGAAGAAAATCACCAAAAAATCCCTCTTTTCAAGATGTTTGCTATCTTGCGCTAAAAATATGTTGCACTACTCCTATAATTTATTAGCTGGATTCACTCCACTACCCAAGCTCTTTATCTGAAATTGCTATAAGCCGTAATGTAAAGCTTTTTACTTGCACATCTCTAATTGACAGAATATTTATTTGGTACGTATTAAACTCAAGACTGGCCTAGTTTTGAAAGAATATTTATTGCTTTGAATCTTAGTGCTTTCAAAGGAAAAGGTTTTTAAAAACAACTTTCATTCCCATGCTGAGGCTAATCAAAAGTGCACCTTTTGGTTGTTTTATTAATAAACCTCTTCCAAGTGTTGCTAATCAGAGTACATTTGGCAGGAAGATATAATAAATCAGGAATGTTAACAAAGTTGAGCCTTCAGTGTAAATTAGAGTTGGGCAAAGAAAATGAAAATGGAAGTTTCATTAGACATGCTTAACATTTATTGTTGAAAGCAGTGTTGGAAGTGGTGTGGCACCACATATGTGTACATTTTTATTTTTTATTTTTGCTGAGAATTATCAGCCTGACCAGCAGTTCTCATGTTCCCAGGTCACTATACGACCTTCTTTTGCTGTCTGGGCCAACGTCATGCTAAATCTCTCACTATTAGTTAAGGGCAAAATCCAGAGTAACTACGGGGAGACCTTGCTCCGGTGTAAGAACAACTTACTCTGGATTCTAATATGAATTTCCATAGGTTTTCACTAGGTGGTGCGGTAACTACAGGTGCACGTAAAGTCTCTTATGTGCTCCTGTAGTTACTCTGGATTTGGGGGCTAGTTAATGAAATCATGTGGTACAGTATTTGTGTGAGATGTCATAAAATCTAGGTCCAGCTCACCAAGAATTATGTCTAGCATCCCTATGAGAGCACTGCAGCGCTCATGGTGTACTTTTGGGAACCTCTGGCCTAAATGAAGACACTCTTATTCCTTTTTTCTTCCAAAAAAGATATCACAACTTTGCTGTTTGAAGAGATAGGAAAATCCTAAGCTTTCACATGGCCTTTAAAAATTATTGAGCTTTTCATTTGGGAATCTGTTCTAAATACAGTGGTACCTTGAATAAAGAGCGTCTTGAATAAAGAGCATCTTGTATAAAGAGCAAAATTTTCTCAGAAATTTTGACTTGCTTAAAGAGCAATGTCTTGAATAAAGAGCACTTCTGAGGTAGTTTGGAACAGGCTTCCATGGCAAAGGAATTCACAGGCGGGACAAGGAGACTAGCTTGAGCTACAGTGGGGCCCTGGGGAAAGTTTGGAATAGGCTTCCATTGCCAGGGAACTCATGGGACGTCTGGGGGGAGCAACCTGAGTCAGGTCTGTATGTGGCAGTGTGGAAGGTGTGCCTTATCAGTGTTCTAGTGCTGCTCCCCATCAGCAGCTTGGGAATGTTAAAATTGCACAAAAAGACAGTAGATTCCATTGAACCAATGGATAGCAGTGACTCCATTAGTGATTGGAAAGAGCACAGTCCTAACTATGTCTACTCAGATGTAAGCCCTATTGTGTCCAATGGGTCTTACTCCCAGGAAAGTGTCTTTAGGATTGCAGCCAAAGTCTTCCCCTCTCTGTAACCCTGTACTTTCAAAGGTACAGTACAGTATTTTCTTTATTGCAGTGTTGTGTGTTAACTAAAAAACCTAAAAATATTACAGTGCTTTGTACAGTGTTATATTGCAGTGTTTTGTAATCATTTTTATAAACAGTTAATATTTTTATATGAATTTTTTTTGGGTTGTGGAACCAGTCGTCTGAGTTTCCATTATTTCCTATGGGAAAATCTGCTTCACTTAAAGAGCGTTTCACTTAAAGAGCATGCCTCCGGAACGAATTAAGCTCTTTAAGTAAGGCGCCACTGTACTGATAATGTTCTCTTATCAATCAAATGTGACTGGTGGGACCACTTATGCAAAGTATCCCAAATGCTGAAACACTTCTCCAGAAACCTAAGTCATCACTTATACAATGAGTTCAGCCATTGTGTGGGAAACATCCCACAGGGATGCTGATCCATGCTGTGAGTGTGAGGCATAGACCTCCATGAGCAACTGAGAGTTTTCCCCAGAAAATAACACTTTGACATACATGAACTCATATACATTGACGTCACTATGGGCCTGAAGAACCCATGAGGGATGCCCTAGTTGGCTTGGTTGATAATCGTTTTGCTGCTATGATGTCACAAAGAGCCTGGCTAGGCTTGAGTCATGGGAGACGAGGGTAACGGCAACCACACCTAATACTAGTTGAGGGTTGTCAGTCAATTCCCAATCGAGAATCCCTGAATATATGTTCCGACTGACTCATGAATGCAGTATTTACCCGAGGTGACTCTTAGATATGCCACAAATGGACTCCAATATTTTCCGATCCGTTATTTTATTTTTCTGTGATAAATATCACATGCCTTTATTGATGCTCTGTAAAAAATATTTGCTAAACATTTACAGTGTTTAGACATTGTTGCCAATCCTGGCTGCAATCCTCCCCACTTTAATGAAGCTAACTTCTGAGTTGGCATGCACTGCTAGACTGCGTGACCCTTGAAGGAGTTCAGTATCACATGGTCTCCATTCAGGTTTTTTGTAAAATGGGGGTATTATTGACCTGTCTCAGAGAGATTTGAAAATCATTGAAAATCAGAGCTCTAGCATGATCTGATGAATAACTGTACTTATTATGGATGCTGAAGTTGGATCAGTTTTAGTATTGAACTACCCAACCCAGCAATTGAACTATAATTGCTATTATATATGCAAGATGATGTGTATTCTGCAGTTCCACACCAGTATTGTACACATGCCAAGTATGGTCTTCCTGGAATTCAGAATTCAACAAGATGAGCATTTCAAACATACATTTGAAAGAAGAGCAGCTATATATCTGTCAAGATAAACCTTATAGCTCATGATGCCTGTGAGCCAAACTGCATTATACAAAGTAGAGTATGGGCAATCCAGGATAAGAGACATTACGTGCACCCATAGTTACTGCACCACCTAGTGAAAATCTATGGGAAATTTATATTGCAATCCAGAGTAATTTGTTCTTACTCCAGAGCAAGGACTCCCTGTAGTTACTCTGGATTTCACCCTATGCTTGTTTTCTTTATTTGCATGTAATATGTAGCTTTCAAGTTTTAGATCCTTGTTACCATATAGCATATAAACTGTAATATCTTTTGAGATGATTATTACATATTGGATAAGGTCTTCCAGTTGTTCTCGTAGTGTTCCTGATGTTTGTCCCTATGTGCATTATTCCTTTTCCTTATCATTATTTTATTTCCTTATTTATAAAATCCTTTTTTGGAATTTTATCCCTATACACCTAGTCCCGTGGTGTCTGTGTACATAGTATTTTGGAATTTGTATCCTGATTGAAATCCATTCTAGTCCTGGTCTGGACATGCAGCAGGCTGTGATGGTATAATTTTTTGATTGTAGGATGCATTTTATCACTTCAGAATGGAATTGGAAAGATATGACTTTATAAAATTCCTCCGCAATTAAAATGCCCTGCAAGAAGAAAATTAGCATGAAAGGAACAGACTGAGCTCAAATCTTTCCCCCAATGTGTTATATCTTTACTTGCAGGGAATTGTTTTTTCCTGTGCAGCAGCATTCACAATTAGTAGACCCATCTGTAGTCTGAACTGGTTCAGTCCTTTTAGATTCTACCTCTCATTTCTTCTTTTAATGTTGACCAGTTATATAGCTGAGAAAAGTAATGGTTTCTTAAAATCTGTCTTCATCTGTGGAAAATTGGAAGAACCATGGCCTAGAGGATTACTTTGAAGTATGCCTTGCGTTTTGAAAAGTAGTATATTAAAATGTTTACTGCAAAAGTGTTATGATTAAAAAAGTCTAGTGGCAGAGATTCTTCTGAAAATAAACTCTTCTTCTCTCCAGTGAATATTCTCAAGCATCCATTTAGGGAAAATGGCAACAGCTTTAGTGGCTGTCGTACAAAGAGCCGAGATGCATGAAGTCAGTTTAATGCAAGGGAAACATTTCTTTTTCTGACAAATAAATGAAGCAAGAATCATTTTCTTTCCTGCAGTGTTTCTGCCCTCTCTATTAAAACCCGATTTTCAGTACAGGCTGCCAAAACAGGAGGCGAGACTCGCCTATTTTTAGTTGACTTTGGGCGTCCACTAGACAGGAAGGAAACACAGAAACAGTAGAGCTGCTTAAAAAAAGCATTGCAATAACATCTGGTCACCCAAGTCGGATACTTAGAATTACTGGCCTTCCTGAGCAATCTAAAAATCCTAGCTGTGTTTTAAAGATAGCGGATCTTGGGTAATTAATCTTTTCTGTTCTCGACCAGGTTGCATACCATGGCTGGCTATCCTTGCGGTAGATTTTTAAAGTCAACTTTTAAATAAATTGTTATTCTTCCTGGCATTGGGAAGGGTGGTGATTAGAGAACCTTTCTGACAAAAACATCTTGCTACTTTTGATGTTGGGGTGAAAAAATATTGCATAGGGAGGGAAACGGGGGTGTTGGATGTGGTACAAATGTGGATCTTGTTAGGTGCAGATTTTGGTATCCCTAGGGGTTTCAGGATTGGGACCTCCATGGATGCTGGGGTCTGACTGCACATGGTTCCTTTTCTTCTTCTGTTCTCTCAACAACCCTGTGAGGTAGGGTTGAGAGATAGTTATTTGCACCACAAGATGGCTTATAAATGCAATAAATAAAAAAGAGATAGGACATGTGAGGAGAACAGCAAAATCCAAAGGATTATTGAGCTCATAGTGGTAGACTGCATTTAGCTTTTTGAACTGCAAGTTGTACATGCTGCTTGTTGAGGTGTATCCAAGTTCTTTGAATGACGTATTATAGACAGGGGAGTGTGTTGCAGTTTTATCCTTCGCCAGACCAGCACCAGGTCGATCCATTGACCAAGGGCTGTACATAAGCCGTACTGACCATCCCCAAGGGAAAAAAAGCTGATATAAAATAAATAAATAAATAAATAAATAAATAAATAAATAAATTCCAATGGGAGAAGGGAAGAGGAGAATTGGTAATAGGAACTGAGTAGAAATTGAATAGAATTGAGTAGATCAATTGAGTAGGAATTGAGTAGAAACGTATTGTTTTATGTAAATAATTTTATTTTACAGGCTGGATTAAGGTCGGGCTTTAGGTCAACTTCACAGATGATTGTCCAAGGCAGTTCTTTTGAATTTATCACTTCTTTGCTCCTGCTCGACAGTTTTGCTTTGTATGAAGGATCTGTGCTGCTTAGTAATTCGTGTGCTCTTCCTATTAAGCATTCCTTGCACACTTGCAATCATTTCATTTGCAGTGACATAATCTTGTTTATTTATTTTTATTTACTTTATGAGCTTTTATAGCATCTGCTTTGCTTAACTATCTTAGCATGACTGTAAACAGGATGTTGCAAACGCTGGCCAGACTGCAGTCTGAATTCAGAGAGGGTGTTTTTGGAAAGGGGATGGGAGAAAGAATCACATGGATGCGACACTTGCAACTTGGATTTCTAGGAGAGAACATGGAACTTGTGCTCCAGAGCAAGAAAGATCCTGTTTATATCTAAATCTGTTGTCCCTGCAAGACAGAGATACAGGGCGCAATCCAGACTAACTATGGGGAATCCTTGCTCCGGTGTAAGAACAATTTACTATGGATTGCAATATGAATTTCCCATAGGTTTTCACTAGGTGGTGCAATAACTATGGGTACACGTAATGTCTCTTACGTGCTCCCGTAGTTACTCTCGATTGTAGGGATATTAAAGGATGGCATGTTAACAGCCTCATTTCTGCTGCTTGCTCTCTACCCTACCCCTACCTCCAGTTTTCCTTGGGGCATCCTGGCATTTCCATGCAGCATGAATTGAATTTCTAATACAATACCAGTGCCTTTAGGTTTTTAAGGGACAGGTTGCAGATATGATGTAGTTGGGCTTTTCTGTGTGTTTACTTTCTGTTGCTCAGAACTGAGAATTCAGTTCTCAACATTGAACTCAACACTAGAAGAGCATCACAAGTACACTGAAACATAGGGTGCAATCCAGAGTAACTACGGAGAGTCCTTGCTCTGACATAAGAACAATTTACTCTGGATTGCCAAATGAATTTCCCATAGGTTTTCACAAGGTGGTGCCATAACTATGTCGACGCAAATGTCTCTTATGTGCTCCTGTAGTTACTCTGGATTGTAGGGATAGTTACCATTCTGGCAGGTATAGGTAGCGCATATCATGACTGCAAGAATCAAATATGGTCTGAATAAAACTTTCTTGCCTTTTGGGCAATTTCCAGTGGACGTTTATAGGATTCTGAGAGGTTGATTATCAGTTGATTATTTCAGTTTAAATATTTGGGATTGGAAAATTATTTCCCACACTTATTATTACATGATGATGAAAGCAATATTTTAATTTTATATCCTCCACTGTTCAGACAAATTCTCTGCTTCCTTTGGTGTTTCTTACCGATTTTTGCCTTACAGTATGAGCTGGAATTGACCATTGACCATGAACCAGAAGGTTATGCTAAGCTATAGGGTTCCATTTGCTATTTCTGTTAATAGCTTCATTGGGATGAAGTAGCGAACGTGCTCTCCCAAAGACTGCACTAAAGGCCAGGTTCAAACTTTATAGTTTGCTATTTTTAGCATAAAGAATTCTACTTCCACACAAACCTTTGAAATTACATGGTAGCTTTACATGGTAGTCTAAGAACAACTCTGTTGTTGCATCAGGAGAAGCAGTCTGTGTTTTTGAGTTGCATTTTTGGGGGTGGGTTTGGGGGAGAGAGAGAGAGAGAGAGAGAGAGAGAGAGAGAGAGAGCGAGCATGCACACATTTCTGCTCAAACAACGTCTGTCCAGCTTTCCTTTATGGCCATACCTTGTCCTTTGTAGTTGTTTCCAAGATTTAACCTTCCCTCCCTTCTTCTGAACCTGCAGGAAGATGAAACCCCTGCATTGAAAGATGCCTGACTTCCCGTCTTACTTTTTCAAGGCAGGGATGGCTGATTTCTCAGGCCAACAGCTCTTAGCAGAGGAAAAAAAACCTCTGCCCTTCTCATCTGGGCTTTATGAAGGTGAGCAAATGAAGGGAAACCCACTCGTGCATTTTGCCATCAGGTTTCACTGTAAAGGCTGACACAAGTTCCGACCACCTGTTCCCACCACCACCAATTGAATTCGTTGTATAGGCCAGTTTCTAAAGGCAGTCTGTTGCATATCTCTTTCCATGTATAAATAATAAGCTTAGGAAATTTTAATTAGAAGGAATGAGTGCTTTATTCAGCTACTTCAGCAAAAGGGTCAGTATTAATTGCAAAGAATTTCTGAGCTGTGCTCTGTTATATGTTGGGTAGGATAACTTGTTGATGCTGAGTGGGGCTTACTGGGCAAAAAATGTAACAACTAGACCAGCAGTTTGAAAGTATGTAAATGCAAGTATATAAATCAGTATCACCTTGGTGGGAAGGTAAAAGTGTCTTTGGACAATGCTGGCTCTAAAGGCTTAGAAACAGGGATGAGCACCGCATCCTACAGTTGGTCATGACTAGCAGTACAATCTGTGGACACCTTTACCTTTAGAATGGCACAGAAGAAGCGTGGTGGGCTCATAACCCAGAAGTAGATGGATCAAAATTGTTCTCTGTTAAGTTGATCGTTATGTCCTTAAGGGTTGTAGTTCTTCAATAGTTAAAGATGCTAAACCTAAAGATTGACAGGTTGCCTGTCTGAGCCCTAGTACCACATGACATAGTGAGCTCCTTTTACTTGGCCAGCTTCTGCCAATCTAGCAGTTTGAAAGCATGGAAATGCAAGTAGATAAATAGGTGGGAAGTAAATCAATAAACTTTTCTGGGAGGATAAGAGCATTCTTTGTGCCTCTGGCTTTTAGTCATCCCAGCCACATGACGTCTTTGTACGGCGCTGGCTATTTGGCCATGTAAATGGGATGAGCACGCTTTTTAGATTTGGTCACAGCTAGCTGGGCAACCTTCAGGGGACACCTTTATCTTTAAGTTAGTTGCACAGAATGGAAGCCATCACCAGGGCCTTGGACTCAGCATCACAAAAAGCCAGGATAGTGATTAAGAAAGTTTTTCCAACTTGTTGTACACTCTTATTCTCTTCTGTGCTTGGAGACCTTTTATTTTGGGATGATTTTGTAGGCTAGACTTGGACAGTGCAGTCCTAACTTGTACTGTCCAGCATGTCTGTGCTGCATCCAGCTGAAGATTGAGGCTGCTGCTGCACTACTGCAATGCAAGGGGAAACTCTCTGCCTACCTTCCCCCATCCAAAAATGTCTCCCTCTTTCCTGCCTCCCCTCTGCCTTCCCCCTGCCTCCTCCAGACCCCCTGTCTCCTCCAGACCACTAGCTGAGACAAGAGACTGCATCAGTAGTGAGAAGCCAGGTAACTCTCTGCACTGGTCTCCCCTCCTCACCAGGATTTGCAGACATGCTTTACGGCATCCCTGGGTTGGTGCAAGTGACTTGCATTGGTCGGGTAGCCCTTTTGGGTAGTGTGGCGAAGCTCTCATCTCAAACCCTGTGATTTGTGTCCCTGGTAGTAATTATGTTTCAGGAGGCACATAGGAATCAGGACCTCTATGAAGATGCTAGAAATGAAAAAAGAGTTACAGTGGTGCCTCACATAAAGAGCTTAATTCGTTCCGGAGCCATGCTCTTTAAGTGAAATGTTCTTTAAGTGAAGCAGATTTTTCCATAGGAAATAATGGAAACTCAGACGACTGGTTCCACAACCCCCAAAATATTCATATGACAAAACTTTGGGATTGAATTCAAAACATGCATTCAATGTGCATGATCCTATGAAGTCTGCTTAGGCTGCAATCATAAAGACAATTTCCTGGGAGTAAGCCTCACTGAACACAATGGGGCTTACTTCTGAGTAGACATGGTTAGGAGGCTGCAATCAAAGATACTTTCCTGGGAGGCTTACTTGGACTGCTGCTGGAGGTTCAAGGTGGTTGGTGGGGACACTTGGGGGCAGTTAGGGGCAGCTACCTCTGACATCCCCAGGCAACTGCCCCCAAGTTGTGCAGTGCTGGCCGGCAGCACTTTTAAAAAGCCTGCATGCAGAGCATCAGGGCTGCATAGCACGCATGCCCATAGGCTTGCTTGTTACATAAAGCGGAACTTGTTATGTGAAGCAAGATTTCTTGGAAATTTTTGCTTGTTATGTGAAATGCTTGTTTGGTAGAAGTACCACTGTACTTCTTGTTTACTACCACCTTTCTGCACTTTTTCTCACTTGTTCTGCATTTTTTCTCACTTTTTCTCAGCTTTCCCCTTTTATACAAAAACCCATCATATGCCTCCTTGCCCGCAGTGTTGTGAAAAGTGTCAGTGAAAGGTAGATTTTGCCAATTCAGCAACAATTACTTTGATTTATAATTAATCTTTGGTATAATTTTGCACCTGTAAATCAGTTTAGGAACTTTTGACAGACGGTGTTAGCCCACTGGAATGCCAGTGAACAGCTTTTCCTTCTAATGTGTTTATAAGAAGCCTCCAAGAGACTGAAGAGGGATGCACTTAGCTCTCTCTAACATGACAAATGAGAGCATTAGGAAAACATTTTCAAGGTATTTTATATTAATATGCAACCATATGTACTGCTTCCTGGCGAATCAATTTGTAAAATGTCTCTGTAAATGAGACAGCTTAACTTCCTCATCTCTGGTAAAAACCTTGAAGCTGTCAGCTTAGGTGCATATTGTGAAGGGGATTGAAAGAAGTATTAGATAAGATTGTTAGGTCAAATCTCCCAGAATCTGGGGTTCTGCTTATTTGGGATTGGGATGAATTTGGAGGCGGATGGTGATGTGGAAGGGAAATTAAACTCATTGTACCTCAATCTTAGGTAATTGTTGTTTTCCACAATATCTGGTGCAAATGTGCCCTGTGGTTGACAAGGCATTAAGACATTTAGACATGGCATTAATACCCATTAAATGCCCAGTGGCATTATGTTTATATCCTTTTTGAGTGATTGAAGCTGGGTGGACACATATACAGGAGAAATGTATGGAGTGAAGGTGGGAGGTGCCACTTTGAATGCTTCCTATGTAAAAAAAACAACAAATCATGAATGTATAACATAGCTGGGAGAGGCTTGAGCCCAGCCTTTTGCTTACCACTGTATGTAATTTTCCTATGTTAGTAAACTTTAGGTTGAGGGGAGCATTAACAATTTTGATTAACCCAGTTTCATTCTGAAGTGTAATCTGTAATCTATTCTTCCAATAAATCTTTTGCATTTTTAGACCACAGTAGAATCTCATGAAAGTGCAGGACAGGCTTGGCTGATAATGCTAGACTAGAATGTAAGAATTAGGGTCTGTACTGTCATACTGTCAATGAATGGGTTTCTACTCCTTTTAAACACAAAGTGTACTTTTATAAGCATATACAAAAACATACAGCCATTTTTTTTTCTTGAGAATAGAAGAAGGTTGGGGGAAAAATTTACTCCAGTTAATTTAGATTGTGATGATTGTGAGTTCTGTTCCTTTTCTTCCGAGCAGAACATTTCATCAGGTAGAAAGGTTTTTGTGGAAACAGATTTCCTTTTTCCAAGATGATTGTTGCAGCAGTTTAAATTGTCTGCCAAGCAGCATAATAGAGTTTTACAGCTGTAGAGAAATAAAAGCATAAAATGATAAGGCCAACTCATTAGAATTTAAACAACAATAAAGCCTGAGAAGAGAGAGGGGGTGTACGCATCGGTGGCAAGTGTTGGATTCTGGCCACATTCCCTGCCTTCTGTCTATCCATGAGAGTACCTTCCTCAGAACGCCTCCTCCCAGCCACCCCTACACCTCAAAACCCTTGGCCATGGCCAACTTACTCAGCTGAGGTTTGTTCTAGTGCGCTGAGGCCAGCATGCATCCTTGCATAAGCCTCACCAACTCAAAAGCGGGTGGAAACATGTGTTTGTGTCAGCCCAAGGATATGTTAGGATTGCACCCTAAGTCATAAATGCGACTGCGGCTGCAGTCCTAATGTCCAGTTCGGCTAGCCTAAATCCTGGCATAACTTCTGTGCTGAACGGGGGGTATCACAAAAGTGCCGTAAGACACTTGTGCACCACTCCCAAGGGAAGGTTAGGCCAGTGCACAGACATGCGCTCGCCTCCCTATATCACTGTGGGAACTGGAAGACCGATGAGTTGTGTGGCCAAGGTTAGGATTGCATCCATAGTGTAGTTAGCTTATCAGATCTACCACCCTTCTATAACCCCAACTTGCTATAAATGACACACGTACTCTCTCTCTGTCTCTAAAAATCTATTATGTGTCCCTGAGCAGGTGAGAGAAAACACACGCACAAACACACACACACGCAAACTGTTGTTAGAATCAGAGTTCACAAGGCAGTGTGTGAAGTTCAAAGTCAGACAAAGCTCAGAATGCAGGGGAGAAAAAGGTGTTCCAGCCTAGAGTTGATAATGGATGGAACTGATGCAGTCTAATTAGAGTTGTGTCTCATACAAAAGATCTTTGGTTATGCAAAGCCAGTTGTGCTTCCAAATGGAGATTTCTCATTTGCTCTTCTGTCCAGTACATCTGCTTGACTGTGGCTATGGGTGCAATCCAGAGTAACTATGGGAAGTCCTTGCTCCGGTGTAAGAACAATTTGCTCTGGATTGCAAAATGAATTTCCCATAGGTTTTCACTAGGTGATGCAGTAACTACGGGTACACGTAATGTGTCTTACGTGCACCCGTAGTTACTCTTGATTGTAGGGCAAGTCTGTTGTATGGCAAACTGAACCTGTATATTATGGAATACACATGTTTGGATGCATGTGATGCTTTGAGACAGAAACAAAAAATTGATCAAGGCAGGGCTGGTAAATGAGGGGAAGGCAACCTTGATCTGCAAAATAAGATCTGCAGCTCCCTGGATAAAGTACGTACTTTAACATGTTTGGTAGCTAAGCAGAAAATGAGTTTCGTTACAGCGGTTTCCTATTTGTAAAAAAAGTGAGTGGCAGTGTTAGGATTTTCTTCCCCTTCTGCATTTTTTAAAAGCTTTCACATCAAATAAAATAAAAAGAAAGATAATGATATCAGTTAAAACTGCTCAAGCGCACAAACAGAAGTTTGCTAATGCAAGAGCTCTTTTTGTGCATGTAATCCCCACTAAAGGCAATGGGATGTTCTTTTCTGTCTTCCCTCTGCAGGCGGATGAGCTGACTGGGTCTCCAGTTTGAAATATCTTATACACTGATAACCATAATCCTAGTTGTGTGTGGTTGCCTTTTTCTTGTTTATGAGATGAGATCTTAATGCATTGCATTCAGGCATTTGTGAGCCTGCTGGGGATGTTAACTGCAGAGTTTGTTGAAACAAAACAGACACATGAACCAAAGCCACCTTCTCCAAAGCATATCTTACTAGCAGTACATACCATTGTTGCTTTGTCTGTCAGGCTAATAGCTTTAAATCAGTAGTTGTTTGCTCCAAATGAGACGCTGATTGTAGGAGTGGAATGAAATAATCTATATGGGAGTGGGGATTAACCTGTCAAAAGCCAAGTTTACAAATTTAGCACATGCCTAGTAGTTTCTGCAGATGTAAAGCTAATATCTGATGGTTGATTATGGACAGTGGGGCAACTGACTCAAGTCAAGTCTCTTATTCAAGTCTTCAAGTGTCTGGTGGTGTTGGTGGTGTTGGGAGATTAGCACAACCTTGCAGACCCTACCACCGTGATGCATGGGTAAGTGAAGAGATCCAACCAGGGTGACCATATGGAATGAAGGGCAGAATGCCTATACCTTTAACCATTGCATAGAAGAGGGAATTCAGGCAGGTGCTGTTTTTTAAATCATTCTATGATGAGCTAAGCCTGCCTCAATTCCCTGTGTTATGAAATGGTTAAAGGTACAGGCACTCTGTGCTCCATTCTATATGGTCACCCTGCATCCAACACAGCTCCATTCCCACCCTCCCGGTGATAGGCTTTTAAAGGGAGTGGGGTGAGGTGACAATGGAAGTCCTATAGAATCACAAAGAGCCCCCATTATGACTGGTTTTTGACATAAGCCTAGAATCGACTCAAGTCCCAACCCCATGAGACTCTTCCTAACACTTGACAATATTGTTGTTATTACAGTTCTTATTACAGTAAGAGCTGTTCTTATTACAGCAAATGAATGGGATTCAGAGGTATACTGGCAGGCAGCTGTAGATAAAGGTAAAGGAAAAGAAACTGTGGTTGTTAAGATAGGACAGGAAATTTTGTACACTGGATTCATAGATGTTCCTTTGAAAGCGTTTGAAACCATGGTGTCTAGAAAGTTAACTTTTAAAACAAAGAATCACAAGGGTTTTAACCATTGGATTGCACTTTGACTTACTAGTGAGGCCTTGTTTGAACTGTTTATAGAGTTCATTGGGTTTCCTGGTGCCATTCATCGCAGGCCTCCGTCAGTCTTGGAAGACTATGGTATTGTGCTCAGCGCTGCATACGCTGCATGCGAAGCACGAAAGCCTGGGTTAGATTGTTATGGAGGATAGGCTGTTACCCAAGCAGCAGATCCCCCCTCTCCACGCCACTGAATTAGTCCAATGGAAAGGCAGAGCCGATACGATTGGATCCAGCTGGCATCGCAGAGCTGGGATAAGGACAGGAGCTCACCCTGTCTTGTGGGGCTGACCCGGATGGGGCCATTCATCATCTCTGAGCTTAACAGTGCAATCCTAAGCATGTCTACTAATAAGTAAGGCTGAAATCCTAAAGACACTTTCCTGGGAGTAAGACCCATTGAACACAATGGAACTTACTTTTGAGTAAACATGCTTAGGATTGTGCTCTAAGTTCCACCACCAGTCGGGGTGGTGTATGTAGTTCCTTCCCTTTTTTGCCTTTACAACAAAGGTGAGGTAGGTGAGGCTAAGAGATAGTAATGATAGACATGAAATTAATAATAATAATGGCCATAAAATATATGCAGTGAATATTTCCTCACAAGCAATGGGTCAATGTCAGTACCCTCCCTTGATATAGTACTCAGTGATATACTGTCCAGCATCTAGACCCCAGGTCTTCTTGCCTGGAAGAGGAAAAGAAGGACAGTGTCCTGGAAAAAGAGGACACGTGGTCACCGTCCACCAATGAATTCTGTCTTATAGTCTGCCTGCTGCAATACCCTCTACAAATACAAAAAAATCAATAAGCTTTTCAGCCCTCCCATTACCACCCAAGCCTCTTTTGGGCCAGGCAGAGGTGAGGCTACCTTGTGGAGTACTGGCTGAGCTGCTCTTTTGCTGAATCAGGACCATCCTGGGGGACATGCATTCCTCTGAGCCTGACCTGAACTGAAGGCCAGGCATGGTTGCTTCCTTGCGTGTAAGCTGTGCTGTTTACTTCCACTTTCCACAGAGTTCAATGCAGTGGAGCCTGGAGCAGGGACTTTCTTCTGGGGTGAATGGTGAGGCTGCATTCATTGTATCAGGACCTGCTTCCTCTTAGCCTGATCTAAGGCAAGTTGGTCTACTCACAAGTGAAGGCACAATAGGACTCCATTTCAATTTATATAGGGTCAGTGCAATTTAGGGACATTTAACCTGGAGGTCGGTTTCAAGTGGGGTACCCCAAGGCTCTGTTGTGGGCCCGGTTCTCTTTAACATTTTCATTAATGACTTAGAGGAAGGGATACAGGGGAGCCTGATCAAATTTGCGGATGACACCAAGCTGGGACGAGTAGCAAACACAATGAAGACAGGAGAAACCTCCAGGAGGATCTGGATAAACTAGAATCCTGGGCTGTAACTAATAGAATGAATTTCAATAGGGAGAAGTGCAAGGTTCTGCACTTAGGAAATAAAAACCAAAAACACAGGTATAAAATGGGGGATACTTGGCTTGGCAGCACAACATGTGAGCGGGATCTTGGAGTCGCTGTGGATCACAAGCTGAACATGAGTCAGCAGTTGATGTGTCTGCAAAAAAGGCAAATGCCATTTTAGGCTGCATTAAGAGGACTGGAGCTTCCAAGTCGTGAGAAGTTCTAGTTCCTCTTTATTCTGCATTGGTGAGACCTCACCTTGAGTACTGTGTTCAGTTCTGGGCACCTCACTTGAAGAAAGATGCAGCCAAACTGGAGCAAGTCCAGAGGAGAGCGACAAGAATGATCAGTGGGATGGAAGGGAAACGTACGAGGAAAGGTTGGGGGAACTTGAGATGTTCAGCCTGGAGAAGAGGAGGCTGAGGGGAGACGTGATTACCCTCTTCAGATACCTGAAGGGCTATCATAGGGAGGAAGGGGCTCATTTGTTCATAGCTGCTTCTGAGAGCAGAACCAGAACCAATGGGTACAAACTGCAAGAGAGGAGATTCCGGTTGGATATCCGGAAAAAATTCCTGACAGTTTGGGCGGTTCGGCAGTGGAACAGATTGCCAAGGGAGGTGGTGGACTCTCCCTCACTGGGGATCTTCAAGCAGAGGCTCGACGAGCACCTGTCGGGGATGCTCTAGGGGGATTTCCTGCTGCAGGCAGGGGGTTGGACTAGATGACCTACTAGGTCCCTTCCAACTCTATGATTCTATGATTTTCTGGGGTGATTTTGGGGGCTGTGTTCATTGAATTAGGACCATTCTGATGTCTTTTGATTCCTCTCAGCTTGCCCTTTCCGATGGACTATGTCATATTCACCTACTTGTGGGTAAAGCTGCAGTGGTGGGGCACTTTCATTTTCCTATAGAGCTCAATGCATATTTTTTATTTTTAGTCTTTTTTAGCAATAACTTTTGATAGGAAGGAGATATTAAAACGGGCTTTTGCTTTGGATTCTGCTCTTCAGTATGAATCCAATGGTATATGATATGGTGGGGATGCTCCATTCCTTCATGTTGTTATGATATTGGTCACCCCCCAGAGTGTCACCCCCCTATGGGTGGTACCCAGGGCAGAGGCCCTCTCCGCCCCTCTCAAGCTACGGCACTGCCACAAGGAACTAATTTTGAGATTGTTTTAACTTTTCTTGTGTAAGGTCATGGAACAAACATCTTTTCCTATTGTATCATTTTATTTGCCTGGCTTTAACTTCCCAATAATCTCAGTTTGATTTGCCACACTAACTCTAACCCTAGCCAGCGTGCAGATATCTGCAACCTCCTGACTATATATTTATATATTTCCCCATCTTCTCTTTTGATGCTGTATTCCCAGTATCTTCAGTTGTTTTTCTGTTTGTTTTATAGACTGGGTGACCTATCAAATATCGTGCATGTAATTTGTATTCTCTGGTCCATGCAGGCATGAAATTGTGTGCTGTTTATATTGCAGAAGAAGGATATTTAAAGCCAACTTAAACTTTAATGGAAACAAGATTTCAATTATTCTTGTAATGATAAGGATGAAAGTTTTCCAGTTTCGCCAGACAAAGTCCTGTCCTCTAATGAACTTCAATAATTAGAAATGTGCCAGTGTACGGTGAGGCTTCTAATGAATAATCTATAGACATATGTGTTGTACAATTTAGGAGCTGCTGTTTTCTCCTTTCCACCCTTTGTTCCATTCACAGCCAGCTACAGATTTTCCCACTGTGCACTCTCAGAGAGCTCCATCCTCACACCATATGGCTTCCTCCTTCTAGCGATTAATAAGATTTCAGGCAAAGCCCTTAGATCTGTTGAGGAATAATATTTATTTATTTGAAGGCCTTGTGAGAACATGCAGAATTCCAGCATGACTTTTCTCATTTAACAAGTTAGTCAACCAATTCCCAATAATCACAGAATATCTCTTCTTTTTTTAAAAAAAATGTTCACATGTGAGCAACTTGAACAAATTTTGTTTTCCAAACTGTTGGATTGTTTATTAATTTTTTTCAAAGTACACCGATTGGTTTCATACTTGGGTGCAGACTTTATAGATCCAAGGATTTATTGTGCTGGTAAACTTATTTAAGTCAAATGTGCTTTTCCCCCCATTTGCAATAAACTTATATGGCAAGAGGAATCCTATGGAATGGTGATAGAAGTCGCTGATGTGTTTCTCTGTACAGCACTCAATGCGTTCGAGAACCGTCTAAAAGTTAATTTTGGTGTTTTGGGATCAGCATAAGTAACAAACTTGTTGGTAACCTCATCTCTTTTGTTCCCCACTGATAATTCTTATATTTCACCATTATTTGACTGGCATGTTTGTAATTTCCTTTCTTTTTCAACCAGTCAAATACCCAGGTAGTTTTTGCCTAACCTTTCCTACACAGCAGAACTACTAGTAGGTAGGCCTAGTACAGTTGTGCTATATTGATGCAACTATTTTAGAAATTTATGTTTGCAGTTAGCTTCCAAGCACAAAAAAATTCCTTGGAAGAATAGACAAAAAGCAATACCCCATGCAGAGAGCAAACATCCCCACTTTCTATCATATTAAAGCCAGACTTGGTGATATTTTGAAAGCAGCTATGCAGGATTGCATGAACACTTGTTTTTTGCTCAATTTAGTAGGTATAGTGGCTGAACTTGAGATGTTGCTGTGCTGTCCTGTCCCCTGAAGGCAAGAAAGGCAGGATTAAAATAAAGTATATATTACTTAGTAGTCTTCTTAGTAATGTTTGAGGCATGTGAAAGGGCAGAGAGAGAGAGGAGGGATTCTCTGGGCTTGGCCTCACAAAGGGTGTCCTCCATATATCTCTCCCAGTGCCAACCAGTCTTTTCCAGAGAACAGAGTTGCAGGGAGAGTAGAAGGGAGGAGGATATCAGGGTAGGTTGTTGCCGAACATGTCTTCATCATCCTGTCTGTCAGGAGTCTTTCAACTCTAAAATAAGTAGTGGAGCCAAAGCAGAAAAAGCAATGATTGATATCAGGCTGTTTTTTATTTAATTTTATTAAATTTCTCAAGGTAGCAATATTTCATGTTCTCCTGGCCTATTCATAGGGCTTGTAGGGATCTATCAGGACTTGATAGGATTCTTGATCCTCTGTGTACTAGTGCAACTTGTGTTGAGTCATTCACAATCCCAGACACTAATCTGCTCACCTGGTCACCAGGCATTTATTTTTTTTTTAAATGATATAAATGCACCTCTCCCAAACTGAAGCAAATGCAGAAGGTAGCTTACCAAGTGCCATCTAAACAATAAACTGACAATTTATTAAACAATAAATGCAATAATTAATATAAACAATTTGTGGCCGGAACCAAAAGTAAAGCCGCAAAATGAAATAACATATATAAATGCACAGAGAATTGTGGAATTGTGGTATAAGTACAGAGAAGGCTCTAACTTGGAACAGAGGTGGCACTGTCATTGTCCCCCAGATGATTGAAAGAGGGCAGGCCAGAACATATGGGAGAATGTGGTCCCTTAGATAACCTGGTCCCAAACTGTAAAGTTCAGTATCAGCACCTTGAATTGGACGTGGAATTGAATGGGCAGCCATTTGGTAAGGCTAATGTGAGAACTAATAACACAGGTTTGCGGATTCATGAACCTGGTACTCAGATTTTCCAGAACACTTTCATGGTTTAGCCCATTAAATAAGCAATGTAAAAAATATTAGTTGGTACACAGATATGAGGAAAAACAGGTGAACTTTATTTTATCCTGTTGTTCCTTAAGAAAAATTACCGGTAACTCGTTTCAGATCTCTTATTTTCTGATCAATATCATTGATATAGATTGTCGTAGTCTTTTTTCCGTAATCTAAGCATTGTCGTAGTCTTTTTTTCCATAGCAGACTACATTTGAATTAATTATGATTATTATTAAATAACTTAGCTTACATTAATTTTTTATAATGGAACTATTTTATATTCACATTTTTTGCTGTTTTGCATTGACTTGGAATGTTCCCTCCCATGGACAGTCCCCTTCCCCTCCCTTCTCCTCCAAGATGAGTCTGATGGGAGCCACTACATTTGTATATCTGTATTTCACACTGAAACCAGCTGTGTAGTTCTATTACACGCTAGTACCTTCAGCTTGCTTAGTTGAGTAAAGATAGCAGGAAACTGTATAAAGGCTATAGGGTTTTTCTTTTGAGTGGTAGGATATTTCAAGTAGAGAAGTAAAAAATAAACTATGAATGCTATTATCATGAATGCTTATGAATGCTATTATCATGAAAGGGTATTGTTTGTAGTTCCGATAATTATATACAGATCTGCTTAAAAAGATTAGAAGCATTTAAAAAATCCTTAATCATTCAGTTTATCCTGACCATATTAGATCTTAACCTTTTGGACTGTGGTGCACTTTGCCGATTGGAAGCCCCTTGTACGAATGGAAGGAGAATAGCACTGGAATGTTTCCAAAAGCACAATTCTGTTCAGCCTTCAATAAAATATCAGAATTGCTGGATTTTTTTAGTTTAAAAATAATCACAAGTGAAGTTTGCTGATGCAATATCATTAGAGATAGAAACCTACCATATATACTCAAGTATAAGCTGACCTGAGTATAAGCCGAGGCACCTAATTTTACAACAAAAAACTGGGAAAACATATTGACTCGAGTATAAGCCTATGGTGGGAAATGCAGCAGGGATTGGTACTGGTCCTTTTCCTTGTAGCCTTCTTGGAACTCATAGGCTGCAATCCTAAGCACACTTTCCTGGGAATAAGCCTCATTGAACTTAGTGGTGCTTTCTTCAGAGTAGACATGCATCTAAATGTTTTCAGGGATTTATATCTGTAGACTCTAGAAATCCTTCAACAAATGAAAGGTAAGACCCTGAGCAGTTTTATTTTGTCCCCAACAATTCATTTCTTTTTCTGCACATGTACAGAATCTATGCTGCTTGGGGTGAGCATGGAGCTGGGCTATATGATCCACATGATCCCTTTTCAATAACAATTCTTACCGGTGTAATTTCAGTACAGAATGATAATTTTTGAAAACCCCGTACAGATTGCTGAATAGAAGCAAGTCTGACTCCAGACATCTGTTGTATTTCTTGGAAGGTAACTTCTTAAGACCTGTATATCTTAGAAGTAGATTTGCCTGTGTGTTTAAGCCTCATAAGGCTTTGACCACTGCCATATGGTCATTCCTTAGTCTGCGATACATGTAAGAACATTAAACTAGTTAGAAATTCTGTGTAGTTTAACGCTAGTGTCAAAGCATTAACATCTGTTTTCCACCTGGTTTAGATAAATTTGCAGCTGTGAAACACCATTATTTTAACTGAAAGTAGGCAGTAATATCAACACTTCTGTGTACAGACAGAGAGAAGTAGATTCTCTCTCTTCCTTCCATCCATCCATCCACTATCCAACATGTCTTTCTGTCAGAGCAGCCTTTATATCTGCCAGGTTCAGCAGCTCTCCTATCAAAGCCCAAGCCTGAGTGTGTTGGAGTATTTGAAAGTCTTTTTATTTGAACTGGTTTCTGCTGGGTGGCATTACAAAGAGAAAAGCCTGCTGGTATTTAGATATTTCCTTCCCAATTAAAAAAATATATACCCAATGTTTGCATAGTAATTTTTGAATTTGCAAAACATTTCACATTTTGTATGTTGATATAATCCTTACAACAACCCTAGAAGGTTAATTAAAGTAATCATCCCTATATTGCATCTGAGGTTAAGAAGGAGCAGCTTACCCAAGACCACATTAATGATAGAGATGAGATTCATACTGGGGAAATTTTGATTTTCTTTGGAGTATTCAAATCTTCAGTGTTGATTCTATGCAGTAAGAACTCAGAATGGATGTTTTGCAAACTCTTCAAATTAAAATTAATTACAGTAATTAATGGAGTAAATCAGTATCCATAGAAGATCCATTTTCAGATCTTGGAGGTTAGCAAAACCTATCAATCAACAAACCCAGGTGTCCAGTCCATAGAACCTCCAGACATGACCAGAGGTGTTTTCTGGTTGCCTTCTGGAGGTGTTCTGATTCAGAGACCCGTAGAGGCCTTTATGGGCTTCAGAAACTCAATAGTTTATATGAGGTGTGGGCATATTTTAGGTTTTAGAGAACTAAATTTTCATACAACCTCAAGGTCCAATAAAAAAGAGACTGAGATGTAACATAGAAAAAGATGTTTTTAAAAAACTTTAAATTTATATACTTAGCCCAGGATTTGTTTTCAGTGCCAGAATTGACCTCATTGCCCTTATTTATTATATCCTGTCTTTCTCTATAAAATACAAAAGATGGCTTTCACACCCAAATCCTCCATTTTTAATCTAAATTTTCCTCACTTCAGTGGTTTGCTTTGGATATGGTGAAGGTAGGCTTTCTGTTGTTAAATGCGTGGTAATCCTAAAACCCTTGCCAATCTCTGATCCAGAGATCTATCGTTAGACCCTCTACCACCCTGTAGTTAGATGATCATCTGAGTCTACCCATGCAATAGAAAGAACCCCCGCCCCAGTTTGCCTGTCATACAATGAAAGGAGTGCAGACAGACCCTTCAACAGACAACTTATTCGTAATTCCAACTCTCTATAGACTACATCTGTTCTTGACCCACTCAAAATTCTTAGTACTGAAATGGAAATTGAAGCACCCAGCAAATCTGCCAGCTGTGCGGGCATAACCTTCTTCTATGCAGTGCTGTGCTGGCGCAGTATCTCTACACCCATCTTCAGCAATTAATTTTAAGCAACCACAAATTAGGAACTGTCTGCAAATGTGAAAGCTGAACAAGCAAACATTCTCCATAGAAAGGAGTTTGGTGGACAGCTAAGAGCTATTCTTAGTAAGTGTCTGCTGTGCCATTGGGTTTCATGGCTATGTATAAGCCTCCCCTTCGGTTGCAGATAATGATAATTGGGAGTAACAACCAGAGTGCTGCCTTGCAAAAAAGATACGGTATTGGTGTCTCAAGATGACAGTTTTCTGCATGTATGTGGTTTCTTCAATTCACATTTTATATATAACTAAACCGAATATGAATTCACTGACAGCCTTTAGGATATATTGTTGCTTTAACAGAAAATGTGTTCCCCCCCCCCCAATGAACAGGTAGTAACATGACCTGCATCTTCCTTCTTCGCAAGAAGAGTGCCTTCAGTTCCTAACTTAAGAGCATATTTTTGTTAGATCAACAATTTCACATTTGAGCTACTTAAGACCTTGGGTGTAGTCCTTGATATCTGGTGAATTGTTCATTTATTTTTCTATTAGTCCATGAACAGGACTGGGTGAGCTCCTGTTGCTAGCCTAGCTCCTGCCAACCTAGCAGTTTTAAAGCATGTAAATGCAAGTAGATAAATTGGTACCACTTCAGTGGGAAGGTAAAAACATTGTTCCATGCGCTTTCAGCAGTCATGTCAGCCAGATGACCATGGAAGTGTCTTTGGACAGCACTAGCTCTAAAGGCTTAGAAACGGGGATGAACACCACAACCTATAGTCGGTCGTAACCAGCACTATAATCTACAGGGGATAACTTTACCTTTTTACCAAGAACTTCATCTTGTCACCTCTATTTGATTTAAAGACCTACTACAGTGGTACCTCGCTTAACAAGTGATCCACATAACAAGCAAAATTTCTCTAGGATTCTGCTTCACATAACCAAGTGTTGCTTCACTTAACAAGCACACTCATTGGCAGTTGGGGCAGACACGCTGGCCAGCAGCCATTTTGAAAAGCACCAGGGCTACCTAGTGCACCTGCACATAGTGAAAGCAACACTTCCATGTTGGTCCTCCTGTGGCTGGGCGTCTGCTGGGCAGAGGGAGAGAAGAGCAGTGGAGAAGAGGGAAGCAGCTCAGGGCTGGCCAGAAGGGAGCAGGGGAGAGAGAGGCTCAGGATGGAGAGAAGGAGAAAGTGGGGAGACACTTTGAAGGTGTCTTGGATTGCAGCCTCCTAACCGTATCTACACCCAGAAGTAAGCCCCATTGTGTTAAATGGATCTTACCCTCTGGAAAGTGTCTTGGATTGCAGCCTAACTAGATTTCATTGGACCATGCGCACTGAATGCATGTTCTGAATTCAATTCCAGTGTTTTGTCATAATTTTTACATACAGTAAATATTTTTATATGAATATTTTTTGGGTTGTGGAACCAATCGTCTGATTTTCCATTATTTCCTATGGGAAAATCTGCTTCACATAAAGAGCTTTTCACATAACAAGCATGTTCCTGGAACAAATTAAGCTTGTTATGTGAGGCACCACCGTAGTTTGTTGTGCTGTTGTTCTGGTAGCACAACACAGTCCGGTGCTTTCGGCATCGCAAAACACAGCTTGTCAGAGTTTGTGGGCTGGCTGCACCTACATATAATTTATGAGTTACAAAAAGGCTACATTTGCCAGCTCCCAAGGAAAAGGTGGTTGTGTGCATCAGGTTGTGTTGATGTAAAATTCACCCCTAGCAGTTATTTATTTGAAAAGAGTATATAGCTCAGAAATATACACAAAATGTCTTGCATCTGCATCTGCCTCAGAAAATATGTGGGTATCTTCTAAAGTGCTGCCCTAGAAACCTGTCCTGAGTCATCCAGGCTCTGTCTGGTTCTGCCTGTTGTAATTCATATGCATTTCTAGTATAATTGTTTTTATAAGACTGCTCAAGGCTTCATGTTGGAGAGACTTAAACCATGGCCCATATAAATCTTGTTCAATATATAAAACTTTTAAAAGGTTTCATACAATGACTTTTATGTGTGCACTTGAAAAAAATGGGGACTGCTGGGAGAAGGCGACACATAGGAGAGAGTTGTTTTCAGGCAATGGTTATAGTACAATAGATATAATTAAATGTATATTGATTTAGAAGCTCTCGGTCTGGAGCAGAATGGTTTGGTGATCGAATGGTTTATCTTCACTAGTTTTAAAACCAGACTCATAGGAAATAAAGCTAACAAAAAATTATGAGCAGGCAAGCAGGCCAGCCAAAAGATTTTAATTAAAATGTCTGAGACTTTTTGATAAATTGAAGTTGGAAACAAGAGATGGGCCCATAGCCGTGCCACGAGGAAAGGGGGCATGTTCAGTGGTGGGCACCAGCAGGTTCGCACCTACTCTATAGAACCGGTTCTTAACAAGAGATAGGACATATAAAGTTTAAAAATAGCCATTTAAAAGTGGCTGCCAGATGGGCAGAGAACCGGTTGTTAATTTCTTTGAAGCCCATCACTGGCCATGTTATGGTACAAATGAGAACCCAGATGGTATAACAGGGCGTTGGACTGAGACCTGTTGAATGCCTATCAGATAAATGTTGAAATACCACATTGAAATACTTATCAGCCACAAAATTTCGTGGGCAACCTTAGTCCAGTCACTCATGCTCAGCCTTACCTACCTCACAGAGTTGTTGTGAGGACAAAAGGATAAAGGCTTTGTAAACCACCTTGAGCATTGGCATTGGCATAGGAAAAGCAGGGTATAAATCCCTTTAATAATAATAATCGAGGAGGAAAGAAAGGTGGGGAAGCAGAAAGAGAGATCAGGAAGGTGACTCAGGTGCATAAACAACATTGAAATTGAACTCTGAAGCATGGATGCTTCTTAGATGTAGCTAGAACTGTGTTGTTGTTTTGCTTGGTGCTAAAATACATGAAACACGTAAGCTCAGATCCAAAATAACAGATCCTATCCACATCTGGAAGTGAGCCCCTTTGGCTCAGGTGGTAACTACCTTCTGAGTCAAAGTGCATAGGATTAGGCTCTAAAATACATATTTTCTTGAATTGAATAAAACCAGACCCATATTCCATTTTAAGTAATCTATAGTTTTGAAACATAGTAAGAATTGAAAATGTGATAACCTGTTCGTCACTGAAAGTTTTTCAAATGTGTAGAGTGGCTGAAAGACCACATTTTAAGAAGTATTTCTAGGACAAAGTTTGAGCTTTATCAATCTCTGAACTTCTCACCAACCAGTAAAGGATTTTTTTCATCTGGGTCAGCTACCATTGTATCTTTAACCAAACACAGTTTCCCCAATAGTCAGTCATTAGCCAATGGATGATCACTGACCTGTGCAAAAATCTTTGGCAGCATTACAAGGTCAGCAATATTAAGCAATAATCAATATCAAGCACTTTGGAACATCATTCTATACAGTCCCCTCCTCCCGAATCAATGGAAGTGGCAGTGTTTGTAGCAAATACAAAAAGTCACTTGATGCAATGTCAGCCATCATTTTCAGTTTATAAAACTTGAATTAAGGCATTGAAAGTAAATAATCAATTCCAACCTCTGTTGGTGGAATATTGGTAGAACAATTCCAACATTGTCAGTGTAACTCATCCACAACATCTGAATCCCTGATAGATGGCTAACCAGCCTCTGCTTAAAGACCTCCAATGATGGAGTGTGTCCATCATTTTCAAATGATTCCATTGCTGAATTCTTCACACTGTTAGGAAGCTCTTCCTAACATTTACTGGTAATCCAATTCTCCCTTGTTAATTTATAATTTATCTCCTTTTTCTTAGCGTTTATCCCACCCAGTGACTGGGTTGGCTGCTCTGGATCTCTGGCGCCATTCCCGGTTGTGGGTTTGGTCTAAGTGCAGGCGGGTGGTTTTCAAGTTGCCATGCAGTGTGACTAACCAGTGCTGTTTTGGTCGACCCTTCAGTCGTTTGCCACTGACTTCCAACTGTAGGCCCAACTGTGCTATTGTGTTGCTGTAGGCACACAGAATGTGGCTGTCCCATTGGAGACGAGCTTCTCTCATCTTAGCAGTGATAGAAGCAACACCATATTGCTGCCGGATGTCATTGTTGCAGATGTGGTCAAAGTGAGTGACACCACTGATCTACCACAGCATCAATGTTCAGTTTATTCTGTCGTGGCCAGCATTCAGCTCCATAAAGCACAACTGACTGGATGACTGTTCAGTAGATCTTAGATTTAAATCTTAGAGGTTAAACCTGGCAGGCCTAGCAATGTGTATTTGAGAGGCCCTGCTATGTGCAGTGTAGTATTGTTACGTACTAGATAATATTTTGGGGGATTAATACTACTCAGAGAGAGTAGATTCTACCTTTTGAACTCAGTGGAGCCTCTGTTTAATCCACCTCTCTCTTTTTGTGGGCAGATGGTTTTTCATTGCATTAATCCTATTTTCTCAGTAGTATAATAGGATGTTGTTGTTACTATATAATGGGCTAATTGTTGTGGCTTAGTAGGAAAACGAATATTCTACAATTTCACTATGCTCATTAAATTGAGATCATTACTGAAATAATGGGGTACTATTATTTTACTATAAGCATTTTATTGCTTTTGAATATTAAGTCGTACTCCATTTGCTGCTATGCTTTTGGTCCAACAGTGGACTAATCTCTACTGTTGAATTATCAACATCCTATGACTGAACTAGGTGGACTAGGGGAGATAATTTCCCATTGCAAATTCTTTGTTTTATGATGTATTCGAAATAGCCTTTAGGTGTAGAATTTTTATTTAGTAACTTTTTTTCACTCCACCCCAACTTCTCAAGAGAGTTTCGAGAGGATCACCTCAAGCTTAATATATCTTAATTAGGAGGATTCTGTTTAGTTATGAAGCTTGTATTGGTCTCCCCACCCCTCCTTTTTCCTCTCTGGCTTCTGAAAAGGTTCTGAAAAGCCAGTATTCACTCCTTTAGCTTCAGATGAGTTGAAAACACTCTATTGTGTATGGCTGTTCAATGTCATTAGCAAGTTATTTTTGTATTAATTTCTATAGTTTTAGTTTTCTCTCTAAATGCATTCATTGTAAATGTCTGGAAGTGACCTTCAACAATATGTTCCATGAAAAAAAAATTGCAGGAGAGTGCTTACTGCCATCATTTGGTATGTACCATCACCATACATGGCAGAGTAAATCAAATTTGGCTATTCATCAACACAAAACCAGGTCACAGTGAGGCCACTATACTATTTTTTATTTGAATGGGTGTTAGAGGGAATTGCCAATGATGACAAGACTTTCCACTTCTGTTTGCCACTGTAAACAGAGTGCAGGGACAAATGTGGTCTTAAAAAGTACTTAGGTCAGTGTTGTCGGTATCCACTG
Source organism: Cryptoblepharus egeriae (assembly GCA_030015325.1). Classification (NCBI taxonomy): domain Eukaryota; kingdom Metazoa; phylum Chordata; class Lepidosauria; order Squamata; family Scincidae; genus Cryptoblepharus; species Cryptoblepharus egeriae. The sequence continues at coordinate 21,469,737 of JAREYC010000002.1, forward strand.
CTTTGGACAGCAGTAGTAGAGTCCATGGTATTGGTAGGAATTTTACTTGTAACTTACAGCTCTTTTGTTGCAAAGTCTTTAATTATTTTGAAATCCAGAGAACCAATGGATATGGTAATGCCGAGTGTAAATCTATTACGTAAGAGGTAAAAAAAGATCAATGAAAGTGCTTTATGGCACTTTTGCAACACACCCAGGCCAGCATGGAACTTGTGCCGGCCTAACTGAGGTTTAGGATTACAGTGTGTATTTTGCAAAAAGAGGGAACTAAAATGTCATCATGCTATGCAAACTGTTGCAGAGCAAAAGTCAGTCAAAGTGTCTCAAAGAACAAGGATTGGATACAGTACATCCAAACCTCATCCCACTCTCTTTCCTGTGGAGCAGGCTGTTTGCCCTTTCCTCATCTCTTGTTTGAGGAATCTGAGATGTAGGCTGGAAGGTACTACCTGTTTCTTCTTAATGGGCTGCCATGAGATATACAAAGCTGGACTAGATGGGCCTTTGGCCTGATCCAGTGGAGGCTCTTAATGTGCTTATGTTTTAAAGACTCCCCCTGTAAAAGAATCCTTTAAGAGGGTGAAGGCTTTTACCAACAGGGGATCCCCCTTTACAGGATTGTGCTGTGTTCCAGAAGTCAAGCGTGAGCAAGAAATAAAGCAAAAAGGGCAGAACTAATATGCAAAACCTTTTTTCTTGGTCTGGCTTCTATGAGGATGAACTGGAAACCAATTAAAACAAGACTTTTCACATTTTAACAAAACAGAACATGCACAAATGCTATGCTGCAGCTGTACTGGAGTCAGGGAATGAATCCAGCCAAGAGCATGTATCAAAAACATTGTGCTGGGAATTGCTAGAATTCTAATGTTTTCTTCATATATTCTTCCTTCTACTGCCCCCCTCCTTTCCTCCTTTCCTTCAGCCAACTGCAGGCTGTTATCTGTCTCTGGAGAGTGATGAATCCTCTGGTTCCTGCAAACCTAGAGTAATTTCACACCTGGTCACTTAAGTCTTATCTTCTCCTGGTTGTGCTGTGTGTGATAGATATTCCCTGCAGGGAACACACTGTTCTTTTGCATACCTTAAACACTGGTTGCATAACTTACCACTTGGCACATGTTATTTAAGGGAAGTAGAGTGGAGGCTATTATTTGACTTGACCATCAAAGTGGGAGCTGACCTTACCTAAGACAAATGCTATTTTCTTCCTACTATATGACTATGAGCACAATCTTAATCATAAGATGTACTCAAGATGTACTAAGATAAATCATAAGATTTACTCAAAAGTAAGCCCCATTGAGTACAAATGGGACTTACTCCCAGGAAAGTGTCTTTAGGATTGCAGCCAAAATCAAATTAGTCATTTGTTCAAGTCAAGCCAGGCTGACCCTAAGCAAACAGTGGGAGAGCCATAGACCTTGATAGTGCTGAATCTGTTTCCTGTTATGAGATTATAATATCAAGAGTCTTCACTTCCTGCCGAAAAGCTGGATTCTTTTCCTGGTATATAAAATGGTATTTGAATTTGAATTTGTAAAGTCCTAGAATTGGAGCAAATTGAGCTTCCCATTAGCAGAATAAATGCCAAGGTAAAAAAAATGATCCAGAGTAACTACGGGAGCACGTAAGAGACATTACGTGCACCCGTAGTTACTGCACTGCCTAGTGAAAACCTGTGGAAAATTCATATTGGAATTCAGAGTAACTTGTTCTCACTCCGGAGCAAGGACTCCCCATAGTTACTCTGGATTTCACCCATACTGTAGTAAAAGATAAATAACATAAAGTTCTGGATGTTGGGGAAACAGAGAATAAAAAGTTGTTTCATGGTTGCAGCAGTAAAAGACGGAACTGTAGGAGGGCAGAAATACTTAGCATTCTACATTCATGCTGTTAAGATTCTCATCTTGATGTGTATTCCTGTAAAATTAATTAAAAAGGACTGCTGAAAATATTGATATTTTAAAATGTTGATTTCTTTAATGGAATACTGATTTTTTATTAAAAAAAAAATCAAATGGTGTACTCCCTCCCCCACCTGAAATCTCACAGCAAAACGTTTGTGCAAAATAAGGATCATTGTGGTGCTGCTGAATCTGAAAGTCACTTTGGCCATACTGTTTTGGCCATACTGAAAAAATGAATAAATTAAATTGAATTAGTTTGATTCTATGATTCTATGATGGTTCAATTCAAAATAATTTTAAGGAGAAAAAATTAGCACACCAGAGTTAGAAAGAGGCAAAAATAATGAATGCTTGCATTAAACGCAAAAGCGGAGCCAGAATAATCCTTCGAAAATGAGGGGGCATTTGGGGGTTCTGCCTGCTTTGCCCTTTGCTCATCTTGGTCCTGACATACATTGTGTATAGTGCCTGACGTCTCAAACCCCCCACCCCATTTCCAGCAACCAGGTTCATTTTTGCCTGCTGAGGATGGGTCAGTCTTAGACTTTGGTGCAAGTAATTTCCATGAGTAACAGAATCTTTCCAAAGGTAACAGTGTCCCATTTGGGCGTCTTTGCATTCAAATGGGGTGGGGGAAATCCAGTGCAGAATCCCGCTGTAATTAAAACCCCAACCCAACCTCCTTTGCTAAAGGAGAAACCCGCTATTGTTGGCAGGCTTGCTTGGCAGTGTTCCTGGCAAAGGGCTTTGGTCTGTGCAAAACCTCGCTGTGTTAATGCTATTTAACTTAACAGCAGCTCTGTGTTGGTCAGGGTGAATGAAGCCTCAGGACAGCACTGCGGTTTCTTTAAGAAAGATGTGACTTGCACATCAAGCACCCGGGTTGTTGTGTGGGGGCACACAGTTCATTAGCACTATTTTGTAAAGTGAATTAAATGTTTGTAGTAACAACCAGATTAATAGTGTTGGGATGGAAGTCTCCTTTTTTTCCTCCACTGCTAACTAAAAGCCTACAAAAGGCTGCAGAAATCCAGCCCTTTACACTCTGTCATTGTACCTAAACATTGTCTCTCCGGTGGGAAAGAGAAGAGAGAAATGGTCGGTTTTTGTTTGGAATAGATGATACTGCAGAAGGAACTAAATCCTTCTATAGCTTCTCTAACATGGCTGAAATCTTCATGAATCCAACAAGAAATAATTTGTTTTGTAGATTAAGGAGAGACTAGGATCTGAGCATACATTTTCCCTAAGAAAAATTGAATTTTTCCCACAGGAACTGTAGCAAAAGGGGGGGTGGGAACCTGCACAGTTAACTTCAATACTAAAGTAAATCCATTAATTTAAGATAAAGGACATAGTAATTTCAGTTAGGGTACAATCCTAATCTAGTCCTTATCAATCTTCTCATTCCTGTACTGATGTAGGGAGGTGAGAATGTGTCTGTGCATTGGCCTGTCCTTCCCATAGGTGTGACACACAAGTGTCTTGCGGCACTTCTGTCACACTCCCAGGCCAGAATGGCACTTGTGCTGGGGGTTTATGCCAGTCTAACTGGATTTAGGATTGCAGCCATAGTAATTTCATTAACAGCACATCTGTCCACATAAGAGCCAATGGGTTGCCCTATCTAACACTAGGTTGGAGCAACTGCAAGATGCTCCACCCCAGTTACTCTGGAAAAGGCTTAGGGCAGAACAAGGCAACATAGGGTGCTCTAAGAGAGGTGGACCAGCTCTGCCCTAACTGCTCTGCGCTAGGCAGCTCAGGAGGCGCATGTTGAGGGCATGTTTAGCATTGCCTAGGGCAGAGCACGTACTCTGTATCCAGAGCCTGTTTCCAAGGCAGAAATGCCCTCTTCAAGCCCTCAGAGTTATATCACCTCAGGAGCAGGTATAGTAATGAGTAGACCCATAGGGGACCATGATAAGGCCTGAGTAAGAATGGCAGTGTTGACCAGAAATCTGAGTTCTTGACCAGCCTAGCTGCAACCCCTGCCTCTCAAGCTCAGGATATGGAACAACTACGGCTGCCCACAAACCTCAGGATACAGCAGGCCGCTCCAAGAAGCCCCTTGTATTCACTGTAGAATGTACTGGCATCTCATCAGGGACTCCTTATAAAGCAGGCACCCAGTGGCGTCACCAGACTGGTGCGGCTGGTGTGGGCCACATTGGGTGACGCACTCCGTATAGGGTGATGCGCCGGAGGAGTTTGACTGTCCTTTGGCAGGCCCTGGGCATCAGTGCACCCATTCAGGCCTGCTCCAAGGCGGAGAATCAGCCAGAAGCTGACACTTGTCCTCGGAGCTGGCCCAAATGGCCAGCTCAGGTGTACTGCGCAGAAACACACTGAGCATGCCAAACAGCTTCAGAGGAGACTTCCTTAGAGTGGAGGAAGTCTGCGCCTCTGCACGGCCATTTGGCCTCACTCAGGAGGCGGAGCGGCAGCTGAATGGCTTCAGAAAGAGTACTGCACAGGCACCAACTCTGACGACTGCACAGTGTCTTCTGAAGCTGAAAGGCTTCAGAAAAGTACTGCGCAGGTGTCAGAGATGGTGCCTGCGCAGTACTCTTTCTGAAGCCATTTGGCTTCAGAAACAACTGCGCAGGCCCCAACTTTGGCAACTGCACAGTCCAGGTAGGGGGTGCGCGCATCCCAGGGCTTCCACAGACTTCCACACCAGGTGATGCGCAGAGTTGTGTCACCACTGTAGGCACCACAGCTGTTTCTTGTTCAGTGTGATCTGAGGGGTGTCTCCTCAGGAGCAAGTCCTCCCCATGTGTCAATTACTTAGCGTGCTCTGGAGCAGTTAGGGCAGCCCAGGCTTCCTGACTCTCTGGATGCAGCATAACTTCCTGCTCTGGATACGGAATAGTTAGGAGAGAGCAGTTAGGGCAGAGCAGGCTGAACTTGCTGTGGATTGTGCCATAAGGCTGCAATCCTAAGAACACTTTCCTGGGTGTAAAACCCATTGAACCCCATTACTTCTGAATAGATACAAATAGGATTGTACTATTATAGATCTGTTCAAAGCATATTTTAAGTTTATAACTGTTTATTTGGTTTACTGTTACTGTATGCTGTAGTTTTATTTTCAGGTCTTCTCTCATTTAGTCAGGATTCAAAAGATCTGTGTGGACAAGGATTCCTGGTTGTGCATGTGCAATACTGTCACTGAATTATGGGTTGTTCCCCTCTCTATAAATGATGTATGCTATTAAACTTCATATGATAATTAGATTCTCTGAAAGATGTTGCAGTGTATGAATTTGGAAACAAATAGACATTGCACATTATAGATGTATTCATTTTGTACTAGTCTGTCTCATACTGTTTTACTGCTTCCTTATCAGCTACGTATGAACTGAAACTAAAGACATTTTCTTCCCCACCACCCATGGCTTTGAAGTTGTCATTCCTTTCCAATTCTTTCTGCGCTCCAATTTTGCTCTCTGCAATTTCCTTTTTTGGGGCTTTAAAAGCTTCCTGAGTATAAATTTACCATTTTATATCTATGCTGATTGTTTTCCCCCAAATATATAACTTTGCATTTCTCAAGTTTATATCACATAATTCACATTTGTCCATCTTTTTTGTGTGTGCCAGATCACTATACATTCCTGATGCATCCTGTTCCTTCCTGGAGCGTATTATCCCTTCCTAATTTTGGCATCTCCCACAGTTTTTAACAAATATGAAATAAATATTGATACCCATATCATTGTTTCAAAGTATAGAAAGAAACAGTTCATGTTCTGTATTTCAACAGATGGCTGCGAGAACCCACCTAATGGTTGCCTGCCAGATTGAGGTGTTGATAGTGACACAGTGTATATATCTCTAACCTGTGAGGTGTTTGTTACCTTACCTTATCTAACCTTATGTTTAATTCATGAAAGTAAATGGAGGTGTTAGCAGCTGTGCTGCCTAGAACAACTTGCTGTGGCACCATCATAATGCTAACACATGTGGGGTAGAGATCCATGAAACTGTCTTGCTGCAATCAGTGTCCAAGTCAATCACTTTGCTAATACATACTAAGCTTTGGTTTTTTGTGAGATTGTTGACTGAGTAGTGTTTGAAATGTCAGTAGATGAATCACCCCCAACTTTGTGGTGGATATTCTGAGAACTGCAGTAGCAACACTACCCCTACAATCCGGAGTAACTATGGGAGCACAAAAGAGACATTACGTGCACCTGTAGTTACTGCACCACCTAGTGAAAACCTATAGGAAATTAATATTGGAATCCAGAGTAAGTTGTTCTTACACCAGAACAAGGACTCCCCATAGTTACTTTGGATTGTGCCCTATATTTCCAATAATTGAATTTTCAAACATAGCTGTCAAACAGCAATACATTTTATATATTGTTGAAAGCCGCCTTGTGCCCCTCTGGGAGAACGGCGGGGTAAAAATAAAGTTGTTGTTGTTGTTGTTTTTGTTGTTGTTGTTATTGACTGAAATCTGTTCTGAAGTATGAAATGTTCTACCGTATCTGTTCTGCCGTTGTTGAGAGGTGGGGAATTGGCTTTTTACCTGTTCCTGCAAATGTTTTGCTTGCATCCCAAAGTTAATTGTTCCAATTTAGTTTTGGTTTTAGATGCCTTTCCTCTTTTCTCCTAAGAATAACTTGTGAGGTTAGTGATTTATTGGTTCCTGAGATTGAGGGAAATGGAACCTTAAAACCACAGAGTTTTTAGGCTCAGTCCTTCTATTCATAAGCTCCAAATGCCACTCACTGAACTCTGCCGGTTATATTTATTTATAGTGCTGTATACTTTTTTCCCTTTCAACTGCCTTGTAAAGCAAATGCAGGTGGTTGGGTGGAAAGTAGGAACCTGACTTTTTTAAACTGAATTTTGAACTTTTATGAATTTTGGAACTGAACTTGCATTGGCCACTCTATACCAGGTGGTGTCCAAACTGTTTTCATTTCTTTGACACTGTGTTGGGGGCCGGAAAAATGATTTACACTTCAAATTTAAATAAATTTACATACTAGCGTGTATTAGAGACAGATCCTGAGGATTACAAGGCTTGCTTGAGGTCCGGATAGAGGGGATTGCCACGGACCACACTGAGGCTCATTGTGGGCCGCATCTAGCTCCCGTCTAGGGTTTGGACACTCCTGCTCTACAGCAGTGGCTTTCAACATTTTCTCCTCTTGGCACACTGTGGTCTTCTCTATGATCTTTGCTTCTTGTGTTGTCACATTTGCTTTCTGAGAGAAGGTGTGCTCAGGACTGACTGGCCAGGCTGAGATTAAGGGGCTATGATTTTGCAGTAGCTCTGTTCTTTCCTGCACGTAGGACCAAATCCTATCTGCATTGGTGCACTCCTAAAACAAGGGAACAAATATTCTCTTACTTTGAGGAGGCCACCATGATCCTCCTTCCCTTCCACTGCAGGATGCAGCACACACCACTTTGTCATACCTGTGTTCATGTCGGATTGGGCCCTAAATTAAATACCGGTAATCCAGAATAGAACATATGGGATAGTGTTTGGAGATGCTATCAAATTCATTTGAAACTGGCATTTTGCTTATGTATTTTTGAGACTTACTGTGTTAATTTTAGATATTTTTAAGAGTGAATGCAGTCCTATAAATTATCAATGGAAAATTTATTTCTTAAGCTTGTGGCACATCCCGAATGCTCTTTTTGAAAGTCTTATATTGTAAAACTAAAGAGGATTTTCCATGCTTGATTTCAGTCTTGGTAGTGATCAATTTAAGTGTGTGAGGGGGATGTATCTAGCTGATACAGTAATTATATAAATTATTTTCTATGAATGAATCTGAGAAAATCAAGATCTTTTAGTGAAAATCCTAATCTCAAGAGGTCTGTTCTCTGTGTATAATATCTCCCCTTTTTGTCACACCACTAGTATCACTGGAGTGACTTGCAATTTACATTGTATAAGCAACATCAGTTTTGATATTTAAGTCTGCAAAACATATAAGCTTAATTTTGTTTGCTTCTAGAATACTTTGGGCTCAGTCTCAGCACCGTCATTAAGAAAGAGGGTTTGGGCTAAGTATGATACTGTGATGTCAGGTTAATTTATTATATCTCTTTTACTGGATGAAACTAATGATGTGTCCTTCCAAGAAGATGTACATGCTGAAGCTGTGGAGCTATTTCTTTTTATAACATCCTTTTTATAATAGCTCAGGTCATAACTTTTAAGTATTAATGTAAGTTTTAGTGAAGTCTTAAATTCTACCATAGGAAGATGGTGGTATTTATAATCATGTTGCTTTAAAAAGCTATTAAACGGGGGTGGGAGTAAAATGCTAGAACTCTCCCAAAGGACTCCCTTATCTCCAGAGTGAACGGCCCCTAATTTCTACCAATATTGCCACCATCATCACTTTTGCTGGCCATGAAAGAGCCCAATCCTTTTTAATCTTACATAAATTTGTATCATTCTCTGACATGCTGCTGCAGGTTGGGGTCATTATGGATGCTTCTGATTTTTTGTGCATATTTCTCTAGGAAGTGATTTCAGAAGTGAAGATTCCTGAGGATTGGGGTAGCTTTGGACCCCCTTAAACCATACTGACCGTTTAAACCATGTTCTGTGTCTAAAACAGTGTTTCTCAAAGTGGGGGTCGGGACCCCTTCGGGGGTCGCCTAGAGCTTTCCTGGGGGTCGCCCAAAGACCTCTGGTGCAGGGGGTCAGGTCAGGCTTGCCAGACCTCCAGCTGTAGCTGCGCGCGCACTGGGGCTGACTGACAGCCTCAGGGCCCAATCCTATGCATGCCTACTCTGAAATAAATCCCATTATAGTCAGGGGGCCTTTACTCCCATGTAAATGTGGATAGGATTGCTGCCTCAGGGCCCAATCCTAAGCATGCCTACTTGAAATCAATGCCATTGTGTTCAGTGTGTGCATAGAACACAACATTTCATTTGTAACAATGAAAATACATACTGCATATCGGATATTTACATTACGATTCATAACAGTAGCAAAATTACAGTTATAAAGTAGCAATGAAAATAATTTTATGGTTGGGGGTCCCCACAACATAAGGAACTTATAAAGGGGTCATGGTGTTAGGAAGATTGAGAACCACTGGTCTAAAAGGTCCTTCTGTAATGCAGTGTATATAGGGGATCATTGATTTCAAAGTGCATTGGAAAGGATGGTGTGTTTTTCATAAGAATTCTGTGGACCTCTGGCTGGTTTCTGCAGCTTCTGGAGAACCATGGCTCACCATTTGGAAACCACTGGAACCACCTTTGGAAACCACAGTTGGGAAACCCACAATTTGGTGGAATGCTGGTGTAGTATATTGGATTCTTTGCCAGGGCACACTTCCAAAACTTTGAAAGACATATGTGTGGATAGGTAGAGAACAGAGAAACCAGAGCTTTCAATAACTAACAGTCCCATTTTAAGCTGACCAGAGTGCTGGGACTGCTCCACTGCCAAAACGATTTCTGTGCTATCCAAGAGGGGTCTCAGAGGTGGAAGCTTAGCGGTTTTTCATTTGCATTCTGCATAAAATACTGAGACCAATATTGTTTATAAAAATATTTTAAAGCTGCTTTTAAAACGGTTTCCATCGGTTATAAGGCACAATCATGAACACATTAGTCACAAGGCCTCAGTAGCTTCCATATTGCTAGGCAGCCCAATCCAGAGCAACTAATCTGTCCACATAAGAGCCCTTAGGTTGCCCTATCTAACACTAGGTTGGAGCAACTGCAAGATGCTCCAGCCCAGTTACTCTGAAGGAGGCTTAAGGCAGAGCAAGGCAAGATAGGGTGCCCTAAGAGAGGTGGACCTGCTCTGCCCTAACTGGGGCAGCCTAAGCAGCTCAGGAGAGGCAAGTTGAGGGCATGTTGAGCATTGCCTACGGCAGAGCAGTTACTCTGTATCCAAAGCCTGTTTCCAACGCAGAAATGCCCTCTTCCAGCCCTCACTCAGGAGGCGGAGCAGCAGCCGAATGGCTTCAGAAAGAGTACTGCACAGGCACCAACTCTGACGCCTGCACAGTCTCCAGCAAAGCCAAAAGGCTTCAGAAAAGTACTGCGCAGGTGTCAGAGATGGTGCCTGCGCAGTACTCTTTCTGAAGCCAGTTGGCTTCAGAAACAACTGCGCAGGCGCCAACTTTGGTAACTGCGCAGTCCAGGTAGGGGGGGTGCGCATCCCAGGGATGACGCACAGACTTCCGCACCAGGTGATGTGCAGAGTCATGTCACCACTGTAGGCACCACAGCTGTTCCTTGTTCAGTGTGATCTGAGGGGTGTCTCCTCAGGAGCAAGTCTTCCCCTTGTGTCAATTACTTAGCATGCTCTGGAGCAGTTAGGGCAGCCCAGGCTTCCTGACTCTCTGGATTCAGCATAACTTTCTGCTCTGGATACAGAATAGTTAGGAGAGTGCAGTTAGGTCAGAGCAGGCTGAATTTGCTCTGGATTGCAGCCTTAATCAGACATTGCTGGATACTTAGACGATTAATCAGACATTGCAGGATAATCAAACATTGCTGGACACTGTTTATGGGAAATATTGTTCTGTCTGCCAACCCAAGCATTCTGGCCTTGTTCTTATGTGACACCATACCTGCAGCTTCTTTCCCCCTTTCTGCAATAGAGTCCATTTGAGAGAAGTGCCATGGCTGTTTGTGACAATAATTTGGAGTCTTTTGTTAGCAAAAGATATGCATGTGTGTTGAAAGCAGTTGACGCCTCTCTGTGGCAGTATTCCCATTTCCTGTGTCCAAGGGGATAAAACTGTGCACCGTCCATGGAACATAATGCACATCACTTATTTTGGAACACCGACTTGAACATAAGCTTCTTTGGCATGTTCTTTATGAAATTTTTGAAAACACCAAAAAAAAATATAATTTAGTCATTTGCAATGAGCTCAATTTGAAGAAAGTTACACTGGCTGAAAAAATATCCTGCTGCATTCTTTTCCCACACCCTCCTTCTTCATTAACATCCTCCAATATATATGGAAATCTTGTAAGAAGCGTTCTATTTCTGCTGTTCTCTTTCTCAGTTTGTGTGTGTGCTTGTGCACCCACACCCTGTTATTAGCTTTGTTTTGTGAACTGAGCATATACCTGATGGTGCAAAGAAAGCAAAAACTGAAGATGCACTTAAAATCTACAAAAATCTACTTTTTAAGTTTCATTACATTTTCAGAGGTTGATTTGCAGAGCCATATGTTAACAGCACCTAATATGCTGCATATGCTACAGTACCTAATTACTGCAGATAATTAAGATGGAGGCCTTGATACCTGTTGTAGCTGGGCAATTTCTCTGCCAGAGCACATTTCCTAAACATTTAAGGCCATATGTGTGAGAAGGTACAGAGTCTGGAGAGGTCAGCATATGCCTGTGCATTGGCCCAATTTACAGTTTCTTATTGCAGTTTTGTGCCACCCCCAGGTCAGCACAGAAGTCATGGCTGGGTTTAGGCCAGACTTAGTGGAGGTTACAATTACAACTGCAATCTTTGTCTTGTGCATTGATTTTATGTAGATTCCTACACTGTCACCCCAATGTTCAACAGCAGTAAAATGAAAAACACAGTCTTATGGTGAAAATCCATGCACACTTATCTAGTGTGCATGGATTTTCATAAACTGTGATTTAATTTAATAAACTGTTTTATAAACAGCTCAATCATAAACTGTGATTTAATTTAGGTCCCATCAATTGGGAAGAGCAATGGGCTTGCTGTGACACCAAGATTGCTGCCCCCATATCCATTGGTCTCTGGGCTGTCACTGGGCTCCTCAGGAAATGGGGACAAATGGGGCTACTCACTTCTGTGGCAGCTCATCATTCATTCATTCATTCATTCATTCATTCATTCATTCATTCATTCATTCAATTTATATTGTGCCTATCTTCCTAAAAGGAAGGATACACAGATTCTCTTGGCCAGAGAGCCAAAAGCCTCTGTGTCAGGCTGCTTTTACTGCCAAATCTGGCTCTGAAGGCAGTAGGAGGAGTGGCACTTTGCACAGGTGCACTGCTCCTGAAAACGTTATTATTATTAAGGGTATTTTAGGAACACCACTGTTATTATTAAGAGTATAAATATATACAGTCTCAACTGTTTAATTCGTACAATTCCATACAGTTGGAACTGTCCGAATTCAGTGAGATGCAGTGAATGAATTAGTAAAGGTAAAAGGTGACCCCCACAGGTTGTACTGCTATTTGTGACCAACTGCAGGTGTGGCGCTCATCCCCATTTCGAAGCCTTTAGAACTAGCATTGTCCGAAGACACTTCTGTGGTCATGGCACCTAAGGCACACAGAATGCTGTTTTACTTACCCACCAAGAACTTATTCATCTGTTTGCATTTCCATGATTTTGAACTGCTAGGATAGCAAGAGCTAAGCTAAGGACAGGAGCTCACCCTGTCTTGTAGCACCCTGGTGTCAAACCCTGGCCTGCTGGTTAACAGGCATAGCGTCTTAACCTTTTGTGCCACTATTGCCCCTACAGTGAATGAATTAGTGAGACAGGAAAGGATCGAAATTAAAAATGTAACAAAATGAATAAATATATCAGTAACTCTCCTGTCACTGTAATATTTTTTATCATGATTGTGAGTCATTTGTATCTCAGATAAACTCATGATGTATAGTTGACAAAACTACATATTGACCAGTTGTGGTTGTATGTATTTATTCTCTTATAAAATTAGAGCTAGTGTTATTTAAAAATATACATTTGGGTGTTCTGTTCTTCTTTTATGCCACCTTTTCATTTCATACACAAAGCTCATTCCCCCTACTTGTCCTTTTGCTTTAAATTGGGTTCTAAATTAGCATTTCTTGGAAATTCAATCCATTAAAAAGGGAGGGATAGGAAAGTGACTGAAGCTGTCAGCTAATAAAAAATGAAGAATTAAAATTTTTAGATAGCTGAGAGGACGGAAAGGTATAGCAACACGACAGTTTTCCCTTGTTATTTAAGTAAAGCAATAGACAACGTGATTAGGCCTAAAAATGGATTTGAAAATGGTTCCTAGGAGAGCATTTGAGAATCAGCAGTACATTAAATAATGCTTGGATTACTGAGGCAAGGTACAAAGGGCCCAGATCTCCTGTGATGGTCAGCAGAGACACCAGAACAAATATTGAGAAGGTACACAGAAGAATTTGGGGGAAGGGTGAGTTTTCTCCAACATGTTAGATTTTTGAAAATATTTAATGGTATATTTAGTATTTGTACTTTCATCCTCTAACGCAGTGATTTTCAACCTTTTTCATCTCATGGCACACTTAACAAGGTACTGAAATTGTCAAGGCACACCATCAATTGTTTTCACCATTGACGAGGCACACCAGACTGTTCAAATCCCCCTATTTTCCTATTAATGAATATCAATCTCCAAATTCCCACAGCACACCTGAGGACTATCCGTGCCGCACCAGTGTGCCATGGCACACTGGTTGAAAGTCACTGCTCTAACTGAAGGAAGTCCTAATTGTTGTGGTGGAATTAATTTTCAAGATTGCTGTCTTACTTTAATTTCTAGTTCATGTTTCAACAGTGGATCCAGCAATGGGGTCTGTATAGGTGCCTCCTTACATGTGCCACCTTTGGTGATATCCCCTTTAGTTACTGCTTTTCCAACACTATGGCAAAGCCATGATTTTGCAAAAATTTGTTTGGAGCTTGTGGATTTCATTAAGCCTGCATTTGCACGTACAGGTTGAGTCTTGGCATCTGCCAGTGTTCCATTCACGGAAACTCCATGGTTGCAGATTCTCACATTAAACAAAAGTAATTAACAATTTGATTTTAATTAAAAGAGTAAAAGATTAAACAATGTTCTCCTAAGCCCTGTAGAGGGAGGTTGATTGATTACCTGCCACAAGAGTTACCATGGTAAGCAGGATATTTTTAAACCTAAAGGGACGTTTTTCTCTTAATTTAATGGGCTAACCTCATTCACAATGAGATAAAATCACTGGTGAAAAATATGCTGATAAATTGATTATTCCTATGCACATTTTTTGGGAATAACAGCTCTATCCACGCTAACTCCCTTTTGTGGTGATGAATCAGTACCAACGTGGTGCCTGCTGCATCCCATGGGGATGGAGTGTTGGGCAGCAGAGCCCTCCTTGGGGCAAGGGGATATTTTGTGCCTTATATAACCCAATAACACTTTTTAAGCTCTGCTGATTTCAGCAGGAAAGCTACACTCTTAGGTATTTCAGAGTAATATCTTGCTTTGAAATTACTGGATCTTAGTGATACTTTCCCATCTTTGGATCATATTCTTTGAAACTGGATCTCATGATTCTCTTAGTTACAGTCGCAGTGGGAAATATGTATATGAAGTCTCTGTCTCCATGAATAAATGCTGTTTTTTAAAAAAAAACTGGCCTTACTGTCTTTTGACCTTGAAAAAGTGTACTTACTCATACCGCACAACCTCCTCAATTTCTCTCCTGTCAGAAGTCTGCCAAAGGCAGTATTTTCCTTACAATGAAGGGCATTTGAGAAAGAGAAATCTGCTGTAGGTCAGAGCTATTCTGCAACTTCCCAAGGTCCTCTTTTATCCTTACTGTTCTGCCCCTAGTTAACCTGACAAGCAGCTTGTGAGGTGAATGCTTAAGCTGTGAATGCCCACTGACTGGGAGTCTACCAGTACATCAGAAGTACCAGTACATCAGTACATTATTTGGGAGTCTACCAGTACATCAGAAGAATATATACTTGGAACCTATGTTGAGAAACCTTGATCAGATATGGACACACAGGCAAAAACCTCAAAACTCATCCTTGGCACCTAGTGGCCAAAGCTTTATTTTTCTCACATCTCTGAAAATTCATGTAAGAAAAAAAATTACAAAAAAATCCTCATGTTTGACTTGTGGTGAAGCTCATAGGTATACATTTTTTAAATGGTGGAAGAATAATTTAATCCCTCACGAGTAGGAAAATTTTGTTTTGTTTTGAGCAAAACATATACAGGTGCTCCAGGATCCACAAGGGATAGGTTAAAGCTGCTTGCCCTGGATACCTGATACCACATATGGCAACGAACCCTACTCAAATTCCCCTGTTGCAATTATGACTTGCGTCTTTGTGCGAACACATTGTAAAAAGCAGTCATTTTCATTTTGCTTTGGAACAGAAGCAAGAAGCAAACAGCAAAAACCTAGACCAGTGTTTCACAATATTTGTCCTCCGCTGTACCATTTCACAGGCTCCATCTGTTCAAAATATCACTGGACGTAACTGGCAGTGACATCATCACCAGTTGCTTCTGTGTTGGGTGGCTAACTATGATGTGTCAAACACCAGTAAAAAGCTCAGAGTGGACTAGAGGGCTTCTCCTCCAGACACCACCTAAAGTATTGATATACTTCACTGGTGACATCCATACCACTGGTTCAAAAACACTTAAGAGCACAATCCTAACCATGTCTACTCAAAAGGAAGCCCCATTGTGTTCAATTGTTCTTACCCCCAGGAAGGGAGTCTTTAGGATTGTAGCCTGACCTATAGGATGCCACAGAAGGTGAGTGTATGAATAGAAGTCTTCTACTGTCCACTTTCTGTTAGCATTTTCACAGTGTTGCCTGCTGAATTGTGCATTGTGGCATTCTCACAATCACCTCCTGAAGTATCCTCTTGGTTGTAGGTTCTTGCTCTTTGCTTCCTGTTCCAAATTAAGTAAAAAAATTAAGAAATTAAATAAAAGCTGCTTTTTGTAAAGTGTTTTACAAGTTATAATTGTATAATTGTGTGTTTACAAGTTATAATTGTGTTTTTACCAGATATAATTGTATAATTGTGGAACTGTGGATGGGTTTCAGCAGTTCTCTAACAGCAATAGTTATTATTCACCCATCCTAACAACATGGTGGGACTTTATGAAAAGAATTGGCACTTTATATGCTGTTTATAAGCAGTGAGTGAAATTCTGTGGGGTAGTTTTGTGAGACTTCCCTCTCTGCCCCAAATCTTCGCTTTCCCCAAATCCGCCCCTGGAGTGGCCTATCTATCTATCTACGGTATTTATATACCGCTTTTCAACTACAAGTTCACAAAGCGGTTTACAAAGAAAATGGAAAAATAATAATAGCTAATTAATAGCTAATCCACATATACTTTCAAGCTGCCTCCACATATACTTTCAAGCTGCCGTTGGCATATAAGATCAGAAGAGTCCAGCTATGTTCACAAAGACTCTTTTGATCTTGGCCATAGCATTGAAAATATTTGAACACACATTTCAATTATATTAAAATTATAAAAAATATAGTCATCAGAATTCCGCCTTCTTATCAACAACACCGATAAACATACGTCTTGATATCATTTATCGTATTTTCAGTTCCAAAAGATTATGTGTGCTTGATGTGTCTTCTGTGTCTCTACTTGATGATGGGAAACTTAATTTTGCTGGGTCACTTATCCCCATGCATTATGACACCATGTTTCTCTTTTAACTTTTTATCTTGAAATTAAGGGCTGTGATTTAGCTTTTTTGCATTTAAAAGCAGCTTCCAGAACATGTAAAATTGTGACTGAAGAAGTTTAAAAGCGAAGTGTTTGAAGGAGAAGCAAAAGGTGATTTGGGTGCGATGGGACTTAATGAACTGTTGTTTCACATTTTCCAAGGCAAGGCTTTGCACAAGCTGGCAAGGGTAGTTGGGAAGTTGCTCCAATGAATCTGTTTGACCATTTTTCCCAAGACACGATGCCTTT
Organism: Cryptoblepharus egeriae; assembly: GCA_030015325.1. Classification (NCBI taxonomy): domain Eukaryota; kingdom Metazoa; phylum Chordata; class Lepidosauria; order Squamata; family Scincidae; genus Cryptoblepharus; species Cryptoblepharus egeriae. The sequence continues at coordinate 21,486,372 of JAREYC010000002.1, forward strand.
TTGCCACCAACCCAGGCAAAACTGCACAAGACTGACATAGGACATACTCACCTAATGTGCACCATAAACCAGTGTATAAATGTATCAGGCAACAAATGGTGATTTGGAGCTGCATGTTTAATATGTCACAGTCCATCAAACATATACATTCCAATCTTGGAACAAAACTTAAGCACTTACTTAGTGGATGAATAAATACAAAGAGCACGATCTTGGCAAAAGTTGATAGATTTGATACCCACGGTACAACGTTGCTGTAGAGCTGATTCCTGGAAAACTGGACTTGCATTTCAAAGTGCTATTGACTGTAGCAAACATGAATTACAAGTCTGGATCGGTCCAAGACAAGTTCATATAATGGTAAATTTGAACTATGACTGATCATGACTCAATGATGTGTGGGAAGCTGCACCAATAAATATAGGAGATGAGGGACTTTTGATCCCTCAATAAATATAGGAGATGAGGGTGTTTGATTTTTTTCTCATTGCTTTTCTATGTATAGTATATTTTCAAAATTTTTAAAGTTAACCTATATTATAAAGCCAGATCCAAGTAGACAAAATGCTCTCTCACACAAGCAATACTATGTTGTATAACAGTCTCAGCTTGTATGTAGTTCTGCAAGATTTTGCATGAAACGGGAATACGCCAGATGTGTTTTTCTCTAGAGTTTACAGATTGGTGTTGATGTAAAAGGGAAAACAAATCTTTTCCATATGTGCACAGTATTCATTACTATCCATGATTACATTTATTTCCTTTAATCACCAAAGTAGTGAAATATTGTAACATCAGAAATACAGGCCAAAAACATTTTTAAGGCAGAAACAGGTCTCATTATAGGGAATGTTTTCATTTATCTTGCTTTGTCAATTGTTTTAGCATCAGGACCCACTTTTTTATAATGTTCCTATCGGGATCCACCTAAGTTTACCTGACCTTTTAAAAAGAAGATCTAAACATAAATTATATTTTATTTATAAATAATAACAACCAGGAAAAGATCCTCAAACATTTTATCTCCCCTATACTCAAAATTTTCTTGCAAACTGCAGGAGCTCAGGTTTGAAGGGCAATTAGCTCTATCTTGCAAACTGCAGGAGCTGAGCTCTTCTAATTAGAAACTCTAGTATCTGATTTTTGAACAGCTGAATGACTTGGGCAATTAATTTTCTTAGCTTTCCATCCCCATTCAGCAGGGTGACCAGATGCCCAAACCTCGAAAGGAAGACAAGTTCTTGGATTCCTCTCAGCCTGGCCTTTCCACTGGACAATGGCATATCTGCCTACTCACGAGTAAAGCTGCGATACTGGGCACTTTCCCGTACTCAGTGCATATTTTTGATTTTTTGTATTTTGGCCATAACGTTTAATAGGAAGGAGATATTTCAAAATAGATTTTTGCATTGCATTCTGCTCTTCAATACAAATCCAATGACATATTACAAAGAGGGGGTACTGCACACCATTGCAAAGTTCCAAAATGAAGCCCTTTTGGAGGACACCCAGACGGGAGGCTAAAAAAGAGGACAAATCCGGAAATTTCCGGCCATTTGGTGACCCATCTAAAATCAGTTTGTGACACAACAGTGGGTCCTGACTCACAGTTTGGGAATCAATGTTCTAGGTCTAAGAACCTAGTCCTGCCAGTGCAATTATAATGGTTCCAGGATTAATGGAGACTTGAGCAAAGTGCTTTTTGTTTCCATTCCTAGTATCCCTCTATATAGGTGAACCCTAGTGGGATTACCAGGTACAAGCAATAGTAGTATTGTTTCTTGGAATACCACTGCAATGGAAGCTTTTATTCCCACTTCATTCCTACTACTTAAAGTTGTAGTAGTAGACACTTAACACTGATGTGACTGAGGCCACCAGTTTTCATAACTTGCCTGATATGTCCCAGTTTCAGGATGAGACTACATCAGGGCATGGTTAGGAAATTAATGAATCCCAACTGCATTGGTACTGAGATGAATGAATGGGGGAAGGGGACACCAATGACTCTCATTGCCAATGCAAACATTATTTATTTTGATTTCAGGGTTGCAGGAGTCCCACAATTTTCTGGGGGTGGTTCATAATTATGGCAGTCCTGTATTATCTGGTGTGTCAGTAATACATTGACAAGCAAACGATGCCCTGGGCTGTGTTTGCATGCTGTTAAACCTACAAAATTAGGGCTGTTACACTTCATTGGTTTAAGTGGTTAGCTTAATCAGTTAAAAATATTTGACTAAAAACAATTCTGATTAATTGGGCAGCAAGCTTTTTAAATGTTATTTTTAATAACAGTAATTTATAAGCATTGCAGATGATAAGTATGGCCTTAGGAGATGTTGCTGCCTCTTTTTCACTCCAAAGGGAATGCTACTTGTACATATAAAAGATGCTTTTTTGGAGAAGTTTGTCAAATGCAAATTTGATTAATTGATCAGCTAAAACTCATATGATCAGCTAAGCTTTTTTCTTGAGTGATGGTTACAAAAAATGTTACTGTTTAATTGTAAGCAGATCGGTTGCCGACCAGCCTATCTTTAAGAATATATTTTTTAATTAGCCTACATCTTGAAGAGTGTTTTCTGTATTTGTCTTCAGTCTTTTGGATACTTTCCTGGAGGTAAGCCACTTTTAACACAATCAGACCTACTTCTGAGTAGGCAAGCATGGGATTGTGTTACATGGCTGAAGGATAAACTGTCATATTATATATTAATTAACTGTAGGAATTTTAAGTCTTGCGCACATGCTTGCACATCCTGTACCTCAAATCAGGGGCTGCCAAATTGTACATTGCTTAGGGGTATCACAAGCTACCTGCCCTCTGGCGGCAAGTCAGCTCAGGATACCTACATTTGGCAGTAGGAGACTTAGCAGAGCAGGCAGAGGTCCTGCATCTAGATTTTGCTCACTTTGAAAAGACTTCCTGCACAACTGAGCCATTTACCTGAATTTGTAGACCTCCCATGTTCCTCTAAACCCAGAGGTAATGGATGAGGATTTTATCACCAGTCACTCTGGCATGTCTGCTATAGCTGCAGCATGATGGTTTTAGGTATATGGCAGTTTAAAAAGGCATTTGGTATTGGCTGACATTGGTTATATTGGAACTCTCATGATTTTATTTCATCTGTGCTCATTGCTTATTTCTTTTGAATATGAGTAGATGGATTATTTTATGTTTTTTATATTTGTATTTTTACTATTTCTCTATTCTAAAGTACTGTGTGTTCAATGGAGGAATGGCAGCCCTTGTTATCTGTGGGGCTTCTGGTCCCCTGCAGATGCTGAAATCTTTGGATGTTAGAATCCACAGATTTGGGCCACTTAGATTTGGACCCACTGAGGGCTTGCATGGACTCTGTGGATCTCAAAATGCCGCCCAGGTTAAAGTAAACTTCTGATTTTCACCAGGCTAAAAGTTGGGAACCCACATGAGATCCATGAGTCCCATGAGATGAGATAATGAGATCCATGAGTTCCAAATGTGCAGATATGGAAGGAGCACTGTATAACGTTTTTCAAAACAAGTCAATAAAGGCAGAGAACAAGAATGAAACACATTTCACAATGGAGCACTCAAAATATTTATAGGTTAGGTAAAGGTGTCCTTTGCGGGTTGCTCTGCTAGTCGTGACTGACTCTAGGGTGTGGTGCTCATTCCCCTCAACCATACAGCCAGTGTTGTCTGAAGACGCCTCCACGGGCATGTGGCTCTCATGCGCACAGAACAGTTACCTTTCCACCAAGGTGGTATCTATTTATCTACTTGCATTTACTACTTGCATTTTGAACTTCTAGGTTAGATGGAACTGGCTAAGGACAGGCACTTACTCTGTCTTGCAGTACCAGGTCTTGAACCGCTGTCCTGCCAATTTTCTGATTAACAGGCACAGTACCTGCAAACTGCAGACCTATATAGAATATCGGACCCCAATTTGGTCATGGCCCTGCTTTGCCACATTCTTTTCTTGCCCAGCTCTTTTTGTTGTGCTCAGTATTTTAAAAGCACAGCGTTCATCTTGCTGTTTGCCTATGTCGTTCTCTTTTTTTTTTGTTCTGTTGGAAGAAATTTTTTTTCTTCTGTTGGAAGCAATTTTCAGGATCACATAAACAAGGAAAGGATTTCTGCAAGCCAATTTAAAATAGGAGTGTTAAGAACACTTACCAGCTTGGATACTATGGTGATAAAATGTGCCTATGGCAAAAGCACACATTCGTATGTGTGTATATTTAGAGAAACGTTTCAAGGATAGAAGGTATGAAATTATATGCTGTGTTGTAAATATGAGAGTGTGTCTGAAATTAAATGCTGTATGAAAAAAATGTGCTTAAACTGTTCTGATCTCGATGCCAACCACAATTGGTGTGCATACCTGTGCATTTAGTTGCCTACTTGTTGCATTTTTAAATTCATAACGACGCCTAAGGTTGGTTCAGGTGACAGATGTGTGCAGACCTGCTTTTATTTTAGTGAGTGTTGTTAACTGGCCTGAGCACTTATATTACTATTTGGTGCTAATTAAGATTGTAATTAATTTTATTAGTGCAATTATTCTAATGGAGCAAGGCTTCAGTGAAACACAGGTTGTCAGGAATCATAGTTGAGAATGAATGTATTGTGAAATTTCCTAGTAAAACGGAGTGATCAGTTGGTTTTACCTCTTATCACTACTGAATAAAGAGATGGTGTTCAAATAATAACTCAGTATAAGGTATTGGATACGGATATAGTGTAATCACTTATATGCAAAACAGATGTGTAAGGAGAAATAATTCTGCGTAAAGATTTTTTTGAACATGAACTCTAAATATCAGTAAAAATATTCCGGAAGGAGTTGCTTTTTAATAAGTTATAATATCTTTTAAATGTGTTTGAAAATTTTAATTGGAGGCAGAGAAAATGGGCAACTGATTAGAATGTTAAATAAACAGTACACAATTTCATTGCTTCTGCTGACTATAGATGTGTGACGTAAGACCAGCTATTTCAGGATGCATGTTGGATCTGACATTTTAATGCTATTTGAAATGAGGGGAAACTGGGCATGAGGAGCATGCTTTAGCATTCAACTGTGAGAGGGCCCATTGTTTTTCATAGGCAGCAGTTGCAATATTTCCCATATAACAGCTGCTGTGTCGGAAATGGACATTTGGTGGAGGTGGCATTCAACACACTGAGTGCATGTGAGGCTACTGCAAACATCTGATGGAAGAAGCAGATGTACCTTCATCTATAGAAGTCAGGATTTGAATATTTTAAAACTCTTTTGATCGTGCCTTTTTTGTTACAGGGCAAGCATAAAAATAAAACAACAACAAAAGGAAAGCATGAGGATTGCACCCCACAGAAGTGCCAAACAAAGACCATTCTTGTAACCCCACCATCACTGCAACCTTCATTCCTTCCGTCCCTCAAAAGTTGAACAAAAAAGCCAGATCCTCACCAGTATCCAGCTCCTGATAGGGGTATTATTGAGCACAGCCATTTAACAGTGTTTTCACTTAACAGTGTTCTCCAACTCAACTTAACTCCTTCTGCCAACTTATTGTACCCCCTGTACATCTACTTAGTTCATTTTCAATTTCTGCGTAGTTCAAGACATCAATTTCTTTTTGAGGAGACTCTTTCTGTACCTTGGAGTATCATCCAAAAAAATTGGTGTGAACAATTAAAAAAAATATAAATAATATATTAATTAAAAACAATAGGTAATTAGCAAAATGATGTTGGAAGGATGTCTAAGGGTGCAATTCTAACCAATTTTCCAGCTCCAGGGTAAGGGCACTGTAACTCCAAGTTAAGGTGGCCTCCATGACTGACCTCTTTGGCACAGCTACGCCAGTACTTGAAAGTTGGTTAGGATCAAACCAGTGGTGGGATTCAAATAAATTAACAGGTTCTATGTCCTAATAACCTAAATTAACAACAGGTTCTGTGTCCCATTAGTAACCAGTTCTCAGAACCAGGCGCTCATTAGCAAAGGGTACTATAGAACCTGTGAAAACCCCCTAAAGTCCACCACTGGATCAAACCCCGAGTGTATAGAAAACTGCATAAGTATATAGGTGGGACACAGGAATCTGGTGGCAGGCTGGATTTCAAAGTGCTATCCATTTTTAAAGCATATTTTTCTTTATTGGCACAGAGGTAAATGTATTCTTGTGTATGCTATCAGAAAGGACTCTTGATTTGCCAACATCATGTTTGAGGGAGATTAACATGCAGAGGAAAAACCACACTATTAGTGATTTAGTTTTTGCTATATGGCTGTTAGATCATCAAGATGCCGGGAGGGGGAGAATTGGACACTATAATTTAAAAATTATTAGTGGTTAGTTAATAATGGGTGTGTGTGTCTCTGCTTCATGTCTCACAAGTGTGATGTTCTATCTTGAGTAGCCCAGCATTTCCTTTCTTGCTTTGCGTTCATGGTTGGAGATCCAGTGATATGTTTGAAAGGCATGTCATTGTCGTGATGGCTTAGCAGTCGGAAGACAGCTGAGTATTGTTGCCAGGATGAGCTTTCAGTCCATGCCAGCTCCCTGCGTCACTTGCATGGCTACCGTTCCCTGCCTTCTTTCCCCTAGTGATTATCTCCTTCAAAGCTGTATGCCTTCCTTCATTGCAGACTCAGAAGCTCAATGTTCCTTCAAAACCTGTGTGTTGAAAGAGAAATGTGCTCTATGGAGGTGATTAAAAGATAAAATGTAGTCTCTCTCTGCACATACTTGGTGTTCGTTTGGCATGGAATATGTTCTCCCAATTTGTGCAATGTACCTTAAATCCAGATTAGAGCAGGGGAACATATTTAAATGCCGAGCCACAGTTGGACGTCTCTGAGGCATGGAGACTCAACCCTTTGTTCTTTGTGGATTACTCTCTTTATTTCTGAAGGTAGCAAACCTCACTTCTGTATTTTTTCCTTTTTACTTATCCCTTAGTGTTGTAGAAGGTTTTCTGCTTTATGCTTCTATCTTCCGGCTGCTTCCTGTGCTACTTTCCACCCTTCTGAGGCTGTCCTAAATCTCCTTTGCATTAGTATGATCTCTCCATACCTTCTGCCTCCTATTGTCTGGCTCTGCTCCTTTTTCTGTGAAAAGAGTAGAACCAACTCAGTTGTTATTTGTAGATCAGGTGAGACGATCCCAAAGACTCTTTAGCTGTTGTGCATTAATAGTTCACCACCAATGACTAAATACAATAATACGTTAATAATGAAGTTCTAGTTTCATTTGTAGAGAAAAAGAAAACGCACAGTAACTGTAGGTACAAGGCTAATTTATTTTGCATGCAGTACTTGAACAACAGCACATGGCAGCAAGCCCCAAATCTCTTAATCTTGCTTCAGGGTTCCCTCAAACCATGAAATTGCATGATTCTGCCCTCCTTTTTTCCTTTCATTCTTGCATGCCTGTAGGGAATACTTTTTATGTTTTAAATTTAAATCTCCACACACAGGATTGCTAATGAGTTAGAAAGCAAAAGCCAGGCTTTATTTCCAGAGAAAATTTGTAATTTTAGGCTCTGAGAACCCTCATGCTTACAAGAGTCACAACAAAAGTATTGCCAGACTCCATATTACAATTGTTAATGGGAATGTATGTGGAGACATCTTTTTTTCTATTTTCTTGTTTCTGAGTATTTTCTGTTTTTTGGTTTCTCAATAAAAGAAGTACTTGTAGCCTTTTGATAATGATTGTAGTGAAAAGAACTTTGGGGAATAATTGATGGAAAGCAAAAACAAGAACAAGTAAAATGGCTTTTTAATGTACCAGTGTATGGGAATTTGGAACTACGGGGATGCAGAAAGCTGCAGAAACAGAGGATTTGAAAGGTGGAGATGTATTGTGGAGAGTACATATATAGTGTCTATTCCTACAGACATTTTCTTTAGTTGAAGACATTTTATTACATTGATTCCCAAATTTGAGTTCCTCTGTGTGAGAGAAATAATGTTTCTTTAAAGGTAATATTTATATATGGTTTGCTTGTGAGGGTCACATTTACACACATGAATGCACATCCCATCCCCCCCAAAATATGTTAGAGGAAAATTTGAGCTTGACCCTTTGAGCCTTCATCCATCTTAATGTTCTCCGCACTCTTTGCCAGAACAATATCTTTATATGTTACAACTGCTTACCTGTTACAAACTTAGATTTATCGTTATTACAGGAGTGTGTGGAGAACGGAGTGAAACGGCACATTTTCACAGGCGCTTCAAATTTTTAATTGCATAAATAAGATGCTGACTTAAGCAAGTGCTCAATTTCACACCACTAAAGTAAAAGATTCATAAAGGCCTGGATTTGCATAATTTAATTTTCTGGGGAAAGATACTGAAAATCAATAGCATGATTCATAGCCATACCATAGAATTGCCATGCTGCCATTCTTTGACTACTCAGGCTCTGAGTACAAAGGATTTTACAATTGATTAAATTTTGAGTGCTGACGGAGTGTTTTCTCTTCAGAATCTATAAACTGTATTAACCTGTTCTCTTTACCCTGGTGTCACTAAGAAAGGCTCGCCTCTAAGGAATTATTAGAATTTCCTCTATTCTGGAAAAGTGGCAGCCATCTTACTCATGAAATTTTATATCATTTTTTACACAACAAGGACATTTTCATGGTGCAGTTGCTTTTCTTTCCTCTTTCCAAAGTTGATCTAGCCGCAAATATGTGCATCATGTTTGCTAGATGCAGCTAGTTTAAATGGACATTTCATATTTCTCATCATCACAGGTCATGGAACAGAATCATTGCCTCCTTTTTTTAGATTTAAATCTGACACCCCGTATCGGAGACTGGGTGAGAAAAGCTAAATGTGTTATGTTCTTTGCACTTTAGTTGTGGTTGGTACTCCGAAAGCAAACATTACCAAACAGACAGGCATTTGAACCGGGGAGGCAGGGAAGCAGATGGACATTGAACAAGAAAATGGGAATGGACAGATAGGGAATAGCTCTGTTTCACCTTTAATTGTTGAACAGCTGCAGAATAGATCATGCCACCAGATAGCCTCCGGCAATCTACCATGATGTCACATAGAAAGGGGAGTTTCTGGTTTGAAATCCCGGTGATCTGATTCTCTAGGGCATGTCTGTGTGAGAGCTTCCCATGTACTTTGGTTAGCATCTGCTTGGACATTATGGCATATGACATGGTCCTTTGGTCTGATCTAGCAGGGATCTTTTTGTACTCATGGTGTCAGATTTGCATTTATTGCTAAACCAGAAGTGCAAGAGGGAAGTATTGTATGTTAAGTTGACGCAGGGTTTTATGGTGAACTGATGGACCTGTGATTATTTTCCGGATTGGCTTAGTGAACTGTGTTGTGGAAAGAGCTCCTATTTGCCCACAGTGAAAGGATGCACTGACTTCATATATCTGAACTTTGACCAGACGTTTACCTGCAGGTACTGACTACGGCATACAAACCAGCGGCTGTGTTCAGTAGTGAGTCATGTTGGATGCTTGACTGACAGCTTGATTGACACACCTTGAAAATGTCACTGATAATTTGCTTAGACAGTGAAGCATACACTCATCTTGCTCAGCTATTCACAAGCAATCAACAATTAGGCTCTTCCCACTTCCTCAAGCGGTGAGACTCTAGATTGAGGGAGATTGCTACTCAGATGTGGTTTCCAATAGAGGACAGATCAATGGAGACTAAGGGTGCAATCCAGAGTAACTACGGGGAGTCCTTGCACCGGTGTAAGAACAATTTGCTCTGGATTGCAATATGAGTTTCCCATAGGTTTTCACTAGGTGGTGCAGTAACTATGGGTACACGTAATGTCTCTTACTTGCTCCTGTAGTTACTCTGGACTGTAGGGTAAGGGTTTTTAAAATATTAGGTTTATTTAGAAATATACAAGCAGCAAAGGTGAGAACATGGAACATGCATAGTTAACAGGCAGTAGATCTGCTGCTTTGTGGTTGATCAGCAAATAAAAGTAAATGGATACATCCAGTGGTGGGATTCAAATAAATTAACAACAGGTTCTATGTCCCATGAGTAACCAGTTCTCAGAGCCAGGTGCTCATTAGCAAAGGGTTCTATAGAACCTGTGAGAACCACCTGAAGCCCACCACTGGTATTGGGCTTTGCTCTCTCTTTTCTCCATCAAGGCCTTTACATTTCTCATTCATTTTGCAAGCACATTTGAGTACATTTGCATTCAATGTAAGTAGGGCTTGTATCCATATGCAAAAGATAATTGTGTTCAAGCTTGCAACACTGTGTTCAAGTTTGTTGTATTAAGCAACACTGTACCAGATTTCTTCAGTTGAGTGTACAAAAGCGATAAACAGATTCACTTGCTAATAGTACGTTTTACAAATGGTGGACTTTTATTGGAAACAAGTGTTAGCTTTAAACAAGAAGCTCTAGGAAATAGTAGAAAATCTCTGGAGAAACCATGAAGCAAGATTTTTCCCCTCCCTTCACCTTTTTGTTTTATATTTTGTTATAAATTAATTTTCTTTAGTTTTTGAAGGCAGCTAGTTAGCATTGGACCTAGATATGTAGCTGTTATCCCATCTTCCTGATAGGCTGTACGTATTTCATTAACTCAGGCTTACTTTTGTACAGTAGGGAATTCTGAAGGTTTGTACAGGTAAACTAATTCGTATATTATCCATAGATTCCTTGGGACTGAGAGAGCTTGTAAGAGCTTTGTTGTGGGACAGACCTGCTTCCAAGCAGGATAAAGTCAGTTTGTTGCTGAACAGGTATATACAATATGTGTACTTGTTCCTTTTCATTTGTCTGCTCTGGGAAGGGGCTTGTCACACAGATTTATTTATTAGATTTCTATACTGCGTCTCTAAAAACCCAAAGCAGATTATTAATTCATCAGTGCCTTAAGTTTTGTATTTTCCTCTGCATGGAGGGTATAATCTCTGCTGATCTAATAATTGCAATAATGCCTAAATGATTTAACTTTTCAGTTAGTGATTGTCACTTGGCTAATTGCTTCTGCTTCTGCTTTTTCCAGCTTTGACTGAAGGGTATGATAATTCTCTGCATGAAAGCAGGCATGGCAGTTCAGTGCAAATTCGGCGGCGGAAGGCATCTGGGGATCTTTATTGGGCATACTCCGGTGAGTTATTCCATTTTTTAAATTTTTTTTTTGCATCACCCTGACCTGTCCAGCTATATTCAGGTCCTGGATAGGACATGTAAGAACATAATAAGAAACAAGATTACATAGGAGAGAATATGTAGTCTGGTTTCAGTTATCTCCACAATAAAGGGACTAAGGTTGCAATCCTAAACTCCATTTAGGCCGACCTAAGCGCCAGCATAAGTCCTGTGCGGAACTACGGGTTATGCCAATGCACAAGCATACACCAACCTTCCCACAGTATCACAGAAAGATTGGCCAGATGAATTAGTCCAGCCTAAATTTCTTAGGATTGCACCCTAAAGCTGCCCTAAAAGATTTTAAAGCCACTATTTAGCTTAAGGAGCCACTTTCTGCTTCAATAGGGAACTGCCTCAACAACAAAAATAGCACAATGAAACTGTGGTGGTGTGTGAATTGTGAAAGAAATTCACATTTCTTTGTTTTCACAAACAGGAAAGTCTTTTTCACTCCTATTAATTTTCATATGAGTGTAAGAACATTGGTGGAGTATTTTTGAGTGTTTAAACTGATCAAGAATTTTTTTCTTTTGTTGTAACTTCCATTCATAAACATACACATTTTATTATATTAGAGGGTATAATAAACTATGTGAGAGTGTTTCTTAATCTTGTTAATAAAAATATTCTTAGTATGCATTTCCATGTCTGGGCCTCTCAGCCTTGACTTTTTTCCCCACTTTAAGAACTTGTTTGGAAACCCATTTTTCCTCATCTTTTAGTGCTTGTATTGTCTCTTTCATTTCACACAAATGTATGTGAAGTTCCCTTCCAGAGCAGTTTACAGTGTTTTCTTTGCTGCTTTCAAGTCAGTTGCAAACACTCTCCAAAAATTTCCCATTTTTGAGTTAGTACCAAACTCAAGTGATTTCCAAATTCCTAGTTTTTAAAAAATATGTACAGTATTTCATTTTGAGATCTTGTTTAGTTGTTGAGTTTAGATGTTATTGCGGCTATTTACATATATACCTAACTAACTTGTCATGTGTGCTGTCTAGTCCTGATTCTTACTAACCCTACAATCCAGAGTAACTATGGGAGCACGTAAGAGACATTTACGTCAACTTAGTTACGGCACCACATAGTGAAAACATATGGGAAATTCATTTTGCAATCCAGAGTAAATTGTTCTTTTGTCAGAGCAAGGACTCCCTGTAGTTACTCTGGATTGCACCCTAAGAATTAAATGAATTGAGCAAGGATGTGGAAGCAAAGGAGTTCCAGACATTTGGCAGGGCATTGAATTAATTTATGCAACATAATAATATGCTGTGTGACCCATTGAAAGCAAGGTTTGCTTTAAGCCACTATGTTGCTTTTTTCTGTTTGTTGGTCAGGAGAATAATGAAAATGGGTCAAAAACCTAGAAGGACTTTCAGCAACTTTTTCTTTTTAACCATAACAAACCAGTTAACTGGATAGCATGTGTTCATTTTATTTATGGGAGTGCCTCTCTCTGAAAGATTATCATACTACCTAGATCAGTGAAACAAACCTTTGTTTGTTTTTCTGAAATTATATTCTGTCCTTTTAAAAAGAAATGTTATTTAGAGTGGCTAACACATAAGTTACAAATATAATAAAGATATTATAATAATTTTATATTAAATTAACCAAGTTGGTGAACTTCTTTGGGGGGGATCCCATTCTGTAACTGGTACTGCCACATCTCTCATTGCCATGTACCTAATCTTAAATTGCTGAGAACACTTGGAGGAGGTCAATGACTCCTTCAAATCAATAACAGCTTATTAAAACCAGTTAATTCCCTTCATAGTTGGGCACGACATTGCAGACTTGACATTCCTTTAATAAAATGCAAGGCTTGATGAGAAGCCAAATGACACACTATGGCTTCAATCAAACTCATGTCTCGGAAGGTGCTGTTGCCTATGTGCATTTAAGAAGTGCATCTTACTCATGCTCCATTTCAGGATTCCAAAGGAGTGATGCTGGTGAAGAAGGAGGCCTGATTTTTTACCATCCAGGCATGTATTTTACTCCTTCTAGCAACTTAATAATATTCTGGTAGTGGAAGACTCAAGCAGGGAGTCCTGTTTAGTTGAAGAGTACAAAAAAGGAGCCATGCCACAGTGAACCAGCTCCATATGTGCATTAATAACGCACTATTAAAATTATCATGCGAGCCACCAAGGGGTTATATCCTGTAGCTTTGCTTAGAGCAGCAATTCTCAAACCTTTTGGTCTCTGGAGTCCTTTATCCTCCTTAGCAGAGTTTCCAGGAGTCCCAGCGCATCAGTGCCAAGCACCAAGCAGATGGTAGCCAGTTATGGGGTGCTCATGCAGGAGAACTGATTGCAGAGATGAAGACATGTTCAGGAAGTGAGGATTTATGCTGTTCAAATATCGATGCAAAATAACCAAAGCTTTACTGAACGCTTCAAGTTGTAAATAACAAAGGAATAATGGGGTCTTTTCCTGTCTCTTAAGGATGAACAATTAAATAATTTCTTCTCTCATTCATTCTTTACACACAAGCTCTAACTATCTGTCTATCTTGTAAATCTTATTGTATAAATAAGTCACATTTCAGTATCATTTTTTTCAGCTGGATAGCTTCTATAATTACAGCTAACAGAATTAAAAGCACAACACAGCACTTATTTTCTGTTGTCGTACTTAAAGATGTATTGAAGCCAATGAGATTGAAATTCACTACTCATTGAAATTGTGCCCATTGTGGTGGCATGCCCAGTCTTTAAGGATTGCCAAATTGGCACTTTCATGTTGAAGTCCCTTGATATCATAGATTATTTTAATATGATCCAAATGAGATTGCCCCTTCCATACTCAGAATTATTTCTCAAATCCATTTGAGAATTTTTGACTTGTGTGTGGCACTTGTTCTAACCTTCGTCCACTGCTGGTTTTGGGTATAGTATGTACTTGCTGGAGAGAATGCTGGTTTCTTTTTATTTATTTTTGAAAATATTATTATTTCTAATTTGAATTTAAAAAATAATCTATTGTTTTAATTTGTATTGATTTCAGTCAAAGGCTGAGTAATCTATCTCATACAATCTATTGTCTTAATTAAAAATTCAAATAAATTGTTTTGTAATTGACATGGGAAATACACTGGTGGATCAATTTCCTGTCTACTTGCTTCCTGTCCTGCCACTGCCATTACCTTGCCCAACACCAATTTTGTCCCCTATGTATCCTGCTGTCTGCATTACCTGATGTCTATTCACCATTTTGTCCAGCAGATGAGACTAAGGCTACAATCTTATCCACATTTTCCTGGGAGTAAGCTCCATTGACTATCATGGGACTTATTTCTGAGTAAGCTTGCATAGGAATGGGCTCTGAGGATGCAATCCTAACCAATTTTGGCCGGCATAATTCACCTGTCATACCTTCCTGTGGTGGTGTGGGGATGTTGGCATATGGCTGTATGCCATATGGCCTAACACCTGCCCATGGAGTCCCTTATGGTACTTTTGTGAACCCCAAGCCCAGCATAGGATTTATGCCAGGGCTTACATTGGCCTGACTGCAGGTTAGGATTGCAGCCTGATACATGTTGCAAAGGGCAGCAAGAGACAGTGGCAAGAGGGAATCTGCTGTCCTTTGAAGCAAATAAACAAAAGATTGTATAGTTCTGTTTCCAATAATAGAACATGTTCTTCTTCAATACTGGAACAAAAAGAATGAAGTTGGCATAACATTCCCCTTCATAGTACATGTCCTGAGCAGCTGTGCAATATTACACATGACCACCCCAATTTGAGAACTTGCAGGTAAATTAGCAAGAACAAATACTGACAGAACAAAGTAGGTAACCATCACAGCTTGGATTACACTTGGCGATTAGCTTGACAGATCAAGCATGAAGAAGTTTGTGCAGTCCTATTATTATATCTTAAATATTTTTTCTTTCTGAACTAATATTGCACACCAAGAGCTGGTATTTAAATGTAATGAATAGTTAAATGGATGATTTGTTTCAATCTTTTCGTTCTCCTGCAATGAAAACCAAACCTTAAGAGATGAATGGCATATCTAGGTATTTTGATTTTATTACTGAAATTGTCCTTGGAACTGTCACTCCACCCTTGTATAGAACAAAATATCTGCAGGAAAGCATTTTGTCACATATTTCAACGCTCATTGTGCACTAATATTTCTGGATGGGTTATTGCTTCCTTGTGATGCATATTGTTAAACTTCTTGTCCATGACAGTTTTTCTTCTGCAAATTTTAAACTTTTTATTTTTGTTCTAAGATACCCAATCAAGAAAACACATTTCTTACCCACTACATCTTTAGGTGCATATTGGGTTTGGTTGTTCTCCCTTCGATGCCATCTTTTTGACTATTGACTGATCTTCAGATTCTAATGACAAACAAAGCAATCACTCTTCGTTTCCTTTGTCAATCATATGCAATTTCTCCTGATTAGTGTTCTCTAATTGGAACACTTTTGTCACTATTGTTGATTAAAATGAGGCAAAAACAGGGGAACTGGAGCAGGAAAGAAACTTGCCAAGAAATGGAGAATATTCATCATGATGTTGTCCCTGCAGTGTCAACTGAGAGCAGCAGTCTGAAATGGCCTTCTGTTTTCTTCTGACCACTTTGCAATAATAATAGCTTTATAACATCATGATTGGTAACTTAATTCCAATAGGAACATTTTTCACAGTTGTTGGAAGACGTTTTGGAGACAGCACAGTGTACCACCCCATGAAAGCCACCTTGTAGTACTATATGAGAGAGGATTCAAGCCAAAGAGCACAATCCTAACCACTCAAAAGTAAATCCCATTGTGTTCAATAGCTTTTACTCCCAGCAAAGTGTCTTTAGGATTGCAGCCTAAGACAAAGTGAACTTTCCTTACTAGTGGGAAAGTTATGAAGAGACTGCTGTTAACTTTCATCAACATCTGCACAGCGTCGTTATACCCTTGCTTAAGTTTTGGATGATCTTCGAAAGCATCCCAATATTTTTTGTGTGTGATAATGATAATAAAGTGCAATCCTGAAGCTCCCTTAAGCCAGTGCAGATCTCTTGTGCTGACCTACTAGTGTCACAAAAGTGCCATAAAGCACTTTTGTGCCACCTTAGGGACCAGTCAGGCTGGCAAAAGAGGCTTTCTGTAAACTGAGCCAACTCAGCAAGCCTCAAAGGTGGGGAGGGCAGCGAAGGTGGGAAGGAGGTGTTTTAGAGGGGGCTGGTGGTTGTGTACAAGACCAGAGGTTGCCCAAGTAGTCCAAGTAGTCCCATGGAGTCATAGTAGTCTAAGTAGTCCCATAGAGGTTGCTGCTGCCTAACACTGCAGAAGAAAAGTCTCCCCTCCCCAGGGTAGCACAGCAGTAGCCTCTATAACTTCTGCTGGATACAGCGCAGGTACACCAGCCTGATGTGATAACTAATTTGACATAATGTGGGAAGTAAAGCAGCTGTAGGGGAAAATGAAGAACAAAATGAAGACTAGCATCAGGGTAAAGAAAAGATTGCAATCCTATGCACACTTACTTCTCCAAATGGCTTTCTTCATAATGGGACTTACCGGTATTTCTGAGAAAACCTTCATGGGTTTGTAGTGTAAGTGTTGGCATAAAAACAGTCCTAAAAATTTCTGTTGACAAAATCTAAAAATATCTTCATTTTTCTGCCCCCACCTTTGTCCTGGTTTACTTATAGGATTTTCATATATCTCAGATAACTTTTTCTGTCTGTTATTTTTTTGCTGCATTTTTTTTGTTAAATTAGGGGTTCAATCCTTCATTCAGCATTTCATGCATTGTGATTGAGGAGATAAAAATATAAGCAGGCAGATGTTGGACCTAGCAAAGCACTATAAGTTCAGGCTAGCAGCTGCTTCGCTTCCTGTCACTTCCACATATTTCAAATACCCCCTTAGGCAGGACATCCTCATCTTTTTTTTTAAAGCTATCTTTGGATAGTGGTGGGATTTCACAAATCCAGTGAGCCAGCACCCAGTGGATTGTTCATTAGTATATAAGTAGGTTGCACTGTTCAAGACATCATGGACTCATAAACACTTTTCCATGGGAAAATGTCATAAGTCATCGTCTCTCCCTTCAGTTTGTGACCGCAGAATACCCCTGAGGCCATGGCTACAATTGCTGACGGAGCAATAACTGTGAATCCAGAGCAATTTTATTTTATTTTTTGTAAATTTTAAAACTTGCTCTTAATGCAGGTTAGCAGCTGGGGGCAAGAGAGAGCCATCAAATGTTTCTAGCCGGGTTGTGCATCAGACACTAAGCATCTGTCCATCACTAAACAGCCAACAAAAAGCCCTGCCAAGTCCCCAAGGAACTGCTAGTTAATCAAGTTATCTGTTTCTGCTGAAGATAGTGATTGACAGTGCCTCTGACCTTACTGGTGTGCAGGGAAAAATAACAGAAGAGATGCAAGGGCCTAGAAACACTCTCAACTATCTGTGCCTGAGTTAGAGCAAATCCTAACAATTTCTACTCAAAAGTAAGCCCCACCATGTTCAATGGGTCTTACTCCCAGGAAAGTGTCTTTAGGATTGCAGCCTTAGTTCTTCAGGAGAAAAAAGGACTTTATATGACTTCTTATCAATGTGAACCTCTTGATCTCCATTAGCAATGCAATTCTGTCAAATATATTGCTTGAATTAGAGTTTGTATGAAGATTCATTTTAAAATTTAAAGTTCAGAAATAAGCGCCCACCCACCCAAAAATGAGGACTGTGTCTGTATATCACCACGAACTGTTCTTTTGAATATTATCCAACAAGAACTAGACTGTTATCTACTTTTAAAGAGTTGTGATGTGTTTTAGATTTAACTACTTTGGCTGTAATCATAACCACACATTCCTGGGAGTAAGTACCATTGAACACAATGGGACTTACTTCTGAGTAGATATGCTTAGGATTGCACTGAATGATGTGTACGGGAGAACAAGGAACGCAAGGTAGACATTTAAATAAATACATGTTTGGGAATTAGAAACATCCCTTAAATTAAGAGGCATCTGACATGCCACATAATTGGAGAGCAAGCCAGAACCAGTTCACAGTCCAAGAATAATTGACCTGGAACTTCTCATTTTGTAAGCTTTTGACAAGTTTATAGGATTCTACCACAGAGATATCTCCCTCATAGACAAGACCCCAAATCCCACATAGCTGAACTTCAGTTTTGGATACTGATTTAGAGTTTCCGTGGAAGCTTTATTTAGAGTTCAGCATCATCCTTGATGTGCAGTTATCGTAAGTGAGATTATATTTATTGGTCTATAAGAAAAGAGGGTAATTTTCATGGGACCAGGATGAACAGATGGTATTTTACTGTGTTCCAGGAACAACCAGGAAGTGGCCCCATAAAATTCTTCAACTGACATAAATAGAATGTCCAAAGATTTAAATAAATTCTATTTGAGTGCCTCTCTAGAGAACGGTGCCCAGTGTCTTGATACTTTTTAGGCTTTGTGCACCTTCCTGGGTGGTGGCATTCCTGGGTGGTGTTTAGCCACCACAGCACCACGGGAAGATATGCCAGGTGAGTTAGGCCAGTCTAAATTGGCATCAGAGAGAAGGGAGACACTGTGAGGTTGAATTTTAGGTACGTCTTAAAACTCTCTCCATGTGCTGCTTCTGGTCCATATGAAATTAACCTCTTCAAGGGTAAATAGTATAAGTTCAGTATTGATATATTTGGCATATGGGAATTACCATTGCCGGTATCAGGGGTTGCTTTCAAGCTTCCAGCAGCAGTTTTCAGGTCAGCTGTAAATGGTGACGTTCTGGCTCTGATGACTCATGACAGCTTATCAGCTTGCAGTCTCCCATCCAGGTCCTTCCCTGCTTTGCTTTCTTCAGCAGCCCTACCCTCAACACCAGACCACCCCTGCTGCCATAAGTTTAGTATATTAAAACCTTAATAAGTAAACAGTATTTATTTATTTTATGAACAAGTAATAAACTTGAAGGATATTTACAAAATCCTTCATTATAAAAATAAGGGTTTTCTTTAATCTTTATTGGCACTGCATAGTTTTTTCCTTCTCTCTAGCAGTTCATTTTTTCTGCCAGGTAGGGTCTGTTCTAATTAGAGATTATGACTTACATGAAACATTTGTGGGAAAATTCTCAAAATGATTTTTTTACACTGTAGTCCACATATCCAAATCTAAACTAAATCATTCTTGCCTTTGCCAATATTTCATAAATATTTAACGAATAGGAGTTGACAAAATACAAAGACATACTGATAATATAAATAAAATTTTCAATGGGTCTGGTTACCCTGTGTCCCTAGCACTCTATTTATGTAGCTAAAACAATTAGCTACATAAATACAAAGTCATGCTGTTAAGTTAAGGAGTCATTATCCTTGAGAATTCACATAAGTTAATTGGGATTCTAGGATCTTGGGAGAAAAGATGCTAGGCTGCAATCATAAGCTCCAGTTAGACTGGCATAAGTCCCGACATAAGTCCTGTGCTGACCTGGGGGGTGTCATAGAAGAGCCATAGGCACTTCTGCCCAATTCCTGGGTGGTGTTTAGCCAGTGCCCAGGCATACGTTGGCACCACAGGAAGATATGCCAGGTGAGTTAGGCCAGTCTAAACTGGTTAGGGTTTTGTCCTTGGTCTATTTTAAGTATATGGGGACAGCAGAAGGACATGACATCAAGTACTTGATTTGTGTGCACCTAGAGGAAAATGAAGGAATTACTAGTCATCAGTGTGTGTATTTATTGGGAACCACACTTGAATGATTTACAGTCTGTAATATGAAAATACTAATCATGATAATGTTTAGTTTGGTTAAACGAATACGGTTCTTTAAAGCAATGAACGGTCTTGCATTAATTTGATTAATTAAGCAGTTAATTATTGGTTAACTTCAACATACTGTAGAAGAGATCTATGGGTATAAAATGTCTTTTTCTCTTGGTCATCCCATTAAGAATGATTACTGTTTAGAGGAAATCTTAATAGTTGTTATTACAAATTTGGAAAAGCAGGAGGGTAATTTTAAAATTTATACTGATGGGACAGACATTCAGAAAAAAAGAAAGCAAAACTCTGCACACTCAATTTCCAGGACAAATGTATAAACAAGGGCTTGCAAGATGGTGCCTGAATCAAAAGGGCTGGTTTCTCATAGGACAATGTAGATTAACCTGCTGTTATTTTATATTTGCAATTAATATATTAATTCATTATAGCAGTTAATCAGTGCTTTCGGCCTTCATGATGATAAACTTCCTTTTTTATCAAGGCAGCTACTTTATTGTGTTGGCGTATCTAATTGATCTACCTAATTTGTCAATGACACATATATTGCTGTTATTAACCAGCATAGCTAAATGCCTTGAATCTTTAATGTCTTTCCCATCACACCATTTTTTTATTTTTTTATTTTTGAAGGAGAAGAGTGTACAGCATTT
Source organism: Cryptoblepharus egeriae (assembly GCA_030015325.1). Lineage (NCBI taxonomy): Eukaryota > Metazoa > Chordata > Lepidosauria > Squamata > Scincidae > Cryptoblepharus > Cryptoblepharus egeriae. Next base: position 21,506,956 of record JAREYC010000002.1, read on the forward strand.
TCTATTTTGAAGCTGCCCTTCTAACCATATTTAGGCCAGCAGAAGTGCTGACTTGTGGTTGTCACTAAAGTACCACTTCTGGGTGGGTTAGGCCAGTGGACAGAAATGCATCAGCCTCTCCACACCATCACGTGAACAGGGTTAAGGTTGTGCTGGCCTACATTGGTTAGGATAGGGCCCTGACCCTGCAATTTTAACCAGTTAGGCAAGCATAAATCCAATTAGGCAAGCATAAATCCAAACACAAGTCCTTTTTTGGCCTGAGAGTGCCTTAAAAGAGCCATAAGACACTTCTACACCACTCCTAGTGGTGGAGAGGAGTGGCGGGGAGGAGTGGTGTACTGTATCTAACCTCGATCAGTGCACAGACATGTGCTGGCCTCCCGACACCACCATTTTAAGATTAACAGTAGAAATGTAGATGAATAAAGAATGGAGTACTGTCTGTTAGTTGCCACAGAAGAAATGGAGCAAACTTCAGGATTTGAATAACCTGTACTACAGTAAGCATAGTGATAGTAAGAGGGATGATAACAATGCACGTACAATAGCCAGAGCTTGAAATAATCAGGGCTGAAAAGATTTTAACAGAAAATGAACTCTAGGGCCATATAAATGTAATGGAAGAATGTAATGGAAGTACTTAAATAACTGTAATTGTAATAGAATTGTATTCATTTCTGAAACCTCTGACTTCTGTTTTGTTAAATGCTTAATGTTATAGATCAAAAGATGCTAAAAGGTAGTCTTATTTTAGAATAAGATGCCCTGGAATTGATCTTCCAATGCAGTGTTATTCTGAGTGGAAGAATATCCATGGAAAAAATAGAGGACTGGAACAATCCTAGAAAACCGGTTGCCTGGTTGTGTGCTGTGTAACCAGTCTGTGTAACCAGTTTTGTGTGAGGTTTGGATCCATGATATAGAACTTTGTTGGGCTGGCATGTAGAAGTATTGTACCAATTTCTATAAACTTGATTCTCTTGCTGAGAAATTTAACAAATGCATGAACAAAATACATCAAATCCAAATAATGGCATCGGCTTTGCTGGTCCAGCAGTATTGCAAACATGTCATAGAGCACTTTTTTGCCGCTAAGGAAGCACCGAGGCTGGCCCTGTTGAGTCAGGCATTCGTGAGGGTATGTGGGGAGGTGGAGGACACGCAGGTGATTGTGGGCACATGGACTAGTGTTGATTGAGTGGGGTCAGGATCCGGCTCTTATGTCAGATTCTAACCCCAGAACTAGGCAGCCTAGTCCAGCTCCCGGTGCTTGGATTTCCACCACCCTTTGGGGTGGTATAAGTCCCTTTGAGGGCTGCCATAGGTTAAGGGAAGCAATTTATCTTGCCACAAGCTGAGCCACTTTATATTCCAATCCTGCTCTGGATGCAGGAAAGGATAACTTACCTGCCTGCTCCAGGGCACATTAGGATTTGGCTGATATATTAATGCATTGTTTATATGGGCTTTGTCGATAGGAAACGTGAGCAAAAGTACGTGGTTAGTTTCACAGTTAGAAGTTAGTCTCACAGTTTCTACCCATTGGCTGCAATCCTAAGCTCCAGTTATGCCAGCCGAAGCTCTGGCATAAGTCCTGTGCTGACCTGGGGATGTCACAAAAGGGCAGTAAGACATTTCTGCCCCAATCCTGGGGGTGGGGTGGGGGGGTGTTAGGCCAATGCACAGGCATATGCCGATTTCCCCACCCCATCACAGAAAGATAGGTCAGGTGAGTTAGGCCGGCCTAAATCTCTTAGGATTGTGCCTATTGTGAATCTAGATGACCCCTTTGGAGACAGAATACTTAACAATAAAGCCTTTGCAAAGCAACATTTAGTTATACTTACCTAGTTATAAGACTCTGACAAAAACATCATCTTGTCAAATGACAGTATTTTTAGATATCTGATGCCACATTCTTAAAAGGTGGGTGGAATTGTCAGGTTGTTTTTAAAGTGAATGGTGCATACTTTTTAGCTTAGAGAGAGAGAGAGAGAGAGAGAGAGAGAGAGAGAGAGAATTAACAAATGCTGTATGATGTCTCATGAATTGGGTCTGGTTACCTTGGTGATCATGGTTTAAATTCTGCCATTAACTCGATTTAAGGACTACTTTGTGTTATCAGGATTGGGATGTGAAAAAGAGAGTATCCCCTAACAGAGTGGGTGTTGGTATAAGGAATTCATTTCTTTTGTTTTCTTTGCAAGGCAAAATGGAGTTGAAATCAAAATAATTAGACTCCATCCGTCGTGGATCAGAGCAAGAGTTTGAAAACATGGGAAGGAATGTCTATGAAGAGTCTCCTTACTTGATTTTTTTTGGACTTGAGTAGTTTTTAAAAAGTCTTTCTATTCTGATGTTCAGTTCTGCATATTTTATGTACAGGATATAAGTAACACATATGCATAATGTTTATAAAACTTGGAAAAGGCTGGTAGAATCCTTCTTGCATAGCCCTAAAATAAATTGTTGCCATATGGTGGAAGGAAAACCAGTAGATTTTCCCGAAAACTAATCTGGTTTGCAGATGGTCTTTTAAGGTTCTTTCCATCTGTTTAGTAATGATCCTCATGTCAGGTGGGTATATACTACATTATTGCAGATAGATGAGTCATTCCCATGCTGGTTTACACTGGTTTACATGTAAGTTGATAAAGGCCACAATCCTAACTATTTTAGGCCAGCCTAACTCACCGTGGTGGTGTACGGAGGTTGGCATATGTCTGTGCAGTGGCCTAACCTCCCTGCCAAGGAGTAGAGCAAAATTACATAACAGCACTTTTGTGACACACCCAGGACTGCAGATGACTAATGCCAGGGCTTATGCTGGCCTAAGGGCGCAATTTAGAGTAACTATGGGGAGTCCTTGCTCCGGTGTAAGAACAATTTGCTCTGGATTGCAATATGAATTTCCCATAGGTTTTCACTGGGTGGTGCAGTAACTACAGGTACACGTAATGTCTCTTACGTGCTCCTGTAGTTACTCTGGATTGTAGGGTAAGTGGAGGTTAGGTGTGCAGCCAAAATGTTGGTCTGGCATATCTTTTGAAACCCTGAACACATCCAATAGTTTGATGTGATGTGGATCATGCTTTATGAATTAATAGAATATATAAAATATTTAATTATGGGTGCAATACTAACCAATTTAGGTTGGCACAACTCACTTGCTACTCGTTCCTGCGGTGCTGTGGGGAAGCCAGTGCATGTTTGTGCACTGGCCTAACCTTCCCAGGAATAATACAGAAGTCCCTTTTTCAACACCTCCAGGCAAGCACAGGACTTGTGCCAGGACTTATGCCAGCCTAACTGGTGGTTAGGATTGCAGCCTCAGTTTCAGACCTAAGAGAAATTCTGACAGCCCCAGAAATAAACAAATAACAGATCAAGTTTATATTTGAATTCATTTCACTCAGATTATATTTGTCCACTGTGCGGACAGTGACATGGCAGTGACCCTGACATTTAAATTCCGTTCCATTCATTACAAAAGAGTTAAATGGTCATTGGTTTGACAGGACATTATCAGGATGAGCAAAACTGCTGCAAACGAATGACTGGTTAAATGACTATTGATCTGTGGTTTCTGCCTTTGTATGAAGAAGACTGAACTTTTACTACTTCATAACCATTTGTGTCTTTTTCCACGTTTCCATGTAGTCACAATATTATGGCCAAACTTCCTGCGATGTACAGTATGTTGAATCCTGCATCAGTTGTGATGCTGATGCACCACATAATCACATCAGGATGGCAGTGGAGAGACCTTGTAGGAGTGCCCAGAGATGCATTGTTACCCAGTCTCTTGACCATAATGGACTTCTGTTTTCTGTTTGTACCACTCCTGCTGACACTAATGGGCTTGGACTCTTACATAACAGCACAGTTTCTGTGTCCATCTTTCATGTCTATGATATCTTTCTCCTCCTTGTGAAGGAGCTCATGTCTTAGCTGGGTTCTCTCACACATTTGTGGTACGAAAAGTGAGTCAGTGGTCCAGAAACTGATCTGTTGTTATCAGGCAAAATTATTTCCTCAAATGTATTCACTTGCAAGTTGTTGTTTTTTACAACGCACAGAACTTTTTCTTTTCTCTCTTGATATTGATTTTTTTTCTTGTGAGAGCTTATTGAGACATTTATCAAGGAGCATGTAGCATTATGCTGTTGTTCTATACTAATGTTGGTTTCCAAGGGGATCAAGTTTCCTTTCATTTGAGAAAGAACTTCTAATTTTTATATTTGGTGCCCCTTAAATTCAGAGTTTTACTAGGAATGTCTTGAGATTTTGAGGGTAGTTATTTTTTATTTTCTCCCCCAAGAGAACTGGAGTCATTTTCATTCGATATTCTGTCCTGTATTCATGTTGTAAAATTTCTAAATATAAAAGAAGAGTATTATGGCATGGTTTAATAGGAGATTTCTTGTATCTCATTCTAGCTTTCCATGCAGGAGATCTATATGTTTGAACATTGATTGCATTGATTGAGATTGCATTGATCATTTGATTGTTTTGAGTGATATAATTAGTACTTGATTCTTAAATAGAAGTTCACAAGATTGTGCTGTAAAGACCCATTATCTTCAATGAAACCCAGGATAGTTCCCACAAACACACTTATAGGATTGTAATCCCAAAACTTTAATGAAAATGGTAGGGAAAATTTGAAAAAAAATTCAAATATTCAGTGTTTGATTTTAAAAAATAAGACAGAACTATGTATTACAGTTTAAAACCAAAGACTTTAAATTTTAAAACGTTCTCAGTTAAAAAGACTTGAAGTGGTGCTTGAAATGCTATGACAAGAAATGTGGCCTGTAAATGAAACTATAGCTGACCAGTACTGGAGGAACCCTGGCTGTCCATCTACACAGCATGAGCTATATATATTTAGCTATATATTAGTCTTTACTGGCGTTAGCCCAGCGATGATGCTCCCTCCTTCATACTTTATGGCATGTTTACAACAGTTAGAGCTGGTGATATTGGCGTCAGGATTGGGCCCTGAATACACTGGAAAAATCTGGTGTGTTTTTGCCTTAATTTGATCCCAAAACAACCCCAGTCATCCTATGTTTTGATAATTCCAGCAGGGCAGACAGATTCTTTTAAAGCTTGAGACTCTTCTCAAATTGTTCCAACTGGATAATGTTAAAGTTTTTGCTCAATTTGTAATCAGTTCATGCTAGTCTGTGTAAATGGGTGATATTTTTCTATGGTGTGTAGCAGAAAGTGCCAGAATGAGAACATCTTTCTATCTGCTAGAGGCAACATTAGCAAGAAACCAAGCATGTCATAATAGGATATAGCATTTTGAATTAAAATAACAGTTGCTGTATTGCCTACATATTTGGGCAATTTAAGCAATTTAAAAATCTCTCTGTTTAGCTAACAGAGGTTTTGTTATAAAGCCAACACTGTGTTCCTACATTTAAAAAAAAGGATTTTCTATCAAACGAAAATTATTCAGTTAGTTAGTATTAGTGCTTTATTTTAAAAACCAATCTTATCCACAGGATTTTACTATCAATTATGCCTTTTGGAAAATGGGAAAAATGGGCAAATAAAGCAAAATTGTAATGGAGATGTGATACATTATTATTCTGATGCAACTCTTAGTTACCATATTTTGAAGATGAAATACAAGAAGCTTCTCACTTTTTTTTTTGAACGCATGATTTTATTTATGCTTTAGCTCAAGGGTTCCCAAACTCCACCTCAGCACAACCTATCTGTTCTGCAGCAGAGGATGCAACAACTCACCTCCTTTTCCAGCGTCAAGCCTCCGTAGGCCTTTGGAAGTATCCAGAGGTCACTTTCACATTCTGGATGTAAACTGGAAGTGACTTATTGGCTGCTTCTGGTGGCCTGAAGAGACCTGGAATTGCCTCCAGTTACTTTCAAAAATCTCCATTTTGAGAGGGCCCAATCCATGTAGACATTTCTTCTCCTCACACGATCTCAGAGCCTCTTACCAGTAGGCAGCTCCCCCCCCCCCCCCCCCGGGAAATTAGAAATCATCAATTCTGTTTTTAGGGCAAGAATAAAGGCAGCCGCAACACAGAACACAAAATGTTGCACCCATATGGCTTTTCCTGCACACAGCAAGTTGTGGTTTGGGAGATTTTAGACGAAATCTGGTTTGCTTTGAGTAAGGGTTTCATTTTAAATTTTGTTGAGATCATTCTAAACTTTGCCAAGACAATCAAAGTCTCAACTGGGAAGACAGATTTTGCATTTTTATCTTGGTGTTGGACCTCTATGGATCATTGTGTGTTGATGGCATAAAGGTAAAAGTGTCCCCCCCAGATTGCCACGCGAGTCATGATTGACTCTAAGAGTGGTGTTCATCTGTGTTAACAAGGCTGAATAGCCAGCGTTGTCCGAAAACATCTCCATGGTTATGTGGCCAGCATGGTTAAATGCATGTTAAATGTGCATGTGCATTTCCTTCCTACCAAAGTTGTACATATTTATCTACATTGGAACAGTGGAACAGATTGCCAAGGGAGGTGGTGGATTCTTCCTCACTGGAGATCTTCAAGCAGAGGCTCGACAAGCACCTTTCGGGGATGCTCTAGGGGGATTTCCTGCTGCAGGCAGGGGGTTGGAATAGATGACCTACTAGGTCCCTTCCAACTCTATGATTCTAGGATTCTACATACATTTACAAGCTTCTGAACTGCTAGGCTGGATAAGTAATGGCAGCTCACACCATCATGCAGTATTCGGTCCTTGAACCGTTCAAATTCGACAAGCACCGTGTCTTTAACTACTGATCCACTGCAGCCCTATGATATAGCCTTATGGTATAGCTACACATTGATGCCAGTAGGTGAAAAGACAATTCATTACAAGCTGAAATGTCTAAAGGAAACAGTATGTTGGAATTGATATTCGCTTGAGTTGAATTTTAGTTCTGCAAGAATTTGAATGTGTGTAACCCTCATTTCCCTGTCTTGAGAGGTAGTGATAATCCTTACAGGATAAACACAATGACCGGGTGTTATTGATTCAGCAGTAAAGACAACAGATAACTTGATTAGGATTCTGTCAATAAAACTCAAGTTCTTAGTTTGAATTTTTTAAAAAGAAAAACATTTGTTTAACTAAAAGGAGAAAGGGAACCCATTTCAGCATTATTTTGAATCTTTAGCTTCTGTAAACTTTTTTTTGGCAGTACTGCAGATAGTGGTATAAGTGGCCAGGATAAAGCCCAAGGGACCCTTGAACATAGTCCCTCAGTGCTTGTCTATGTGTGCATAGATGTAACTGTCACAGTGACATTGCAACTCTATGTGAACTACTGTATGTGCATAAGGTAGCAAAGGGGGTGGTGAAAGATGGGGATTGTCTTTGTATCAAGGTAAAGGTAAAGGTGTACCCCACAGCTGGCCCTGCTAGTTGTGACTGACTCTAGGGAATGATTCTCATCCCCATTTCTTAAGCCATAAAGCCAGAACTGTCCAAAGATGCCTCCATGAACATGTGGCCTGCATGCTGCATGTGCATGAAACACCAAGGTGGTACCTATTTATCTACTTGCATTTACATGCTTTTGAACTGCTGTGTTGGCAGGTTGTCTCAAAGCCGCCTGCACATCTAGGTACAGTTCTATTTGCACTAAAGCAAAGAATTGGAGGGCACTCTCAAGGTCATCTAGTCCAATACTGTGCCAATAGGGCACAATCTACTCCTAATTGTTGAAAGAAAATGATAATACTTTATACTTTGTGTGGTGATCTGGTGAGACTCCCTTGTGGGGATACAGGAAGAAGCAAAGGCCTTCCGCACTTTGGGTACCTTACGAGTGGCAGTGAACCATCCCAAAAAGGTGTAGTTAACTATTACAAAGAAGGAAAATATACAACATGGGGTTCCTTTTAGCACCTGTCTCCTGCAATTTGGAAAGCTAACTTGTCCAACCCCAGCTTCTCCGTATGCACAGTTTGTAGCTTTGCTTCTGGTCAGAGAGTGAGAGAGAACAGCTCTTTGCTTTGGTCAGAAAGAATCATGTAGAAAAACACAGAAGTTTTTCAGTTAAGCTGAAGGCGTCTCATTCATCCTGTTTTGCAAAATTGGCCTTGAATCCTTTCAGAGCAAGGGCCCTACGAGTGATTTGGCCAGAAAACATTTGGAAACCAAGAAAGGAGAAACAAGAAAAGAATATTTAGTTTAAAACTTATTTTTTATTTCACCATTAGCAGATCATGAAGCTGGGGAGCATATACTCCTGAATATAAAACGATCTGGCTTGCGGGCTATACGTTAATGTCCCAGCAATATTTCAATATTTGTTTTAAAGGGCTTATTTTACAATATCAATAAAGGAAAGTTAATTGAGAATTTTTTAATACGATTCTATTTTCTTTTCTCTTTGGTATTTTTTCATGATTGGATATGAATATTATAGCGAAACCGATTGCAAGAACCCTTTTCGTTTTAAAGAAAAGATTAAGTGGGTTTCATGCCTTGGATAACTTGAGAAGGGTCTTTCAAGATCTAACACTTTAAACGAATTGGCCAGACTTGATGATTCTTTTTATTGCTCGCCTAATCCAAAGCAATGCCAATATCTCTTGTGGAAAGAGATAATGTGGAGAGGATGTATGGATCTTCACGAGCGGGCACTTGCATTTGAATGAATAACTGCAAGTGAAAAGGGAATACAGAGAAATCTTAATAGAAATCTTCAATTAGATAAAGTATTCTGGTGCACGTGACAAGACACAATGTCACTTGCTAGCTGTTGAATGTTGCATGAGTTGTTAAAAAGGCTGAATATAAATTGTAGCAAATAGCAAAACAGCCGACACCTGACATGCTGGAAAAAGTTTTGGGGCAATCAGATGTCGTTGTTCAGGTGGCAACCAATTTCAAGTACTGTATATAAAATGTACTAGTCTGAGTATATCTTCTTAAACATCTCTTGAGACAAGTGTTTCAGGGAAAACTGTAATTTGTGCACGGATTCACTTTTTGAGCTAGATACTGTCAACATGTCAAAATGTACGTTCATTATAGTTTGTTTTTTGTTACTGCCATAATTGCCTTTTCTCCAACAGGGTCTATATATTCAAACATTTACATCTTATCCCACTTTTACAAAAATGTGCATGTTGTGAGCTCTCCCTGGAGGATATTCCAGTCTATAATTTCTTCAGTTTTCTTTCTAGTTTATTTCTCTGTTTCAAATCCATCTCTGTCCATAGCCTTTTAATGTTGAAATTATGTATGTTGAGGTTTTCATAAGTTGGAGGCCTCCTGTACATTCTTGAGAGCTTCAGTTATTATGGTTTAAAATAACCTCTTTGCACTCTGGAGAGATTTGACCCTCTTAACTTTCCCTTTTAGCTATGTCTGTACTAGTTCCTTCAAGTTTTGAGAAGTCTCCTCTTTTGCAGTGAAATGTAACTGTGATGGATCTTCTTCGAAACCATCTGGTCGCATATATGTTGAACTGAATGGTATTCTGATCACAGGTCCCTTATCAGTTCAACGCAGACATGTAGCACTAGGGTCCTGAAGTCTCATAAGATTGAGTCTATGGTTTCTTCCACTCTGGTTGGTTTCAGACATACTTTTGTAGAGCCTAGTAATTTTGAGCTTCTGTAACTTTTCTGTTCGTCATGGGACAAACATGAATTTCATCTGATCAAGGCAAATGCTGATCTTTTTGAAAAGAAAGTTTTCTCAACAATTCCTGAAGATATTTTTTGGTTAAAATTTAAAAGTATATACATGAAAGTGATAACTGCATATTAACATATAATATTAACTGCATATTTCCATAGCATTTGCTTAAGTGAAAGATGGATTTTACACAACACTCATGTCTGTGTGCCTGGGGACTGACTGCGCTCATTAATCTAAGACTCAAGTCAGTGCTAGAGTCATCAATACAGGTAACTTGAGTTGTACATGTCAGCAAGAAACATGTTTTTTTTCAGTTTAGACTTGAGTCACCTGAATCAAGTTCCTATCCTTGGGCAAAGAAACTTTAAGCTGCAAGGTCTGCCATTGATCTTTATCTGGCTGGTACAAAAAAATTTCTCACATGGATGTTTGATAATCTTAATGGTAATATGATCTTGCTCTTAAAATTCCTTTTTACCGCTCTAGGACTAGCTCTTGCTACAAAGACTTTCCCTACTTAACTTCTCTTTCTTTTATGCAAGAAAAATATTATGGAATTCCCTTTGATATATGGTTTTGTTTGTTTTGATTTAAACGTGGTTAGGAAGACATACCCTTGTGTTGTCAATGTCTGTGAAGTGATGAAGAATGGTTTAATAGCATGAAAATGAATGAATCTGAAATTGGATAGTTGAAGGTCAGAACTTCACTGTGATAACTAATGCAATATTCCTATCTGGCTACAAAATGGCACTACATATCCGTATTTTGTCACTATCTGCCATTTTTTTGTGGAAGGGGAAAGAGCAGTTTGTTGTTATGACAAGCATTGAAAGAAGAAAGCTTCACATAAATTGCATATAGAATGGCTTAAGGAATGTCTATGGGCGCAATCATACACAGAGAGAAAGAGAGAGAGAGTGCATAAAATTGAAAAGTCACTAACTTATCAACGTCCAGCCAAAACCGCCTTATCCACAAGTATGAATTTGAGGAGGGTCTTCCTTCTGTGATGTAGGCGCCTATTAAGAACCGATTTTTGGACATTCAAATGGGAAGGGGTAAAAAGGGGTACAACATGATAATCCAAATGTCACAAATCTTGTCCTTTTGGGGGTTGTATTTGGAAATGGAGTAGTTGAGGACTAATTGTCTGAACCTCAGTCTAGACAAGGCAGAAGTTGTTGGGCTGTTCATTGGAACATAAAGGTGATATTCCACCAACAATGGACAAGATTTCACTGCTCCTTAAAGATCTTGTTTGCAGTGTAGTGGACAAGGTAGGTATGTAGAGTTCATAATGTAGTATCCCTTTCATTGACAATTGTTAGTGTTCCAACTATAGCCATGTCTTGAAAGAAATTGTTTGGCCATATTTATCTGTGTCATTGGTAAGATACACGGGTAGTAGGCTTGATTAATTCAGTGCTGGTAACAATAACAAATAGGCTTGATTATTTCAGAGCAGGTAATACTCCAGTTATTCCTTGCACAGTTTTTAACTGGAAATATGGGGTCCAAATTTATGAAATAAGTTTTTGGGCAGAAGAACATGCCTTGCCAAGCTGTGACCTGCTTATGGGTGGACTAGAATGAAATTTTTCTTTAAGCTTTGTGAAGAACCATATGGTCAAAAAGTTAGAAGGAAATACAGGGAGGAAGGAAACTGCTGCTTTCAATAAAACAACGATCCTTTTTCAGGTTAGAAGGTGTCAGGGAAAGAAACCTCAAGAGAATAACAAGCTGACCAATGATAGCAGGAAATAGTGATGATCTCATGCCCCCCTTCCTGCTCCTCACTTTCTCTTTACTAGACTAGTAGTTGAAAAGGGGAAAAACTTTGGTCATTTGTATCTATTGCCACTATCTCAGGTTACAGAGATAGGGAGAAAAGCCTTTTGCAGAAGGAGAGTGACCACCAGAACTTTTTATTAAAAATTAAACTTTTTAAAAATTAAACTTTTTATTAAAGTTTAATAAAAATTAATTTATTAAAATTAATAAAAATTAATTTTATTAAAAATTAAACTTTTTATTAAAAATTAAACTCACAGTAGACTCACGTTAAACTCGCAGTTTTTGGCATGATAGGGGCAGACAAAGAGTCAAAATGTAACTAGTTTTTTAATGTCTAAATGAAAATGGAAATATGTAATATGAGGGGAAAAAAGAGAATGGTAAAAGTATGGAAATGATGGGAAAATGATGGTTGTAAAAGTATGAAAACAATTTCCAAATGATGGGAAATACCTGAATCTGGCTGGAAAATATAAAGAAAAGTTTTCACCAAATTGATGCAATAACATGGAAAACCCATAGATGGCATTATGATGCTATTCAAAGCCCTCGTACTTATTACATTACTTAAGGTGTGTCCCCGTACCTTGAGGAGGCCTCTATGACTACACCCCTCCCCACTTCACAACGCATTGCATGACCCATTGGCACAACTACATCAGTGCTGAAAAATTGGATCATCATATGAGCCAAATCTTGATTTGCATCTCAGGATTCAATCCTATCCAGCCTTCCAACACCAGTGCAGGTGCAATGCACCCCTGACATAAGGGAACAAATTTTCCCTTACCATGAGGGGGATTCTCTGACTGTCACACCACCAGATGCAACATGCACTCTGTTGGGATTGCTGCATCTCCACTGGAAAATTGGGTAGGATTGGTCTCTTGATGTCTTGTAGTGTCAGTCACTATGCCGCAGCAGGAGTAATCTTTTAATGGCTCATAACTGGGTATTTTGAGGAATCAAACACTTATGAAGAGATATTGAATGTTTAGATCCAAATTAAATCTCAGAAAATTCACATATTTTATGGAAACACACTTATCAATGTTGAGTTTTCTTTGTTGTCCTTCAATGTTAACATAATTTAACCAAGATGGAATTCCTTTGAAAATAATTTGTGGAGATATCCTTCTCCCTTTTTGTTTGGGTAAGTATAGTTTTTCTGATTTGCAAGCCTTTCAAGTTAGCATTCTGCTCTTTTCTCCATCCAGCCCTTTGACAGGTACTTGGAGTAGTCATCAAATGCCTGTCATTTTTAATTGTTCCATGGTATTGGAGGAAAAATTGTTTTTATGCCTTTTATGTCAAAGTTAAATCTGGTATAAAATGTACTGTGTTTTTTATTAATCTGTTGTGTAAAAAATACTGGATGCATTTTGGATTTTAACTATGAGTTGGATTTTTTAAAACTTTATTTAAAAAACTTGGTTCTGCAAAGAAGACCTTGCCAGGCATTTGAGTAAATATTAGGAATATCACTACTTATTTAGTGGAATATTTGGATATGAACAGTTTTCCTATAATCAATGGCTTTGAGACCCTGTATGTCCATGACGGGGTCCTGCCTACCTTCCAGGTATTTTTAAGGTTATTGGTGGCATTCCCAAGCCACTCTGACTTACCCTGCTTCAACAAGGGTAACACTCCTTGGGTAACACAACAAGGAGTGTTGGCTGGCCTGATAGTCTTTATCTTTGATAAACTTTTTAATGTTCATCAGTCACTAGGTCCTCCACTTGGGCCTGGTTTTCTAGTGCCTCAGTCTACCTTAGTTCCAAAACCTGCTGTCCCGTTTCTTGCCCCACAGGAGGGCAAGGGCTAGCATCCCATAAGAGTCCATGTTCCATAAAGTTCTAGGGCTTAAGTTCAACACAAAGTCCATGGAATCCAGTCTCAGCAGATCATTCTGGAGGTAGCACAGTGCATGTCTGGGGTGGGTTGGAGTTGGGGGTGAGTCCAGAGGGAAGACAATACAGAGGTGGGACCCTGGTGGGCCTAAGGCTGCAATTCTAAAGACACTTTCCTGGGAGTTAGACCCATTGAACACAGTGGGGCTTACTTTTGAGTAGACATGGTTAGGATTGAGCACTATATCACTTTGGACACTTAAAAGAATGTACAAAAGCATAAGCACCGTTGTTATATTTGGTGTTAATTGGTTTCCCTTTTTTCTTTTCTGGAAGAGACATGCATGATCATATTAGTCTGAGAATAATCTGGAAAGGCAGTAGATAAAACTCTGTGAAACAGAGAGCTCTATGAAATACCTATCTGGACTCTTGCCGTCTTAAATTTACAGTGATATGTACAGAAAACAAATTCTCTGCTCTGTATTTAGATTTGAGGACACCGACAGCCATAACATATCATTTCCCTTCATTTTCCCCCCTGTTCCCTAGAGTAAATAACACGTTGTTGAGCTGCACTGAAGTATGTTGACGTATCCTTGTTAAAGTGGTTGTGAAGTTGTTAATTACTGCGAAGCTTAGATATTAATGGAATTTTTACATGCTTATCATTAGTTGCTGATGAGGTTTTAAAAGCAAAAATGATAATTTAATACTGTATTATCTGCCCTTTTTTATCTGGAGTTAGTGGATAATGTTTTTTGTTCCTCCCTTGAGAAAGCATTTCATCCATGTGTTGTTGCTGGGAAGAAGTGCCTTTTGATGATTTTCTGTATGCTAAGAATGATTAATGAAGTTAAAAGGGAGCAATAATTTTTGAGTTATAAAGCTGAATTCTGCCCAGGTTTACTACAAGTAGAATGTACTATTACTAATATTTTATGACCAACAGTCTGGTAGGCATGATAAAAACATAATGCTTCATCATATTTAAATAGATATTGTACAAGGAAAAATTTATAACAAGGGGACATGGCTTAGCAGTAGAGCACAGGATGCATGCATGCTTCCTTTGAGCATCTTACAGTGTGGGGCTATAATCCTATTCACACTCTTTTTGGTGTAAACCCCATTGATTATAATAGGGCTTACTTCACAGTAGACATGCATAGGCTTAGGCTCTCCGGCTGCAATCCTAAAGACACTTTCCTGCGAGTAAGATTCATTGAATACAAGGGGGCTTACTTTTGAGTAGACATGGTTAGGATTGTGCTCTCAGTCTCTTTGGCTGTCATAGTGATGGATTTTCATAAACCCGCTGGAGTAGGTAAGCTCACAAGGTGTGGAACAGACAGGGGAAGGGTGGAAAATGCTGCTGATGGGAGAATAAACCTTGGCAGGAGGTGAATCTGCAGACACTGAATCCTGAGACCTTTCTCTGATCTGATCCACCTCCACATATTAATTCATAGTCTTGAATTGATCAATGGGGCTTATTGGCTATTATTTGTTAATGGTGGGTCAAGGAACTTTGCATGTGAGCCTGAAGCATTGATGATCCTGGCCACTCTTCTTCCAGGAACCAGGACCATTGGGCTACCCCAACCAAAGAGAATGATGCCTCCTCACCATCATATGTGGAATGCTTCTGAAGACCAAAGAAGGCTGCTCATGGCCTCCTATGATCTTCAGAAGTTCTTCAGAAAGCTGGAAGTCCTAAAATGAAAATTGGAGGTGGAATTTAAAGGCCCTCCACAGGCCTTAGAAGGTCTTAGAAAGGAGAAGGTGGTGCTACCCCCACAGGTATTGCCCCCCTCTAACATTTTATTCCCTTGACTTCCCCTGTTACGTCAGTATTCTGAAGAACTCCTGCCCATCAGAGTACAGAAATAGTTAGGGCTAGATAGATCAATGGGCAACTTCACATGTTCAGCTGTAACAGAAACTACAGACAGGAAAGTGATTAGCAAATACTGTTATGTCCTTCCAGGCTTTAAAGGACAGTCATGTTTTAATTACTCTCGCTTTACATAGGACAGTGAACTAAATTAAATGGTTTGTGTGGTTTCATTAACTTCATCTGAGGAACTGGATATAAATCTGGCATGTAATTTTTTTAGCACAATCAAGGTTGCTTGTATATATAAACACACAATAATAGCTCCCAAAACATTGCTTACTTTAGTTAATTATGGGCAAAATCCAAAGTAACTACGGAGAGTCCTAGCTCTGGAGTAAGAACTACTCACTCTGGATTGCAGTATGAATTTCCAGTAGGTTTTCACTAGATGGTGCAGTAACTACAGGTGCATGTAAAGTCTCTTATGTGCTCCTGTAGTTACTCTGGATTTGGGGGTATAGCAGTCTTTCTTCTAGGTGTGATAGACAGCTACTAAAGCCATTGGCATCTGCAAATTCTGAGTAATGCGGAACAGTGAGCCTCAGTTACCTCTCATCCTTAACAGTGTAATCCTATGCACATTTGCCTGGGGGTAAATCATATTGAACAAAATTAGACTCACGTCTAAGTTTACATGCATAGACTTGTGCTGCTTGACATAACACTCAAATTTACAGGAATATATTGCCTGTTTTATGGGAAGAATTAACTGTATTAAATTTAAATGTCATTGCATCTTACTCCACTGATTTTATTTGTTAAGTACCATGAGCAAGGCATTAAGAAGTGTGTTTTATTATTTTTTTCCACAATAAATAACAAACTTCCTTTACACTCATTTTAGTGTTAGATTTCCTTCTGCCTTTATTTCACCTGAGGTTCCTTCTTCATGATAAACCTTTCTGTTACAGTGGGTATAGTGTATATACCCATTGCATACTACTTGAATACTACTTGGGGAATCCTCTCCATGCCTCTGGATATGGTAGATGGTAGTGGGAAATCTGTAGCATGCACAGCAGCATAGATTGAGTTAAGGTGGGTATTGTAAAATTAGGGTTTAAGGTATGGTCAATGAATTTTGAGTGCCGATACCTATTTTTAGCAGGCAACATGACCTAATAATGCACAAACAACATTTTTCTGATCATATCTGCTGTGTTGTGTGAGCAATAAAATAGCAACATCTCTCACTCAGTATCATCCTTCAAAAATGGCTTTTATTGACTTAGAAAGCATGTAAATAGACACTATTGCGCACTGTAGAACTTTTCATGACAGTCAGAATGAAGAGCACCTAACAACATCTCATAAGATTATCTTGTTCTCCTTTGCTACCTTTATTTCTGTATTGATTGAATTATCTGGTCAGCAGATAAGTCTGAATAAGCTATTATTTATTGACACAGGCAGAAAGGTGAGCGATTTGCTGAAGCCAGCCTCTCTCTCCCCCCCCTCCAGTAGAGATAATTTAAGTTAAAATCCCTTGTTCCATGCTGTACGGTGATGTACAGCTTTATTAGGAACACTTTTTTGTGCACTAAGTAGTTTTAGATTATTCTATCAGATCACAGCAGCTGCAGTGAAAGGTACCAAAGTAATATTTTAAATCCAGTATTTCATATCTGTGGGTACATGTTTGAGAGTTCAATTACCCCAGATAGACGCAAATAAAGAGCCAGACAAAAGTGCTGGATTGAGGGCCACTTTTATTAACTAATTAACATTAAAATAAACAGGGACTGCTCAAACAATAGCCGTGTGGTCTAAGGGGAAGCGGCTCTCTGCATAGTTCCTCATGCTGTTGTTAAAGGTGGTAAAGGGTGTTCCAAGCCTGGCTCAGGGCATTCTTTGAATAGAGTTCAAGGATGCCTGTCTTTGCCAACCCAAAGGTCAAGGTAGCCGGATGCACAGCCGCCAGCTATTCTGGCCAATCTGCGCCTAGGTTTCCCATCCAGGTAAGGGGCCTCATCAGACCATACCCCCGGAGCCGGTAAAGCATCACAGGGAGGCTTCCTACCCCGAGACCCTTGCTACCTAAGTCTGCACACCAAAGGCCTATCCTACCTATTCCGCACGACTCCTGCCAAAGTGACCGGGTTTAAAAGTCAATTAGTGTTAACTCTCTCCCCATGCGCAGGTCAGGATAGGCGAAAAAGAATGCCACCAATGGCCAATCAGGCGGTATCCAAAAAATTCCTACCCGGCCCCAATGCAACCAGCTAATCCTAAACTGCACTAAAGGGAGGGAGGGAGGGTGGGGGACGCTTGCTGGAGCCCAACTGAGCTTCCCCGGGCAGAACAAGCCTGGTAATAGCTTGGCTCCACCCCCGAGGCCCTTCTGCAGCCAATGACTGCAATGCATTTTGCCCGGGCTCTGCAGCGTTCTGCAGAGGGTAAAGTGAGCTGGTGCTGCAGGGTGCACCAGCTTCATTATAGATATGCGCAATTTAAAATTCATTTGAATGACCTCCATTTATTTTTGACTTTTCATAAGATTTCAGAATTCTGTTTTAAATTATGGGCACAATCCAGAGTAACTACAGGCAGTCCTCGCTCCGGTGTAAGAACAATTTGCTCTGGATTGCAATATGAATTTCCCATAGGTTTTCACTAGGTGGTGCAATAACTACGGGTACATGTAATGTCTCTTACGTGCTCCCGTAGTTACTCTAGATTATAGGGTATATTTCATATATAAAAAGAGTACTTGCCCATACTTTAAAAGTGCTGTTTATTTATCATGAGTGGTGCATTCTTAAGAGTGTTACTTTAAATGCCATTTTATTGAATTTGTTTTCTGATCAACAGCAACTTTCCTTGGGGAAGATGGTTTTATAGGAAAACCTGCTTACAGTGCAATCAGAGCCAGTGGCCATTAGGCCAACTAGGCATCGGGTTAGGGTGAAGATCTCAAGGTGCTGACCTTTGAGAGGCAAAAATTCGGAATTTTGAGCTTTGAGAGGCACACAACTAATTCAGATCAGCTTTTTTTACTCTGTAAAAGTAAAACCAACAATTTTATATATAGCTTAATTTTAAAATAAATGCCACAACAGTGTTATATAATGTGAATAAAATATAATTTGTATAAAAGTATTGGAGTAGTTCCAAGTAGTTAGCCTTACCTGTTGTGCAAAATAGCCTGGCACTGGTTCTGAAAGACATATTATGCATTTCTAGACAGGATTATGTCCTACTGAGTTCAAAAAAATTGAAGATTTTTTAAATTGTAATAAACATGCGAAGCAACATTTTGTAGGCATTTGCACAACTTTACTAGATACTTCTTAATATTATAATCTCTTTTATTGTGGTTTTTCAATTGCCTCATTTGATGGGATCTTTGCATAGATAGTTTTTCTGAGTGGTTTTGGAATATATTGCATACCATTCTTCATTGAGAACAACAACCTAATCTTCAGCTTTGTTAGCCTCTTAACAAATTCCAAATCATACTGTTATTGGCATAAAAACAAATAGACAATAGGATAATAAACATACAATTAGAAAAAAAGCAGATAAAGGTAAGTTGTTGCCTCAAAGCCTCCTCTGACGCAACATTTTCTATGATGCTTCTTTTCACCAACTTTCCAGCATCTTGGGCCTACAGCTGCAATGTGGCCCCAAGGTTGGGGAACAGTAATTTTCCTTATTTTGAGGAGGCGTCAGTGAGTGACCCTCCACCAGAGAATGCGGTATGCGTTCCCTTGCTATGGCTACATTGGTGCTGGAAAATTAGTGACGGGCAGTCAGTTTGACTTGTAAAGCAAAGTGGAGTAAGAAAAGTTTTCTGGATATGTAATTTAATAATGTTTTATATTACTCTAGTGTGCAATATCCAAACCTGAGGTGGATCAGGCAGGCTGACCGGACTATGCTGTGTTCAATGCAGGTTTGCTGGGGCCTGGAGCATGTCTCTTAAGTAAATTGGTCCCCTTACCCTGAGTGACGCCACAGAAAGTCCCATGAGACGACTTGGATCTGTGCCCATGATTTAGCAGGCACAAATCTGCGTGGCCAAAGAGATGGCACTGGGGCAGGGATGGGATGGAATCTTTCTTTCTTTCTTTCTTTCTTTCTTTCTTTCTTTCTTTCTTTCTTTCTTTCTTTCTTTCTTTCTTTCTTTCTTTCTTTCTTTCTTTCTTTCTTTGCTGTGGCTGTTACAGATGCAAACAACACCTTAGGCCACTAAACAACCTTTTGCGTGGAAGGTTCTGCTTCTGTGTTTCTGCTGCCACACTGTCAAATATATTTTAAGAGAACAAGCTGTTCCTTTCTCAGTGAAGTCAGTGGGGAGGGTGGGCTGTAAATATTGTTCCTCAAGGTTCTTTGTGAAGTTGGACCTTCATTTGTTGATGACCTTGTCTTAATCAATACTTCTCTAAAGCACAAAAGTGACTCTGATATCTTCAGAGTCACCTTAATGGACCACAGGAAGATGAATAATTAAATGCTGTGTTGACTGACCTCCTGAGTACGATAGAATACCCTCCAGGAGCCGAATTCTCTGGCAAACAGGAGAACAAAACCCACAATTCTGCTTGACCTGACTTTTAAAGGAAATCAGTGTCCAATGTTCATTATGTCAGTTTGGATTATATGGACCCATAGCAGAACAGGCCATGCTGAATGGTGGCTGGCAGATACTGTAGGGGCATGTGGAGGTGGTGCTCCCTGGCATCCAGGCTTATCCTGTTCGTGACTGCATATGTGAAATGAAAGCAGAAGAAAATAATTCAGGAAAAATAACCACAGGTAATATTATCACTGCAAGCCCCTTGGGCTGAGAATGTGAATGCTTTCAGTTTTCAGCTTGGTTAATGAGAGAATCCAGTTATACCACACATACTGATGTTCACACAGAATGATGTTCACACTGATGTTCACATAGAATGTGGGATAGTGGTTCGTGGAAACAGCATATCGCACTAGCTGAACGCCCTGTTATATTTCACATCAGCCTTCTATAGGCACAAGGCAAATTGATACTGAATGATAAAACAGGCGGCTTGTTCTTGCAGCTTAGAATTTAGTTACCTCTGTGAACTGGTGAGATCTTTTAATTCTGCATAATAAACATATGAGTGATGGACAGCGCTTAATCACCGCGCCTGTAATTGTTTTCCTTCCAAAATACAATTAGGGAATCGCATGATGCGACCTTGTGAAAATGAAAATAAGCCATGTTGAATAACAGCAGGGAAGTGTTTGAGGATTCTTTTCTAAATTAAGAGGCTGTAGAAGAAACTCAGATGTCAGCAAAATTGATAAATGGATAAAAGAAGAAAAGTCAGACTTTCCAATGTTATAAAACCATTTTGGGGTGGTTCTAAATACCAGAACTAGATTTTAAATGTTTACATTTAATACCTATCCAAAAGAAGGTAAATGAATGCAAATATTATTTCACAACCCCATTATTGCCTTGCTTGATTATTGTATCAGAACATAGAATCAGAGAGTCGGTAAGGACCTAAAAGGTCCCTCTAGGATCAATTCTTGGAGTGTCCAACGTGTAATACAGGATGCACATAGTTGAATGCTACATATATTTGTGGAAACTGGGTACAAAAGATCTAATACAATGATCTAATTATAAACTAATGCAATGATCACCCCTATCACTTCCAGATTCCATTCTTTGGTGGGTCAGGACAAAAGGAAGGGTTTTTGTTTTTGTTTTAAAATGAGCTGAAAGTTGGAAAGGAAGAGGTTGTTTTTCTTGCAGTAAAATGAAAATAGCAGGTTTAATGGTCTGACTTCCTGACTCTCTAGAAAAGTGATTTTTAAAATAGGGATGTGTTTTATTTCCCTTCTCCAGAGATAAGGCAGGTTCCTTCTTCTAAGTAGTGGCCATCCATTTTCAGTCTAAATTGTGGATAAAAAAATCAGTGAATAAAAAGTTTGGACCTGTATGTTGTTCATGTCACTTATGAAATGCACAGAAATTGTACTTCAAACTTCAAAACTACAACGGTAATTAAGCTCGAAAATTCAAACCACCTTTTTGAAATAGGACAATCTCACTGAATTGCTATCAGTACATATTTAAAAGGGAGTTGTTCTAAATAAAATCTTGTTTTGCAAGTTCAATATCTGAAAGCTGTTTCCCCTCAGATGCTCTCAGTGATCCAATATGTAGTGACTTATGCTTTATTTGTCTTATTCTTTTGCTCAGGAGTGTTTTTCTAGCTGTTCCTCAGTTGTCAACATACAGACTAGCAGCACTTTAAATCTTAGTAGTCAATATTACATTATCGCTCCAAACATGGTTATTTGGACAACCAAACAAGTTGGATTTCTAGGTCCCACAAAATTCATGTTTCAAGGCATGAAAATCTAAATAGGGATACATTGTTAATTTAGGAAATAGTAATCTAGATATTCCAGAGTTGGGACTTCTACACCTGCTAGACAAAGACCATGATGCAAATGAGGTGCAACATATTTATACCTCACTGGTTTCAAAGGAAGGGAATGAGAAAAATTTGAATTTTCTAATTCAGATTTTCCTTCTGGCTGGATTTTACTGCCTCTGGAAGTGTAGCATAGTGTTTCTCAGATAGTGGGTTGCAAGCCAATTTCAGCTGGGTTGTTTAGCAGCTAGCGTAGCTACTATTGAGAATATAGAAAATTTGGAGAATGTGTTTCTGGACATGGTGGCTCCCAGTAGGAGACAGACTGAGGGTGGAATCCTCACCAGTTTAGGCCAGCACAACTCACCCATCTCCCTGTTCCCACGGTTGTGTAGTGAGGCTGGCACATGCCTGTGCACTGGCCTAACATGCCCAGAAGTGGTTTGGAAGTGGCACTCCCAGACCAGCATGGGACTTGTGCCAGATTTGTGCCAACTGACCAAGGGGTTAGGATTGCTCTGGGGAGAGCTGTGATGATGGCGAAGGATTCAGGTCTTTTCTTCTTTGGCTTCTAAACTGGAAAGCTATGCAAAATAACAGCAGGGTAGGCAGAGCTTCAGCATAGTTTTTGCCCTAAATGAATGGTGTCACTTCCAGTCATGACACCACTTTCAGGTTAATGACATCACTTGCCAACAGATTGCTATTCTCAAAAGTGGTTCTTGATGGTAAAAAGTTTGAGAATCACTGGTCTACTGAGGGGTGTCCACCCCCTTTTTGCAGTTTCTGGGGAGAGCTGAACTCGGAACCAGTTCTGTCTGACCCAATAGCTAATGCCTGAAAAGTGGAGATTGGTCAGATTCTCAGTCCACCATCAAGGAGATGGTTTCTTGATTCTCAGTCCACCATCCGCTCTTTCAATGTGTTAAGTCCAGTGGATGCTCAGGTGCTCCTGGCACTAGGTATCTGTAGTACCTATGAGTATGCTGTGATAATGGAGAAAATTATGGCAGATTTAGATAAATATTACAGCTTGTCAAGTGCAAGAGTTGCAAACAGTGCTTACCCATTATAGTGCATATTGGTTATTTGTAGATACCAATTTGGGATATTCCTAGATGCTAAGTTTGGTTATTCCAAGATGATAATTTTTCTGTCTGGGATATGCAGATATCTAGTTAAGATTGATAAAGGAGAGCTTTGTGCATAAGAATCTCCATTTGACAGACTTCAAAGAAGCTTTTGTCGAACAGTTCTTTGATACAAAATAAAGTTGGAGAAAAGTTCTGTTGAAATTCATAATACCCTCAGGGATCTTTCTTTTTAAAGGTGATAATGCCTGTTTTTCTGTCATGCCATTTCAGACGTTGGTTTCTTTCCAAAAGGATATTTGCTTCAGTCAGAGGTTTTATAATTATACCCTGGACAAAGTGACCCACTCCCCAGGCATCAGAAATTCATCTTGCAGATAGCTCTTGCCGTCTGCATGGCAAACTCCTGCTGAGCAGTTTTCATCACAGTGTCACAGTTTGTTTTTTCCTTTTGGCTGCTTGGATGATTGTCTGATAGGGGTTCAAGTGAGAATGTGCAGGGACAAGTGTTGGTCTCACTTCCACCTGCATATCTGAGAATATGAGGACAGAAAAAGGTTATTTCCTTTTATACATTTATACAGCACAACATGGTCTGACAGACATTGTCATCTAGAACACATGCCTTGCAGCAATGCCTTAAGGAGATTGGTGCACAATAAAAAGGTGGCCCTTTGTTATCACATAAAGCACAATATAAGAGGAGTTTGGCCAGTGCACAGACATGTGTGAGCCTCCCCGCACCAATATGTGCCCTAGGCCAGGTGAGTTTGCGCTGGCCTTTCTAGGTTGGCACGGAGGTTCTGGGGGGCATGGGAAGGTGGGGAAATAGTGTTCCAGGGTGATGGGACAGTGGGCAGTGGGTGGACTCATGACGAGGTGGGAAGTAGGAGGCAATGCCAGGTTCCTGCACTTGTGGCCATTCCTACCTCTTTCCCAGGCAGCCTAGGGTAGTCCTGGGCTGCTCAGGTGTGTGCTGCCAATTGAGCCCCCAATTGCTTTCCTTTTCAAAGAGCAAATTGGAAGAGGATCGTTGCTGCCACCTCCTCCCTCTGCCCTTGTTTCTTGCATCTATTTTCTTTCTCAGGATGGGAGAGGCAGGGAGGATCCTGATCACGTTAGATGTTTCAGTGCCACAATCCTCCTACCCAACTAGTTTTGGAAAAATAACAGGAGAAGAAGGTGGAAGAAGTCATGAAGGTTGAGGTTGAAGTGTATGCATACTGTTGCATGTACCCCCCAACCCTCTAGGATTTGAACGCATGACAAATCTCCCAACGGCAGGATTTGAGCACTATTGAGCTCTTCTAGGAGTGGTGCTGAAATGTCTTTTGGCACTTATGTGACATGCCCAGGCTAGGACTTGACTTTTATTGGGACTTATACCAGCCTAACTGGGGGTTAGGATTGGAGCCTATATCTGCAACCTTCTTGGGTGCCCTACATTTTGGGTGGCCCTTGTCCACTTTTTTGCAGTTGTGACATTTGGTCACTGTGGGTTTGAAGTTCATTCAAGAAGTGCAGCTGATGAAGTGGATACCATCACTTAGCCTGAATATCACTCTGCTGAAAGATTCCCAGCTTTTCCTTGCATATCATGGTTGTGACTTATATAGTTAAATATCAAAATATTTTTAATATTTTAACACATGGCAATAAACATAAAGAAAGAGATGTATTGGGGTTTTCTTTAAAAAAGGACAGAAAGAGAAAGAACACTCTCCTTTAAAAATAATCCTGAAAAACAGTGGCTTGAAAAAAAGGAAAGATTCTTGGTTTCCTCCAAGGAAACCTTCCCATCTTTTCAAAGACCAGCCAGACAAGAAATATAAATCAGACATTAAAGAGGAAAAAGAGTTCAAGAGCAGGGTCCTTCAGGGTATTCTGTATTCCACTTATGCTGTTAGGCCTAATGGAGCAGAGACTTTGATCTTAATTTCAGTCAAAGAATGTGTTTCCAACTACTATAACTGTTTGTTTCTCTACCGATCTTTCCCTCCACACTTTCCATTTTGCTTATAACTTAACAGGTGATGAAATATTTGATGGCTTTCTGTGTAATGACCTTTAAGTGCTGGTAACAAGAAACGAAAAAAGGTTTTGGCTGACTTCTCTTAGCTAAGACACAGAGCAAGCACTGCTTTTATCATTTTTCCCTAAGATTGCTATAAGATAATTGTTAAAATGAAATTTTTTTCCTGATCTTGGCAAAAACCTTGGGTTTTTTCTGTGATTGCTTGCCCAATGTTAAACTACGTATTAAATTTTTTTTGGCATAAGAACTATTTACATTTGAAAGAACAAATGGCTTTTGAAAGTAAATACTCAGACAGAAGAATAATTTCCTAGGAATTATTGGATGGCATGATGCTGGTTCAAAGTCTGTTTGTTCTGTGGAGCAGTGATTGAATTTGTACCTAGCTCTGGATCAGACTTTACAGCCATTTTCCTGCTTTGATATCAGAGCAATATGTTTTGTTGCGAGTAGTGAATTTAAAAATCTTGGATCATGTTTCATGTTCTTCTTTCTCTGAGTGCAGGAGAGTAACAGGCGGAACTGCACATGTTGCATTTCTTTGGAGGAAGTTCATTGCTGCTTCAAAGCAATATCAATATCAAATCAATATTGATATCAATATCAATATCAATACCAAATCACCAAAGGTGACTCTGCAAGTCAACTCAAGACATTTATTGTAGGTGGATGCTTCATATATGAATCAATATAGCACCAAATTAATTATTCAGCCCCAATTCAGACACCTTCCTGGAATGTGGAATACCTAAATGCCCATGAAGCCTATCATCCAGGTCCCTAATTCGTGATAACTTATCCCAAAAGCTAATAGAATATAATCACTATTGCAGCTTTTTCTAAACTTACTGCTGTTACTGCCTTCTTCTTTTGCAGCAGCTGCATCCCGGGTGCCATCCTGGGCACTTGCCATCTTGTAGTGCGTGAGATCTCAGATGGCAGCGCCCAGGAAAGCTGAGAAGATGAGGCCACCCCAAGGTGCCCCTGTGAGTTCAGTGTGATGCCCTCAGGCACACTATTTGAGAACCACTGCACTTACGTAATGTATCTACTACAATGGACCTTCTTATCCATGGGTCCAGCATCTGCTAATTTCACTATCTGTAGAAGCCTCAAATGCTGAATTCTGCTTTTGAAAGTGTTGTAAAAGTCAAAATAAGTCAGAAAATATCCTTTCCAACCATAGTGCTGCAAAAGTATGCCATTTGCAGGGCTGCAAGGAACTCAGTGGCATTTAAGGAGTCACACTGGAGTGAGCCAGGGCTGAGGAATGTGGCTGTTGCAAGCCAAACCTCCACAGATACTGACTGTAATCAAAACTGAATAGTGAATTTGTAATACTATGTAAGAATAGATATGAGTATTATGTAATGTGAGATCTGCTTTCTTGATAGTGGGGGAATGTTCATTCGGAAGTTGAGACTTCCAGAATTATTTAATGGCTATCTCAGCCGCTGATTCTGTGGAAGCAATTTGTAACTTTTTTTTCCTATCCCCCACATAATGAAAAATGAATACAGCTATTTTTAATCTGACAATTCTTGAAGGTTATGATACACAGTGTGCAAGTATCTTAAAATAACACCGAGTGAAGATATTTGTAGGCATGAAAATCTGTCTGGAACATGTTCATTTCTGACAGCTAGTATTATGCATAGATTATTTGTAATATCTAGGAAGGAAAAAATATTTTCTTGCATTGTTTTGTATGAAATAATTCCAGTAATTTTCCCACAACTTTGGTGTGAGTGGAAACACGTCTGAATTTTAGGAGCTATTTACAAGGCCATCTTCTGCACCCACTTTGTGGTGACATCCAAAGTGAATGTCTGTTGTCTGGCATTCTGGAAGAGCTACTCAAGAGTGTCCGGGAAGATGTGACTTCCAGAGCATCCTCATCTGAGAGGACTATACCTGGTGATCTAGTAAAATGATATGGTGGATCTGGTCTCCAGGCTAGGGTTTGGACGGTCCTGCTGTAAATTAATCAAGAGTTTAACATCAGGAAGTTTTAAAATGCCTGTGGGTGTTCTTTCATTAGGTCTTAAGTTTTAATGCCGTTCTAAAAGAAATCCAGGTGATTTTTAATTAGAGAGAACCCTAAAAACAGATTTCTGTCAACTGTTATTATTTTTAGAACTTGATCAAAATATAATGAATATAATATGTTTTTAGATATAATATATTTTTAGAACTTCAGGAAATATAATGTTGTTCACATGAGCAACAGTCAGTTTCTCAAGATGGCTGGCTGACTGCATCTTTCTGAGCAAGGAAGATGGGTAGTAAATTTTGCCTCCAGAAACAAGCAATTAAAATAAGATGGAGTAGAGTTTTTCTTTGGTGTTACAGATTTCAGACTGTCACAGAAGCTCTGGCATTCTGCACTTGTTTTTATCTGTCACTTCTTTGTTCCTGCCATTACTTGAAGTTATCACAGCACTCAACCTTATGTTGAGTATATTGGTTTTGGTGCCTGCTGCTGTTTACTTCACAACCCAGATTTTTTTCTTTGTTCACCGTTATTGCTTTATGGCAGATATATGTATAGCACTAAGTACACTGCCCCATAGTAGTCGTGTTCTCACTGTGTTCTACTAGAACAAGTTCAACCTCATTATCCTGGATTTTTTTATACACGGATTTGACTCAGCACAACTGGCAATGTAAATAACAGTTTTAGAAACTTTTCAAATGTTCTAGAGAGGAAATGGGGCAAGCAATCATCTTGTTCTTCAGCTGAGCCAGGTTGAGGGTCCTTTGCATTTTTAATTGCTGTCTCTCTACAACAATAAGAAAAGCTGTTTTTGTAAATGGACACACTTTTTATTTTTTAAAACTGCTTTTATTTAACACATTTTTTGTATCAACAGGGAGCCCCAGAACCCAAACCCAGCAGATATTGAAGCACAACCTTATTCTATCAGGAGCAAAAAACTTGGAAGTGCATCTTCAAAGCTATTTTTCTGCTTTTTAAAAAATCCATGGATTTTTTTATCCATGGAATGTTCTGGAACAGAACCCTAGTGGATAATGTGGAACACCTGTATAGTATAGACCAGTCTTTCTTAAGGTTTATCCTCCACCATAACACTTCACTTGGTTCACCTGGGTTCACCTGTAATCCTAAGGACACTTTCCTGGGAGTAAGAACCATTGAAGACAATGGGACCTACTTTTGAGTAGACATGTTTAGGATTGTGCTCCTAGTCAAAGTACTATGGGAAGTTACAGGCAATGATATCATTGCCTGTTACTTTTGGGTTGGGAGGCCAGATGAGAAAAATTAAAGATCAGTGAGAGGCTGAGGGTGAACGGGAGGATGTTTTGAGCATGGACAGCATGCTTTGCAACTCTTCCTACTGAGCCTACTAGTTTCCTTCCAACTCTTGGATTCTAAGATTCTATGATTAACCTTGCCTCATATCACTGTTTGTTGCATTACATTCCAAGTCCGTCATCTTGGAATGTGCAAGATCTAATAAGGCAGTGCTTGGGAGAGCTGAGAAGACAAAGCCACCAAGGTGTACTGTGAGTACCACCAAACACTAGAAATTTTCTGGGAAGGGACTAGAACCCCTTGCAGGCTGCCCTGCTAGCTGTTACGGGCCATAGGGTGTGGTGCTCATCTCCATTTCTGTAGCCAAAATGTCAGCATTGTCCAAAGACATCTCCATGGTTATGTGGCTGGCATGGCGCACGGAATGCTGCTTATGCTGCCAAAGTGGTACCTATTTGTCTACTTGCATTTGCACGCTCTTGAACTGCTAGATTGGAGCAGCTGGGCTAAGCATAGTAGATCACCCCATCTTGGCCGTTCTGGGATCTTGAACTGCTGACCTGCTGATCAGAATTATGGTCAAGCAATGTTTTAACCCTAGTGTTGAGCTACTGCAGTGACTTCCTCTTTCTGGGAAGAGGGGGGTCAGTTCTGAAAAGGACACTCCCTAATAAGAATTGTGCATATGCAAGTCTTTAAAAAGTGCGTATCCACTACATAGGTGATGAACATGCACAGAGAAATGAGGCTGCATATGTGATGTGCAAGCTCTGTATAAGGAGAAATATAACTAGTGTAGCACTTGATACATTCATGGACCAGGAATGTTCAGTGTACATTGTAATCCTGTAATGACTGCTATTTATCACAAATCTGCCACATGTTTGTTCACCCTGACTAATGAATGACCTTTCCTTTCCTACAAGCAAACCTGCAGAGTCCTCGGTTGCTGAAGGTGTAGAGTGACGGCTATTTGTCAGGCTTCACTTATATTAATCACTGACTCGAACCAGACTGTCAGAGAAAATGTCTTGACCTTGTGTTATGATGCCCATGCATACGCATACACATGCATAGAGTCAACACTTTAGTGCATTAACGCATAAGAACAGCTGTTTTCTGTCTCTGGTTGCAATAATTTGAAGCTGACTGTGCTACTATTTGAATAAAATTACTGCCAAATATTGTCATAGCAAATTTATCAGACGAGGATTTGTTTCCCTTATTTTTGTAATGCTTAGTCCAATTTGTTCTTTTTCCAGTGATTCCATTTTCCATTTCTTACATTGATAAATGTGATAGAGTATACAGAATGAAAACAAGGCAGCTATACAGTGAGGTAGCCACATCAGCTAGTTTTCAGTTGGGAAAAAGCTAGAAAGAACCACAAACTTATTTTGTAAGTTAAGTTATATTAGGAAAAAGGATTCTGAAATCCTATGCAAACTTGCTTAAGAGCAAGTAATTTGCACTGAACTCTGTGGCATGCATAGGAGTGAGGTATTAATGAAATTTTATAGTGTAAAGATAATTTAAAGTTAAATTGTGATTTCCAGAGATCATTTCAGGTTTGATTTTCCAGACCACCTAGTCGGTGTTAATCCTTTTTATTCATGAATTATTTTGATAGCTAAGTTCATCCTTTAGATCTTCTTCCATATACATACATAATCAATTTATCCTTAAAAACCTAATTTTCTAGGATTTTAGAATTATGTCTTTGATTAAATTGCCCACCTCATAATTATTTTCTCTCCCTTTCTTCTTCACCCCTGCCATGAGTTAAGTAGGAGAGCAGAAAGCATTCTTAATACGCAACCAGAGATGTTCAACTGTTGCATGGAATGCTAAATGCCATTAATTTATATAATAATGTTCTCATCGTGCTGTTTTACAAGCCAATAACTTAGTCCTTGCTCATCCTAGTAGTTTATTTCCACAAGAGAAATGGATTATTGCCTTGTAAAACAGCACAGCAGTGTTAGCACTGTTATATTACTGATGTATTATCACCTGATCTGTTTATTTCTAACCAGTGTGTATGAGTATAATGTAATTATCAGTGGATTTTCACACAGGTTTTATCTCAGCATGGATGAGATTAGCCTATTAAATTAAAATATAAACATCCCTTTCAGTTTAAAAATGGCCTTCTTTCCACGGAAATGCAGTAGACAGGCAATCAGTCCACCTCCCTCTCCTTGGCTTAGAAGAACTTTAAATTGCTTTCGTTCAACCCAAAATCTGCATCCATGGAGATTTCTGGAATAGAATCCTTGCTGATGATGAGACTCAACCTTTAATTTAAATATGCCTTGGATTTAAAGATGTGAAATCTTCAACTTCATGCTTTTGAGTGACACAGATTGAATTTTAAACTTTGCTCAAAGCTTGAAAAAACAGTTTTTCGTAAGATATGAAGAGCTGTCACTAAAAAGGAGGAGGTCAAAGATTTCACTGGGCATGCCCAAATACATCTTTGGATCCAAACCAATGTATGGATCAATTTGTGGAAGTGTGGCAGTCGACCCTGTCTGTGTACCATGTGATGAGTAATTTATACAGTATATGTAATTTCAAAAATTACATATTCAGAAATTACATATTCATACAGAAATTCAGAATATGAATCAGTCCTCCCACCTTAATATCACCTTTGAATTACAAGTTATCAGCTGTGTGGTGTTTTAAACCCAAGATCATTCTATGTATTTGGTCTTTTGTTTTCTAAACTAATAGGGATACCCGGTCATTAGATTTTCAGTCTACCCAGTCATTAGATTTTCAACCGGTATATCTTTCAAGACTAGAAATTAGATAATGGGTCGGGTGGAGATGGAATGAATATGCGGAAGCTTTCATATTTGTTATTTTATGTTCTGAAAACCTTTAATCCTAACATTTATGGCATGATTATGAAAGTTGGCAAAGTCCATTATATATTTGAAGTTCAAAATAATTAAGGAATAGAATGAAAGAAACCTTTAAAAAAAGCATCAAAACATTGTCCCTGTCTGCGGTCTTCTTTCTTTTTAATGATGCACTTATTAGTGACTAATCATTCAGCGTTCAAGTGAGCCATGAGCAACCTTCCATATTTTGTCTCCTAGGAAAACTTCCTTGTCCAACCTGACTGGCAAAGCTGTTTTTCGATGCCAGATTCTTTTTTATTAGGGAAGACCAATTAGGGAGGTCTAATTGAGCTGCAGCTGCTCTGGCCAGTCAATACTGGGATCAAGCCCATCACATTCATCTTGGTTCAGATGCAAATGCCATTTAATCTAACTTTCAGTTCCCAGGTGAGACAATGTAGCGCATCCTTCCTAAATTCTGACTTGAGTGTCTATGTGTTGCTTCGACTGTGACAAGAAGTGGTGAGCTTTGAGCAAATCCAGGTGTGGGAAAATGGTTCTGCAGCTTTGCTTTAAGCCCTCCTAGCAGTTGCTTTTATATTTTGAAATAGATATTGGCTGTGGTATTTTGATCTTGTAAAAGCTTTTCAATAAACACTCTTTACTGTATTCAGGGAGGAAAGTGGCCTGGGAAGAACCCTTCGATTTCTCCCACCTTAATTATTCAAATACCCCTGTTATCTGAAACAGGGTCGTATTCCTTGACATTGGCTAATTGCATTGAAAATTACCTTGATTGTCCGCAATTCCTATTATCTTAACTAATTTGATGCTGTGTGACATTTGGATAATCAAGGTCATCCTCTGAAATTCTAAGAGGCTGAGATCAGTCTTTGGAAATTAAAGGGGTAGAACTATGTCCTCATTTCCCCCACCCCATTTTTTGGTACTTTTATTAATCCTCCTAGTCCTTTATTGGAAAGACCCCTGTTGTTTAAAAACTTGTGACCTTGAGAATTCCACACATGTATGCCATTATGTATGTCACAGAAAATCTATGTAAAGTGAATTTCTTCCCTAAAAGATTTTAGGAACTAAATGGAAAAATAAACCAACATAATCTTCTATATATGTATAAAACTGAAAAGTCACTGACTGACTCACTAACTCACTTACCAACGGGCCAGCCAAAACCACCAGGCCTAGAAGAGTGAAATTTGGGGAGTTCCTTCCATGATTGTGGCACCCACTAAGAACTGGTCTTTGGAAATTCCAATCCGAAAAGGGCGCAACACTTTTTTCTCCCTATACTTTACACTGAAGAATCCCAGACTGATCAAGGCTCTTTTCCAACCCCTGGACCAAGAAGAGTGAAATTTGGGGAGGGTGTTCCTTCTATGACATTAACACCCACCAAGAACCGATGCTGAGAAATTTAACCCTTAATGGGCTAAAAAGGGGTGCAACGTGTCTTTGTCCTATACTTAACATTGAAGACTAACTGAACAACATCCAGCCAATTTGGTGCCTGGTGCCTAATGCACTGGGAGGGAGGGTGGACATGGGGGATATGATGTTGCACTATTTTTCATAATAGTGCTCACCATCACAAAGTTGATTTTTTTGAGTCTCCAGGACCAAGATGGTGATCCCTCAGCCTTTGTGACCCCCACTTTGAAGACCACTGTTTTAAAAGGATATACTTTACAACCTGATGTAAGAAAATCTAATAATCCTGAAACATATCCACATATCCTGAAATCCTCTCCACACTACCCATAGACCATTGATAGTGTGACAGTACATAATTTATTCTTTTCCTTAAGTTTGAGAATGTTCTTTTCTTGACAATCAATATAATGCAGTTGTAATTATTATAGTACATTTTTAAGATAGGGAAAAAAACTATTCATCCAAGTATTGATGCGTGCAGAGAATGTAACTGATTTTTAAAAAGAACTAAAACATTTGGCATTGACAGTACAATTTTAGTGTTTGGCTTATTTTCTCTATTTGACAAACTGTCATTTGGAATTAATTCTCACCTCCTGTTTACATAAATAGATTGTTGTTATTCAATGTTCTCTGGCTGTTGAGAATTTGCATTATAAAACCCAGAATGGAAAATCCAGCTTTTACATGCTGATTGGGAGGCTCAAGTTTGTTAGTTAGGTGATTCAATTTTAGTTACATATTTTTCCTTTTATGAACTGGACAAAAAGTAATGAACTGGACAAAAACCTTTGTGGATTAAAAAAAGAAACTTGTGGAAATGAAGAGCTACATAATTCTACTTGCAAAAGTGATGTTTTGTTCTGAATCACTTGCTGCTGTAACAGTCCTTTAAAGGTAAAGGTGTCTCCCGCGGATTGTTATGCTGGATGCAGTGTTTATCCCCATTTCTAAGCCGAAGAGCTAGTGGTGTCCAAAGATGTTTCCATGAGCATGTGGCTGGCATGACTATACACCAAGGTGCATGGAACGCTTTTATCTTCTCACCAAGGTGGTACCTATTTATCTACTGTATTGACATGCTTTCAAAATGCTAAGTTAGCAGAAGCTGGGCAAGGGATGGGAGCTCACTTTGACCTGTAGGACCCTGAGTCTCAAACCCCTGCTGGTTGACAGGCACATCATCTTAACTGCTGAGCCACTTCAGCCCTACCATTATATAGTAGACCTATCTAATTGCATCTGATGTTTCACTGGCTAATAATCAATTTGTCTCAATCCTAATAACGTATTTAGGAGCAGTTTAGAACTCCACAGGTTTTTTAAGTACCGTACTTACTCCATCTTACTCAGTCTTTTGACTGTGTTAAGGTAAACTGGCCCTACAATCCAGAGTAACTACGGGGGCACGTAAGAGACTTTACGTGCACCCGTAGTTACTGCACTATCTAGTGAAAAACTATGGGAAATTCAGATTGCAATCCAGAGTAAATTGTTCTTACACCGGAGCAAGGACTCCCCGTAGTTACTCTGGATTGCACCCTACATATTTGAAAACTGGATCCTTTACTGGGTCCCCCTGTCTGATCTGAGTAAAATTACAGTGGCTAAAAATTTTACTGAAGCTTCATGAATTCTTGTTTGTTTTTAACTGCCAACTGGACAAAACTTAATGGTTTGTTATCCAGCACATGCATGAATTGCTAACCACAGGTAAATGTGTGTAGCCTCCGCATGGCTCGAAACCTCCCTGAAACTATGGATTTGGTATCCATGCATATGGGCAACTCCTATAGATAAATAAATGGTGCTTGCAAGTTCTCAGGTCAGTGATACTTGATCAGAGAAAAAGAAGTGTGATTAATACATGATAATATTACTGTTTTCTATAGTGAAATTATGCAAATCTCTGATGCCCAGCTGGAGACCTCTACAGTCAGTTTTGTGATATGTGAAAGTGTAAGTTATCTCAGCATTGGAAGTAGCACAAAGTGCCTCTGGAGAGTCCTTGTTTTTATATTCTTTGAATGTTACATTATATCAATGTTAGCATTCAGACAAAATAGGTTTTAATCTGCAATTGACCCTTTAGTATGCATTTGTCTCTATTTGCAATTAAGCAATATGTTTCTATATATTTTCTAGAGTTTATATCAGTCGTTTTCTCTAGCAAAAACTCATTATCTTTGTGCTGTAAAAGAATGTCTTTAAAGAGTGCTTGACTTATTGTATTTGATTCATGTTTAAAACTACAAATGAGCAACTAAAGGAACACTCTACTATCAGTTTAAGCAACTTTTTAATTTAAGTAATTTAAGCAATTTTATATTATTTGATATATTTATATATATTATATTAAATATATTAATATTTATATAGCACTATTCACAAAAAAGTTCATAAAGTGGGGTTTACAGAGGGAAAAAATCAAATACATTTGTACAATCATTTCTTTCCTCACAATCATTTCCAAAGGTGATCTAATTTCAAAGACCCTTTTATCCATTCTCAGATTGATGCTAAGTGGATAAAGAACATTAGGGTGCCTTGATCAATAAGGTATATACTTATTTCTTCTTTCAGAGACAAATAGTTGTGGCCAACAAATAAGTGTCACAGCAGTTCAATCATTACTTAATATGAGCCTATCCTTGAACGGCATCTAACAATAATTTGATTAGAATTACCGTACTTAGGCTGCAATCCTAATCATGTCTACTCTGAAGTAAGTTCCATTGACTTCAGTGGGACTTACTCCCAGGAAAGTGGTTTTAGGATTGCACTTAGGGCACAATCCAGACTAAGGGCAGTGAGTAGAGTCCTAGCTGGGCTGCTCCAACTATTCTGTATCCAGAGCAGAAAGTTATGCGGCATCCAGAGAGTCAGGAAGCTTGGGTTGCCCTAATTGCTTCCAGAGCATGCTCAGTAGACATCAAGTCAATGACGCCTGGGAAGAGCTTGCTCCTGAGGAGACCCGCCTCAGATCACACTGAACAAGGAACAGCTGTGGTGCCTGCCTTATAAGGAAGTCCAGAAGTTCCTGATAACCAGTAACAGCTGCTGCTTGAGACGCCAGTACAACAATACCTCTAGTGGAGGAGAGTGCTTGGAATGGCCTGCTGTATCTCAAGGTTTGTGGCTGCCATAGTTTTTCCATATCCTGAGATTAAGAGGCAGGGGTTGCAGCCAGGCTGGCCAGGAACTCAGATTTTTTTTTGTCAACACTGACATTCTTACTTGGGCCTTATCATGGACCCCTATGGGTCTACTCATTACTATACTTTCTCCTGATGTGGTATAACTCTGAGGAGCTGGATGAGGGCATTTCTGCCCTGGAAACAGGCTCTGGATACAGAGTAACTGCTCTGCCCTAGGCAATGCTAAACATGCCCTCAACATGCCTCTCCTGAGCTGCCTAGGCAGCTGTCTTGGGGTAGCCTATGTTGCCTTACTCTGCCCAAGCCTTTTCTAGAGTAACTAGGATGGCCCATCTTGCAGTTGGGTCAGCCCAGTGATAGATAGGGTAACCCAAGGGCACTTCTGGATTGTGCCCTTATTGTTTTACTTACGTGCCAGAAATTATCATCAAAAGATTTTCCATCCCTTGGATGTAAGGAAATTCTAGAGAGCCCTCCCTTACAACTAATTCACACTTTGGTTGTTTGTAAAATCAACGTACGTTATTATAGAGAGACTCTGACTTTTCCCCATGTCTTCCACTATGCTTTTTATGGGATCTTGTCAAATGAGGAAGGCAATGAAACAAGTTGGAACAAAGCACTGACCCACATAGAGAGACTATTTGAATGGAGATTAGTAATTAATTTGCTTGGGGGGGGGGGCACACTGGAGATCTTTGTGTACTTCAGGCAAGATAATAGAGGACCCAGAGGTGATACAGTATAACTAACCTTTCTCTTTGCCTTGCTTTCTTGCATTAAATGCAGAAGGCTTGGAAACTAGGAAAAGCAGATTGAAAATCATAGCACTTCTGAGATTCTCAGACGAAAACCACTTTGGGTTCATTGGGCCTTACTCCCAGGAAAATGGGAGCTTTTGTGGGTATTTACTTAGTTTATCTTATTTAAAATAACTTCCTTCATGTATTTAACTTTAAATCAGACTAACCCTACAATCCAGAGGCACTTACTCTGGATTGCTTTATGCATTTCCCATAGGTGGCACTGTAAAATGTCCTGTAATTACTCTGGATTGTAGCCATACCCCCAAATCCAGAGTAACTATGGGAGCACATAAGAGACTTTACGTACACCCGTCGTTACTGCACCACCTAGTGAAAACCTATGGAAAATTCATAGTGGAATCCAGAGTAAGTTGTTCTTACACCTGAGCAAAGACTCCCCGTAGTTACTCTGGATTTTGCCCATAGTTATTGTTTTAAAAAGGAAGAGTCTGTACTCTTTACTGTACAGAAACAAGGGAATTCTTGTGGTATGTTTTCCCACAAATATTGAGTGAGACCTTCAAATACGAGCGTGAGACTTTGAACTGCATTGAAAATCCAGAGTTGAAAAAGCTGGAAGCTAGAAACCCACAAGGAATGGATGGACAACAATGTGAAATTTTAAAGCTTCAACAAAGCCATTCGTATCTTTCCAATAAAAAAATCTAGCAAATACTATAGATTTTTTTCCCAGGTAATGGGTAATTACACTATTTATTGGTCTGTTTTGTACAGCTAATAAGATGTTAGTTTTTGTCATGGTGAATGTGATTATCATAATGTGAAAAGTATATATTAAACAAATTGGTTTATTCAGTCCAGACTGGTGCTAATAAGACTTCAGTGTACATCCATTTTCCCCCTGACTTCTGTCTGTGTAAGAAAAGCTTGCAGTCAAGAAGCTATTAAATGACCTAATGGGGCATTGAACTAACCTAAGGCATTTTGTGTAAGGAACTGCTTAGTCCTTAACTTCTTATTAGAACTCCCTCAAGTATAACATGAGGATGGAGGAAACTATACTGGAAATGTAAACAAAATGTGATTTTTTTATACTGAATGGTGGCACTGCAGTGAAAATGTGTAATCCTAACCAGGGGTGGGCTGAAGCCAGTTTTGGTCTGGATTGCCCGAACGGCTTCTTAATTCTGATGCTCCCGCTACCGATCCAGTAGCTGGGGGGGCCCAGAAAACCGGGCATATTGGTTTGGCACGCCCGGGGAAGCCCCGCATTGCACATGTGCCAACCAAAGGAGGTTGACGCATGCGCAGTGCGTGTCCTCCAACTGGTCGACCAGCTTGAGGAGACACACTGCGCGTCCGCCAACCTTGGCAGACACGCAGTGCTTCTCCTCCAACTTGAGGAGACATACTGCGCCTGTGCCAACAGGTTGGCACAGGTGCAGTTCGTCTCCAGCCGGACTCTGGAGGAGATGCACTGCGCCTGGGCCAAGGTTGGAACACGCGCAGTGTGCCGGAGTTGGGGCCCGCCTGTT
The DNA here is from genome assembly GCA_030015325.1 of Cryptoblepharus egeriae. NCBI lineage: Eukaryota > Metazoa > Chordata > Lepidosauria > Squamata > Scincidae > Cryptoblepharus > Cryptoblepharus egeriae. The sequence continues at coordinate 21,544,674 of JAREYC010000002.1, forward strand.
ACCCCGCCCGTCACCCCGCCCACCCGCACCTGCAGCGCGCTGGGGTGGGTGGCATGCCCTTCCTGGCCCCACCCCTGCCCCTCCCTGGCCCCGCCCCTGCCCCGCCCCTTCCTGCCCCCTGACCCCGGCCTAGCACGTCCACTTCCGGCGAGCCGGTTGTTGGGCCAGGTTGGGCCCATCACTGATCCTAACCCCTGGTCAGGCCGGTACAAGTTCCAGAACAAGTCCTGTGCCAGTCTGGGGAAGTCACAAAAATGCTATAAGGCACTTCTGCACAACTGCTGGGGGATTACGCCAGGGCGCAGTCGGCTTTCCCGCACTACCATTGGAATGTGGTGATGGATAAGTCAGGCTGGCCTAAAGTGGTTAGGATTGCACCCTGAGGTGGACAGCATGGCTATGGAGGCAAACCTTACTACTAGGTCTAATTGTTCTGCACATTATTATGTTCTACTGAAATTGAACATAGCAGGTAAGTGTGTTAAGCCGTTAAGTCCCTATATCATAAGGATCCCTAGGCAAGATGATGCCACACAATTACTGTTCAGTTGTGCTGTGAATATATTTTAAAGTACAGTTCTGGGCTTCATTGCCAATATTTGGGCCCTATAGGTGAGAATCAGTGAGTAGCGTTCTTTTTCCTTCATGTGGCTCCATTTTGAAACGTTAATAAGAACAGTAATTCTTTTTTGTCTCACTCCTGAGGCAGGAGGAAGAAGGATGGAAATTGATTTAGTAGGACTAGAAAGAGAGCTGAAAGGGAAAATCAAGAACAGCAGAAATAACGTTCGCTTATATAACGACTCTGGGTTTTTAAGTAGAGAGATTTCAATGGAACAACTCTCATGAGTAATCTTGTGGAAAGACTGTCACAGTACTCCATGTAGGTGGTCTCATATGTCAGTGTGATAAGGAAAATGGGGTTGCTACAAACATTTCCATATAAACATTTCCATTTTCTTAAGTATTCTTGAAAGGACTGCTAAACATAGATTCACCCAGTGTTGAAATGCCATTAATTCAGTGGGACATGTCTAAAGGCCATCACTGAGATTATACCTGTTAGTGTTGCTTTCAAAATAGAAAAGCAAAAAAGCATATGGGGTACATGAGGCAAGATCGCAGCATGGAGAAAAGAGAGCCCTTCCTATAAGTCTAATCCCAATTTTGTTACCCTAGATCAGTGTTTCTCAAAGTGGGGGTCGGGACCCCTTTGGGGGTCGCCTAGAGCTTTCCTGGGGGTCACCTAAAGACCCCTGGTGCAGGGGCCAGGTCAGGCTTGCCAGACCTCCGGCTGTAGCTGCGCACACACTGGGGCTGACTGACAGCCTCAGGGCCCAATCCTATACATGCCTACTCTGAAATAAATCTCATTATAGTCAGGAGGCCTTTAGTTCCATGTAAATGTGGATAGGATTGCAGCCTCGGGGCCCAATCCTATGCATGCCTACTCTGAAATAAATCCCATTATAGTCAGAGGGGCCTTTACTCCCATGCAAATGAGGATAGGATTGCAGCCTCAGGGCCCAATCCTATGCATGCCTACTCTGAAATAAATCCCATTGTGTTCAGTGTGTGATAGAACACACATTTCATTTGCAACAATGAAAATACATCCTGCATATCGGATATTTACATTACGATTCATAACAGTAGCAAAATTACAGTTATAAAGTAGCAACGAATATAATTTTATGGTTGAGGGTCTCCACAACATGAGGAACTTATAAAGGGGTCACGGCATTAGGAAGATTGAGAACCACTGTCCTAGATAGAAGTTAGTTCAATTTTTAAAGCAGGTTTTTATCGAAAACAAGTGAGACTTCAGTTTCCACTGATTTGACTCATCTCTGATACAAAGCTCAAATTTTAAAGTCCTTATAACAAGGGGGAAAAGCACGTATCCAATTTCCTACCTACACACTGTTAAATAATTATAATTTCATTACATTCCATTATTTACCTCATCTTGTGGTTGAATGCAGCAGAGGAATAAGAAACCCCGAAGTGGGTCTTTAACACAATGTTTCCGCTGATTTGGTATCCACTATTTTTTTAATCCACTGTGGATTTTAAAACGGAACCCCAGTGAATAATGAGGCACAACCTGTAGACAAGTGTTTTCCATGTGCTGTTTTTAAAGGGAAAAATGAATCAGCACTTGTGTTCTTCATAATATGTCATTTGATTTTAAAATGTGTGGTCTTGCAGAATTCATTGGGAACTGAAAAGGATTTGCTGGGAGCTAGGTTATAGTCATAATGCTGAATTGTTTTTAAAAATGCATACGCCTAAAATATATGAGATGAAGTGCAAACAACAACTTTATAAGTGTGTACCATGTAGGTACACTTGCCAGAGTTTTGATAGGCCATAGCTGCCTGTCAAATGACGACACATAGGTTTGTTGCTATATAATATGTGAAATTGCCCTTTTAGATTCTAATCTAGACTGCTCAGTAAAGAGTTTCACAGGTCAGAGTACTGAAGTCTGATTAGAAGCAGGGAGTTCATATGAATTAATAAAGGAACAAGAAAAAAATGCACACTTGAGTCTAAAGACAGATGATGAATGTTGAATCAAAAACCTGTGGTTCTGAAACAGAATGTCAGTGACCGAGTAATTTGGGAGATGTTGCTTTTCATGTGCATACTAGCTTTTTACTCAGAGCTGTGGAGATTAGAGGATTTAGAGCATAATCCTAACCATATCTACTCAGATGTAAGTCCCATTGTGTTCAATGGTTCTTACTCCCAGGAAAGTGTGCTTAGGATTGCAGCCTTAAACAGATAACCATACTGTTGAGGCACATGTAAAAAAATTTTCACTGATTTGATATCCACATCGTTCTTATGCGGGAGACACAAAATCAGTTATCTGGAACAAGGTGGAGATGCAGAAGAACCATATTCCCCCTTGAGGCAATGCTGAGAGATTCTGATCATTTATTGTACTAGAGTCTGGTACTGGAATGGGAGGGTCATGATTCATACCTGACTTTCCCTTGAGTTTGGCATGCTTTGGCAGGATGTGGAAGAGATGGAAAGATGTAAACATGGGAGAGGGACTAGTCCAAGTAAAATCAACCTAGGTGTGAATAGAAATAAATAACATCTGCACAATTATTTGTTATTCCTTCTGTTCAGGTCTCATTTGTATTTTGAAAGAACTGCAGTTAATATCTTTATATTTTCAGAAAACTTATATATTTGGGGGCTTATCACTCTTGGTGAATTTAGCATGTAGTTCTAGTGTTAACTAATTTTCTGACGTTCTAAAAGTACTCAAGAATATACCCTTGGGGACAATCTTGCCACAGTTGGGAATGCAAAAGACAAATGAATGAGTTCTTGTTTTTTAATTCTCATGGTCACTTTTTATGGGCTCATTCCTAGGGTCAATTTGAGATTTTCCCACTGATTTCATGTAGTGGTTATTTTTATGGTTGCAAAATAAATGTCAGAAAGATCTGATATGGGGGAAATGGGGATGGAAGTGTACAAGTGCAAACATAGGCTGCAATTCTATACCCATTTAAAAGTAAGGCCCATTCAACTCACGGGGCTTATTTTTGAATAGACATGCATAGGATTGCACCAATAGTGACTGTTTATGATACTTTCCTAGAACCTGAAATGATATAAAAATCTAGGTTCCTATATTTATTGCAATCAGAAGTTGTGTGAGACTGTTGAGTTGAATGGGACTGAAAGGAGGAAGAAATTGTGAAGTGAAATTCCCAGAACAGAATTAAGGATATTTCTCTTCTAAATCTTTCTCTTAGGAAAAGTTGCCATTGCAATTTCTGGCTAAGGGCTTAAAGATTTTCTCCCACCTTAGTTCCAGAAGTGGTCTGGAGAGAAACTTGTACATGACGGGCTATCCTGTGCTCACAAATTCAGTTACATCAGGGGAAGACATGAAGAAATAAAGGGTCTATTACTAATATTATTAATTTGCAAAGAACTTAATATTAGTGCTGCTCAGAGAATTCCAAATGACGTGCCTTACTAGAAGCTTACAATTTAAATATTGACAAGGCACAAGAGGGAAGATTAGAGGATGCAAAAGTAATGCATTATGTATAAAGTGCTGGCTTTCTGAAGATGAACAATCAATGTTCTAAATCAGTGGCAGCTTTTCTTTTTGCTTTGTGGGAGAAATATTTAGAGAGGAAAAGTAAAAGGGAAAAAAACTGTTGGGTCTGGAAATATATTTAATAGCAGGTTTTTATATACCACCTTTCTGGCCATTAGATTTCTCCTCTGACTTTATTAAAGGTAGTTTACATGGACAGACCACCTTGCCTTGTGTGGTGGACCCAAGAGACAGACCCTTGAGGAGGAACTAGCAGAACATCTAATGTTCCTCGAGATGTCCTACGAGGAGGGGGACCCTGATTGCCATTGTGGGGCGGCTGTTTGGGTGCCAGTCTCCAGGACCCCGCCATGGGAGCGAGAGGCGAGGGACAGAGAGATTGAGGAGTTGTAGACTAGAGAAGAAGATCCAGAAGAAGTGGAGAGGTTCCTCAAGGAGTACGAGGAGAAACAGAAGAAGTGGAGGGAGGCAGCAGAGGTTCGGGAGTGGTTAGCCAGAAGGAGGCCTAAGATGGTCCCAGGAGAAGGGTTCACCCTTTGCAGGCTGGGGCCTATCAAGGGACCTGCATGGTGGTGGAACTCCAGGTCTGAGGAGTGGAAGCTCCCAAGAGGGAGAGGCCCATGGTATGGTTAAAAAGGGAAGAAAAGGCAGGAAGAGGGGCAGACTGGGTAATGGCAAGGAGAGAGAGAGAAGACAGTGTTGGTGCTTGTGCAACATGAAGGCCTTACCCGTGGGAAGGACATTGAACACTTACCTGTTGAAGAGATTGGTTACAAAGGGGTAGTGTACTTACCTGTTGTTGTAGTGACCTTTTGAGTTCTACTCCCCGTTGGGAGATTTGTAATGGAATACTTACCTGTTGAGTGTTTGGAAACCTATGCAAGTGAAGTGCCTCCCTGATGGATGACAGTAAAGACATTGTTAACATTCCCCACCTGTCTCCTTGGGATTATTTTGATGTTAGCTGACCCGGTGCTAGCAGGAACACCCCGTTCATCCACACACATCACGCAGATGGGGGCACATCACACCTTGTCAAAGAGAAAAAAAAGATCTCAGTGGACCTCTATCATTAATGCTGGATATCTCTACAGAAGCGTCTACCCAACACAAACATACAAACCAGGCAACTGTGATGACAAATGCTTTAGGCATTGCCCATAGTTCATACTTTGTGTTCCCAGTGCTTTTGCAGTTCACTTTGGTAACATATGTTTATCAAGCCAGGCAGTGAAATGTTAGAAGACACTATAGTAATATATCAAAGAAAAGGAGAGATTGAGTTACTTGCAAATATTAAACTATTCTCCCTGTCAAGTGTGCAGTTCGCTTTCCTTCACTTCATGGGAAAAGCATTTGTATTCTGCTCATATAAAACAAAACTGTGATTTTATCACTCAAGAGTAGTTACTTTTTCTATTCATTGTTTTATTTTATTTTTTTTACTAAAGCAACTTTTCTTTCTGAACATATATTAAGCTAATTACTTTGAGCTCTGATTTAAACCAGTTTTATTCAATGCAGACTGTACACTTAAAACTAATTTATAGCGTCTAGAAAAGAAATCTTGTCATTTAGTTTTATGGCTCTTCTTAACAGAAGACAAGTTTAAAGTTGTTTAGGTCGTTTATATCCTCGGAGGAATAAAGAGGGCTACAGTTCAGACAAGCCCATTTCCTTCTGTAATGGGAAATACTCCAAACATTTCTCTTCAAACAACATTCAAAAGATTATTTTTACAGACTTCTGTTGAGATCTTGGACAACACCCTGGGACCGGAAACCAGAGTTTCTCCCAAATTCATGCAGGATGGAAATAGATAATATTCCCATCTGAACATACAAACCACAAATGAATTCAGTTTTTCACACACAAAAACTTTCAGATTTTATAATGCAATGTTTGGCAATGTTCTTTTCGTACCTGAAAGTTTAAATTTGGCCACCAATTCAATTTAATGTGGCTTCTATAAAACATTTGCTCCAGAATAGCAAAGCACAAAGCCATCTATGTACAAAGGCGTGCATTTATGGGGACTGGAATACCCCTGTGACAGAACACACAAGGACTGCATAAGGATGCAATGTGCATAAGGATTGGAAATTGTAGTATGAAAAATAAATGTTTTAACCTCCATGCTCACAAAATTTATAGCTGAGTTCTGTATATGTTTGCATTGTGTTTCAAGGCTACAAGACAATGCAGGATCTTAACATGAACTTGTTTGGGTTGTACATTCAAGTCAGAGCTTAACTCTGAGAGTCTATTTCACACTCTTCCCCCCACATTATTTCCTCCTCTATTTTTTTCTAATGCTTTTATTGCTGAGATAAACATTATTCTTACAACAAATAGTTCATTATTCATAAAAGCCTGGTAATAGATGCAGGGTTTTTTTGGTCATATATGGACTTTTTAGGCTTCCAGTCATCCCAAGTTTCTTTTTGAGAAAGTGTCTTATCTTTTATGTTTCCAGAGAAATACTGGGAAATGCTATTCCAGTGTCTGAAATTTATCTGAAAAGCTTGAAAACCTGATAAAAAGAACTCTTGATCCGCTACCCAGATAACTTCTAAAACCCTTCTCTTTAAAGGGATAAGTAATTCAATAGATTTAAGGGTATAAATCTCAGGCACTTTGGTCACTCTAGGGATTGCAAGGCTTTTCTGTTGAGTAGCATCTTCTGTGACATATCACAGATAGTTTCATTTGTTCAAAACATTTTCCTGCATTTTGACTGCAATCCAGTGTTATGTTGGCATAAGCTGGTCATAGGTCCTGTGTGTTTTTGGAGGGGCAGGGTGTTAGATTAGTGCACTGACATATGCTGACTTCCCCACACCACCACAGAAAGACAGGCCAGGTGAGTTAGGCCAGCCTAAATTGGTTAGGATTGCTCTCTTTGTCTTCTGTCCTGACTGCTTATTTTGGGATGACAGGGCTAGCACTGTACTGATTAAGATAAACCCTGTGCAGCATAGGGCCATTATGGAAGGGTTAATCCAAACACTGGATCCAGCCCTTTGGTTGGTGTTTGGAAGATCCTATCATAGATCATCTAATAAGGATTCCATTTTGAATGCTTTATGTAACTGATGCAAGTGTACAACTGATGCAAGTGTAGTATTCAGAAGGAGCTGGACAATCATCACCCTATTTCTACAAAATTCCCTATAATTCTATTTTTTAATTGTTATGTTACATAATTCATATTTCTATTTCTATTCGTGTTTCTATTTCACTTCCCCTAGAAATACACACTGACGTCTTTTAACTTCACACCCTATATCTTTGCTTCCTAGAAACCTCTACCCACTATGAGAAAAAGCTTGACTACAAGCTGCTTTGGGTAGATTCAGTATTGCTCTTATTGTGATATACAAGGATGTAGATGCTCTGCCTGTTAACCAGCAGGCCAGGGTTCGATTCCCGGGTCAGCCCCACAAGACAGGGTGAGCTCCTGTCCTTAGCCCAGCTCTGCGACGCAGCTGGATCCAATCGTATTGGCTCTGCCTTTCCATTGGACTAATTCAGTAGCTTGGAGAGGGGGATTTGCTGCTTGGGTAACAGCCTATCCTCCATAACAATCCAACCCAGGCTTTCGTGCTTTGCATGCAGCGTATGCAGTGCAGAGCACGATACCATAGTCTTTCAAGACTGATGGAGGCCTGCTTTTTTCTTTTTTTTATTCTCAAGTATGTTCAATTTGGACATCAGTGGAAAGAGAAACACTTAAAGGATTCACTAGAACTCTGCCTTACTGTACTATTAAAGTTGATATTATATCAAGAAATTCTCATCATTGCAGTCCAATATTGAAGAATCCAGATAGGGAACTAGGAGAAGTGTCTGACCCTTGCCAATCATTGTATATAAAGTTCAGAAAAATTACTGGTTGTATGGGGGGAGGGCATCCTGGATGCTTAAAACAAACCTCAACTGATCATCAAAACAAACATACCATTGATCTTAAAACAAAATTGATCATCAAACCTCTTTTCATTTTCCTTGATCTCTGATAATCTAGCTTCTTACAAAGTGTTAGCAAGTCCTCTTTATTTTGGGTAATGTGCTTGAAAGGCGATGGCTATTTAGCACTACTTCCTGTGGCATATTAGTAGTGCTGTCTAGCACTACTCCAGTGATTTTCAAACACTGTGCTGGTGTGTGCCACCAGTGTGCCATGGATGGTCTACAGATGTGCTGCAGGACTTTGGGGAGTGTCGTATTGGGGGATATAAACTCTCTACCAACAGCATGTGCCCTGTCAATGGTTTAAAAAAAATTGATGGTATATCTAGACAATTTTAGTGCCTTGTCAGTGTTCCTTGAGAAGTAAAATCTTCATTTGAGGCTTATCCTTATTTGAAAATTTTCTTGACTCACTTCAGTCAGGTTTATGGCCCAATTTGTGGTGTAAACAGGCCACCTCTGGATTATCTACTAGAGAAAAGTAATTGGGGGTGCATCCCTGTGGATTCTCCTGAATCTCTTATGAGTATTGATTGCTATCATTCATAGTATATTGGGTTGCATGATTGTTTGGGGATGGAACTGCTTTTGAATTTGTTTCACTTCTACCCAGTGGGTCAGTTTTAAAAGGTGGTACTCAGGTATTGTACGCAATGGCAGTTATGTAGTGGTGCTCTGCTGGGTTCTATATTGGGTTATCTGCGGCCTTTGTTTTAATGGTTTTAATTTTCACCTCTTTGTTAGGAGTCCCAAGGTTTTTGCATTGAGATGGAAGAGAAATACTTGGATATTTTGCACAGGATTGCAGCACTGGTCTTGATTCAGCTGTGTGGCATGTGCTTATTAATTAATGATCATCTGTACAATGTTCTGTTGAGTAGGATTGATGCTGAGTTTAAAAAAAAAACCTGGTTAAAGACAAATATCGCAAACCAGTTGAACTGGTGTCTAAGAGCCCAAGCCTATGCAAGTTTACTCAGGAGTACATCCATCATAACCAATGGGACTTGGGGTGCAATCCTAACCTTGTCTACTCAAAAGTAAGCCCCATTGTATTCAATGGGTCTTACTCCCAGGAAAGTGTCTTTAGGATTGCAGCCTTAGGCTGCTGTTTTAATCTCCAGTTAGGCTGGCCTAAGCCCTGGCATGAATCCTGTGCTGACCTGAGGGTGTCACAAAAGTGCTGTAAGACACTTCTGTGCCACTCCTGGGGGGAAGTTCAGGCCACTGCACAGACATGAGCTTGCCTCCCTACATCACCACAGGAATAGGAAGATCAATGAGTTTCGCCAGCCTGGGTTTGGAATGCACCCTTATTCCTAGGAAAGTATGAACAGATCTGCAGCCTACGTCAGCGGGGAAGGAAAAAAGTGTCATGTTCTTAGCCTTCCCATGCCAAATGCTGTTATCTCCACTGAACTCTTCTTCATCCACCTGTGCCTGTTGAATTTTGTTGGGTCAACATATAAATCAAAGGTTGGGGGAGCAGGAGTTGGGGTGGTAAAAGCAAGTAAAATCCAGTGACATTAATAGAAGTTGACCTTTTAAGATCTAACATTTTCTCAGTGTGCTTCTTCAAATGGCACTAAAGGAACGTAAATGATCTTGTTTAATATCTGAGGGCTTTAGTGAATGTGAAACAGTTAGACTAAAATGTCCTTATTGTTATAATAAATATCTGTTTTATGCTGATAAGAAGTGAGAGGGTTTGTGTAGTGCCAGGCGAGGAAGCCCAAAGAATAAGTTTAATTGAATCTTCTTACTTAGAATGTCACAGTTCTATGGAATGGAAGTCTGGGGAATTGTGGCAAAGTGCTGCCTTGGCACCTTCTTCATGGCTGAGTGGTTCGGCTGCATTATTGCTTCTGGTCCCACTGAAACCAATTGTAGGCAAGTCGTTTTTTAATAGTAAACAAAATGTGTCTTTTGCGCAAACCTGGGTTGTATAGATATATGGCTGAGGTTATATATTGCTGAATTTATTAGGTCAAGTAAGGAAAAAAAGATTGTGTTTTTTTTGTGTGTAGTCGGAGATTTATTTCTTACTGCCTGTGTTGTATTATTTTATTATGTTACAGCTGAAACCTTTCATTTCTAACCTCATGAACACAGTTTAAAAACAAAACTCAAAATGAAACTTGAAATGCTCATGCAATTTCCTTACTAAGGTGCTTTTTAATATAGTATTTTGTTGTCATAATTGATCTAAAATTGCAGCACATGAAAGAGTCCTGAAAGAGTGTGCATAAGAGTGCAACCTTTAGTGGGAATAAGATCCAATGGCCATAATGGAATGTACTTCCAAATAGGCATGTATAGGATTGGGCTGTAAGTCTAGTACTATCATTAGAACTCCCCTAGCTATGAGGATATGTATGTATGTTCTTGCTAAATATATATCTGTGAAAGTGAACCTATGTATAAGAATAGTTTGTGATCTTAAATCTAACACATACATGTAAATTATCTTGCTTTGCTATTGTATTAAAAGAAAGATGCCCCAGTCATTTGCCTTTATAGGAATCATCTCTTCCTATCAACTGAAGTTCATGTGATTCAAAATATTGAAGAACACACACAATATGTAAGAAATTACATGCAGGCTGCTTCTTTGACACACAAAAGCTCTTTCACTTGTTTGTTTGGACACATGTAGACAAAACTTAACTAAACTTAGGGTGCAATCCAGAGTAACTACGGGGAGTCCTTGCTCCGGTGTAGGAACAATTTGCTCTGGATTGCAATATGAATTTCCCATAGATTTTCACTAGGTAGTGCAGTAACTACAGGTACACGTAATGTCTCTTGCGTGCTCCCGTAGTTACTCTGGATTGTAGGGTTAGTGTAAAACTTGTAAATGAATTTCAAGAGGAGCAATATGGTCCTGTGAAATATAGGATGATTACTTCAGTGGAAATAGAAATGTATACTATAATAAGAACGGAAGCATGTTATCTACATAAGCATTCTGCTTTAGGGCACTTGGTGAGTTGAAATTCACATGTTAAACCAACAAGACTAGTAAAGAAACCTTGCCATATCCATCCATTCAGATATGCTCTGACATTATAATCTTTCATCTTTACCTTTTTGGCAGGTTTGGCTCTGTGGATTTATTGGTATAAAAAGTGTGATAAATACTTCTTAGTTTACGGAAGCTGTGTTGTTTTACAGATCCTTAAAATGGCTGCACCTCAGGATGGGATAGTGTGGTTGGAGAGTGTATCATTCTCTGAAGCCCTTAAAAAATATTATTTTTTGAAGCCTGCCCAGTTGGCCATGCTGTAGCAGGATGTGCTATTTGGGACTCTCAGAAAAGAACATGAGCAAAAACTTGTGAGAGTGTTGCCATCAAGTGTTTTTTTCAGCCTTGGAGTGGCAGGAAAGTGGACCGAAATGATTCTTGTTATAAGACGGAGATGCTTATTGCGATGCTCACCATGAGAAGGGGTGGATGGTGAATGGCAGAGAGAGGTGTCAAATCCACTAAGGATTCCTTTATTTTTATTTTTTTTAAACCCTTGCGGGCCTGAGCAAGCTACCTTGCCTTTACAAGGTTTCCGCTTGGCCATTGTTGGTTAATACCCTATCCTTTCATCTTTCTGAAATATCAGTCAACTGAGCAGCATGAAAGGAAATATAGAAGCTTGCCTTTTCAGTTGTTGTTTATAGAAAAGTATTAAGCCATGTTACCGGCAAGGTAATTTTCAGCTCCAAGTGAGATAAGATCAGTCACAGTGGTTTTCACAAGATTGATGTGAAGATCTGGAGTACTGTGGCTTAATCAGAGGTGGGGAAAATATGTGCCTGCATACTCAATTAGTGTAACATTTCCTAAATTGGACAAGAGTGCTGCTGCCCAGACTTGCTATTTAACAAAGGGCAGCTTTGGTTTAAATTGAAGTCATAGATTTATTGAACTCTCTCCATACATTATTTGCATGCTAAACACACCCACAATCCACTGCGCTCAGCTGCATCTTGGAATCTGAACTACAGAAATATCTTTACTTATATAGGACCTTGGTCCTGAAGAAGGACCTTGCTCCATTGAGTGTCATCCATCCTTTTAAGTGTCAACCATTCTGCATAGTGCTTGTTTGTCTGACTGCACCAGGACCATGCAACTTTCATGCAATTTTGTTCTTGCATTTGTTGTTCCCGATTTTAGACATTCCTGTCATTAATTTATTAAGCATATCTGGATCCTGCCCTTCTTCAGTGAATTTAAGATGCCAGTAAATTCAAGATGCCAGTGGATCCCACCCTTCCTCTAGTGAATTCAAAATATATTGGAGTTCCTCACATTTTATGTTCCTCCCAATGGCCAAGTGAGACAAACCACACCGAAGGTCCGATCCTATCCATCACTGGCAGCAAATGATGCCCACTGTATCCTGTATTACATTTGAGCAGGCTGCTCTTACACCTCTTACTCCTCTTACACTGGAGTAAGAAGACATTCGTCTCCATACCAAAGTAAAACCCCAGACTGCTCAATGTGGCTTCTCAGAGCTGCTTCAGCTAATTTGCTCGTGCAGACGAGACAGGGTCTACTCAGAAGTACGTCCTATTGTATTCAATAGGGCCTACTCCCAGGAAAGTGTGTTTAGGATTGCAGCCTGAGTTTGCTTGTGGCTATCCTCATTTAGAATACATCTTTCAGATTTTTCTATCAATTTCACTAATTTGTCCGCAGTTTTGACTATTTTACAACAGCACACGTAAGGATATTATTGTTCTTTTAAACGTCTTCTGGCTCACTTTTCTTACCTTACTCTTGACTTACTTTGCCTTTCAAATAATCCATGTGTGGCTTGACACTCAGATGGCACTCGGATGTAATTTAAATTCAAACCCATGTGTAAAAGTTTCTGGTAAAAGCATAACTTTGCAAGAATAATGGATGTTATTTTTTTAACTAGCTAACTTTATGTAGATTTGTTGCCTTATTTTATATATATATATATATATATATATATATATATATATATATATATATATATATATATATATATATATATATATATATATATATATTTGAAAGAAATAACTTCTCATGTTCCAATCATCTACTTCAAATAAACTTGTTACCCTGAAGCCATCAATGTTGTAAAAACAAAAAGTTGCTCTGCATCTTGAAGTCTTTAAAAAATAAACTGATTTTAGAAGCTTTCATTTTATCCATAATTGCAATTTGCTTTGGCACAGCTGTTTGAGTAAACCTGCAAAATGAATTAGAAATGGATTGATGAAGCTGTAAGACAACATACAGAGGGATCTAGTTAAGCAGTTCCCAAGAAAAAACGCACACACACCCAAACACACTTTAGTCAATTGTCAGTATGTAATAGCTTTATTTTGAAAGCAGAATAAAACAAAACAATAGGCCCAATCTCTCCATTAGCAACAAAGGCATAATTTTCTCCCATGCTTCTGAAGTATGCTAAATCCATATAATTATCTTTCAGTCTGTACAAATTTTGCTCTTGTCAATTACAGAATAAGTAAGCCCATTGCCCTTTTTCTACCGCTCTCTTCAAAAGCTCTAGTATATGATGGTTTACTCAATGTAGGGTGCAATCCTAACCAATTTAGGCTGGCCTAACTCACCTGGCATTTCTTACTGTGGTGGTGTGGGGAGGTAAGCACTTGTCTGTGTACTGGTCTAAACCCCCCTCCTCAGGAGTGCGGCAGAAGTGACTTATGACTCTTTTGTGACACCCTGAGGTCAGCGCAGGACTTATGCTGGAGCTTATGCCAGCCTAACTGGAAGCTAGGATTGCAGCTGTAGTCCAATATCGCTATACGTTGGTATATCCCATATATTGCTGTGGCTATATCAATCAGAAGGTAGTTCCATTTATAATTGCAAAGTGGGTGATTCTTTTCTAAGAGCGCAATCCTATTCAATTTAGGTCAGCCTAACTCAGATATCTTCCTGTGGTGGTGTGGGGAAGTCATCATATGCCTGTGCATTTGCCTAAGTATCCCAAGAGAGATGCAGAAGTGTCTTATCATACTTCTGTGACACTTCCAGGTCAGCACAGCACTTCTGATTATTTATTCAATTTTTATCCCACCTTTCTTCCATAAGTCGGGGCTTATGCCGGCCAAACTGGAGGCTGGGATTGTAGCCTTAGTGAAGCACTAAAAACACTAACCAGCAGCTGCAGTGAGAGACCCTCTTTCTAGATCCCTTTCTCTCCTTGTCCCTTATCCTGGCAAAGAGAACAAACTTGTTCTGCAAGTTTTCTTTTTGTTGTTGTTTTTTTGGCTATAGGTAACAAAGAAATTGCTGCCCTGATTGGTTCTGCTTCATAAGATCTTCATGTTTTATATTTATATCAGAGTCAAACCAATTCAAATCTGGATTTAATTCCAGTTGAAGATTGTCCTTTGTTGGATGACTGCTATGGCATCCTTTGCCACAGTGGTTAAAGAGCTACTGTGTGGGTGCTATGGAAAGAAAGAAAGAAAGAAAGAAAGAAAGAAAGAAAGAAAGAAAGAAAGAAAGAAAGAAAGAAATTGATATCTTTCCCAAAGTTTGGTGTCTTTTCCAAAATACCAAAGGAATACCGAAATTGAAGCAGAAGTATTAAAAGCCAAAGAAGTATTTAAAGGAATAGAATAATGACCAAGTTATTTAAAAAAAATGAGGATTTTGAGAATTATCCCAAAATTGTACTCCAATAATGTTTGTTTATTTTAAACCAGAGGAGCCATAGAATCTTTGTGGGAAACCCTGGACAATTTATATGATTGTAGCCCTAATGAGAAGCCATGGCCAATGACCCTATCGGTCAAGGGAGTCACCAGCTGAAAAGTTTAGAAACCACTGCAGTATACTCTGAACAAGTACTGGTAAATAACATTTCCATTTTATTGAAATTTGTGGAACTTGGGCATGTGTAACAATGCATTGGATTGTTGCCTTAAGTGTTGATCATTCTGACTCAGCCACTATAATATATGCTTTCGTCTGATTTGCCTGTTATTTCCAGTTAGAAACTCTTCACTCTTTCTTAGACCTCATCTTGCCTTCTGTTTATTTTTGTTCCTTTTTGGTTTGAGAACTATAATCTATACCAATTAACTCTGTATCTGATTTCAAGGGAAGGCATCACTCCTTTCCTAAAACCATTGGGGTTACCAATTAAGTAACATCCTGCCTATTCAGTTAACATTTAATCAACCTTTCTTTAGACCACCCTCCCCCCCACCCGTTTTTGCAAGGACTATGTGAATCATTAGTTTGCTGAGCAGGTAAACAAATCAAATTGTCGAAGCTAGATGACTGAAAATTCATTTAATTCTTTTAATTACCTGGTCCAAAAAAGTGTAATGGTTGGGAGTGTGGGGAAGGGAGGCTGTTGTCCTTGTTTTCACTGCTCTATGATTAAGAACAATTTGTTCCACAGGAGTCCCTTCATTTGCATGAAATAGGTTGACCTCAATCTGAGTTGTTGAATGATTATATTTAATTATGAGAGTTCTAAATTGCCTTACACTTTTAGGACTCAAGATACTGCATTGGAAAGGATATGGCAGAGCTGCAGATTTATGATTGAGTGTAATTGTCTCCCATTTGGTCAGAGTCATGCCAAATCTTTTTAAGTCAACTAAATTCTAGCAAATTGACTGCTATAACTGATATATTAGGTGCCTCTGCCTGTCTTGAGCTACTTCTTTGGTGTCTCTGACTATTGTGGGCTACCAGTGTTTGTACTGGACCAATTCTAGCAGTACTGGACCTGCTCCTGCACACAGCAGGGCTATTAAAAACTGGGAAGCATGCAGGGGAGTTAGTCTCTTCCAAAATTAGACTGGGAGAACAATTCCATTCCAAACCGGCAATTGTCTTCCTCTTTCAACTTTTTCTTCTGACTCATCTCTCTATGTATTCAAAGCCACTAAGAGGATGCCTTACATTGGCCTGAATCAAACAGCATGAAACTTCATAATGATTCTTTGCACCATGAAAAGCTCAAGTGTAATGGGATCTAGCTGTTTGCCTCTGTTGGTAAGTGCACATCCATATATTATAATCCCAGTCCCACCCCCTCTTAAGGACAGTAAACAATCATTGAGTCAGCATTTAACCAACCTGCAAACTAACACATTTACCAGATATACCTGGATGATCTCATACCCTTTTCTGCTGAGAAACCAATTTATTTAGCAAACCAATTTCTTTTTTTCTTTAATAAGGAAAAGTCAATTTACCCTACCTTTTGACAATAAGAAATGAGAAACTCTGCCAAGTTAAGGAAATAAAGTATTGTTTATGAAAAAAAATAATATTCATCCCTCCAAAAAAAACCCCTGTGAAGCAGGAAATTCCATATCGTTCCAACATACTTTGCAGATTGAACACAAGTCTAGAGAGGAGAAAAATTTATCTTTTTGTTTTATGTCATACTAATTTGTGACCATCTAGAACTCTGGGGAAAGGATAATTATTTTACAAGACTGTTTCATCCAAAGATAAGTTTTGTGTTCCAATTCTGTTAGAGGAAATGGCTAAATGTGCCTAAGCTTATACAGTATTTGAGCAATTTCTTTTCTGAATTCCATCTTAAATAAAGACAGGGGGATGCAAAGGTAGGTATACAGTTATAAGAGTTAATAATGTGTAAATGCTGAAGGCTGGCAATTCAGAGTAAATGTTGAAGGCCACCAATTTAGAGTTAAGAAAGTATAAATGCTGAAGGCTAGCAATTTGAGCACTTAAGAGATTGTACTGGATTGCAATTTGTATGTCATCATTATTTTGATGGTGTTTTTGTGTAATAAAAACTGTATACCTAGTTTTGCACCCCTCTGTATATTAGTACAGTAGGGAAGCCCTATACAATATATATATTTTATGTTTGCTTGTCAACTAACATTCATGGCACTCAAACCTTTGAAGCTTTTACAATCCATTCATGCTTTCAGATAAGGGGTCTCCAAACCAGGCCCTGGGGCCAGATGCAACCCTCTTGAAAGCCCCCTCCATCTGGCCATTGGGAAAGCCCATTAGTTCTCCAGAGATCTCTGTCCTCCACACATCAGGAAGGTATTTTGAGGGCTAGGGAGGCTGCACACATCTCCTTTCTCTGGCTATGAAGTTTAAACAATTTTATTCAAAATTTTCTTGCATAAACATCCAATACAGCAATAAGCTAATATTATACATATACTACAATTCAACATTCAATTCAAAATTCCTATACTTCTTATTTTTTTTCCTGTATCTTTTGTTACCTATTTCATTTTCTTCTCTATTTCCGATTTTGACTTCCCACAGTTTTCCCCTTTCACCTCTAGACATCATTAGAATCCTTTAATCATCAAATAACCAAATTAAATTTGTTTCACCTTTGCTTTTTTCCCAAGTAAATTTTAAATTTTTGCCAATCCTTCTCATAATTCTCAACCATTTCATCTTTTAAACTTCTTGTAAGTTCATCCATTTCTATAATATATAACATCTTTACTATCCATTCTTCTTTATTTGGTATTTTCTCTTGTCTCCAATATCTTGCATACACCATCCTTGCAGCGGTATGAAAGTGCTTATGAACTGGTTGGAAGATCACCTTCTCTCTGTGTGTTTGAAAGTGTTTATGAACTGATTTGAATTCATTTATTCACAAGTTCTGTTACTAATATATTCATTTCTGTAAATTTATTCAAATTTGATATGTAAATTAATTCATTTATTTTCTTCTGCCCCCACCCACCCAACAAAGTATCAGGAAGATGATGGAGCCTTCCTGCCAAAAAGATTAGAGATGCCTGTATTAGATTATAAAACAGATCATTAGTTTTAAAGTTCTGGTAGGTGGGAGTAATGTAATAATTACGCAACACATCTTAATGTTCATATTCTGAAAATAGAATAAATATATGAGTACAGAGAAGATATAAACTCTTCTGTAAAATCAAAAGGACTCAGAAAAAAAAATCCAAAATTAACACTTCAGGAAGACTTATGCTAATATGGTAGTCTGGGGAGCAACTAAATTAGCCTTCAGAGGTCACAGAATGAAATGATCACATGTAAACGACAAGAGAAAATGAAACCATCAGAGTATATATTATACAGTCACCAAACTCAAAAGGAAATACTGATCATATGAGATTGCATTGCTTCAAATAATACTCAACATGGATGTTTTAAAAAATTATTTGGTGAAATGTCAGGGAATAAAAGATCAAAATTTACTAAAGCATGAACATAATGAAGAAAGGATCAGATAAAATATGAACTATTCTTTTGTTAGATTAAAAAGTAAAAGACTCAAAATGCACTGTGAGCAGTTTAAATGCACTGGGAAGATTAATAATGCAGATTAAAATCTAATAAAACCTTAAGAGCCCAACTCTGTTTTCCCCACTTTTGCCATTGCGGCAGCACAAAAATGGCTATTGTTGAATCCCAAGAGGTAGAGTAGTTTTGGATGTCTCCAATCTGGGTAAGGGATAATTTGTTTCAAATTAATCAAATCCCCACTCAGGTGTGAAGCTTCCTGGGTGACCTTGGCCCCAGTCACTATTGGTGAACCTCAAATACCACACCAAGTTGTTTTGGGGACAAAATTGGAATGGAACTATGTACACCAACCTGAGCTATTGGGAAGTAGGGCAATGTAAAAATGTGAAAAATAAAATAAATAGGATCTATTAATGAAATTCAATGAAACCTATTCCCAGCTTGTATAGGACTACAGCCAACTTGTGCAATCAACTTCTGCCTTAATTGTTGAATTATATTATGCTCACTTCATCTTTGGATTTTTGTGTGCCTTTGGGCAAAATCCAGAGTAACTATGGGGAGTCCTTGCTCCGGTGTAAGAACAACTTACTCTGGATTCCAATATGAATTTCCCATAGGTTTTCACTAGGTGGTGCAGTAACTACGAGTGCCTGTAAAGTCTCTTATGTGCTCCCGTAGTTCCTCTGGATTTGGAGATTTGAGTCCATAGCACTGGTGGTGAACCTTCAGCCATGTGTGTATGTGTGTGGTGGGCACTGGTGCGCTCAGTCAGCTCTGCTCGAAAGAGGAGTAGACCACTTCTCTTCAGAGCAGAGCAGACTGATAGTGCTGGTGTCCAGTGTGCATGCCCAGAAGTGTGCATGCCAGGAGTATCTTGAGTCCAGTACACATGTCCAGAGTTCTTCGGAGCAGAGCACACTGGTGTCCAGGTTTCTATGGGTTCAAGCAGTGGTGGAATTCAGATAAATTAAGAACAGGTTCTATGTCCTAATAACCTAAATGAACAACAGGTTCTATGTCCCATTAGTAACTGGTTCTCAGAACCAGGTGCTCATTAGCAAAGGGTTCTATAGAACCTGTGAGAACCCTGTGAAGCACACCACTGGGTTCAGGGCGCTGACCCACTGCACATGCCTGGAGTGGACCAGAATGTCAGTTGGCCATCACTGTTTTGCCATCACTGGTCTATAGTATCCCCTGCATGGCAGGGAAACCAAATTTTTGCAATAGTCAAATTTGATTTGCCAATTTGGATATAAGATCAAATTATTGTATGCTTGAACCAATAAGTCTGGAAATATTGACAAGGAAGAAGTGTGCCACTGAGATTACTATGAACAGGACTGAACAGGGCCACCACACGGAAGGCAGAAAAGAAATTTGGACAGAATAGTACAGTGTGCCTTAATAATCCATAATGGAAAAGGCTGAAAATTCAGGAATGGAAAATTCTATTATGGTTCCTTACATATCACCAAGAAAAGAAAAATACTATTTAATTGTCTCTCAGGAAAAAAAAATACTAGCAGGGCCATGAAACTTATTCTGACCTTGAACATTTTGATATTGTGGAAATTATGCCCCAAATGGCTACAAGTTGAAGTGTTAATGAGACATTGAGCACAATCCTAACCACGTCTTCTCAAAAGTAAGCCCTATTGTGTTACTCCCAGGAAAGTGTCTCTAGGAGTGCAGAGAGCTGATGGAAGAATTTGCATAATGCAGTATTCTAGAAAGGAAGCCCATGTTGTGCACATTTCATGAACTTTGCACAGACATTTTTTAAAAATTGGATTAGCTATGGCGTCTTTCAATATTATGAAATACAAGTTGTATTCTTCAGTGCCGAGAGCTGTTCTAATTGCCAGAAATACAGTAAATGTCCCCATCACTCTCTTGGTTTAATCTCAACGTAATTAGCTCCTTGCACAATAGAGTGCTTAATTTGAATGGCTGACAGGGCTCATTAACTTACAGAAGTAATTCCTGAAATTTCTGTTCTCAAAATTGGGATTTCAAATATCCAGAGAGTGTTTTTGCACAAGGTGTCACAGGATTCTTTCCAGTATCTCGGTATTAGTTTAGAGCATGACGCTAGTTACTTCAATGTTAAAGATATATGGATGCCGTCATCTCCTTAGTGGTGGAAGAGGAGCTCTACAATTTAATCAGAAATGCATGCATGACTCCTTCAATGCCATATGGAATTGAAACAATAAGTGATTATCTGCATTGGCTGCCAAATAAAAGTCTATCTCTCCAGAATGGTGGCTGAACATAATTGTGTATTGTTTATCTTTTTCTTGCAGTTCATGCAAGTATAGTAGCAAATTGCTTGCAACCACATGATTAATTGCATAAAACAAATCTATTTATAAGGATGGCATTTTTTACATACTTCATCCTCAACTCCGAGTGCCACTAATTTCCTGGAATCTGATTAACTCGGTTACAGAGGTTACGGTTTGTTTGTCACAAAACTGGGTTGTAGTTGATGAAGCTTGCTGTTCTGTTCCAGATCCCTGCTCAGTTTGCTTAAGAATTGGGCAGACGCATTGCTTTTAGAAACTCTAAAGTAGGGGTGTTAAGCTCCGCAGGCCAGAATAGGCCACGTGAGCTCTTACCTGGTCCTCGGACTGAGATGTCACTGTTGAAAGGATGGCATGTTCTATTTGATCTCTCCCATATAATGAAAATATGATCAAGACATTCATGTTTTTATGTCATTTGCAGCTCATATTCCTAAATGAGAAAAGGGTGTTTATTTCTGGTGACGATCTGCTTACTGACTTCAGATGCAATCCTAAGGGCAAAATCCATAGCAGTCATGGGTCCACACAGTTACATCACCCTCTCGTGTTATCTTATGGAAAGTCATCTTAACTCAAAAGAGCTTCAACTCAAAACAGCTTTTAACTCAAAACAGCTTCACCTTGTGTATTTTGCTTTTTTGTTGTTGTTTCCTAACAAACTGGATATGGCTTTCCATAGTTGTAGTATAGTACAGTAAAGGGTTTACACTTATGCCCATTTGTTTGTGCTAAGTACTGGCATTTCAAACTACTGTACAAAGTACTGCGTATACATGTCATTTATTTGTACTGAATTTCCCATCTTCTGAGATTTCACACTGCAAGTCTGAGATGAATGGTAACAGCTTCCATTTAAACAGCTTGACACATCTTGAAACAACTTGTCTCTGTGTTTAAATTTTACATTATTTATAAATAGATAGGTAGATAGATGGATATTTTAAATAGGATTAATCTCCTTTAGGGAGAGTGATTTATCTGCCTAAGGCTGGAATCCTAACCACAAATTCCTGGGAGTAAGTGCTATTGAACTCAATGGGACTTACTTCAGACACTCTTAGGATTGCACTATAAATGTTTCACACTGACATGATTGCTTTTAGATTGGTATATTTGACCCTATGTTTGATTAAAGTGTTATAAACAATGTGTTGATTGGGATCTACAGTATACAGGACTCAGGTTTTACTTTAATTCTTCTTCTACTTAATACTGTTTCCTTTGCCTCCTAATCTCAAATTTGTTGAATTTCCCAGTTAACAGTCCACAATTTCAGGTATTGATGTCTCAGGAATGATTCCTGGGTCATACAAAAATGACCCAAGTGAGATTACTGTGACTAAATTTAAACTTAAAAATCTTGAATAAACTTTCCTTGGAAGTTGCTAAACCTTGACTGTTTTCCTCCAGAGCATTGGTATTCCAAATTGCTACAGCACTGACAGCTCCTTTTCAATAGTAGTGAATCAGGAATGCCACCAGCTGGTAACTTGAAGATTTAGTGCTTTGCCCCTGTTACTGGAAACAGTGTTTAATTTATCTAATCCTATATACCGTATTGTGATATTTGAAATTTTTAAGCAGAGAGGCAGAGGTTGTTCAGTGGTTAAAGCTTGTCAAACTGTAGGTTGGCAGGTTGATGGATCATCACAACCTAGAAGAACCCAGAACCTCACAACTGGGTCCTGTTAGAAATTATTGAAGGAATAATAGGAAACTATGCTTTTTATGAATGTGTAAGTGACAATTACTCTAGTTATTAAAGAGTGTATTGGTTTATTTGGAAGAGTTTTGGACAACATCTTTCTGCTACTATACTTGCATTCATGGTTAGTTATAATCTCTTTAGGAATAGATCTCTCCCTGTTTGTTTTTGGTTTATTATGTATTCTAAAGCTGAAAGGTTTTGTGATGCTTGAGAGGATTACTGCATCCAAAACCACAAGCCAGGGTAAATACATTATAGCTCATAACAGTTAGGCATAAAGATTTTTATTTTGTCCCAAACACCTTTGGAGAAATTTAATAGATTTGCATTAAATTATCCTAGCTTGATTGGTTTGAACGTTCCAGTTTTTGCAAGAAAGAACTGTTGCTGCTGCAAGCTGTCATGGCTAATTTTCTGAAATTGGGCCCTAAATGTTTAGGACATACAACCTTGTAATTATGATTATAGATAAATTTGATTTATCTTACCTTTTCACAAACCAACACAAACATTGGTTGTCCAGTCATCAGTTTGTTTCTGAAAATTAGTTAGAAATCTTACTCAAATTATTACTGTTTTTGCTTTTTGTATATATTATAACAAGCCATATGAAAACATATGTATATATTATAACAAGCCATATGAAACACTATAATCCCTTCCTATTTTTACTGATTTTTATGGCAGGGGACAAGTTTCTCTTATAGTGGGTTAAGGATCATTCAGATTCTTTATGAAGCTTTGTGTCTTTGTGAATAATTGTTCAGGATTTATCTCAAATATCACTTGAGTCTGTCATACTGTTATTCTGATCTAAGTAATAATATAGTAATATTAAATAATCATCAGCTCAGTTACATCACTGAATGATACCTTTGGCTTTGACAAGTCACTATTTCCAAATTTCTCAAATTGTTCACAGTGCTGAAAAGAGATGTTGCTGAGGTTTTAATGAACCATCATAGACTGGGCAAATTATGGATGATAATATCTATCCTTTTTTATTCATACTTTCGGAAAGCATATCTATACATGAAATATACAGACACCTCAGTCCATAAAGAACAAAATGGACTGTAATAATGGATGATTTTACAAATGGATTTTGAATTGCAGTTTGTTTTTATAAGAAAGACCAATATGATTTAAAATGTAATCTACTACTGTATTAATGTAATGCAAGCATAGTATAATTGTCATTTTCATCTCCTGTACAAAATCCATAATAATCTGTTAAGGGCTCCTGTTTAACATAAAGAATGAGTGATTTTTTATGAGTTACTGATTAATTTAAAGAATGGCTTTGGAGGAAAAAAACTTGTCTTTTGAAGCCAGATATAGATCTTTCACAATAGACCACCTACTGTATCTATGATTGTTGCCTTCCTACTGTACCAAAGGTACAAAGACGTGATATTTTTTTAAAAAACGTTTACTGGCGACTGTAATGCGCAGCTACTAAGCAGGTTCAAAATTTAAGTTTATTGCATATTGCATATAATAATGAGATATATGATAATAATAAAATTACAAAGGCATTCCATGGACTGTCCTTCCCTTCCCAACACACTTCCTGAAGCCAAGTGAGCAGGTGGGCACTCAGAAGATCAAAAATAAATGATTCAGTTGTCTGGGGAAATAGTAAAAATATAAGGAGATTCTTTTTTTTGCTTGTCCATATATGACAAGCCCAATATATGTATGTATGCAGCAAGATGCATGAACTTTGTATCTAAATCTTAGCTCTAAGCATATATAATTTGTTGTGCAACATACATAGTACATACATGTTATACAACCGACATAGTTACGGTGCCACCCATGGGAAACCTATGGGAAATGCATAGAGCAATCCAGAGTAAGTGCTTCTTTCATCTTCCCCCATAGTTACTGTGGATTGTAGGGATAGAGTTGGAAGGGACCTAATATGTCATCTAGGGCACAATCCAGAGTAACTACTGAGAGTCCTTGCTCCGGTGTAAGAACAATTTAACCTGGATTGCAATGTGAATTTCCCATAGGTTTTCACTAGGTAGTGCAGTGTCTCTTACGTGGTCCCATAGTTACTCTGGATTGTAGTTCTAGTCTAACTCCCTAACTATAGTAGGAAACCCTCCAAGAAGTTCATCTCCAACAGGTACTTGTTGAGCCTTTGCTTAAAGATTTCCAGTGAGGGAGAGTCCACACCTGCCTTGGCAATCTATTCCACTGCCAAACTGCCCTTACCATCAGGGTAAGAGTACCATCCAGTGATGGGATTCAAAGAAATTAACAACCAGTTCTCTGTCCATCTGGCAGCCACTTTTAAATGGCTATTTTTAAACTTTATATGTCCTATCTCTTGTTAACAACCAGTTCTATATAGTAGGTGTGAACCTGCTGGAGCCCACCACTGATACCATCAGGGTACCATTGCTAGTTAAAGGGATCCTATTAATGTTCACCTTTTTGTTTTAATTGTTACAGCATCAAATTAACATCCAGAGTTATTCAGGTAATGTGTTTATTACAGAATGAAAAACTAGATTAAAATTGTTCTGTTTTCTTTGTTATGTATAATAGCATAATTTCAGCCAGTTATTTAATTGCCTTGATTTATATCAACCCAGTCTGATTTTAAAATTACTCCAGAGTAGGCATACGAGCATTCAATAACAGTTAATTCTGAATGTCTCTAAACCTATATATTATCTGAATGTTTCTAAACATATATATATATGTGTATATATATATGTGTGTGTGTGTGTGTGTGTGTATATATATATATATATATATATATATATATATATATATTAAAAGGAATCTGAGTTTGCTTTATATACTGTATTGAAACATATTTCTTCTTAGTTCATTTGCCAGCTTTCTGCTTCATCTGTTCAGGCTCATCTGCAATACGCTAACCTTCGAAGTGATGGAGATATGCATGCTGTCAGCAGATGTCCCTTAAAGGGGGAGAAATCCTATGTGCCTTTAGAAAATGATTAGAAGTAAGGCAATGAAGTGGTTTAGAGAGGTACCTGTACCACTCTAAGACATCTTCGACATGGATGAGAGGTTCAGCATTGTCAGTCTTTGATTGTATTGCAAGTCCCAGTAGAGAGAAGAAAGCTATGAGTGAAATAAAATTATTCACAGCAGAATTGGCTTTTTGGTATAAGGAGGTGGGATAGTGTAAAGTCGCAACCCTCCTCCACTCTGAAAAACTGAATATTCCTGTACTCCTGAGATTCTCACCTACTTCCGCTCTGCAGTTGCTGTTTCCTGCTGAAGGCAACGTGCATTCACACTAGCTTACTCCATGGTGAGATGGAGGAGGGATGCTTTATGTTCCTTTCAACCTTGAATTCTGATGAGCTCTGTCCTGAAGAGAAGAGCCAGCCGGGTTTGATAGCAGCTAAGAAGAAAGGCTTGACTTGCACTTAGAAGTGTGTCCACGTCTTTAAAATGATCTTTACACCAACGGTTTGGCACAGCCAAAGGAGACCATAACAGCACTTTCTCATGTGACTTTAGCATAAAGGCAGATCCAATGCAATGTTTCTCTCTGAAGGCAGATCTCTGGAAAATCTTGACCCCGTTCCTGTGAGTTGGAATAAGAGTCTGCCTCTGGTGTAACACCACCCACAGCAGCGGCAGCCTCCATCCGGCAACTCAGCCAGGCAGCCCTTCTTTCTATGTTGTGGGAGCCAGCGTGGGCAAAGCATCCACGCTGGGGACCTCGCCAGTTTCCACAGTAGGAAGCGTTGCTTCCTCCATAGAAACAACACATGCATGCACACTCTGTAGCCTCCAACACTAACCCTACAATCCAGAGTAACTACGGGAGCACGTAAGAGATATTACATGTACTCATAGTTACTGCACCATCTAATGAAAATCTATGGGAAATTCATACTGCAATCCACAGCAAATTGTTCTTACACCGGGGCAAGGACTCCCCGTAGTTACTCTGGATTGTGCCCATAGTGTGCATGCGCACTGTAATCCTACCTGTAATGGCTGCCCGGCCAGCCTGAACTCAGCTGCCACTGCCTGTAAGTGCCCCCAAGCATCCTCCCATCCCCCCAGATAGCCGGACATTTGTTTATTGGTCCGGATGGTCCGGTCTAATAAGCAAAAGCCAGACACGTCTGGCAGTTTCTGGTCATCTGAAAAGCCTGTCCTTTTCCTGGGTCTATGTTCTACCTATTTTCTTTTCATCAGCCCCATTTTTTTCTCCTATATTTGTGATTCCTTAGAAAATTCCCTTGTACAATGTTAGAGAAATCAGACCCAGACCCTGTTGTACTCTATGATGTCATTTTTGGGTTCCAAATGAACTGTTTCAATGTCACAGTCAAATAAGAAGTACCTTAATTGTAAGAGGCATCTAGATAATAGTCTGATGTTCTTTTTTTCTTCATTCCCTCCATTATGCATTGCCAATAAACTGTGTGTTTGTTCCTTTCCTTTTTTAAATAAGATGTCAAATGCTTCTGCCAACTAGAAGGTGCATCGTCAGAGAAATTGAGTAAATCCAAGATTTAAGGTGGTTCCATGATCTGGCATCAGTTTCAATTTAAATGCATTGTAAATTCATTTTTTATGTCTGGATTTTGCGTTTCTGTTTTGGCTGTTTGCTACAAAACTCCACAAGAGACTTGCGTATGTTTGCTATTTTATTCAGGATATACAGCAGGATTTATGTAAGGGCTGGAGATTATGAGGGGGAAAAAGAGGCCAAAGAAGGAATTACTGATCTTGTCAGTGATACAGTCTTAAACTGTTTAGGTTTCAACGACAGGGAAAGTTTTGTATTTATGATACTTTTCAGGAAATGTCAGAGTGTCATCCAGTAAGCATTGCCAGTAGATGAATTTTGTATTTTAGGTTTAATCCTGCATACATTTGAGGTATGTTTGAGAGGTCTGCGGGATACAGTGGTAGACTGGAATATGCCAGTGTATGACATGCTGAGTGTGCACAGTTCCTTGTGTCAAGATTGTTTCCCAAAGTGTGCATACCAGAAAAAATTTACATTTTGCCTCTCTTCTGCTAGACACTGTGGTTGATTATCCCTACAATCCAGAGTAACTACGGGAGCACGTAAGAGACATTACGTGTACCCGTAGTTGCTGCACCACCTAGAGAAAACCTATGGGAAATTCATATTGCAATCCAGAGCAAATTGTTCTTACACCGGAGCAAGGACTCCCCATAGTTACTCTGGATTGCGCCCTAAGTAAAGCAAAGTTTGCATTAGCCACTGCCTTCATGTGCTCTGTTTTGTATTAATGGAACTGTTCCATTTTTTTAATCTTTCTGATCTTGGCAGAAGGCTAAAGATCTAGACACAATACAGTTTATGACTTACTAGGAACTATCAAACTTGTTTCTGAAATTTCATTTTAAATATTTCTCTTCCCTTCTAAAAAGTCCAAAGTTGCACATGTAGTCTTCATCTCAATTTTATATAGGCAAAAAGGCAATTTCTTCAGTGTTTGTACCATGGAAGACAGTGTCCACTATTTGTGGATTGGAGTTTCTTCCATTCCATGACGGACACGACATGGGGATACCTGGCCAGCCTGTGGCAAGGGCACATCACCAGGATGTTGCCTTTCCCACCGAAGTGGTACTTGTTTATCTACTTGTGTAAGAGTTATTTGGACTTGAACTTGACTCTAAGCTCTCTGTAAACCCTTGACCTATGGACTTGGCCTTGTGACTACCCCTTTGACTGTTGATTCAAACAATACAAACCTGTGCGTGGAATACACTGTTGTGTTGTTCCTTGGGACTATTTGCTTTCCTGGCGTTTTCCCACCGCACCACTCTGCTTTGCTGGCAGGAAGGGACAACCATCCACCCTCCCGAAAGCCCAGAACAGCAGAGGACTTATGCTGGGGTTTATGGTTGCCTAAATGGAGATTAGGATTGCAGCCTCAGCGGTTTAAAACTCTTTAAAACCCTGCATTGCCTACTCTTGAGACCCAATGTGCTTTTTGAGTCTTAATAATTGTGAAGAGACAAGCACAAGGCCAGTCAATCTGTGGCTGTTGAAGTTGCATTGCTTGGGAAAATGCTGAACTTCAATACACTATAGGGAACAGTCCCCTCATAGGTGTGCTGGGCAGCAAGTGACCCGTCAGAGCTATTCGGCTTCTGGCTATACCATAACCGTAACACCAAGATCATCTGTCTCTAGCTTCCATTTCTAAGTTGATCTCCATTTAAGTATGACATTATGTTTCTCTGTGGTGAGAGCAAAGTGGTGGCAAATTGGGAAAAATGTTTTGCTAGGTAGCTGGAAATTGTTTTAAATTAGAGCAGGCTCATCATAGTCACAGACAGAAAGCAGTTCAGGTAAAGAGCTTCAGTGCACCATACAGCATGTGCAATTACAGTCCTTGATACTAACACCGAGAACTCAGCAGCGAGCTTTGAACACTTATGGTCAAATGATCACCACACTGCATTAAAAAATATTCTTTGAGATTGTAATCTTCCTCTTTTAAAATATGGGACGGTGCTACTCTATTTACATTGTAACAGGGAATCTAGTACATGCTCTTAGTCCAATTATTTGCAGCTCTTTGACCCGCAACTCTGCTTTTGGTTTCATAACCTCTTCAACAGGGGAATTCATTAGAGCTGTGCTCCAAATTACACAAGAGACAGTGTTATTAATTCTCTGTGAGATGGGACTTTGCATTAAAAAAATCCTTTTCTCGGCTTTGTTCGCATGGAAACACTTAACTTCATAGGAGCAATTTTTTATATAATTCTTAATGCTTGGGAATGACCTTATGGGTTAATGCTGGCTAATAGCGGAACAGAAGGTGTAACAGGGTAATTAAAAGTAAAATTTGATGTGCTCAAAAAAACCATGTTCCCAGTTTCCCAACACAGGAATGTAACAGATGTTGTTACAGCATCCACACTGTTATCCTGATAGGTGACACGTCATTATCAACAACTGTTGATGAAGTTGCTTACTAATGCCCTGGAGACATGATGTTGTAGAGGTGAAGACGCTCTAATTGGAATACACTTACATCTCCCTGTGTTAATATTTGTTTAAAGTCGTTATCTGGGTTATTGGAACTAGGGTATTTTGGGAAAGCAAATATTTTTCCCCTTTCAGACATTTTCACTGTTAGAAAATATTATGTAGTGACAACTGATCTAGGCAGGTTTGGCAATTAACTGAATGCACCCCTTTTTCCATTTTGATACCTTGTTTGATCACAAGTTGAATTGAAGTTGAGAAATATTCACAGAGTTTGCTTCCGACTTTGTTCTTCTTTCAGTGATTAAATTTACACCCTGATCCTAAACATTTATACTATACTATCTGCCCGCGATAGTAAGATATCAACCCAGCCAAAATGATGTATAATATCATTGTGAATCTGTTTCTGCTGCAGATCTTATACGGTTCCATCTCAAGCAAACATTTCCATTACAAGTAATCAAATTAGGATATGTGTGTGTGCAACTATAGAAACACATGGTATTTGTGTGTACAAATGTGCTTGAAGCATAATTAAGGCCAATAAAAGTAAGTACCAATTAGAAATTAAGGGGATGAGTTTTAACCCAAACCTACCTAATCTCATCTATATCACCTGGGTGTGTGCTGAATCTAACAGCCCCGTAATTCTCTTCTAGGTAAGGGATAATTTGTTCCCTACACAGGGAACATGACTGGAAACATGACTGGAAACATGACTGAAACATGACCTATGACTGGAAATTTCAGGATTTGTCCTCTCTTTTAGCCTTCTGTCCATGTGTCCTCCAAAAGGGCTTCATTGTCCTCCATTTTGGCTTCATTTTGGAACTTTGCAGTGGTGTGCAGTACCCCATCATGTCATATGTCATTGGATTCGTATTGTAGAGCAAATTCCAATGTAACAATTGGTTTTGAAATATCTCCTTCCTATCAAAAGTTATGTCCATAAAACTAAAATTTAAAAATATTCATTGAACTCTATGGGAAAGTGAAAGTGCCCAATATCACAGCTTTACTTGTGAGTAGGCAAACGTGCCTTTGTCTGCTAGAAAGGCCAGGCTGAGAGGAATCCAAGACCCTCCTTTTGACGTTTGGGATCTGGTCACCCTGTCCCTAGCACAGGAATAAGCCTCCACTGCCCAAACGAGCACCTGCAATTTTGCTGCATCTGCAAGTCTGAGAGAATCCAACAAGATGAATGGATGTTAGATTGGATTAAAGTGGACTGGAAATCCGAAGAAACACTGCAGTTAATACCCCTTTCCAGGTCTCAACATGGTTCGTGCACTGGTCTCCAACACTGTTCCTCCCGCTCCCCAATCTGTTTTTCCTCCCTCAACACCCACCCTCATATTGACCTACTGGCATTGAGACTTTCCTGACTTGTTTGATGCGCAGGTGTCATAATTTGTGGCAATGGCTCAGCCAAAACCATAGGGTATGTTGCCTTTTGTGACAGCTATAAAGCATACTACGTTGCCAGAACATAGGTTCTCCCATGCTTAGGCTCAAAGAGATTAGGTTATTCATCACACCTAAGCCCATTTCATTACTTACAGCTGGATTCAATCATGGCTAACTTTTGCTAGCTCTATTTTAATCATTTTTAAAAATATGGGCTGTGACATGCCATTTCATTTTATATGCAGTCAGGACAATATTGCAAGATACATATGGATTTTTAAAATACTTTTGTTCTGGGAACAGCATGCGGTTTTTGAAACCACAGTGCTCTGCTGTATGCCACCCTGATCATAGATCTCTTTTGTTATAGCAGCCTGCTGAACTTCCATTAGGGGTAATATTGGGGCAGCATCATTGTACAATATATAATACAGCACCAGTTATTAAATCCAAGGCAAAGACTACTTTCGTTCTCATGATGTTGAATATATTTGATCTAAAAAGCTGAATTTGGATACTGAATGTGTCCTGCTGTTGGCAGAAAAATAATGGCTAATAACTTTTTTTCATTTTAAGTGTTATATTTCTTGTCAAGTTCAATTTGTGCATATTGGCAAGTTCACAATTGAATAGCTTAGATTGTACAATAGGAGGATACGCAGTATATGTACTGTACAGAGGCCATCCAGAAAAGCCCTTAGTATTGTAATCATATACTCATATACCTAATTAATGGAGCTCATTCTTTTTCACCCTGCTTTTTAATTGCACAAAATGCAGAGTATATCTCTGGTGGTTCACTTTTTATAAGTTTAAAGCAGGAAGTTGGACAAATAAACTATAAATCTGAATTTTCTTCAACACAGAATAATCCTGCTCTTAGATCTTTGTGCTTTATACATAAAATTACTTGATATAGTTGGTGAATTCAGAGCTTTCAGTGAATATTGATATTTCTCTGTTTGTATTTTAGTAAAGAGAGTGATTTTACTTGTATTATCTAAACCTAATTATTAGAGGATAAGACCCATTGAATTTTGTGGGACTTACTTCTGAGTAAACCTGCATAGGCTTTTATTGCACGTTTCTATGGATTTATCACTGTGTCAAAAATATTGGGCTAAATTATCATTGTGTTCTTCTTGTGAGGTTTCCAAAGGCACTGGCCAGATGTTGTAGGAGGCTAAGCAGTGACCTAGATCAGGGGCCTCCAAAGTTTTTGGCAGGAGTGCCATATCATCTCTCTGACACTGTGTTGGGGGGCAGAAAACTAATTTACATTTCAAATTTGAATACATTTACAGTATATATAAGAATGTATTGTAGTGGATTACAAGGCTTGCCCAAGGGGTCTTGCCAGGGGGCACATTGAGGCTTGCTGAGGGTCGCATCTGGCCCCCAGGCCTGGGTTTCGAGACTCTTGTTCTAGAAGTCACTTTGATCTGATCCAGGTGAGCACCAGATGTCAGTTGCATATGCATGGAATATTGTCCTGATTTTCCTCCAAAGATTCCTTTTTCAACACCTTTGGGGTGAGCAGTGGATATGGAAGTGTTAAGATGCTTCCCCAGTTCAGTTGAGTGTGTTCATGCACATTGACTGAAAGAGGCAGTAGACTTTTTAAATCAAACTTGCTGCTTGCACGGAGACACTTATTGCTTCTTAGTCTTCCTTTTCATGACATGGTTAAGAAATTAGCACAAGTCAGATACAGAGCAAACAGGAATCAATTATATTTTATGAAGTTAAATAGACTTGAATGGAAATTCTTTTTATAATGGCATGTATTTAATGGCACTTTTTATAATGGCACATACCCAGTATTTATTATTACCATTAATCTACATAAAAATGAATGATATTGATAAAAAATGTTAGTTACATTGATTTGTTTTGAAACTTTAATTCCAAGTTCTGGACTGGGTTATACAATGTAACCAGCTTGTCCTGATTGGTGAGATGGAGAACTAACGAAAAGACACAGGTAAATTCACAATACTGTATAGTTCAGTTGCTGAAAATTTCTCTTTTAGTGGAAATTAGTTCAGAAGAAATTTATTAGAAATTAGTTCAGAAGGACCCAGGAATTTTATATAACAAGTAGGTGACATTTATAGAATTGGAATGCTTGAGGGACCAGAGGATTACTTTGGAGTTATCCTCAAAATTGGGAGTTCCAAAGTGAAATTCCTCCATTTACAGCCTCTTTACATATTAAGATTTTGAAATAAAACCACATGGTGACTACAAGAACAAGGATGATAGGCAACAAGGAGACACAGGGGCAATCGTTCCTTCTGATTACTCTCTCTCAGTATAGGTGTTCCTTGTTATCCACTAGGGTTCTGTTCCTAGTGGATAAAAAAAATCAGTGTATAAAGTGATTAAAAAAATCAGTGATTAAAAAAATCAGTGTATAAAGAAAATAATGGAAAAATAGGTAGAAAGACTCATTTCCAGGTTTCTTGCTCTTCTGTTGCACCTAATGGAATCCGGTTATGCCTCAGTATCTGGAGGGGTTTAATTCTGGGGCTGAAAAATGGAATGACTGCTTGCATGACTATCTCTCTATAACAGTAGAAAAGCAGCTTTTTTTAAACTGTGATTTGCAAGGGACATTTGTGATGACTCAAATCCATGTATAAAAAATCAATGTATAACAAGTTTGGACCTGTATATGCAAACTTTGCCATTACATAGAACACTTCAATGGAAAGTATAGAAAGATCAGCAGTACTAGATCTATCTGGAGGAAGATTTCTATAACTGCCCCCACCCCACAGGACAGGTATGGCTACATTGGTGCTGGAAAGTCATATAGGATTGAGCCCTAAGTTGCATTGATTTCAGGGTAGTTTCTGTGTGATCTTTTTTTCTGTAAAATGATACTATTTTCAAGGGACTAACTTTTTGACATATAATACAATGAGGTTAAGAAATGCCAATTTCAATCCCATCCATGCAGTAAGTGCTTTCTTGGTAATGATTTTGTTTCAGTATTATTGTGGCTACAGTAGAAAACATTATAAATGTTTAATTTTCTTTTTAAAAACAATATTCATCTGAAAGGCAAATTGACACACCATATACAGTATTTGCTAGCTTTTGCGTTTTAAAATTAAAATTTAATTATGAATTCATGTACCATGGTGGATGGCTTCTTTAAAACAGCTTTACTTACTGATTTGAAGTTACACAGCTCACTCAAGCTCGCAAATAGCTTATCTGTTTCATGTGGAACTAGTAAAGGGCCTGTCAGTACAGTAGGCTACAGAAATACTCATCTGTTTCCCCATGGCCCAGCAATTTTCTATCTTAAATGAATGTATTATCCAGTCCTAATACAAGAATATAGTTCTCTCTTGTGCAAATCCTCTGAGAGCCTCTGGCCTTTCCCATCACCCTTAATTCTTAATGATCATCCCATAGAATGTAGCTGGGATGAACCATCTCAGACCCTTTACTGGAAAGTTGACAGGGAACTTGGATAGGAAAACACTTTAATCTGAAGTCATTTTTTGAAAAGCTAAGGATATTGAGATTTCAATATATTTTTGAGACTTTTTTGTTTGATCTTTTGACTTGTTTTGTCTTTTGTTGCAAACCATAAAATGAATTCTTTTTCCCCCAGTATTCATTATATTTTATTACTGATATCTTTCACCTTTTTGTCAACTTTTGTTTTTTTTTTCCTTTCTAAAAGAGAGTGTAGCAATGAGCTGGGATTTTAAAAACAACAAACTCTTTGATATTTTGTAGACCTTTTGTGCAAATGCAAAATGAAGTTGGCACTTTAAAGAAAATAGTGATAAAACTTGTGGGTTTCATTTTAATCTGTGTTCTCCCTGAAGTCAGTTCAGATCTCATTTTTTTATGATAGTCTCATTAAATTCAGGTACATTCAAAAATTTTATCAGTGACATAACTGATGTTGCTTTTTTCAAGTGAGCAAGGATGTTGGATGGGGCAGCAGGACTTTGAAATATTTTACATGGAATAGTAGAAAAATAATTGTAGGACTCATCCTGATCATTGAAGAATCCCATTCATCCTTGTGGAAGTTATATTTACTGTTAGGTTGTAAGAGCTGAACTAGACCTTGCATTGGTAAAATGCATTGGATAGTAACATGCATTGGATCATAAACCATCTTTTATTCATAATTGCAAACCCGAAACTTTCTATTATCTCTTTTGCCCTCATCCATTGCGATCATGGTGGAGGTGATGGGAGAAAGGTGGAGAAATTATCCATGATTTGGATATGTGCATTAAGGGCATCTTTATTCTATATAACTTCCCAAGAGCTATTGCATTGTCAGTGGGTACACACTTCAACCCAAAAGAGAGTTTCAGGCTGGAGTTTTCTGAGTATGGGAACATGTTTCCTGGTGATAAGTCCTTGCTGCCACACTAGATTTACTCACTAGGTTTACTCACTAGACCACTAGTTCTCCCCACATTGTGCAGGGCAAATCTGGGTGGATTGAGGATAGAAAGGGAAATAGAGTCAGTGGTGCCTCTGATACCACCATATTCCCAGCCTTAATCTACCCTTTTGCTTACCTCAATCTCCATCCCATTACCTCCTGTCCCATACTGTCCACTTCCTATCCACCTCCCCATACTTTGACCTACTGGTGCTGGAACTCTTTCTCCATCCTCTGGCAGACAAACCTACCTGCTTGCCACTTGCAGCAGCAGCCGTGTATGGCGTGTTGCATTTTGCCATGGCCATATAGGACCTTCTGCTGTCAGAAAGCTAGTTCCAGCAGCTTAAGGTCCAGTTATGACTGGACCACAAATAAACTGTTGGTGTGAGTTGACTGAAAAAGTGAGTGTTTTATTCTGCATCTAAGCCAACCTCCTGTGCAGTAGAATATGGGCACTAACAAACAGCTGCAGTGTAGTGACTCTTGGCATCTGTGTTGGAGGGAAGACGGTTTCTGGAGAAGAGCTCCATCATATCCCATCTGCTACATCTCTCTTGTAGTCCCCCCCCCCCCACTTTCTAAATGCTCATGGGCTGCCTGCATTATGAAACGTAGATCTCTTGCTGAACCTGTAGCTTTACTTGAAGCCTGGCTGGCTGCAATGTTTGGAGGCCTCAGGGCACTGGAAATTGCGCCAGTACATCTCTGCGAAGCAGCTGAAGCACCAGCCTTTGTATCACTTTCCAAGGAGGGTCAAGGCATCACCAGCCTGTTGCTGCAGTGACAGTGGGTGGTATTGCACAGTCTTTGGTTCCTTGCTGAAGGAGAAGCAGACTCTCTCTCCCTCTCTCTTTTTTTTTCCCCTGCTGTTGACTTGGATAACTGATGCTGTGGGAAACAAGAGGGTTTCAAAGATTGGATTTGTTGTATAGAGCTCCAATCTGGTTCAGCTACAAAAATTCACTTAGGGTGCACCATCCTTCCCCACCTGCCCAAAGCATCTGATCTCCTTTCTCCAATTTTACAATATATTCACTCAAGAATTTAAGACTGGATTATATCAAAGGGACTGGACCACTAGGTACTGCACACATGTATGTCATAACTCCAGAAGAAATGGCTTATTTTCCATACAGAAGGTGCTGTCGCTTCTTAGATCAGTCTGGTCCTTCCCATGTTTTAAATCCTTTGCCTCATAGGTTGCAGTCTTAACTTCCAGGTAGGCTGGCCTAAGCCCCAGCATAAGTCCTATGCAGGCCTGGGGATGACACAAAAGTGCCTGTGTTTCCTGGCGGAGGGTTAGGCCAGTGCACAGACATGCGCTTGCCTCCCTACATCACCCAGGAACAGGAAGACCGATGAGTTTTGCCAACCTAGGTTAGGATTGTACCCCTAGTCCTTTGAATTCTCTGGTCAAATGAACTACAAAATATTTCTATTAGTTTTCAAACATGGGGTGAAAATGCTATACTCTGGAGCATCACTTTCCTTGCTCCTGCTTTCTGGATCTTAATCATTATCAGGCCCTTACATGTTTTATTTTAAAGAAACAAATTGCAGACTAAAAGCAAGCTGTAGAAATGGCAAATGCTTTATGGAAGCCATTAGATTCCCTCACATACTGATAAGAGCAGAAAATAGCTATAAGAAATGGATAAGAAGCCAGGCTTATTGCACAGACCTGCATGCTATTTTACTATGTAAGAATCTAAGACAGTCCCATTAAATTGTAGTTTTCCATTTGTATGAAGTAACCCAGTTGTAATTTTTACTTAGGAGACTTCTAGTGAGGGCTGATACCCCAAACTGCTATATCTGTCTTGTATGCGTTTACTACAAAACCAGAACTGTTTGAAATAGTGCTTTGCAATCTGGAAATTGCCATAGATATTGGATTTATCTCTGAACACAGAGTGCAAACATTTGGTGAAATTTAGGCCAGCACAACCCACCAATCTCCCTGTTCCCCTGGTGGCATGGGGAGGCCAATGCATGTCTGTGCAATGGCCTAAGTGCCCCAAGAGTGGTGCAGAAGTACCTTATGGAACTTTTGTGACACCTTCAGGCAAGTGAAGGACTTGAGTCAGCCTAACCAGGAGTTAGGATTGCACAGATAAGTCTGGTAAGCACATCTTCTGATATACGGGTGATGTTGAATGCTATATCTAATTTTTCAAAACTTGTGTAAATTTTGCTATTTTTTGGTTTCACCTTGAAAGAGCATCACAATAGGAAAAGTTTTCAGGGGATAAACTGGTTTGGAAAATGTCACTAATCATCTGTAGTTCTTTGGGGTCTGGTGGCAATAGCAGAAAATGTGGAAATATAAATCTTGAGCTTGCAGGAGACTTGGAAAGAAAATTAAGACATTGCTAAACTTGCCACTTTTATAGTTTATAATTTCACGAGGGATTAAGGCTGCAATCCTAAGCGTCAGTTAGGTTGTCGTAAACCCCAGCTTTTAAGTCCTGTGCTGACCTAGGGGAGTCACAAAAGTGCTAAAAGACACTTCTGCCCCACTCCTGAGGGAGGTTTAGGCCAGGGAATAGACATGTGCTTGCTTCCCTACATCACCATGAGAAGGGGAAGACTGATGAATTGTGCCAGCCTAGGTTAGAACTGCACCTTATGACTTTTTTATGTCTCTTATGAGAATTGGAAACATAGGAAGGAAGTGAAGAACTATTATTCCCACAACCATTATTCGCCTAAGAAACAGAAATGATTGCAAGGTGAGGGAAAGCCTCTCAAATGATTATTCTAATCCCATTGTATCTCATTTTAATTTGTGCTAAAAAAACAAGGATGTCTACCAGTTTTTGTGGGAATTGTAGCTTTTGGGGCAAGTTCCTTGGAGATGTTAATCACTTGAGGCAAAATGAATGGTTTGTCCTGGTGGTTGCAGTTGTCCTGAGTAGAATTCAGTAGTAATAAGTATGGTATTTTTGTGTTGGTCTTTGACATATCTTTCTCCTGGGAGGATAAGCTTTTGTCTGACAAACAGCTTTAATATTGATCCTTCAAATAATCCATTTAAACGAAGAAGCACATCTGCATTAGTTACATAAGACTAAACAAAATATACTCATTCTCCTACTCAGTAGGTCAGGGTTCATTTACAATTTAGTTTTCCTGCATTCCAAAATCTCTGCTCCGAAGTGCTATACAAAGATCATTGTAAGCAGTTGGTTTGAAACCCGAGAACCGAGTGTCAGCCAGGATTCATTTGTGTGCAGTGTTCATGTACACATTTTTCCACTACTTTCTATATGATTCCAGTAGGGAGAGAGAGGAGTCATTAGCCAAACAGGATGACTGTATTTTAAAAAAGCAATTTGTATGTAACTCATTCTTCAGAATACTGCATATTGAACCTTGCTAATCTTGCTTTGGAAGTTGTATCTTGAGCTTCAGATGAAAAAAAAAATGCATAGTTGGTGGTGAGTCTTTTTGGTCCCTGGAAATCTTGAACAGTAAAATGAGGGGTTTTAAAAATGTATTCTGTTTTTGACAATGTTTTTATCTAGTTAATGTCAGAGTGAACTAATATTGATGGTGATGGTGGCATGACCCAGAATGTTGCCCAGTGCTGCCTTTGCACAGGAGGAAACCAAAGTAGCTCCTTACATCATTTTTGAAGACAGTGGTGGCAATAATCCTGGGGTGATGGGCACCCTGAATCTGGCACTCTTTGGGTTCCCATCAGTCTGCCAATGAAGCAGCATTTATGTTCTTTCTATATTGTAGGCTGCCCCTGCTTTCCATGTGGATTTCAATGCCTACAATCGCCATCAATGGAGAGGAACATTCAGAGTGGCTTCCACAGAGATTCAGTATAACTTTGTCCACTCCAACCAGATGTTTTCCATGGGCACCACTTCATTTATCTTTCTTTTGTGCTGCAGCTCAGACAAAGCCTTTCTAGCCTAGCCAATCCTTTATCCACTTTATCTTTAAGTATTCTGGTGGATGCTCTTCTGAAAACCTCTGCTGTACCTATTCTTCTGGGAGCAACTGGTTTTAAACAGGCAGGGTGGCAGGTCTGCTAGATCTGCTCAATTTTGACTGATCACAGTAGAGCTAGGAATATGGATCTGAGAGGTGGCTGTGTTGCTCTTTCAGTCAGGTGTGTTAGCTGTTAGTGGTTCCTTTCCAGAATATTAGTTAATGCTTTGGAGGCATCTTGCAGCTGTTCCTTCAAAACGAATTTGGGCTGGTGGATGCATGCCAAAGAATTGCGCCTTATTATGTTTTGAGCATTCAGTGCGCCTTCTGCCCTGCAGTTGTTCAGATCATTGCATTGCTATGTCATGTTGAATAATTTGCGGCATTTAGCGCTTAAATTGGCTCATTGCAGACAATCCAATTAGAATAAACTCTATTATCGTTTGGGTACCTTGGAATACAGTCGAGTGTTTAAGCGATGAGTATGCCATGCGGGTTCTGCCTTTGTTGTTGTTGATAGTTGAATGTCCTGAGGTCTTTTAGGCTTTTAAAGATTGGCTAGAAATGGCACTTCATATTGGAAGCCAGGTTGCAGGGAGAGCTGTTTCTGCAGAACTCAATACTGCTGGTCTCCAGTATCAGCTATCTTTCAATCTTTAGATATATGGAAAGACTAGCAGATAAAAACTAGAGTTTTCTCTCTTTTCTTTTTTTTCTCCCCTATTGGTATTGACATGTACGGTTTTGCTAAAGCATTAATCAAGGTCAGGAACATGCCAGTGTCTTAGAATCTGAATCAGGGTGATTTATGGGCCTTAAGCAGAGGACTGGCAGGCTTTAAACTTGACTTTTGCTCTTATCTGGCTATATACATCTGAAGTACAAAGAAAGACAGCTGAATTCTTTGTTGGCTAGGGATGTTTTGGGGAAAATGGCTCAGCAAAGAAAAGGTATTGAAAAACACCCTGTGAGATGGAGCTAATGTTTTAGCTTAGAGATGCCTATATAGGCAACAAATTTCAGGGTTATAGACTTGTGGTTTTGCTCATAGCCTATGGTCACATCTGGTAAATTATGACTAGCCTCAGGCATCCACATGAGTGTACTGATATTGTTGATATAGTTGCCTGTTCTAACTATCCAAGGACTCTGCCACTTCAATTATCTACTTTGATCTCTCTTCAGAACTTTAAAACAGTATACTGTATCAGTTTAAAAGTCCAGGTTTTTTCAGCTTTCTGAAAGAGCAACCCTATCTATGCATGTTTTCTCAGAAGTATGTTCCATTTATTTCAGTAGAAGTCCCAGATAAGGCTGTATAGTCTCAGTATTGGTAGGTAATTATTGATTTTCTCCTTACCTGTAAAGGTGTGTGTTAGCAGCAAGTAACGTAAAATTACCTCCTAAGGGTGTAGTCCAAGCCAATTTTGCAGCACAGGGTCAGGATAATGCAGCTTTGAAGAAGGGAACAAGCATTCCCTTACCTTGAGGAGGCCTCTGTGACAGGCACCCAGATACAGAACAAAAATGCTTTGCAAAGATGCAGACCATGTCTCGTTGGCTCAGCTATGCCAGAGCTGAAAAGTTGGTTAGGATTTGAGCCTAAAGGCATAATCCAAAGAAATTTAGGCCAGCCTAACTCGCCTGGCCTATCTTTCAATGATGGTGTGGGAAGGTTGGCGTATGCCTATGATTGGCCTTATCCCTCCTGGAGTGGGGCATTAGTGTCTTACTGCACTTTTGTGACTCTCTCGGATCAGCACAGCACTTATGTTGGGGCTTAGGCCAGCCTAAATGGAGGATAGGATTACAGCCTAAGTCTTACTGAACAAAAAAGGCAACTTCTTCAGCATCTGTACAGTGTGAGACAGTGTCCGCTTGTTGTGGATTGGAGTTTCCACACGATGTGGAAACGCGATGTGGGGATACCTAGCCAACCTGTCGCAGGGGCCTGTTGACAGGACATTTCCTTTCCCACCGAAGTGGTACCTATTTATCTACTTGCATTTGCGTGCTTTTGAACTGCTAGGTTGGCAGGAGCTTGGCTAAGGATGGGAGCTCACCCCGTCCGGCTGTACTCAGGCCTTGAACTGCTGGCCTGCTGTGTTGAATTCCAGTCAAGCAGTATTCTAACCACTCAGCCACTGCATCCCTCTCTAGGTCTTACTGAACATAGTGGGTTTACTTCAGAATAAAATAACCTCCCTTTCTAACACCTATCCTTAGTTTTGTTATTTGCCTGGCGAGGGTAAAATTCAAATGCAAGTAGATTTAAAGAACTGGCTAAATCAACTATGTCCTTATGGGGACAGAGAGAAGGCAGTGATGTGTTCCCCAGGATCGTGTCACTGCCTGGCTCACAGGGCTTTTTCAAACTGACCCCTACCCACAGCAGCCACGTAGTTGTGCAAGGAGCCCCATGGAACCCCTCTGTGGTGCTTGTTGATAAAATGATAAAATGAGAGTGCAACCACATACTGGTTGTAATATCAAAACTGAAAGTGGGTTACGATTGCATTTTATCAATGGTCTGAGGTGTAGGGAGCCCTACAGTGAGACCTAAACTGTCCCTAACTGCTTATCTGCCTCTAGATACAAGGAAAAACTCTTTGCTTTCCTGTGTCACACCTTTGCAGTGTTTTCTTTGTTTTTGATGATGCCATCCAAAGGGAGTGGCAAAACGTCAGGCTTTAAAATTCAATTTCTATAATAGCTAGAAAACCTGGGAGTAAATACACAACAGTAGTTTATAACTGGATAGAAAAACCTTTGATCTTAAACCCCTGTGAGTTTGGCAGCACCATGGTTCTGGGACTTGCATCACATCTTCCCCCTGCTCCTTAAAATGCTGGGGGATTCACTCTCAAGCCCACCAGTTTGAGTGGTTTAAATAAATGAAGGGAAAAACAATTATTTTGTTGTTGAAAGGAGCAGCCAGCCGAACAGTAGTCAGCTTTATACTCAAGTCTTTATTTTTTTCTTTCTTTTTTTAATCTGTAACCCCATTTCTTTACAATTCAAATCTTGCAATAGAAAAGTTCAAAGAGGATGTTTTACACATACAGTGCAATCCTAAGTCTACAAGGAAGTAAGTCCTATTGTATTCAGTGGGGCCTACTCCCAGCAAATTGTGTATGGGATTGCAGCCTTAGTTGTTTAGCTGAATGTGGTGTTAACGTTTTCTGAAATGAGTGTTTTTATATTGGGCCGAGATGCGTGTTCCAAGAAAAGGATCTCCCCCTCAAAATCAGGGACACTCTAATCTAGCAACAGGAAAAGCACCTTGATCTTTTATGAGTGAATTTTTAGACAAAAGGCCATTTTTGCAGTGCTTCTCTTCTATTGTGTCTATTTATATAACTATACTTTAATTATGACAATAATTATTGCTCTATATTGAGTGAAAGGGAGTAGAAAATGAATCAAATAATGGTTCAGACAATCCTGGAAGCATAGCAGAAAAAATATTCTGAATAAATTGGTTCTGTTAAAACACTGCTATTTTGCTACTCCTTGTGAAGAATTAGGGCTGTGGGTGGCACAAGTGCTTAAGACACTGTGCCTGTTAACCAGAAGGCCAGGGTTTGAGACCTAGGTCCCCACAAGACAGGGTGAGCGCCTGTCCTTAGCCCAGCTCTATGATGCAGCTGGATCCAATCATATTGGCTCTGCCGTTCCACTGGACTATTTCAATGGCATGGAAAGGGGGGATTTGCTGCTTGGGTAATAGACTATCCTCCATATTAATCTACCACGGCCTTCGTGCTTCACATACAGCATCGAGCACGATACCATGGTCTTTCAAGACTGATGGATGCCAATGCTGGGTATGAAGAGTTGTGGCTGGTTCCATTCGTATGATATACACATGGAAAGGCAAATGTCAGAATTCAAATTGCTAACACGAATGTCCTCGTGTTAATAACTTGGTCATCTCATGGAAGGTGAATGCTGTGTATTATGGGAACCTGGGGAAAAGAGGAATTTGAGCAGAACAGAGGTAGACAATCCTCTCTTCCTTCATTTGCCTACCCTTTTTCATAGAAGAACTAATTAAAGCCACATCCATGAAGATCACTTTGGCTGAAACAAAAATCTAAAAATAGTGGATTAACATTCAACTGATATCTCAGCTCTTAGCTCTTAATGGCTGTTGCAAAACTGTAATGATGTCCCGGTAGCCGTAGCCGATGCAGTAGGTAATGAATCTTCAGT
Source organism: Cryptoblepharus egeriae (assembly GCA_030015325.1). NCBI lineage: Eukaryota > Metazoa > Chordata > Lepidosauria > Squamata > Scincidae > Cryptoblepharus > Cryptoblepharus egeriae. The sequence goes on from JAREYC010000002.1 coordinate 21,588,022, forward strand.
TGGGTCTGAACTTTATTATTGAGCGTGGGATTTTCACTTTGAGCATGCCTCTGGTTGTCACAAGAGCAGCATTTGCATAATTAAATAAATGATCTTAAAACTGTCTTCTCCAATGGGACTGTGAAATATAACGCTTCTTCCTGTCAGAGCTCAGGCTCATGGCCATGGATTATTGGAAAATGCATCACAGAAAATTAGCATCAAGCCTCTACTTCCAGCCGTAAACATACAGGAAGCAGACAACTTACCAAACACCTGGGTTCTGAGTTCTATTCCTCTTGTCCGTGTCAATTGATTTCTCTTTTTTTTTTTGGCACAGTCGTTCCCTTGAAGAAGAGAGGGATGCTGCAGAGAAGATTTTGCATGTTCTCTTGCTGGTTGAACTGATTGGGTATATGTAATAGACATATTGTTATCAGATAAAAGGTTTGTGGCATGTGAAGATAAGATGACATCATCATGGATCTCGTTCATGATCTACATACCATCCAGCGTATTATTTTAATACCTATTGCCAAAATGTAAACAGGAAGGATTCTTGATAATGCAGTGTTTTTATTCTAAACCACAGGTTTCCGAACTTTTTGATCAAAGCAATGCATCAGATATGTGGCACAGTATCAAGGACTGGAAAAGTATATACATTAGAAATGGAACTTTAATTAATTAATAAATGGGCTCTGTGAGCACCAACACACAACACAGACATGAAATACACACGTAAATGGAACCCCATTTTCCCCAGCCCACCATCACAGCTTCAGTTCTTTTTGGTCAACTGGAGACCAGGAGCTGGCCATGGGCTGTTCTGAGTCAAGGACTGACTGGCCTGCTTTGAGTGAGTGCTTAGGAGTTCATGTTAGACCATCAGGATTGAGATGACTAAAGCGATCTTACTGCTAATTATGAGCAAAATCCATAGCAGTTACAGGTCCATGCAGTTATATCATCCTCTAGTGTTATCTTATGGAAAGTCATCTTAACTGCTCCGGAGCAAGGGGCTTAATTTCTCTTTAGGATATAGGCCTGTGTGTGTTGTGTCTCCATCAGAATGCTGTGGGCTTGTGAATGCCATCCTGTGGATTTAGATCAAGGCAATTTGGAGCCTTTCAATAACAGCAATTTGAAGCCTGTCATCAGTAAGGAATACATATTGCTTTTATGGTAGGATCACAGCAACCACTTTTGTCATAGTTGGTTAGCTAGGACCAAATGAGACCAAAGTGAACCTGATCTGAGATTTCCTTTCAAGGACTTATAACCACAATCCCATTTGGCCCCTTAGAAGACCTCTTGTGGCTTCAAATAAGGTACTTTTCTTGGTGAGTCATGGGCCCTTTTATACAGGGCATTGTCACTTCTTATAATGAAGAAACATATAAATGTTGAAATGTCATATATGTTTTCCAGCTTTATAAGTTTTTGTAAAGATATCAACTGTACCATGACATTTTCCAGATATAGTAAAATGTCACAGTTCTGCCCAAAACCTGATGATTGATTGCCTGCAAAATCAAAGTCAATGTACACTCCTGTACACCTTCATTCTCAGACTATTTTTGCCTTCACGTTTCGTTTGTTTAACCTGACATTTCCTATTACCATATCTAGACACCTAAATATGTCAACTGTTTATAGTGTGTAAAGAGTGCTATTCTGTGGAAGTAACACAAATCAAATGTGAATCTTGCATAAAAGAAATGTCTACCAGGTTATCCACCACTGTCGGGCGTAATCCCCTCTCTGAGAAATCATTTTATGGCAAATATATTGCCTCTGAAAGAGAAAGAAACCTGATTTGTATTAGCAATTCAATCTCCTTTTAATCCTCTTTTTTTGTATTCAGCACCAATTTGCTTTGGAAGTTATTTCCCACGACAGAGGAACAAACATTAATTTGCAAAGTGAACGGCTTGCTCCGTTTCCGTATGTTTTTTAATTGTTTGTATTCCTTTGAGGGAAGATCCTTAATTGAGAGAAATCACCCTTTGGATGTACAATCTTCTTTTGTGCTTGTGTGAATCAGCCGCCTGAAAGGTGATGATATCAGTGTTAAAACTCTGATTTGGACAATTGGCGCTGAAGCTATTTTGAAAACAGGAGGTATGTTAATCAGAGTCTTGGCTACATTATCTGCACTCAATACCTGTCTTATTTGGAATGATTAACAGCAAGCGGTTTGCTGGAATGCTGACCCTCCACCCGTGTTTCTCGGCTTTAAACGGCAAAGAATGAATGTTACGATCATTAATGCATTAGAAGTCATTGTATGCACCTGTTTGGGCTTCAATACACACAACAAACACACACCCTACCTTTTAGCAGCCCCGGGAGTGTGCCAATATCCTCTAGACATTCTGGCTGTCAGCAAGGCTGTAGCTTTGAATTGTAATAAAGCAATAATGAAATACAAGGGAATAATTAAATTTGGAGCCCTTAGTGAGTCTTGCTTCTTTGTTCTCATTTTATGCATCAACAGAACTTTATTGAACCAGCAGAGCATCATGTTTGTATTTGGTTAGTTTTAAGGGTGTCGGTGGATGAAATGAGAAGTTTTGCAGCATGGTGTGTGGGAGTGTTTGATGTGCTCTGCTTACAAATCTGCAGGCTGGACTGACCAGGCCAGAAGGCTTTCAAACATGCCTGTAATGATGATGTTTCAATGCTGTAAACCTCTGGTGTAAATGTTGGTTTGATTTTTAGGTTCATGTTTGGTAATGAATGTCCTTTACACGCTATTATGTAACAATATTGGCTATACCCATCAATGTACTGGTGCATATATGACAGTTGAACATTTTTACTCAAACCACCCACATTGTTGAGGCTCAATTTTCAGCTGAGGACAGAAATGTCATTTGTAGATAAATGGTGGACACCTCTGTTTGGCAGTGCCACTGAGACTCTCCCCCCCCCCCACCCTGCATCAGAGCTAGTGGTAGGAAGAGGGAAAGATGGGATTAGAGAACCCTATAGAGCAGGGGTGTCCAAACTTTTTGGCATGAGAGTCACATCATCTTTCTGTGTCAGGACCCAGAAAAAATAATTAACATTTCAAATTAAAGAATGTATTAGAGACAGATCTGGATGATTGCAGTGCTTACCAAAGGGCCAGATGGAGGGGTCTTTCTGCAGGCTGCACTGATGCTCGGCATGGGGCTGCAGCTGGCCCCCAGACGGGTTTGGGCACCATTGCTATAGAGAATCCTAAAAACAGAATCCTTAAAACGTTAAAAAAAAACCTTAGGGATGAGGGCAGCTGATAATGCTTGAGAGTTCTGCATCTATCAACATGAAATGGGGAAAAAGTTTGGCAGCCACACTGTTCCCAGTACTTCCATGAAGTGAACTGGGTTTTGATACTGTTGTGAGAAAAATGGGGGCAGCAAAGGGTGGAGTTTCTTCCCCATCCCCAAGATTTGTTAACAATAAGAAAGGCATTTTGAGGTGCCAGAATGAGGGTTTTTCAACGGATAAACTGGGGAGCCTGCAGAAATGTGGGGTCTGAAGCAGAACTTTGCAGCTGTTTTTGTAGTCTGGCTGATGTGAAACTGGAGGGGGCACTGGGAGGAAGCGAGAGTCTGGGAAATAAAAAAAATAATAGTTTTTTAGTCAAATAATCAGCACCTGTGTGTGAGTCTTAAGGGCAAGATGGGAGATGAATAGATGGATACTTGCGATAACCCAGCAGGATTGAGTGACCCTGTCAGGGCTCTGGAATGGAGGATGGGAAGGACAGTTTTCAGGCATACAGTGATGGCTTTTTATGTAAGTCAGCACTCAGAACAGTGATAATGTTCACACCATTTGGTATTTTGCTGGTGTAAATAGATTATAACAGTGATTTTCAACCTTTCTTATCTTACAGCACATTAACAAGGCATTGAAATTTCCAGCAGGATTTCCTGCTGCAGGCAGGGGGTTGGACTAGATGACCTACTAGGTCCCTTCCAACTCTATGATTCTATGAAATTGTCAAGGCACACCATCCGCTTACAAGGCACACCAGGTTGTTCAAATCCCCCAATTTTCCTATTAATTAATGACCTTCCCCAAATTCCTGTAGTGCATCTGATGACTACCCATGGCACAGCATGATTGAAAATCACTGGATTATAAGGTCTTCACCAGGTTACAGGAATTGAAACAAATCTGAAATTGAGATACCCTACAAGCTTCACGGCAATAATTCCCTTTCTAGAATATGGGCAGAGGGAGAGAATCTCATGCCTTTAGGCCACACACCCCATTTGCCAGCTTTTTTGTTGTACCTGCAATTCCCCAAGTCTCCTTTTAATGTGGCAGATATCCATCCACCAGGGCTGAAATGTGGACCATTTGGACCAGCTGGAGGACGGAAAGGCTCATTCTGTTCTCCATTTTCTGCTCAAACATGTGAGACAAGTGTATATGTGTGTGCATGCATGCATGTCTGCACATTTGCATGAGGAGAGACTATGTACTGTATATACCACCAAGGAACCCAGTGCAATGTCCCCCCATTGTGTCTTAACATCCTAGTGAGGCTGAAAGAATATTTTTATCCCATTCATGAGCTGCCTGTGGCTCTAGGACTGCTGCAGTGCCTGAATCGCTGCTGCATGTATAATGTGGGCAAGAAAGCAACTGCCTGTGGCATTATTACCTTTTGGTGCTGTGCTAGCTTGAGTGGGGCCTGGTTATGGGGCTCGCAGGCATGCCTTATGGCCCATTTGCAACACCTGTCTGCTACTGTGCCCACATAGAGCCCTTAGGATTAGACTCTCACTGAGCTTCATTAGGGTGAGAATAAAAATATTTCATTACCCAAGACCTGTAGCAAGGAGTTTATCTGTGGAACTCCTTGCCAAACAATGTAGTGATAGGGCCAGTTTCACTGAACTTGATTTCATTGAACAGGCAGCACAGTTCAGTGAAGGAACTTTTATTTCCTATTAGTACTGGCATCCGTCAGTTTCGAAAGACTATGGTATTGTGCTCAACAATATGTGCTCGCTATATGCGAAGCACGATGGCCTGGGTAGATTAATATGGAGGATAGACTGTTACCCAAGCAGCAAATTCCCCCCTCTCCACCCCACTGAAATAGTCCAATGGAAAGGCAGAGCCGATAACAATTGGTTCCAGCTGTGTCGCAGAGCTGGGCTAAGGACAGGAGCTCACCCTGTCTTGTGGAGACCGGGGTCTTGAACCCTGACTTTTTGGTTAACAGGCACAGTGTCTTAAATATTTGCACCATCCACAGCCCTCTATTTCCTATTATAGCAGTCTTTTAAATGATGGAACTTAAATAAAGGAAATCTAAGATATAGAACAATCATGTCAAAATCCAATGGACATCTTCATTTTCTAGGAGTCAGTTTGTTTGCAGACAGATATTAATAGTGCAGCCCAAGTAATTGCAGTAAAAATTTCAGATAATTTCTAGCTTGTTTGTGGCTGTGTCATTTATGCTAGATTTGCATATTTTCCAGTGTTCTTAACTACACTTCTCTTGTATTCTTCTCTTCCGCCATTTATGACCAACCTGCCTGAAGCTTCCCATTGTACAGTTTGCATATATTTCCACTTCCAGCTTTTGTGAGAAACTTGTCAGATAACTGACACAACTCCTAAATGCTGTGAATTGAACTTTTTTCTCGGGACTGTGGCTGGGTTCATTGCCAAATGCATTTATCAGCTTTATTCTCACAGCAGAATTTGTAAAATTATGCATTCCACTCTCTAACGTGGAAAAAGATTAAATTGGTGTTTATGTCTGATGCCAATCCCAAAACATCAAATCCCATTCAGTCACTAGACAGTTCCGCCTTGTGAGTTCTAGTTGTAAAGCCACAAGTGTGAAAAATTCCACATTCATTTGCAGTATAGTGACTGAATTATAAAGTATAAAATTTCTGTGTAGTGATTGCTGTAGGAAAAGTCACTTGGAAACAATAGGAAACAGTTGAACACGCTCTTGTTCGTCTGTAGTCATGCTGCACTGGAATGAATTTTCCTTGGCATGGAAGTTATACATATTAGGAGTCCCTAATGCCGTTACAATTACGCATTAAGGACATATTTTCATTTTTACAAATGCAAGGAAGCATTTAGGCAATACAATAAAATCGCGTAAGAAAACATTCTTGATCTTCATTTTGATTAAGGATTTGGGATACTTTTCAACAAGTGATTTAGGATATGATTAATACATCAGATTGTACATGTCTTCTTTTATTGCTTTCCAACTGAAATAAGCATGTCTTATGGTATGAATGCAAATATTTATCAGATAGTGTTTTACATAATGTATTCTATTTCTTCGTTTGTTTTTATCGCTGTGCACTTGATTTGCTTTAAACGTTTGCTGCTGTGACTTTTATTGTTTTTTCTCCCCCCCAAAAAAGAGGAGTCAGAGCTGTTTCCATATTTTCCATAAAGATAGAATCAGCTGGACACAATATATGCAGAAGGGTAGCGTTTGCAGATCTATAATTGGCCCCTGAATGACCTTTTTAGGTCATTATGGCACCCCACCAGCTTTCCTTGGGATCGTCAAAATGAGAAGTCTCCAGGTACATAGCTGTCATAACTATAAAATGATGAAAACACTAAGAGAACTGTTGGTGTAGCTTTCAAAGTTGTGCTTGTTATTTAGACTGAAGATCCTTTTAAAATGATATTGGGAGTCTTTATACTCCAAACAGTAGTCAACAACCTGCCTGTCAACTAAGTTGTCAGGATCCATAAGGATTTTGGCACCATCTAGTAGTGGAAACTTCATGGTTACAAAATAAATGTGCTGTAACTTTTGCATACAGATATATTGCATTTTTGTCTCTGTTTCTTTTTGATGCTATTGTTTCTCCATGACATTTTTTGGTTGTAGTAAATATTTTACTACTTAGTGCTGCTATTTTAAATATCTTTTTGTTTGTCCTGCTTTGATTATTTCGTGCCCTCAGAGAAAATTGGGAAAAGCACACATGCACTGTATTTTGCCAACAAAATAACTTTCACATTTGAGATTAATTCTAAAAGTTGCTGCAAGTTGCAAGTTGCTGCAACCTTTTCCTGCAAGTTGAAAGACATGTTTCTGGTCATTTATGAGTGAAAGTGTGGACAAAGTTTCTAGCATATGTTGATTAAAAATGTATAGGGCTGCCAGGAGGCCAATCACAGTAAACCACCAGACTGCCACATGGTCATTGATGCAGCAGACCAATTTATTGCATCTAAGAAGTAACCTTCTTTTTCTAGCCTGCACCTTTGCGGACCAACAGGAGGGGTATTCTTGGGCGAGTGGAGGGCAGGTCCATGGGCCGAGGGTAAGGAACAGGAGGTGATGCTCAGATCCAACAGTTATGCCGGATCCTAGCCTTCCTGCTGGGAGCATCCCCTTGCTTCTCCCTTCTGCTCAGACTTAGGCCACTTTTAGACCTCTTGGAGCTTCTGTAGCCCTATTGCAGAGAAGGGGATGAGCCTTATCTTTCCTACTGTAACACAGTAGCAGCCCCCAAATGTCTGCTGGATACAGCTCAGATGTTCCAACCTGCCCGTTCCAATACAAGTTAGGATTGCACAGTCATGAGCCTTGAATAGCTTCTGAACACTAGCTATTGTACTGATTTTTTTTCTAATTCTGTTCCCCATCAGGATGCACAAAGCAGGCTATTAGTTGTTGCATCAACTAGTAGTATATCTTTAACAAACTACATCTTGTAGAAAAGACTCTGATTATTACTGGAGAGGACTGACAGCTTGCTAAGGGGTGTGAACAAGGAATAATGTCATTGTGATAAATACATGTGCCATTGCGGGCAACAATTCAAGGTTTGAATATTGATCTGCATTGTCCTTTGTGGCTTGAGTCATGAGTAAGTGAGGGTCAGTTCACTGTCATGGCTGAATTGATGAACGGGGATGGGGCTGTGATGGTGGGGCTGTTTTGTTGGTGCTGTATGTCTGAGGGAGTGTCAATTTTTTGTTGGGTCTTAGGCTTATAATTACCTTTCCTTGATGGTCTGTCACTAGCTGACTCTGTTGACATTCAGGACAGAGTGTCAAGATCATATATCTCTCCAGGTTTGTGCCCTTAGGACTGATTGAAGAGATTGTGATTAACTGTAGCTTGAAATTCTGCTTGCTTTGTCATTTGTCAATAAGCCATATATTTTTATAATACATGAGCCTAGGGATTTCATGTTTAAAACTCCTGTCATAAGTTTTCAGGTAAATGGCTTAGCTTTATAAAGAAAAACAATTAATTTTACTGTTGTATTGTTACACCCAAAACCTATGGCTCAGAGTAAGACCTTAGTTGTAGAGGTTGCCAGTCTGAACAAGGTGGATAAGTCAATTGGTTCAAAATCCTTTTCTATTTGTCTAAACTATCTCTGCATTTTGCTTTTTAAATCTTGCTAGCGTCACCCCAATAAGGAACCTTTTCCTCAGCTGATTAGTGTTTAAGCTGTCAGCGGTGTCAGATGACTACTGGTGCTACAACTCTGAATCTGGGCCACTGGTTAAATGAGTCCTGGGTGCTTTAGGGCCAAACTATATCTGTGACTAGAAATGTCTCTATCATGTAGAAAGGGGGAATGAAAAAAGTGAAAATCAATTATGCTTATCAAAAGTTTAAAAAACCTTCTGCTGAGGTTTTAAATCCATATTTTAGAATGATCAATTAAATATAAAATTGAAAAATGGTCAGGACAAAAGCCTTTCTTTGTAAAGCAGTGGCTCCCAACCTTTTTAGCACTAAGAACATAAGAAGACCCCTGTGGGATCAAGCCAAATACCCCTCTAGTCCAGCTTCTTGTATATCATAGCAGCCCATCACATGCATCAAGAAGCAGACAAGACAACAAGAGACTCATATCCAAGTATTCACCCGTGCATCTGGCATTCTAAGGTAGCCTATATCTAAAATCAGGAGATTGCACATACCCTTCAGTGCTTGTAAACCATGATGGACTTTTCTTCCAATAATTTGTATAATCCGTTCCTAAAGGCTTGTAGGCTAGAGGCCCTCACCATATCTTGTGGCAAAGAGTTCCACAGTACTAGGATGCCCCTTTTCAGTATGGCCACCTTCCTAAGATGGGAAGTGATGGCATTAAAAATAAGTTACATTAGGGTCAGAAATGATGACATTAAGCAGGAAGTAAAGCCATTCTTTGTTAATAAAATCACACTTTTAAAAATAATTACTTTTTAAAATTTGCATTCATCAACAGTCCCATTCACACAGTCCCATCTGTAGAAATGAATGGATGGATAGATGGCTTTCAATATAGCAGCAGGTAGAAGCTTTCAAAATCGCAGCACCCAAATTTTCAAGCTTCCCATGATGGTGGCCAAACTCATACCTATTGGGGGGGGGGGGTTATGAGACCCACTTTGGTAACCATTGCCCTAAAGTTATATTACCACAACCCTCTTTGAGGGGAGTAACTCCTGTCTGGGATTTCGGAGTAGAATCTCCCTTTCCGGACTATTGAGGGCAGGAAGGGGGTCTCTGTTTCTGAAGGTGAAGCCTTTCTTTGCCTCCTTTCTTCCGGAACCCCACTGTGAATACTGGAAAGTCCATCTAAGTTACTGATGAGGCTTAGTCCTAGGCTTAGTCCTAGGAACTTGGACAGCAGGGGCTCATTTTGAGGAAGTTCAAATTGAAAGACCCATTCAGCAGTTTTTAGACTGAGCAATTGGGAAGGTAATGTAACAGAACCCAGAATATTCCCATGATATTTGCAGCCATGAAGTTTTCAGATTTGTAGCATTGCAACATTAACTCTGCTTGGATTTTTCAGGCAGAAAATACAAAGGGGTCTTTATTGTTATTGCAAAATAACATCATTAAGCTGCTGTTAGATGATTTTTTGTTCTCTTCCATAATCAGCAATTTATATAGGGAATTATTCTACAAGTACGTAAAGTATATGTCTGCTTTTTAAAATAGTCGTAATGACTAGAGCATTAAGTGGCTTACTTTTCCCTTCAAAGGGTAACCTGCTATTTTTGGTTAAAGAAATAGATACATTAGAAGGGAAGGAAGTGCCCTGCTGTAACCTATAATGCTCTCTATTGCGAAGCTGCTGTAGGATTTTAAGGTAACTAGAGTTATGCATACAGATTAAGGAGTAAGGCATTCTTCAAGGAGCAAATTACCAAGCATTACTGCTGCTCAACCACCATGTATTCATTGGGGCTTGCATCGGAGCTCTGTGTAAATCCCTTGGAAATGAAAGGCAGCTGGATGGCAGCAGTGCTTGGTGGACTGAATCCCCTTAGTTAAGGAAACCCTCTTTTTCACCATGTCTGAAATGAATTTTTATAGAAGAAAATCAGCTGAATTTGTCAATTTGCTGCCTCCTTTTTGTGTAAAAGCATTTAAGATTCAATCCTATCTTTTGCTGGAACAGGCAGGCTAGAGTCCCTATGCTGTATCCAGTGTAAGTTTCAGGCAGTCAGTGCCTTGCCCTGAAGCAAGGGGAAACTTTCCCCCTTATCCCCAAAAAGCAACTGCTGTCCCAATGGGGCTACTCGGGTCTGCACTGTCTCCATTGACAGTGCAAAATCCAAGTAGCCTGGGGCTGCCTGGGAACAGGGTTAGGATCTGGCACAATCTGGCCCTCCTTGCCCACCAGCCAGTGGTGGGCTCCAGCAGGTTTGCACCTATTCTATAGAACTGGTTGTTAAACGAGAGATAGGACATATAAAGTTTAAAAATAGCCATTTAAAAGTGGCTGCCAGATGGGCATAGAACCGGTTGTTAATTTCTTTGAATCCCATCACTGCCACCTGCCCACAGTCCCATCCACCACCTGCCTTCCCCCTGTCCCAGAACACCTTCCCCCTCCTCCCTGCCTTCCCCACACTCACCGGATGCCTTCGTTGACTGAGCCTGGCTGGCACAGACCTACCTGGCTGTGGCCTTGCTCTGGTGCAGTGATGCCCATGGGTAAACATGATTAATGGCATGTAAAGGGTGCTTTAGGATTGCACTTTAAGAGTCTGAAATTGTGTGCGTTTGTGTAATGGAGTATGTGAGAAAGGATAACATATATAGGGCAAAGAAATAATACATTAATTAGTATTAAGATTCTCATGACGGATTGCATCAAGACCGGTTAGCATGGACTTTGATATCAGTGAGCACAGACAGTACCCAAGAGAGAGATTTTCATGAATAGAAGCCCGATATAATTAAAATTATGAAAGGTTTTAAAATATTTTTGGTTCTGCGGCAGACACTATAAACACTTTATAGGGCTCATAAACGTGATTGATGCTCAGAATTCTTCATACACTGGAAGCGCACAAGTTGAAGAATTAAATAACGATACCATGGCACTGTCTTGATTAAGGTAACTGAATTATGAAGAACAAGGAATCCAGCCAATGTGTTAGGGCATTAAGAGCTGCCTATTATGTGTTAGAAGACCAACAGCTCCCAGAGGATAGGAGCATCAATCCTGTCTAGATTAGAAACCTATTTCTCCATGCTTTCAGTTGCAACATCTGACATGCTGTAATGAAGAATATTCAAGATCAAACCAGGGCTTTGTACATGAGCAGCATGACATTTACCACTGACTTATGGTTGGCACAACTATGCGCTTTTAATGTCCAGGATTTAAAGCAGGCTCTTTACAGAGGTAAATGTATAATATATTACCTTTAACAAATTGTCAGATATAAATACATCTAAAAGCACTTGACTGGCTTTTTAAAAAGAGGTAGTCCACCAGAAATTTTGGTTCACTAGAAAAGTTGAAACTTTTCATCATGTTATCAAAAAAGTAAAAATAAAAAATCATGTTGTAGCCTAATCCTAAATTCTGGTCCCAACACTGCTTCAACAGCATTCTATGTGGAATTGCAGTAGCAATTGAGCTGGTGCAGGTTCATGTTGCTCCATAGTGGCTGTTGGCGCTGGGAAAGGATACAAAAGTTTCCAAGAAAACCTTAAGCCTGTTTAAATTCCCATGCAGTGAAACGTCTCTGCAGTGTGGTTTTTAACATTATATAGCAGTAAGCGCACCAGATTTTAAACTCTTGGATAGAGTTAGATCTAGTGAGCAGTCAAAATCTGAATCTAAACATAAGGAGGACTTTGACACCACTGACAAATAAAAAATAATAATGATAGGCATCACTGTCCAGCGGTCAAATTTTGCAGTCTTTGTTTGGATTATCCATTCTAAGTGAAGACAAAAACACAAACTATATTAAAAGCAAAACACAACTTCAGGGAATAATGGGTAGTTTGAAATATTTTTGCAGTTCTTGAAAATTAATATCATGTTTGATTGAGACAGTTTTGTTGTATTTCATACTTTGGATTGTTGAAATAGATTTATCTTTGTACTGTGGTGTTTCAGTTATTTCTCAGAAAGTCACAGATACACAAGGAAACCTACAGAAATGGTGATTGGAGAGAACTTATTTTTTACAAGGAAGATGTTAAAAATCCTTGCTTTCATGGATATCTAAAGTTGTGACAGAAGGATATATTTCTTGACTTTTTGTCATGGGGGGAATAGCTGGGGCACATATAGTAGCAAACTGTGAATGGATTATTTTGCTTAAAGATCAGGAACAGGAAATGCAACTGGTTTGGGTAAAAAAGATATAAACCAAGAACCAGTTCTTTTACTATAGCTGGAACTTGGGGCAGGCATAGTGTTTTTAATATTTCATGTGAATCCAGTTAAAATCCAAAACACAGTAACAGTGTTCAACAAGAACACCTATCGTTGAACAAGAAACAAGGCTGAACCATTATCCATCATCCTAATCAATGAGGGAAGTTGTTGCACCATACATTGCAGAGTAGCATTTGTCTTTTTTGAGGTATTATTATTTCTGACTTCTGGTTACTTTATGACTCATCAAGATTTGCATATCTTCTCCTGTGTCATTTGCAGCTAATGAGTTCCTAGGTGAGAACTCATTACAATACCATAAATGCTATATGGCCCACTGTATACTATCAGTTTGATACCCCTATAGAGTTCATGGCAGAAATGAAATTTGAAACCAAGCTTTCACTTTCTTTACAACTCAGAGGATAACAGCACTGTACTTCTTTTGAGGAATCTAATCTTAGATTGCATGTTCTGATGCCATATTCCAAGAGATGTATCCTACTCCGAGATCATTAATACCAAGGGTCTTGTTTCTGAGGAAATATGCTTGGGATTGTGGTTGCTGTATCTGTCCTCTCTGGTTCATTATTGATTGTACAATTTATATTTTAAATGTTTCGTGTGGAAAGAAGCCTACGACTGTCTCCAAATAAGTCTTAATTAGACAAAATGATTTAGCTTAAATGATTTAGCTTAAACCATCAAATCCCTAGCAGGTTGATCTAGAAACATTGTTCCCTGTATCTGAGCACACGTAAACTAGGATGTTATTAGCTCTTGAACTATTGTGATTGATGCTCTTATTACACTTTTGTTTTGGCTTCAGCCCTTCTCTCAAAACTGGAACTTTACCCAAGGGGTAAAAGTGCACAAAGAGCAATTAAAATGGGGGGGGGGAGTTTGACGCCTCTACATAAATTATCTTTGTTCGTGGATGGATTTGATCTCCTTAAGATTACAATCAATGAAATGAAGGGCTCACTGAAGTTTTTTTCAGTGCAACTTTTTGTTTGACTCCTCGCTGGAACGTATGCAATTTCAGGATCAAGAAAAAGCATCTGACATGGTGGCACAGCCCCATTTGTGACAGACAATGGGATGTGGATGCCAGTTCTCAATCCAAGTAGGCAGAAACTCTTATTTTGCTGTTTAAAGCTTTCTGGCTTTCCTCCAGAACAAATTGCGGTCTAGGACAAAGATAAAATGGGTCTCTCTGCAAAGAAGAAAGTTATGAAAACTGGCCAGTCTTGGAGCAGTTGAGGACTCCAGTCTGAATAGAAATATGTCCAGATGGAAACTATGACGTCGGCTGTAATCTCTGTTGACAAGGTGGCACCAGTACAATGGCAGGAGCTCATCTCCATGCTGTAAAAATCTAATGATCTCCTAGGATTCTAAGATCCTCTTACAAAAATAAATGTCATTGTTTCCAGGTTTTTCAGTTCATCTTTGTTTTCAGGGCACTGTCACTGTAGGGTATCTTTAGCAGTCAGATGGCAGCTCATCTATCTGTCATAAACCTGCTAACTGGACTTTTAAAATAGGGTGGCTTTTATAAAGCCTGGGTGTGCAATCCTTTAGATACTGTAGCTGCTCTATCTTCTTAAATTTATGCAAAAAGTATATGCAAAAAGGATAATGCAAAAATGCTTTAGGATAGGGAATCAGTTTTTTTTTGTTTCATTCTTTTGCAAAGAGCACAATCCTAACCATGTCTACTCAAAAGCAAGATCTACTGTATTTAATGGGTCTTACTCCCAGGAAAGTGTCTTTAGGATTGCAGCCTAAGAGAACTACTTTAATAACTAAAAAAACCAACGTAGTATAATTATTATTATACTGTCCTCATCTCATCCTATGTAAGGCTGCTTATATTCTTCAGTTGGGGACTGCTTATATTCTGCAATCACAGAGTACTATCACAACCATCACTACTACTACTACTACTACTACTACTACTACTACTACTACTACTACTGCTACTACTACTACTACTAGTACGTATCATCTGAGGTTATTGATATTTCTCCCAGTGATCCAGCCCACTCTTTCTCAAAATGTAATCTCCATGACAAATATATAGTCTTGTCGCACTCCTTTTCTCTGTTTAAAACCACTTCGTTTTTCCATATTTGGTTCTGACTGTTGCTTCTTCGCCCTCAAACAAAATTCTCAGGAGTCCAATAAAATGATCTGATTAAGAACTTGCCACAATTTGTTGTGATCCACACAACCAAATGCTTTAGCATAGTCAATGAAGCAGAAGTAGTTGTTTTCTGGAACCCCCTTGCTTTCTCCATAGTCCAGCATATATAGGCACTTTGATCTCCTGTTCCTCTGCCTCTTCAGAAACCAGCTTATACATCTGATAGTTTGATGGAGCAGAGCTTGTAGGATTTTGAGCACTACCCTGCTAGCATGCGAAATGAGTGTGATTGTGCTGTAATTTGAACATTCTTTGGCATTGCCTTTCTTTGGGATTAGAACATAGACTGATCTTTTCCAATCCTGAGGGCGCTGTTGAGTTTTTCAAATATGCTTGCAGATTTAAAGTATTACTTTGACAGCATCATCTTTTCAGATTTTCAGGTGCTCAACTGGAATACCTCCATTAGCTTTGTTGTTAGAGATGCTTTCTAGGGCCCACTTGACTTCACTCTCCAAGATGTCTGGCTCAAGTTCACTGTTCACACTATCATGGTTGTCAGGAGCATTAAGATCTTTCTCATAGAGTTCCTCTTTGTATTCTTGCCACTTCGTCTTAATCTCATCTGCTTCTATTGCATCCTTACCATTCTTGTCCTTTATCATGCCCATTGCACAGAATGTTCTTTTAACATCTCTAATTTTCTTGAAGAGATCACTAGTCCATCCTCTTCTATTGCTTTCTTCAATTTCCTTGCACTGCTCATTTAAGAAGTCCTTCTTCTCTCTCTTTGCTGTTCTCTGAAACTCTGAAATTATAAATTAATATCCCGTTGTTATAAAATTAGTGTGCACGGATTCTTAGAAAACATATATAAACTCTCCATTGTGTAATGGAAGAAGTCTAGAAGAATCAATAGTGGAGCCAGGTGTTCCATTTGTTCTTCACACTTTTGCTAATAACATGAGATGAAGCAAGCTGGGCTGAATGAATTTCAGAATGAGAGAAAATCCTTCTCTCACCATATTGTCTAAATGGGAGATTTTAATGGGGGGGCATAAATTCAGCTTAAGCAGAGTTTGTAGGGCTGCACTTCTTTTATACAAATGTAATTTTTAAATTGCTGGTGGTTGCAGCCATGAGATAGCAACTGAAATATGGATTTTTTTCAGTGGTTGCCTGAGCATTATAGCACTGCATGCACAGAACTAAACATCCAACTGTAAAAGCAGACTCCTGTGGAATAATTAAAAGCAATTCATTCAATACTCTTTTAAGTACTAAAATAAGCTCTAACAATTGTGCAGTGAATAACCTGCAGTGAAATCTGATAGCCCTGAAGGGAAAGTGCAGAGAGAGGGAAAGCACAGGAGAGCTTCAGTCAGGGAGATGCGGACTATGCAGGTACTTAACAAATCAGGTGGAAAAGGGAAGCTTTGAAAAGAAATCAATTGGAGTGAAAAGAATGCATTTATCAGTGGTTTCATTAAACAATACAAACACATCATGGGGAGGATTGGAAAGTTTTCTAACAGCTCAGTGAATCACCTTGCACTAAATCAGAGATGTCCAAACTTTTTAGCAGGAGGGCCACATAATCTTTCTGACACTGTGTTGGGGGCCGTAAAAATGATTTACATTTCAAATTTGAATAAATATACATAAATTTACAAATGTACTCATTTATTATTAACAAGCAAAACATACCAGCATTGTGGGTGTAAAATACCCCCCATGTGCCATCCCCCCTTTGCGCATCATCCTCCCATTGCCCATCATCCTTCCCATGTGCAATGTCCCCCCATGCACAACGTCCCCCCATGCAACAATCCCCCATGTGCATCAACCCCACCTGCACATCTATCTATCTACAGTATTTATATAACACTTTTCAACTGAGAGTTCACAAAGCGGTTTACAAGAAAATGAAAAAAATCAGCTAATTAATAGCTAGTGGGTCCCTTTCCTAAGAGGGCTCACAATCTAGAATGCAAAAATAACACCAGCAGAAGCCATTAGAACAGACGTTGCTGGAGTGAGGAGGGCCAGTTACTCTCCCCCTGCTAAATAAAGGAGGAACACTCACTTGAAAGAGTGTCTCTTGCCCGGTTTGTGTCTCTCCCCCATGCACATCAACACTTTCCAGGGAGTAAGAACCACTGAACACAGTGGGGCTTACTTTTGAGTAGACATGGTTAGGATTGCACTGACACATAAACTCCTATGTGGCTCAGTTTCACTTGCATTTGGGTGCAATGTATTTGTCAGCTTGGAGGAAGGAAGGCTTATTTTTCCATTTTATTTATTTATTTATTTATTTATTTATTTATTTATTTATTTATTTATTTATTTAAGAAATAAACTATTTTATTGGAAAACATATTTTCCAATATATTCTTCATATTGGAACCATTCTTGTGGCATTGCATTTTCCTCAGCATACCATTTGAAGTGGACTCAGACACTGTTTCCTACTCATGAGTAAACATGCTGTGGATTTTAGTTTCACTCTCCACAGATCTCCATGCATATTCCTTGGCAACTGTTCCCTTGTCAGTTTCACAACCCACCGACAATCAGGTTGTGAGCCATCGGTGGGTCCCCAACCACAGTTTGGGAAACAGTCTCCTAAAGCATTATTCTCTGAATCATTTTGTTCATTTCTCTTTGCAGCTTAAGAAAAAGAAAATTAAAAAAGATCATTAGTCTTTGTGATAATATACTAGATTGGATTTTCATTTCTTTTGTGACCTTGGGTGTGCATTATTATTGCATTTTCTCACTTTTATGTGAGGCAAATGTTAAATAAATTGAATTTTAATGTTTATCATTGCCTCTTAGGAAGATCAGGCCATTAGCTAATGACTACCATGATGAACGTATTTGGAATAGTAAGCACCTTTTAAAATAAATAAAAAAAATAGTGGCATAACTTATGAAAGCATGATGAGACAGGAAATTATCGACACTAAATTCTGCTTGGATGAGTATTTCGCCATGTTTGGTTTCTGAAGAAAGTACTGGCCTTGATAGAAGGAAAGACAAACATATGGTTGATTTATTATCAAATATTAATTTGCTTTAGGGCTTTCTTATTATTCTGCTTTTCCCATTAAGAAAATTCTTTTTTTTTTTTTTGCAACCGAATGGGATTCATAATTCACAATTATACTCAGGGAACATCCTCATTCTAATCCATTTGATATTTTTCCACATGGAAAGAAACGGTGTAGATTCTTACTGGCATGTTTTTACACAGTATTTATGCATATTTAATCTGTTGTTCCAACAATGGCGCTTCATGTTTCTGTTCTTAAAAATTAATTCTACATATGCTACCTTTTATGTATGCTGCTATGGATTAGGTTAACTTGCTTCATCTGCTATTGTGATAATATTTAGAGGAATATTGTTAAATATAGGTATCTTTCCTAAACAGTTTTTCTGCCAGTTGTTACGTGTATTTGGGAAAGCAGGTTTTAAAAACAGGGCTTGTCCCGTCCGCCAGATAGTTTTGGCTAAGAATGCAAGGAAGGGGCAAAGGAGGATTGTGTCCAAAGCCCTGACCATTTTGAAAGCCATGCCATTTATGCCTTGGAGTGTGAAATGAGAAGCATTTAGCAGTTAGTCACTAAACTCATCAACAGGCATGATGTGAAATCTGACCCCTTGCAGAGCAGTCACCGCAGGCCCTCTTCTGCAATGCTCAAATTGCATTTAAATCCTTAATAGGCAACATAATTGGAACATAAGGCCTAGATCAGGCCAATGCCCTACAGTAGGCTTCACCCAGCATGCCAAAAGGAAACAATGCCAGGACAGGCTTATATAGGTCACAGTCACCACCATTTCCAGCCTGTGTAGAAATAGGGCACTTTGACAATACAAGCATCGGAGTCCTGTTTCTTGCTGAAGAATCTCTGCTACTTTTATGTCCAGAGGCACTTGTTATTTTTCTCTTAGGTATTGTCCAGGCAAACACAGCCAAAGTCTTTGTAAGCTGATGAGCAGATTATGATTTGGCTCTCAAGATACAGATTCATAAACTGGAAAGGGACTGCAGACATTGGCATCCTTCAGTCACAAAAGACTATGGTATCGTTCTCTGAGTGTCCTCTCCAGAGCATGATGGCCTGGGTAGACTGGGAGCTTCAGAGGAATAAGGGGAATTATTTCCCTTACCCTATCCTGCATTGGCTCTCCTTGGATCTATGCCAGTTCTATAAATGGCCTGTCACAGCAGAAAAAAGGGACAGGGAGACTGGAAAAAGAGGGGATAGTATAGTATGAGTCATCCACCTCTCCAATCTGTCTATCTACAGTATTTATATACTGCTTTTCAACTAAAAAGTTCACGAAGTTTACAAAGAAAATGAAAAAAAAATTAATAGCAAATTAATAGCTAATGGGACCCTGTCCCAATAGGGCTCACAATCTAAAATTCAAAAAGAACACAAGTAGAAGCCACTTGAGCAGACATTGCTGGGGTGTGGAAGGCCAGTTACTCTCCCACTTCTAAATAAAGAAGAACCCACTTGAAAGAATGTCTCTTGCCCAATTAGTACCCTTTCTATCCTGTCTCTCCATGCCTGTCCCCCTACACCCTGCCATGGCAGGAACCAATGCCAGAGAGCACTGTCGCCTGTTGCTCCCGAAGCTTCCAAAGTAATCAGCAATACAGCACTTCACTTGCTGTTGGCAACCAATTTGCAGTAGTGTGTCTTTTACTGTCACAACAGTCTGGGAGGCAACACAGACCAGGATAGGATTGGATTGGCAGCGTGAGAAATTGGCTGGGCAAGGTTTAAGGCAGAATCCCAAGAAAGAAGACAGTCACTGGATTGTGAGGGAGCAAAGAAATGAGCAGACTTCATCCCTCCATTGGAAAAAAAAGTTATGTCCTTTGAGAGAGGCTTCATGTCCTGCTGCATCTTGAAGGGGTGATGTTCTGGTGGGCTCTAGGAGCTCACAAAATAGGAGAGATATCTGGCACCTTGGAGCAGGAATAAGAGATGCTGGGTAAGAATCTCTCCTTGTAGAAAACTTTGTGTCCTCGTTCACTAATATAACTGTAGACCAGAATTACTGAAATGTCTCTCAGAACCTTTGCAAAATGCAAAACATAATTGCTAAAAAAGTTATTTTTTAATGGACAAAATATTTGGCACATCAACCACACGTACCCCTTTTGTATTGCCTCTGATCATTGTACAAGCAGAAGTAATATTTCCTTTGAGGTCTGACTGAGGTCGGTATAGATTTAGTGAACTCATAATTTTGTACAGCTGTAAAAGGCCAGGCACTTCATGATCCCAACAAAAGATTCCTGAGAGTATACAGTGGGTTCTTGAAGAAAGTGGCAGCAATCAGTTTCCTTGAGTGTTTCAAGAGTTACCCTGGTGCCTAAGCTACAAAGACGAGCACTTTGCATATGAGCACTTCTGTGCAAGATTTATTCATAAGGTGAATCACACTGGTCCCTTCTGGTTTAGAAATCTGTGAATTATTGATTTCTACATTGTAGGGGTTTGTGTTCAAACGTGTATACAGCCATTAACATGTGTTTCAATATCACTAAAATATGCAGGAACGCTTGCTGCCATCCAGGAATTGATGAACCGCCGTTTAAGGTAGATCTCAACATCTCCTAAGCTGCAAGAAAATAGAGCATGTGGGGATATTGCTCTTTTCTAAACGCTTGCCTGAAAAATCTGACAGGCCAAGCTCTAGCTTTTCAACTGTAAGATGTTTAAAGTTAATTCTAAATTAAAATATTGCTGTTCAGATTAGAATAAGAAAGTACATCACTGTCAGCTTCTAATGTTTCTCCTACGAATGTTGAGTAATAATTATTTTGTGACGATAATATGTAATAAAGTGTAATAAACACTACAAAGAAGTAAAACTAAAGTGCACATGCCTATTTTAAATATTTATATTCCATTGGGAGTGATGGTGGTGGATCTCCTGAACCATCACTGAAAACCTTCTTACAGTGTTTTAAATTGCGCACTACTGTCATATGCTGTGAGGCTGCTTGTGTAAATGGCTGAAAGCCTTTCACATGTGCTGAGTTGCTCCAAGACACCACTCCAGTGCAGGTAAGGTGGTAGCAGGGGAATATTTCGGAGAAGGCGTGGGTTGAGGTACAAGTCAAACGGGGGAAGGATCCAATCCTTGCTTTCCTGCCTAGCACACCCCATGCTTCTCTGCATATTTACATCATCAAAATAGTGGGCATAGGTCCAAGGTATAGGTCCTTGATGGCTGAGTAAATATTTCTACTTACCTCTCCAATGGCAACTGATTGTCCCCTCAGTTAATACAAGGATGCAGTGTGCTTCCTTGTAGCGTGAGTGCATCACGTATGATGGTGGGATGAAGTCTGGTATTGCATGTTGCATTCTGTGATGGGGAGTGTTCTTCAAAAGGGATGATGTGTGTTGTGGATGAAATCACATATGCATGGTACAAAGTAAGCTATTCCATCTTTCAGTATAGATTTTTCTAGTCAAAATACCCTCTTTACTTGAATCTCATGCTCACTTTTTCAGCCAAATTTAGTCTCTGAAATTGGGGTGCACATTAGATTTGATGGCGCATTACATTCAAGTAATTACAGTATTTTGATTATACGAATAGGTCAGTATTAAGTTTAACTAATAGTTCACTATATTGTAATAAAAATGTAACATAAACCCATTGTTGTATGGGCTTAATTATCTAGTGCAATTGGGTAAAAATGATAACATAAACCCATTGTCATATTATTGTTGTCCTATAACTCATTTATATGTTAAATAAAAAAAAAACCACCGGCCAGGAATCGCCATATTGCGTCCATCATGCATTGGAGGGAACTCCAATCCACAAAAGCAGACACCATTTCACATGATACAAATGCTAAAGAAGTTGCCTATATAATTCATTTATGTGCAATAAAATTAAATTTTGAACCTGCTTTGCAACTGTGCATTATAATCGCCAGTAAACAATTTTTTTTTTAATTTCAAGATTTTTAAAATTGGGGTGTGCATTAGATTCAATGGCACATTAGATTTGAGTAAAGAGGGAAATTACTGACTCTTTGCCAACTACAGGAGGAACAGGAGGAATTAGGCATCCAGTAAGGAAACGTTTTCTACATTAGACTTTATTCTGCACCATTTTAATAATGCTTATCGTACTAAACAGTTTTATTCAGTCAGAAATGCCTAAATTCATTACATATTTTACAACAATTGGTAGGATATCTCTAATGCTTTTATCGTGAAGCGAATGTATTTTTTTAATTTCAGGTGCATCTGTCTATTAAAAAAAGAACTAGAATTTCCATTTTATAGTAATTTTTATTAAGATTCTGTAGTTAGCCTCAGAATGCTGAGCTACTAATACTGAGTTTTAGCTGAGCTAAAACTGCTACTTGTACATCTTTCACCAAATCTTCTTTCCCTGAAAGTTTATTAAGTGTAAATGAATTTCCTTCTGGCTTTATTATATCAATATAGAAAGCCACTCCTGCTTTCGAAATCTAGGTTTGGTACTTTTCTTCTAATGAGCACTCTCTTTCTTGAACAGGAGCTGACAGATTTGCTAACCATGCAGAAACTAAGATAAATTTGGTAACTAATATAAAACAATTTCTTGCAAATATGTATGGTTAAGGTTTAACATGTACATGTCCCACTATCTTTTAGTTGCAGTCTCCTGTTATATTCCTGGTTGTGACCTGCAACTCTGCCGGCCCTGCTGTTTGCAACCCTGAAAAAGAAAACACATTCTTGTTTTTTATTCTTGATTCTGCTACTTTTTTTGCTGTCATTTATTTACATCACCTCCTCACTAACATTTATTAATTATTTATTATTAGAAAAATCTATATACTATATTTCCCATGCCAAAGCAAATGTACAATGTGGTTTACAAAACTCCATAATAAAAAAGTACGATATATCAAAAGAATGAATAAAATTATTAAAATAAAGTAAAACAAAACCTTCAAAATACATGCTGTAAAGAATAATTAGGAGGTGGTAACAGTTTGCTTCAGAAGGATCAGTCTGGACTATATTGAGGTACACTGGGTTAACTGGGCGCATTGTTCCCTAGTCTCACGGATCTCATTTTGAACCTGTAACTCCTGCTCTGATCCTTAGTACTAAAGTAGCAGGCAAGGTTTTCAGGTGCATGCAAAATACTTCTTAAATATTTTATGGACAGAGTCTACATTCACTGTCAAACCATATTTCTGTTGTGTGCAAAAACAGGACACTTAGGGCACAATCCAGAGTAACTATGGGGAGTCCTTGCTCCAGTGTAAGAACAATTTGCTCAGGATTGCAATATGAATTTTCCATAGGTTTTCACTGGGTGGTGCAGTAACTACAGGTACACATAATGTCTCTTACGTGCTCCCGTAGTTACTCTGGATTGTAGGGTTAGATGGACTGTATTTGAACCCCAGTTCAGTTCCCATAAGGAACTTTTCAACTTTTCCCACAATTAACTTTTCTAAAGAGTAAATCACAGCAACTGCCTTCTGTTTTGATACGATAGCATTTCTGTCACCAAGGCTGGTCTTTGAGTCCATGACTTGATAGGCTTTATTGGTTGCATTTCAGACTACTTTAGGCAGAAAATTCCAAGCCTTGCACAGGGCTCCCCACACCTCCTACAACTCACAGAGAGTGAAGGTATCCTCCAATCCCCCCTTAGTGTAGCAGTCTTATGGATTATGTCACTTCATTGCCCCTCTTCCACAAAGACTTAATTTAGGCTGCAATCCTAACTCCCACTTAGGCAGGCCTAAGCCATGGCAGACGTCCCATGCTGACCTAGGGGTGTTACAAAACTGCCATAAGATACTTCTGTGCCACACCTATGGGAGAGTTAGGCCAGTGTTCGGACATGCGCTTGACTCCCTATATTATCGTAGGAATGGGAAGACCAATAAGTTGGACTGGCCAAAGTTAGGGAGTAATTTCCCTAAATGTTTGAGAAACACTGTACTAATCTATCAGGTATCCTGATTCACAATTAGATTTTTCCTTTTTCAGTAATGGTTTGGGATCCGGTCCACAAATACAGATTATAAAGATCAGGTGCTATCAATGAAAATGGCATCTTCACATAATACAGTGGCGCCTCACGTAATGGAGATGGTGCATATTGCAGCACCAGCTCACTTTACCAGTCTGCAGACTGCAGCAGAAGCCGGGCAAAATGCATTGCAGCCATTGGCTGCTGAAGGGCCTGGGTGGCGGAGCATGACTGTTACCGGGCTTGTTCTGCCCGGGGAAGCTCAGTCGGGCTCCAGCAAGTGTCCCCCACCCTCCCTCCCTGCATTGCAGCTTAGGATTAGCTGGTCGCTCCGGGGCTGGGTAGGAATTTTTTGGATGCTACCTGATAGGCTGTTGGTGGCATTCTTTTTCGCCTACCCTGAGCTGTACAAGGGGAGAGAGCTAAATCCAATTGGTTTTTTAAACCCGGTCACTTTGGCAGGAGTCATGCGGAATAGGCAGGATAGGCCATTGGTGTGCAGCCTTAGGTAGCAAGGGTTTGGGGGTGAGGAAGCCTCCCTGTGATGCTGATCCGGGAGGGTCTGACGAGCTTCCTTAACTGGATGGGAAACCTAGTCGCAGTGTCTGACAGGACAGCTGGCGGCTGCACGTCCAGCTACCTTGACCTTCGGGTTGGCAAAGACGGGCATCCTTAAACTCTGTTCAAGGAATGCCCCGAGCCAGGCTGGGAACGCCCTTTACCAACTTTAACATCTGCATGGGGAACTATGCGGAGAGCCGCATCCCCTTAGGCCGCACGGCTATTGTTTGAGCAGTCCCTGTTTATTTTAATGTTAAATAGTTAATAAAGTGGCGCTTAATCCAGCACTTTTGTCCAGCTCTTTATTTGCGTCTGTCTGGGGTAAAGAACACCTCACATAAAGTATGTTTCACATAACAAACAAAAATTTATCTAGGATTCTGCTTCATGTAACAAACTGTGCTTCATGTAAAGAACACATTCGTTGGCAGGTGGGGCAGATGTGCTGCCCAGCAGGCCTTTTAAAAAGCATCAGGGTTGACTAGTGTGCCTGTCCATAGAGAAAGCAACATTTCCACACTGTTCCTCCCGTGGCCGGGTGTCCGCTGGGCAGAGGGAGAGAAGAGCAGTGGAGAAGAGGGAAGCAGCTCAGGGCTGGCCAGAAGGGAGCAGGGGAGAGAGGGGCTCAGGATGGAGAGGAGAAAGTGGGGAGACACTTTGAAGGTGTCTTGGATTGCAGCCTCCTAACCATGTCTACCCAGAAGTAAGCCCCATTGTGTTAAATGGGGCTTACTCCCAGGAAAGTGTCTTTAGGACTGCAGCCTAAGTAGACTTCATAAGATCATGCACACTGAATGCATGTTTTGAATTCAATCTCAGTGTTCTGTCATTATTTGTACATCCAGTTAATATTTTTGGGGTTGTAGAACCAATTGTCTGAGTTTCCATTATTTCCTATGGGAAAATCCGCTTCACGTAAAGAACATTTCACGTAACAAACATGCCTCCAGAATGAATTAAATTTGTTAAGTGAGGCGTCACTTTACTCCCTTCTACCTTTTGTCTTAGACAGCATTGCTGTGTTTCTTTACATCTATTCCATCTGATGGGCTATCAGTGACATGGTGGGGGAGCGCACATCCTGAAGGTTAAGACATAGGGTAATTTGAACTTCTGGGCACGGGAAATTGGAAGCTGTGGTTTGGAAGCTTTTGTATCTTCATTATACTCAGACAGGGATTTTCCCCAGCTTTTGATCCTCTCCACGGGAGATATCCAGGATTGGAAAAAAACAAAACACCACTCTGTTTATTTTTATCAGTCTTTCACATTTTGATCTCATTTATTGTTTCTTTTTCTTTGGGAAGATTCTTCCCTGTCGTATGATAAGGAGGCAGAAATAATTTTAATTTAAAAGGAGGCCTATACTAAGAAGATAGGATTACCACATTTTGTAATGGCCTTAAGCAGTGTTCATTTTTTATTTTATTTTTTGGCTGTCTGCAGTATATAATGTATTAAAATATCTAGATTTCTGACATTTGCCAGAGGTACAGCTCCTAGCAACAGAGCTGCCTTGCAGGCACCGTTCCCACATGTTGTAAAAGGGCCTGTGCAATGGCTTATGGAATGGATGTGTGGTTTGTTTCCATCACTGGGATTACTGAATAGTCTCTGCTTCTTAACAAGCCGGTGGACAATATTACTGCTGCAAAGCAAACACAATTATGCTCTGATGCATGTGGGAATTTGAAGAACATGGGCGCTAGAAATGTAGTACAGGGGCTCACGCATGGTCGGATTGTGTTTTATTTTTTAGGACTTTTAGAAGGAACATGCACACGCACAGAGGTATTTATATACCATCTCTCTCAGTTTTTACATAGAATTCAATATGGTTTACATAGTCAGGCTAATCTAAACCACCATTTTTCATTGGGTTTTAGATTATGTTCTGTGGTAAAGACTCAGATAACCCTTAGCTCAGCAGATGTTTCCTTCATGGTCTAACTCTTCTGGTTGTGTGACACCAAACTTCTATAGGCAACCATATATCAAGACCTGACAGCTCCACAAGGCTTTTTAGTGAATCATCAGCTCAGCAGCCACTCAGTTCTGCCACAGTGCATACCAGCAGCTTGTCAGCCTGAAAACTTTTTCATTATGTAATTTTTTTGAAGAGCTGTATATATATACTGTTAATTGATTGATTGACATTCCATTTCCCATCCAGAGTGAGACCATAGTTTTTCCTTTTTAGTTCTTCAGGCAGTAGGGGAGCTCAACCATCAAACCACATCTCCTGCTCCCCACACCTTCAGATTCATAAATCTATGCATATCTATATTTACGCGTATATCTATATTATCCATCTATATATCTACTGTATATATGCTCCAATCCTAAAAACAGTTTCCTGGGAGTGACCCATTGAACACAAATGGATTTACTTTAAAGTAGACATGGTTAGGATTGTGATGCGTTTATACATACATACATACATACATACATACATACATACATACATACATACATATAAACTGGCTTTGACACGATAGCTGTCAAGTGAATGTGAATGTGTATATGGTCAAAAGATATGTTCCCATGCTAATTTGTTTTCCATAAAATTTGTATTTATCCAAATACAGTTTAACTCCTGACTTAAACACTTCTGATTTTTGAGTTATGGGCAGTTGTGGTTTCACCAGCCTTGTGCTTTCACTTCTGCTCAATAAGTCTGGTAACAAGTTGAGGAGTTGGGTTGCAAGTTGGTTAGGGACTGTATATAGGGTTACAGTCCCTATATATGATGCCATGAAATGATGTCGTAAAAGTGACAACAGGAGGCCCTCTGTTCTCTTTCTTGTACTATGTTGGCCAAGATAAAAAAGAACTGCCTATTATAAATATAGATTCATGCAGCTGCCCTGGACATTAAGAAATCAAGACAATTTTAAAAAAAAACATTGCAAAAGGAAAGTAAGTACTCCATTCCACCCTCTACACAAGTTTGCATTCAGATAATTATACTGTACTTTCAAGAGGGCTTCAGTTTGATTGGGGGGGGGGGGCTGCCTCTAAAACATTCTTTATCTACTGGTTAATTACAAGCCCCTGCAGAGGTGTGTAATTATAGCTCTGTTTTGTCTGTTTGTGGTTCCTTCCCTATGAGTTACAGACCCAACATTCTTTCAACAGGACTCTAATATCTGTGGTGCACTGATGTGGTATAAGCATTACAGTAAATAATGTGTAAAATATAGAACAGTAGTTCCCAAAATGATTATGATCCCAGGGCAACCATTAGCAGTGCATTCCCCCTTAAGGGGAGTGATTCTACTCCAAAAGGGTGTGCAACTCCATACAAAGTGGATAATTCAGTGATTTCTGAACTAGGAGAATCTCTTGGCTCTCATCCAGCCCACAATGGCATTCAGGCCATGCCCAAGGATTTCCACAGAGAATCACCAAGTGCAAGGTCCTGGCTGAAGGATATGCTTGTTTCGCATGGGTTTTAGGGACCAGCTTAATGGGAGATGGTTATGGAATCTGACTCTTCGTTTTTCTTTTCTGGGGTCTTCTGGCTGGCAGATGTTGCCACCAAAATGACAGTTTGGTGGCAGTCTGATGGCAAGGGCCACATCTGGATCTGGGTCTAGTCCTGCCTGTCTGACTCCCACCCCCCATTTGTCAGGACCGCTTAATCCCCAGTACTGAGTCAGGTGTGCACCCCCAGCATCTTGCAGCTTGACCAGAAATCTATCCTTCTTGTCTCAGGCTATGATTACCTACCTACCTAAGAGTGGGACCATCAAATCAGCTTGTAGTGTCAGTTTAATTTTTGTCTTTGAGCGGCTTCCCTTGTCATAGTATTTGCAGATGGTGGATTACTTCCACCTCAGTTATCAGAGCTACTATTATCCCAGTTTCTCAAATCATGGAATGAGACACTCATATATCTGTAGAGCTATGTGGCTATTATGCAAAAAAAAAAATAATCTAAAATCTTTTTTTAATTTCTTTGCTAAAAATATTTGTTCAAGTACCATAAAAGTAAGGTTTTGTAAGTGTCCCCTTTGCTATTTTTATATGGTTCAGTGTTTTTGAAGCACACCTGGAATAATGGCACAGGCCAGGCTGAAATTTTAATGAACTGGAGTGCCTTGCTTACTAAGACCCTTGGAACACAGGGGCTTATCTAGCTGAAAATACCTAAAATTGTTTGTATAGCAAATAGCAGTTGACATTCAGGGCATGGTATAAATCTCTACTGTTTGTTCAGGCTTTAGTATGGTCCACATAGCAAGCCTTCAAAAAGAAAAAAATATGGTATCAGCCTTCAGCCCAACATTGTCAATAAAGTTGTTTGTACTCCTGTTTGATTTCTAATCCCTGTTCTGTTTGGTTGATGGGTTTCTAAAAATGTGAATGAATGAATGAATGAATGAATGAATGGTGACACATCTATTGAGAAAAGCTGGACTCTTTTCCCTATATTATTCAAATAGGGAAAGTTGTGTGAAGTTCTATGTAAACATATAAGGGTGTCACAGGAGTAGGAAACATGTTAGCTAATAGGATACAGAACAATTTATAATATTTACTGCTGCTTGATTTTCAACACATTGTGTCATGTGTTTGATTTTTGTGTGTATTTAAAAACATATTTTTAAACTGTTGAAAGCTGTCTTGGGTGCCCTTCAGGGCAGAAGGCAGGATACAAATCAAATGAATAATTGGGGGGTAACTTTTAGTTTTTAAATATTTTTTAATCTGGATTGGCGATACAAATTGTAATGTGGCAAAACTGGGATGAGATTGAAAAAATATTTGATTTAGAAAATAAATCATAGCATGGGGAAGCTTAGGGAGCAAACAGGGTGAGAAGGGCAGGAACTAGGGGTGTGAATAGGATGGACAGGATAGGGTGGTGCTATTTGATTCTAGGACAGAAAAGCAGTAGAACTTTTCTTTTATCACTGTTGAGGAACCTCTAACTTTGAAATAACCTATTTCAGAGGAGAATAAAAACTATATACAGGTGAAGCCTATTTATACACAGGGATTCGTTCCAGGGACGGGCACTGAAAACAAATGCTGTACTATTGCAAAACAGCCCCCAAATGCCCTTTGATTGTTTTCAGGCAGGCAGGTATGTTTGTGAGTGTGTGTGTGGGGGGTGCAATTTGCTTACCATACGTGTTGGGTTGCCCCCTCCGCCGGCACTCCATTGCAAACAGCATTGGTGCACATTGCAGGCAGCCTCTGTGGACCCTGTTCCTCTCCCTGTCTTGCTTTATCCTTCTCTCTCCTACCCACTGCCCCCTCTCTCTCTTGCATGCACACACACACACACACACACACATACACACACACTATATCTGGTTTATGTTGGTACCAGTGCCTGCCACTACGCACTGCCTATTGCCTGCTGCTTGGTGCTGAAGCCCACTGGTGCCTAGTTCCCACCAGTGCCTGCCGTTGCCCAGCTGTTCCTGGGGCCCACAAATATTCTTGACATTTCTCCTGCATTTTATTGCTGGTTAGCAATAAAAATCTGAGCTCTGTGAGATTTAAGAGAAGGATTGATTGGAAAGAGTACTTTTCATTATTTTGGGTCACCAGTGACATATTTTTTTTAAAATCTTATTTCCAACAAGACTTATCATTAAAAAGTGAAAATGTGCTGAATAATGGCGGCTCTGTGCCTTTGTATCAGCTAATGGGTTGGCCTAATCATGTACGATATTGAGCCCTTCTGACCCTAGAAAAAACAAGAAATTGGAAAGATTAAAGAAAAAAAGACATGGAATTAAATAGATGAGCTGCTAATCAGACTAGAGGTGAAAAACCTCTCAAAGGACCAAATGGCAGAAGTGGAAGTGTTTGAGGGCAGGAGTACAAGGATAGTTGCCTGTGTCCTGTCTGGCATTGGGTTTCAAAAGCAAGTATGTTAGAGCCCAATCTTGATGGTTCACTACCAGACCAGTGCTCAAACTTGCCCAGGCCCAACCAGCTCTGCATTGGGCAAGCACTGGTTCTCTGCAGCTCGGCAATCCGCATTGAACACCAAGCAGCAGAGAATTCGGAGTGATGTGGTGGTGGTGGAGAGGAGACGTTCTGGGGCAGGGGAGGACAAGCAGGAGGTGTGCCATGGTGAGGAAGCTTATTGGAATTGGTGGAACTCAGCTCTACTGGATTTCATGAATCTTCTGCCATGAAGCTTCCTCGGTGACCTTGCGACTGTCCCTCACTTTCAGCCTTGCCTAACTCACAGGGTTGTTGTGAGGAGAAAGGATAATCTGACTTGGGCATTTGCACTGAAAATGTGGGGTATAAATATAATAAATAAATAAATAAATAAATAAATAAATAATTTCAAGCATTTTCTAGAGCTGATGCAGAAACAAGTAGCACATAAGCTTCTTTCTTGGGTTTGCTGTTGAGGAACACATTTTTTGAAAGCTGCTGGAACAAATATCCCTGAAGGTACAGAAATAAACATTCAATTATTTCTAAAAATTTATGTTAGGAATTTGAATACATCTCAGAATTTACTAGCCCAATAATAAAGAGTTTCATGAGTACCTGAATCCAGTTATTGTGGTAGTTCCTGAATCCTGTTATTGTGGAAATTCCTGAAAATATGGTGGTGTGAATCTCATGTTTAAGGGACAATACAGGAACATAAAAATAAAGAGGAACCCACAAAATTTCAAAAACTGGTGCAGTTATTTTGAAAAGGGACTGCAGATCTGCATGTGTGTTTTATTCCGGCAGCATGGGACAGTGAATTAGGAAAAGGTTCATTCACAATTAAAGGTCATGCTGCCTTTCCTAATCAGTCTGAAATTGACCTTTCCATCAAGTTAAAATGGATATGTCTTGTTGTCTAGAAGCCGGTAAAATCAATAATCATGGGTTCTAGTGTATCTCTGGTATTTTAAAGGAGAATTTATTTAAATTTATATAAATCCCTCCATCCAACACATTCTGAAAGGTACAGCTGTTATCTTGGTCCTTATTGTATTTCAGCTTTGCATATGGAACTTGTTTGTGTGTTGAAGTTTATACTTAACTTTTTGCTGGTGCCTCTCTGTATTTTCTCACATTTCTTTAGAAAAACAAAACAAGTTTCTTGAACAAGTTTCAAGTTGCTTGTGTTTTGAGTACATTTTTGAGGTGTTGATGAGAATAAAATACTTGATAGTCCCCCTGGAGTGATGTTGTGCTAATGTGTATTACTGTATCCTGTATTATTGTATCCCGTGTCCTGTTATTTTTAAGCGGTTGCAGCAGCTAAAATTATTTTAACAGAAGCATTATCTTCATTGTTTCTAACCCTCATGATCTCAAATCAGAGTTTGTGAATTTTGATTGTAGTGAAGTCTGAAACTACTTCTGAAATACAACTAGGGGCAGCTTGATCCTAACTAGAAACACATGACAATGCAACATCACACCCCAATAACTATATGCCAATGCCAATGCAATGTATATCTAATTAATGAGTAACTGACTCACTGACTGACTTACTTTTCAATGCCCAGCCAAAACCATCAGACCTAGAAGTGTGAAATTTGGGTAGTGTATTCCTTCCATGATGCAGGCACCAACAAAGAACCAATTTCTAGAAACTGTATGCCTTAAGGGGTGAAAAGGAGTACAATATGTTTTTGACACTATACTTAACATTGAAGACTAACTGATCAGCACCCAGCCCAAACCAGAGGATGCTCCTATCTGCTTGTATTTAGGCCACAAGTGGTCCAACTACACTCATTGGGGCTGTTTCCACCCTATCCAAAGAGGGAAAGATTCCCCTTTACTGGGGTAACACAGTGGTAGTCCCAAAACCTGCACTGGATTCGGCACCTGCATGATCCAGTGCAAGCTTGGATTGTGCTGCCTGTGGCATGGATACATGTTCCTATATATGTATTGATCCCTTTCTCTATGTCTCTGGATTTCATGTGGGTTCTGTAACTTCATTGTGACCACGCATGAAGGGCTGAACAGTTAGCTGGACCTTGCAGTTTTGACTGGAACAATCATCAGCTGCGGGTAGTTGGAGGACTTAATCTAGCCTCACCTGAGAATTATGTACGGTTAGACCATGTCACCTAATTTGGTGGTTGGACACCTATTTTCAAGAAACAAAATAATCTAGTGTTAACTATCCTATCCAGAATAGGGGAATGACAATAAATGTTTGTTCAGCCCCTAAATAGACTTCCTGTAATTAGATCATCATTTTCTGGGGTCTTTACCCAAAAGTTGTCATTCATGGCAACTTGTTCCAGAGCTTAAGGGACTGCTTGTCACCAGACAGTATTTCAATATAGGAAGGAGAGAGAGAAAGAACCAGAAAGACTACCCTTTGAACTACTTTAAGTATGTTTTAACCTGCTTTATTTATTTACTTACTTACTTAGAGCACAATCCTAACCATGTCTACTCAAAAGTAAGCCCCATTGTATTCAATGGGTCTTACTTGCAGGAAAGTGTCTTTAGGATTGCAGTCTTACTTACATACCCTACAATCCAGAGTAACTACAAGAGCATGTAAGAGCCATTTATGTCGACATAGTTACAGCACCACCTAGTGAAAACGTATGGGAAATTCATATTGCAATCCAGAGTAAATTGTTCATATGTTGGAGCAAGGATTCCCCATAGTTACTCTGGATTGCGCCCTTATTTAATTAAGCCCAAAGCTTATTTTGCTGATTTTCAAGCGCTACATTGTCTGTCTGCTGTCTGTTGCTAGCTGCTAGTAAGCTGTGTGCTTTAACTAGCTTTAGAGCACAATCCTAACCATGTCTACTCAAAAGTAAGCCCCATTGTGTTCAATAGGTCTTACTTCCAGGAAAGTGTCTTTAGGATTGCAGCCTTAGTTAAACTGCAGGTTCTGCAGGTTAAGTATCCCTTGTGTGAAACTCCTTGTTTTTGCCTTTTTCATTTTTTTCTGTTATTGTTTTGGATTTTTAAAAAAAATTAGAATATTTGTATATTCATAATGAGATATCCCTGAGAATGCCTTAAAATATTTTAAATAAAAAAAATTCAAAATGATGCCTGTAAAAAATTTTTTGGCACTCTTCGGTGCAAATACGAGTATGCAGAGCTTTATTACTAGTCACTACTACAGGTCTCAATTGGGCTCACTGTAGAAACCTTCCCTGTTTTAGACTGGTATGTGCGGCTGTTTTTCTCTAAAAGGGAATGCCTTTCTGGTGAAGTTTGTTTGATTGGAAACAGGGCTGCATACTTAACTACCTGTCGGTGAATTTTTCTATGCCAAGTAATGTGTCAGAAGCTAGTGGAGCATGGTAAGTTAATTACTTGTGTGCACAGTGAGAGGCAACAACAAACAGCAAGGCACCAGTGATAGGAAGAATGAGACTTCATTTCAGTCACCAGAGACTGTGTTGTTAATGAATCCATTCAGTCAGCTGGGAATTGGGAATGCTGATAAGGCCAGGTATGGCTGTGTACTGATAGGAAGATTAGCCTCTCAACCAAAACATTGCTGGGACTTTTTTCCAGGCTATAAGTTTCATAATAAGGAATTAAGCCTGTATTTTTTTTCTCCTGGAGAGCTCTGGTGCACAATTAAAAAAGAGAGGGGCTGAATCATTCTAACTCCCCTCAAAAACATGATGGCAATGGGAGACCATGGGGTGCTACTCCTGCTGTGAAGGGTACTCCTTGGGTGGAGGGTTTGCTCAGAACTTGGGTGGAGGATTGCCATAGGGCTGCTACTCCTTGGGTGGAGGGTACTCCTTGGGTGGAGGGTTTGCTCAGAGCTTGGGTGGAGGGTTGCCATAATTCTCTTCCACAAAACAGGGACAGAACCTCCTGACAAACTTGGCCAGATGTGATGGTGATGTCATCAACCTTGTAGTGATGTCATGACCAGAAGTGACATCACACTGGAAGTGGTATCACCTTCACATCCTGGTAAGTTTGGCAGTGTCAATATC
This sequence comes from Cryptoblepharus egeriae, assembly GCA_030015325.1. Lineage (NCBI taxonomy): Eukaryota > Metazoa > Chordata > Lepidosauria > Squamata > Scincidae > Cryptoblepharus > Cryptoblepharus egeriae. The sequence goes on from JAREYC010000002.1 coordinate 21,622,329, forward strand.
TTGGCAGGGAGACCTGAAAAAGCTGATAGTCTCACATCATACACACTCACCTGTCTCACACTTCACATGCACACACTCCTGTCTCTCTCACTCACACCATACAAACATGCACACGTCTCCTCCCTGGTCCCTGTCAAAGGGTGGCAGGAAAGGCCCAGGGAGGGGCTGGATTCCCACCATGCACCTTTATTTTATTGTGAAGCATTTATTGCTGTAAATTGAACTATGTAACACATTTTAGTACCAGAGCCCACTTTTTAAAATGACACACTATTGGCACCCACCTAGGTTTATCAGACTTTTTAAAAAGATCTAGAAATAATACTACTTAATTTGCAAATTGCAAACATTCTTGCAAACTGACAGAGCTGAACTCTTTGTGTGTAATTAGTAGTTACAGTATCTGGTTTTTTGATATCCTCAGGGCTTGAGGCAATTACTTACCTGATCTCTCATTCACCCTTTGGTGATCCATCAAAAATTAAATCATGACCCCACCAGTGGGTTTAGCCCACACTTTGGGAAACATTGGTCTAATATCCTGTGCTCCATAGCCTTTGTATTTCCACATCTTGCAGAAATTGTAGAGCCTCAGTTTTTTTAAGCATCTCTAATCCCAAATACTTAGCAAGTACCCTTAGCAAGGGTAATTTTGCCTCTAGTTATAGCCAGGAGGCAGGAATGTGCGCTCATACCATGTTGGGAAGAATCAAACTCTTCTACTACTCTTCTACTCACAGAGTATAGCTTGGGGTTTGTTTTGCTGCTTTAAAAATAAAATGAAATTGGTTTGGTCTTCCTAAGCCAAAGTAAAACATTGGCACCTGGTTAAGTGATATAAAAAGAAGATCATGGAGTTTTCCAAATGTGTGAAACATATAGTATGAGGAGAATTAGAATAATGTGGTAGTAAGATTCAGTAAGTAAGCTTAGTGATCTTCTGTAACAACCATTTGTGAATGTCTGCTTGGGAGGGCACAGTCTGGAAAAGTTACGGGAAGAACACCTACACTTGAATTGCAGTCCTTGCCTCATCTACCCATCCTCATGTTGCCTCCCTACTCACTGTGTTATATTTAGAACCCACTTTTCCAACCACTGAAGAGGAAACTCTAAACGAATAATTTAAAAAGGGAGGCAGAAGCTCTAGCACCGCTAAGCAGTCAAGAGCATAGAGAACTTGGATTTACTACCATACCTTAAAGACTCCTTCTAAATTTGACTTGGATCTGTCCTTCTACGCAAATGAGTCTGGAGGGCTTGAGTTTGAATAGCAAGCCTTCCAGGATGCATTAAGGAGTAGTCTGTAAATTATATGAGCTGTTAACTCTCCAGCACAGTGCCTTTCTTAGTGGATGTTTCCTATTGTTCTTCAGCATCTTTTAAGAGTATGAGTTCTTTTGCTTTGGGAGCTGGTTACTTGATTTTGGTCTGTAAACTGCTTTTTGAGAAAGCAGTATAAATATTCTTATCTATATACAAAGGGGTGTAAAAGTAGTTGAACAGCATCACAATAAGGATGACATACTAATTGCAATCAAGTACAGTACAATCTCTTAAGTGCTCAAATTGCTGGCCTTCAGCATCCTTAACTCTTATAACTTTATACCTTCTCTCTCTCTCTCTCTCTCTCTCTCTCTCTCTCTCTCACACACACACACACACACACACACACACACACACAGAGAGAGAGAGAGAGAGAGAGAGAGAGAGAGAGATACACACCTGTATATAAAATTGAAGGATCAACCAGCTGACTGCTGGAAAAAAACCAAAACTGCTGGACTGGAAGTGTGAAATTTGGGGACGGAATTCTTTCTGTGCGAGAGGCACCCACTACAAACCAATTTTTAGAAATTTAAACCCTAAGTTGATTAAAAGGGGTGTAATGTGTTTTGTAGTGTGCACAGTTTCTCTGAAGCTTGCTTACATGTTCAGATTTGCATCTTAAAATTCCTGGAAATATATTTTTATTCTTTTTTTAATGTTACTGTGAGCTATATTGAGCTTAATATTTCAGCCCTATTTTAAATTTTCTTGCCATACTATAGACCAGTGATTTTCAACCAGTGTGCTGTGGCACACTGGTGTGCAGCAGGTAGTCCTCAGGTGTGCGGTGGGAATTTGGGGTTTGACATTCATTAGTAGGAAAATGGCCTTGACAGTTTCAGTGACTTTTTAAGTGTGCCGTGAGATGAAAAAGGTTGAAAATCACTGCTGTAGACTTAAAGTTTAGTCTGCACACAATGTTTATTCTTTGATAAAGAGTTGTTTTATAACTGGGAATTACATATATGTAAGAGAGCTACAGACTGTGCCTGGTACTTAATGAACAGATGCCTTACCAGATATTATAGCATGAGATATGTTTTATATTTTCATATTGTACACAATAGGATTAAGATCTCAAAACAGAACAAGACATTGACAGGAAGCTTGATGGACTTTTTCAGGTACACCAGCCTCTCTTTCCAACTTGAGGCCTGTGTTCAACTTTCACTTTGACCTATCTTGGACTTCACCCCTTGCCCATCTCTGCTAATTCAAAACATTTAGGTATCTACGCAATTCTTTGCCCGGGTCTACGAATTCAATGTGGGCAGTGTTGGGATTCAAAAAAATTAACAACCGGTACTATGCCCATCTGGCAGCCACTTTTAAATGGATATTTTTAAACTTTATTTGTTCTGTCTCTCATTAACAACCTGTTCTATAGAGTAGGTGCAAACCTGTTGGAGCCCACCATTGAATGTGGGGGTCTTTAAGATAACAGAACAGTTGAGGTTTTCTGCTCAAATTGGCTATTTTACTTATTTTGATTTTCCATATTTTGGTACCATGTTTCTTGCCTTCTTTTTGTCCTCACAACCCATTTTGGTCGGTGAGGCTGAGATATTGTGTCTGGCCCAAGATTACTCAGGAAGCTTCATGGTTCAACAGGGATTTGATCCTGGATCTTCCAGGTCTAAGTACAGCTCATAAACCACTTACAACATCCTTAATGAGCTATTTATTGGCTCATTTTCCCCACTCTGATAAAAGGTAGAGTTTTCAGAAAACTAGCAGAATTCAATAGCAGCCCTTGCTTTTCCCTTGTTTAAATGTATGCAAGCTATAGAATGATAATTTTAAGTATTACTTTGCTCACATCTGCTGGAGACCTAAAAAGAACCCAGAAGGGGGAAAAAAGATGTTATTCTGTTTACCATCTTCTTGTTTGCTCTAGTTCCTGCTGCTGCCACATTAATAGCAGGGACATGGAAAGAATGCTAATGAAAAGAGGGCTCTGGGAGTATTAAGTGTCATTAAGTAAGAGCTTGAAACGGCTTGTAAAACATCCTGGGAACTATTACATTCCTGAATCTTAGAATGAGGGACAGTTGCACAGAATAATCTGTTGTCACATCAGAACTATTTAAGGTCCCCCAAGATGGGAGGAAAGCTTTTCTTTCTTTCCATGACTTGCTGCCTGTTGGGTCAGCATTTGGCAGATGCTAATTGCTCAGGTGTTGCTTGTGAGACCATCTCAGCGGTAGAAAGAGCTGTCTGGTTTACACTGTTTTGTGCATCTGAATAAGAACTTGCTGGGGAAGTCACTATGGAAAGTCAAGCAGTAAACAATAGCAAGCAGAATAAGAAAATGTGGGAGAAAGGTCTGTCCCAGGAAATCTAATCTTCTGTTACTGCAATCCTAAACACGCTAACCCGGGAGTAAGACCCACTGAACACAATGGGACTTACTTATGAATAGACATGGTTAGGAATGTGCTATGTGTGGTCCTTGTTTAGAGAAAATTCTCAGCTGAGTGTTGGATTAGTTTTGAGAGAAAAGTGTATAAGGTGTATACCCTTTAAGGGCAGAATCCTAACCAACTTTTCAACACTGGGATAAGGTGGGTGCAGCTCATAGATAAGAGAAAAAAAAAATTCTCATATCTTAAGGAGGCCTCCATACCTGCCTCCTAATTGCAGGATGCCACACATGCCCCAGTGTGTCAGCGCTGGAAAGCTGGTTAGGATTTGTGCCTAAAATATACAAAACAGGAATTGGTACTTGTAATGGGGCAGAATTATTTTGTTAGCTGTGTTTCTGTGCAATATCACCGTAGTATTGGAAAATGGTTCTCCAGTTAGTGAATGGTCCCCTGCTGCTCTGTATGAGATGATTTTATATATGTCTTGGTAATCACCAGTATTAGTAGTAGTAGTATTAGCCAGACATTTGAAAAAAAGTCTGTTCCTTTGCCATCAATTTGCAATTGATGGCAAACGGTCAAGCTCTCTGCTTCTTGGAAGACATAGGAGGTATAATTTGAATAAAATTCAATTTGGCAACCAGTCTCAAAGTTTATACATTATATGCAGTAATCTACTAGATAGATCTGAATATCTAAACCTTTTAAAAAATGTACACAGTGTGTTGTAATGTGATCAGAATATCTAAACTTTTAAAAAAAATATACACAGTGTGTTGTTACGTAATATGCTGATTGGAATTCCAGTCAAGTAGTGTTCTAACCCCTGCGTTATAACCACTGAGCCACTGCAGCATATGTAATATAAGTATGAAATATTAATAATTTCTTGATGTGGTTGAAAGTTTCTAATTTTTTCCTACTGCATTTTCTATGAATCATGGATAAGTTTTTTTAAAAAGGCTGGCATATTTGAATCTATTTGCTAACTAGCTTAAGATAATACTTTTTTGGTGAAGTCTTATATATACTGTGTGTGTGTGTGTGTGTGTGAGTGTGTATATATATATATATATATATATATATATATATATATATATATATATATATATATATATATATATATATATATACACTAGCGAAATATACCCCAAAACTGTGGGAGTAAAATTCCCCCATGCGCATCTCCCCCTCATGCGCATAAATGCCCCATGCGCAACACCCCTCCTGTGCAGCACCCACCCTGCACAACACCCCCCATGTGCACCATCCCCCCAGTGCATCAAGCACCGGTCACCCAATTGACTAGATGTCCATTAGTCAGTCTTCCATGTTAAGTATAGGACAAAATTTTTCTTTTTGCACACCTTTTCAGTCCTTTAAGGGTTAAATTTTTCAATATCAGTTATGGTGGGTGTTGATGTCGCAGAAGGAACACCCTCCCCAAATTTCACGCTTCTAAGTCCAGCGGTTGGGGCAAGGCAGTGATCAGTCGGGATTCTTCAATGTAAAATATAGGGAGGAAAATGTGTGGCACCCCTTTTCACCCTCTTCTGGTTGGAATTTCTGAAAACCAGCTCTTAGTGACTCCCTCCATCATGGAAGGAACACCCTCCCCAAATTTCATGCTCCTAGGCCTGCCAGTTTTGGCCTGGGCATTGATGAGTCAGTCAGTCGGTCAGTCAGTCAGGCAGTGACTTTTCAGAGAGAGAGAAAGAGATGGTATATTGATGGTTTTTACATTCTTGCAGCATGTTATTCTGCAAGGAGTACTTACTGTAATCTGTATTTTTTTATGTCTGTAGCAGAGCTAGGGCTGCCTTGTTCTGAGACCTGTTTCCCATTGCCGATTTTAGAAGTCGTAATAATTTTTTGAAAGTGGCCAGGAGTTAATTTAACAACAGGCAAAAAATAATATCTTTTCAGAATGAAACTTTGATGTGGCTCATGGCATCAAATGGAAATGACCCCAAAATGTTGCTCTATTTTGGTGTCAAAAGTGAAAATGGTAGCTCTGGGTGTTTGATTTTAGTTTGTTATCAGAAACCACATGTTCATGGATCTATTGCCAGAGTCATGAAATTTTGTAAAGTGAAATGAACAGCTGAATTTTGAAACAGATAAAAATGTCGTTGTTTCAATAAGTTTTCTGTAAATTATCCTTGATTGTGTTGTGCCTTTTTATGGTGTGACAGGTCTGGCAGGCAAGAGGCAAATTATCTCAGTGGCCCAGATGGAGTGTCTGCCACTTTATCAAGCAAAATGGTTGGCTAGACCGTATTAGCAAAGTTATGTGAAGGAAATCTGCCATTTGACTCCCTATTGTGCCAAACCAGCAAATGTATGTTCTGGCTTCTAGAAAGAGCCTTAAGGCCTGGTAGACCATGGATAGTCACTTGCGCATTAATGCTGCCAGATCAAAACTTCAAAAATACATGAAATTACAGGATTGCAGTGCCCTTTGTTGAGCCTGCAGGGTGATATGGAATTAGAAACAGTTAGAAACCCTGCCACCTTCTGACAGGCTGCATTTAGTTTTGATAGTTAGTGTTATTCTAGCTGGTGTTTCCATCTGGGATCTAAGTAATAGCACAATACAGGCATCTCATAATGAGAGAGAAATCCTAACCGAAAGACACTTGCAGTGCTTCCACAGGGGGTTTTTAAGAGGCAATTGTATGAAGACCTAGAAAGCGTAGAATGGACTGACTTAAACATGCTCTGGTTTTGTTCCTACTGGGTATTTTGTTATCTTGTTTTATATTACCCCTAATCCAAACTGTTTGCTTAGAGAATAGCCTTTTCTTGGATTGGCTGCTTAGGTTGGCTGCTTCAGATATGCATTGGAAGTTGTTTAATTGCACCGTTTTCACAGAATGATGGGATCATTTCGCCAAAGCTTCTGTGACAAGCAACAGAAAATATAATGACATTACAATGTAACCCCTGATTAAGCCAGCACAAGTCCTGTGCTGGCCTGGAGGTGTCACAAAAGTGCTATAAGGCGCTTCTGTACCATTCATGGTGGGTGGCAGTTACGCCAGAGCACAGAAATGCACTGGCCTCCCCATGCCATGGTGTGAACAGGGACATGGGTTAGTTGTGCTGGCCTAAACTGGTTAGAATTGTACTTTGAATTGTCTTGGATTTGGGTAGACTAAGCATAAAAATCAGCAAATCATCGTTACAGAATGCTATGGCATTTTGGAACGGTTTTGGCTGGCAAATGTAGGATGTGCATTATAATGCTTGTGAAAAGTAAAGAGCTATCTAGATGCTTAAGAAGTCAAAACTGCTCTTTTGTGAAGAAATATAGGAAGAAAACCATTTTAAGAAGGGAAAAATTACCAAATAGGTAATTGGAAAGTTAATGGAAATGGGAGAAAACATAAATGACCGAATGTTAAGAATACTTCAAAAAATTATATATATATATATATATAATCTATAGGTTTTGTGTAAAAAATATTTGGGGGATTTACAAGAAAAAAACTTGAAAGTTTATATTAGCTTTAATTAGATTTTGACAGAATTCATTATTTTTAATGGCTTTTCATTAGTGAGTTGAAGTCATTATTTGGAATGTACAGTAGCAAAACAAGCTAATTTTTGGCTTCTGTTTAAAGAAGGTTTGCTTATTGCAGAAGCTATTACTAAAACTACACATGGAGAAGAAATTTAGCATAAGGAAAAAAGGCGAACATTTGCATTGATAGTCTGAACAAGAATATTTTTTTCTTCATATGGATAAAAACTTTTTTTTCTCCAAAATTTTAAAAGTTGGAAATAGTTTATACCAAACTTAAAATATAAGAACTGCCTTGGTGGATGAGTTGGAGTTATGAGTTAGTTATGATTGGTCCATAAGTTAGATTCATCTAATCCACCTTTTTGTCTCATGCTATATACTCCCAGAACGATCACAGCTTGGTGCTGCTGCTTTTATCTGATCATGTTTTCTCATCACCTAGACCAGGTGTGTCAAACGTGTCTCATGCCATGAGCTGAGTAGCATTCTTGAAGGCCAGAATTGATGTCATTAAGCAGGTGATAACCAGAAATAAGCACTTTTTTCTAATGTAGGAAACCGTTAGCTCAAATGCGAGAAAACACCTTCAGAGGTGTCCTAAATCCAAGTATTGGGGCTGTGCATACTTCACCCCAGGGAAGGGACAAAGTGGTAGCTCTGCTGCAGTTTCAGAACTTGTGTTGCATACAGCACAAAACCAGCCTACCAGTTACATGCAAGTTAGAATTGCACTGCCCATGCCTGAACCTTGCAATGGTAGAACACAGGCATACTGACCTACCTGTTCTAGCACAAGTTACAACACAATCCTTGCCTGTTGTTAGGTCAGCATAAATTCAAGCATCAGTCCCATGTTGGCCTGGGGGTGTCACAAAAGTGCTGTAAGGCACTTCTGCACCACTGTTGGGGGATTAGGTCAGTGCACAGACATGTGCCAGCGTCGCTGGCCCAGGTTTGTTAGGATTGCGCTCTTCAGTCTTTTAATTTTTTTGTGTTGTTATAAATTGCTTAACAGTTAATGCTTTACCTTTGCAATTTTGTAAGAACTATATTATTTCTCAACCATTTTGGTACACTTAAAGACAAATCGCACTTGATTAATACTGCATTAGCTGCTGCTGAAATAAATATGAATAACCCTACAATCCAGAGTAACTACGGGAGCACGTAAGAGACATTATGTGCACCCATAGTTACTGCACCTCCTAGTGAAAACCTATGGAAAATTCATATTGCAATCCAGAGCAAATTGTTCTTACACCGGAGCAAAGACTCCCCATAGTTACTCTGGATTGCACCCAATGCCTTCTATGCAGGAACTTTTGCAATTCATTTTACTACTTGATGTTACATGAAATGTAAGTTTTATTTAGTGTCTCACTTTTATTTAAAACATTTAAATAAAATGTATGTAAAGATATGGACACTTCATGCACATTTAAAGAAATCAGCCAATGTTTGCACAAATTTAATAAGTAGAGATATAATTCTCTGTAGTTTCTGAATTGTTTAATACTGAAGAAATGTATATAGTGTGGAGTGGCAATTGTGCTTTGATGTCGGGAACAGGTAATGGTGATCAGTACCTGCAGACGAGAAAAAAAAGCGTTCTATTTCCTCCACTAATGATGTAGGGCTTTTTTGGCTAGACAATGGTGTCTGGAGCATGTGACTCTTAGAAAAAGAATTAATCTGAAATCCGTAGTGGAAGATCAGTTTCAATTAAAACTGCACTTGAGTGTTTCTAGACAAAAAACCTATCTGTTAGTTCTAAGCTGCCTGGTTACTTAGCTGTGAATAAGTGAATTTCTTTCCAAGCAAGTCTCTTGATTACAAATTTCATAGAAATCTAGCATGAATTGTTCTCCCTTCTGTTCCCTACCCTTGATTTTTTAAATAAAAACAAATTTTCAACTTGTTTTTAGATTGTCCACTTTTGTTTTGCCTTTTAGTTCTGATAGATAGATAACCTTTATTGGCATACAGATAAATAAATGATTATATAAATGACAAATCAAGCAGGGGTCTAGCAAGCAGACAAGTCATACAATACTACAAGAAACTGGCCCAATAAAATAAGGTGTGACAAGGAAAGAAGATAAGAAATAGGGAAATGATACTTTCAGTTAGGCACTGGGCATCCTGATTGGCACCACTTATAATTGGGCACCATCAGGCACAATTGCACATGCACAAAGGAGGCAACAAAAGAGTGGGCAATAAAAAATTTATAAATTTTCAGTGGACTTAAAGGTCCAACCCAAAATATTCCAGGCAGTCAAAGAGATGGGGAAAGAAGGGGATTGAGGGGGCAATTGAGGGTGCGATAGTCAGCAGGGGGCGTAGCCAAAGGGGTTAGTACAAACTGTGAGATTTGCAGAATATAACTGGGTAATGTCAAAAATGGGGGTAGGGCTTTGGAGAATCTCAGTGGGTTCTAACCTCCCGGTGACGCAGTCATTTTTCTGGAATCTCACCTAGCCCGATAAAACCAGGTGTAATAGGGTACTTAGATCCTGTTTTTGTCCTAGTCTTTAAACCTGGGCATATTTTTGGCCTTCTGACAGATAAACATATTATTCATAGGCAAATTATGTGATGTACAAATTGAAGACAATTTGTACAACATATTGTTTTACAAGTTCTGTGCTATCCAAATTTTTTTTATTTTTTTGAATTAGGATTAATAGACAAAGCTATCATGACAGCTTTACCAACTAATGGGAAACAGAACTGCTAAGTTAAGTGGCAGGTTTTGTTTTCTTGAGAACTTTACACTCCACTCCTCAGTTCTGAAGCTTTCAGAGCCCCTTATAATCCTGTAAATATTTCCTTACAATCCTAAGCATGTCTGACTCGGAAATAAGTTCCATTGCGTTTAATGGTACTTACTCCCAGGAAAATATGGTTAAGATTGCAGCCTTTGGGCAATATCCAGAGTAACTATGGGGAGTCCTTACTCCGGTGTAAGAACAACTTACTCTGGATTCCAGTATGAATTTCCCATAGGTTTTCATTAGGTGGTGCAGTAACTATGGGTGCATGTAAAGTCTCTTACATGCTCCCATAATTACTCTGGATTTGGGGGTTTGTTTCTTAAACTGTGGGTTAGGACCCGTCAGTGGGTCACAACTGTATTTCAGGTGGGTCCCCATTCATTTCAATTATTTTATTTTTATTAAATTAGACTCAGTGCTACATAGTATCTGCATTTGGGAAAATATTACAGATCTGTACTTTTAACAGGCTACTATATATGTGCTTTTAATGAGCTTACTCGTTAATGGAACTTACTCATGGGTGTAGATAGGATTGTGGCCTAGGAGTGTTAAAAATTTTCTTGCTCAATTATATCACAGGGTAATAACATCACATCCAGTGTATCCTGACAGTCAATCTAAAAATTAGGTCATAGTGCTAAAGTATTGAGAACCACTGCTTAAGAAAACCTCCAAAAAATAAAACAACAAAAATAAGGGCAATAAATGTTATCAACATCAGGATAATAACCAAGCAACAATTGCAGAATTAGTAGGTTGGTAGAATTTTCCAATAGTAATAAACCCAGCTCATGTTGAAAGACCTGAGCAAATTTTTAAAACACCTGAAAAACCCTATCTTTCTATTGCTGTAGCACCTCTCTAGGGAGACTGTTTCCCAGACCAGATGCTGTATTTGAAATGGTTCTCTCTTGGGACCCCACCTTCTTAACTACTGAGGTTAAAGAGCCATGGACAGCATCGTCACAAGATGATCTTAGCATTTCTTGCTCAGTTTTGTCTGATTTTTGGTTATACCGTCATTATTCATCATTCGTCTCTTTACCTTTTGAAACAGGTGCATATGGTCCCGAGCACTGGGCTACTTCAAATGTGGATTGTGGGAGAACTCATCAATCTCCAATAGATATTGTAGATCATCAGGCACATGTTGGAGAAGAATATCAAGAAATAAAGCTGGATGGTTTTGATAATGAATCTTCTAACAAGACATGGATGAAAAATACTGGGAAAACCGGTAAGAACTGTATTCTTCATTTTTGTGAGCACTGATGTGCATGTATTCTCATTTATAATTAACCCTGTAGATCACATCTTTCTTTCTTAAACTCCTTTTTGATATAAAGTTTTATTGTAAGGACACTGCTCTAAGGTTTCCTAACCTAGATAAATCATCTTGGACTAAAGACCCAGAACCCTAAAGACAAGGTATAATGTCTGTAATTTTCTCTTTCTGTCCTCTATGAGTGCTGCCTGAACACTAAACCTCCCCTTGCCATAGAACCTAATCCTTTTTCATGTAAAAAGATTGGCATGACATTCTTTGCAAATAAATAATAAGCCATTCTTTGGATGTAGTGTGGACTGTGAAATGTTTGCAGAAACTTGTGCTTTATGGAAAATCCACATTTTCTATTGCAGTCAGAAATTTATGCATATGCATAGGCTACAGATGTTTTTTGTAGCACAATCTTTTGCAGTCAGATAGCAATAGGCTGTCTTCCATCGATTCATGTGATGGGGAGATGGCAATGAGAGTATTTTGTTTTGCCAGAAGGGGCTTTCTTAGAGTCCCAAGACTCGGAGTCCAAAGAACTGTGTTAACATAAAGATTCAACTTCAGTCGTTTTTTTAAAGGTAGCATTAAACTGTGGTCAGTAGAATTGTGCTGCATCTTAAAGCCCGTAAGCAATTTGAAATTAAGTTCATGCCTTTTCTTACCTTCACTGTGTGTATTGGACATTACTCACATCTTTAATTTTCCCCCACTTCGTCTTGGGCATTTGTTAAGTACTCTCAATGGCTGGTCTCAAGTAACTTGGTCTCACATTTATTTTTATCTTGTCCTGGCTCTTATGGTACACAGACCTTTTCACTGTCTTCACTGTTTTCCAACACATTTATTTTGCAGCAAGCTGCATTGATTTCATAATGGCTCCCAATGTCCTGTTCATTATAAGAGCTCCTGGAGCACAGTATCGTCTCTGTTCCTAGGCTAATCCTCCAACCATCCTTATAGGAGAGATGGGAAGCATTGCTTTAGAAGTATAGAGCTTCACATAGTAGTTTTACGCTGTCTGCCAATGTCAAACTCCTATAGAGTTGGGCAGGAGCTTACCGTGTGGATGCAGCAGAATCATACCTGGGACTAAAGGCAAAAGGGACCCAAAAAGAGGGCCAGTGAGCCAAATTCACATTTGAAGGAAGGAAGTAGCCCAAAAGAATCATACCCCGGATTTTAAAAATCCTCTCTGTTAGGCTGCAGTCCAGCACACGTTTACTGTGGATGACTGGATGAATAGATTATTTATTATCATTGTACAAGATAAATAATGAAATGGAAGTGAGTAACCCATTACTATATAACGGATCATCATTGGCATCCTTCAGTCTCAAAAGACTATTGTATCATGCTCTTAGTGTCCTCTCCAGAGCACGATGGCTTGGGTAGATTAATATGGAGGATAGACTGTTAGCCAAGCAGCAAATCCCCCCTCTCCACATAACTGAAATAGTCCAATCGAATGGCAGAGCAAATATGATTGGTTCCAGCTGCGTTGCAGGAGTTACCAGAGCACGAACTGCTTCTAGGACTCTGGCTCCAGATTTTGCCTTGAGATTGACTCCTGAAGCATTTCCCATAGATGGGTATAGCCACAAGGCAGTGGAGGTTTGAGGTGGGAGTTTTCCTTCTCCAGGCAACCCACGGTCAGTGGGATTTTGGACAGGTTTAATCTGGCTCCTCAACAAAGGCCAGTCTGACATGGGAGTCCCTGCCAGTGGCTATGCTATCACCAGCATAGCCCTTTGTATCACTGGAGCGCACAATCCCACCACCGCGAAAAGGTACTGTCCATCGGTGGGTATATAACTGATAGTGTCCGGTTTAATACAATCGCGCTGGGAACGGTAAGCAGAACTTACCCAGCAGAACTTACCATTTAACCCAGTAGAGCTTACTTCTAAGTAGATACCCATAAGATTTTGATTCTGTACCTGAAGTGCGATTTTGGTCGTCAGACTACTAGCTCTAAATCTATTCCATCTTCCTGTAACTCACAATGGCTCACTAGATAACTGAGGGAGCATGCAAGACAACAAGACCCCTGCAACCTAGTGCCCTCTCCTGAATTTGCCATCTAAAATTTTGGTTGCACATTCCTATCATGGCTTGTAATACAGGTTCTATTCTGTGAATAGATTCTATGAATTGTAGATCCCGTCCAACTTTGAACCTGTGATGGAGGGTAGTCTGAAGCTCTTTGCATGACTATAAAACTATTGAGAAGTAGGTTTGTGTAAGTATGTATCTTGCACGGTCTAGTAAGAGACACTGTAAAACGAACAATTAGATGAACATTTCAGATTGTACATCCTCCTAATTATCCTTTAAATTATTCATTCAAAACAAGTAAAATGACCCCTGACAGAGCCATAAATGATTTAGATAGCATCAAATATTTATATAATGCAGTTGAATCCCAGTGTTCATTGTCGGGGATTCACAGGAGCTGTCTTTCTTGGGGGACACTCCATAAGTATGGCACACTTGAAAAAGCCTCTTTAACAACCAGATTCACAGTCTATCATTCTTGCCCAATCACTCTTGCCCTGCCCAACTTTATTTTCTTGCTAGCAATGAGGCTCCACAAAAATCCTGACCCCCTCAGCCCACTCCCAAGCCATGTTTTTCATAAACTTCATTAAAACGTATTTCCTACAAGCAAATTAGAGGTCTTTTCATTTGTTAAATATAGGAAAGCACAGTGAAAGAAGAGACTTTGAGGAATACCATATTTTTTACATCATGCTTAATTATACTTCAGTGACGTGTGCCTGAAGTAGTAAGGAGGAAATCTAGAATAAAATCTGAGTGGATTGCAATTACAGCCTGAGAATCTAATGGTACAGTATTTCTTAAACTGTGGGTTGTGAGGCTTGCATGACATAAGGCTGCAAGGAATTAGCCCACATCACACCCCAGAAGGTATTGTGGCATTTATTCTGGGGTATGTCCTGGAAACTACAAGGGTGCTCACTCTTAAGAAGTGCTTCATAGTAATTAAACCACTAACTCCCAAATCCAGAGTAACTACGGGTGCACATAGTTTATGTGCACAGTAACCCGTAGTTACTGCACCACCTAGTGAAAACCTATGGGAAATTCATATTGAAATCCAGAGTAAGTTGTTCTTACACCGAAGCAAGGACTCCCCGTAGTTACTCAGGATTTTGCCCAAGTTTGTTTCTCTCTTTATGATCTAAGTGAGGGGGTCTCTAAACTTCTCAGCCAGAGGGCCGCATCAAATACCTGTTGCAGTGTCAGGGGCCAGAAAATAAATTTAAATAGTAAATTTATATAAATACATTAGATATAAATGAATAGATTGGATAATGATTGGGCTAAAAATTCCAGGATTTCTCCAAACACCAACACACATCACAGAAATAAAGCAAATACTCAAATGGATCCCAATACACCAACTTTCCAAGCACTTTATAAGACTTTCGGAGAGGATTCAAGGTGTTAACCTGATTTTGGGGGAAACTAGGAAATGATTTTAGTTTATTGAGTTTAATGAGTTTAGTTTATTATTTTTTTTAGCCTTCAGAACACCTTGTGAACCTAACCAGAGTGCATCTCCAGTTGTGATCAGTCAAGTGGGCCAGAAGCCTGCAGGGGTCCAGAGGTTGGCTGTGGGCCATATAGAGGCTTGCCAAGGGCCGCATTTGGCCTCCAGATCTGGGTTTGGAGTCTCCTGATCTCATAAGCTCAAAGGGGCTCACAGATTTTACTTGGGTGGGTAAATGCTAAATACGATGTTTCTACCCAACATTCTGGCCTTTCCCATTTGAACAAAAGTTTGACAATCTGTGGGTGGAATTTGCAAAGGGCTCTGTGTCTGAGAACTGTGGTTTCTATATATGTCAATTTGGGGAGGTTATTTTCTTTCGAAAGCAGTCTGCTGAAGCATATTTTCAATTACACAGATTTGTTGATTACACAGCTGGAAAATTCAAATGTGCAAGGAGATCACTTTGAATTAAGAATGATGGAATTTCTGTAAAGTGCCCTTTGATATTGCCACATGGTTTCTAGCTTTTTATCTCAGCTTGTTAATGCAGCTAGCTGCTATTAATGAAAACCCACTCATTCACTGGAGAGATAAGATCACATGGAAATTGTGACTGCGGACAGTTGCTTCAAATAGATTAATTCTGCATCATGGCCTAATTCAGCAGCAATGCAGTGCTCACTTGTTCTTACCAACAGCTCTGCTCACTCTATTGTTAAGCAGTGCAATTCTCTATATGTCTCCTCAAAGAGAAGTCCCATTGAGTTCAAAGGGATATTTTCCCAGTAAGTATATCTGATTGCAGCCTTAAAGTACAGTCCTGTGTGATTTACTCAGAAGAATGTCCTAGGTTATGCAATAGGGGTTACTCTTGGTAAGCAAAAATAAGACTGCCAAATTTGTTGTGTTTTTCTGCTCTTGTAACATCAGAGGGACCTAGTAGAATAGTCATACCATGATTTCTGTGCAGTATAACTCAATGCAACTGTCCGCAGTTGGGAGTTAAACTTTGGAATCGATTTGCTGTCCTTGTACAGAATCATATTAATATCTGGTGTGGTAGTGCATAATTGCCTGTGTATTTTCTGAACAGGCATTGGGCTTACTGAGGCTAAGGAGAAAATTAGATCTCTTAAGATATAAAATTTTAATTACAGCACAATCCTGTCCATGTATTCCCAAAAAATAAGTCTTACTGAGTTCAGTAGCTCTTTTTCCCAGGTGAGTGCACATGGTATTACAACTTGAGAATTTGTTTATATGGAAATGCTGATCATGGAAATGGAAATGCTGGTGTCTCTTTGTTTAACTACAACATTATGTAGACCTGTGAATTCTAAATATTAAAATGATTTTGACTTGTGATTTTGGTTGTTCTTTAAATAGAGCAGGCCCTCCATATATGTGGTTTGCTTCTGTATTCAGGCAGACACTTCAAAATGTGTGTGCTAAAGGCCCTATAAAATGGCACAGTGACAGGCTGGTTGGTTGCTGCTCAGTTGATAGCTGATGTTTCTCCAGCCTTGAGGAAGCTGGTGGGTGAGATCTTGCAAGGTGTTGCAAGCCATTGTGCTTCAAAGGGCTGCGCTGGCAGCTGAAGATGAGGAAAGAAGGAATCTGGTGTTTTCAAATTTATTAGGTTCACAGTTTGTTGAATCTGTGGATGCAGAACCTATTGATATGGCGGGCCCACTGTACTAACAGTAGTAGGTAAGCAGACCAGTTCAGATGCAATATATTCAGATGCAATATAGGTTAATCAAAGTGGCAATATTAGCTCTCAAGAGCCGGATTCAGTGTGCTGGTACATGTTAATGGCTATGTAAATATGTAAATATGGAAAATATTAATCCTAAACAAGTAAAAGGTGGTAACAGATTGTCAGGTAAAGCATATTTTTAGCTGAAGAGATCCAACTGAGATTTTCCAGGATCATTAGTAAGATATAGTTCATTTGATATCTCTGTTTGCAGTGTTGATTATTGCACGGATGAAATTTGCAAACAGCACCAAGCTAAGAGCCTTTATTGGTAGAAATGAACTTTTTGACAATTATGTAGGTGGAACTGATTGATCTTATACTTTGGAGGAAAAAGAAAAAGCATTTGGTTGAGTAGCACAGAGCATAAGGTCATGCACCTGATAATAACATTTGCTATTTGCTGGGGAGCCATCGTGGTGAATGACAAAAGAAGAAATCTTCTAGTTGGTCCCAGGATGTCAAAGAATTGCCATTATGATGGAGCTATAAAAAAGACAGAGGCAATTTTGGAATGTCTTAGATGAGGTTAAGAGTCCTTTTGGTGGAAACAAAGAAATACTTATCTTCCTTAGAGTGTCTTGGGATGATCTCATTTTGGAACAGTGTGTCAGTTTTCAGTTATTCTTGCTTGTACTGCAAACAGTTACGAGAATGAAGAAAATAATTACCTTTGTCAGGATAGCACAATTTTAAAGCCATGTTTCTCAAAATTTGTCCTTCACATGGTCCACCTAAAGTACCACTGGAATTAGTGATGAGATTATCATCAGTTAGGGTGCAATCCAGAGTAACTATGGGGAGTCCTTGCTCTGGTGTAAGAACAATTTACTCTGGATTGCAATATGAATTTCCCATAGGTTTTCACTAGGTGGTGCAGTAACTATGGGTGCACATAATGTCTCTTATGTGCTCCCGTAGTTACTCTGGATTGTAAGGTTTGTTCTAGGTTGGAAAACCAGATGTGACCGTGACAAATACCGGTAAAAGACTCACAGTGGATCGGAGGGCTGTTTTGAGAGCATAGAAAAACTGTGCCTGGTGAGCCTCCTACCACAGTTTGATGTGTTTCTGGACACAAGACACCCCCTCACTGGTAGTATCCAAACCACTGGTTGAGCAACTCTGTTTTAAAACAATTTGGCTTGCTTATAATCCCATCCTCTTTGAGCCTTACTACATGGAACAAGAGTTTCTGTAGCCCAAGATGCTTTCTTACTGTCCGAAAACATGAAATGCCATTCCATGCGACCTGACCACTGCTGCAAATGGCAAGTAGGTAGCTCTGTCCTGTAGCCACCAGAGTTCACTAAGCAGCACTGGTAAATTTGTGCAGGGTGCTGGATCGAGACTGGGAAGGGTTAGGACATATTGGGAAGGGGGTGTGAGGAGTCAATGGAAGTAAGAAGAGCAGATTGGCCCTTGCTGATATCCTAACTTCAGTCTCCCAATCTTAGTCCACGCAGGATCCTGTAAAATTCTGTAAAATTGGCAGAGGTCTGAGTACTCCTAGTGGTTCAGTATGGACCTATCCCAGGGCAATGGAATAAATGTACCCATAATCAGTACATGTAACATAATAAACAAAATGTTGCATAATTTAGGTGTCCTTGAATGTCAACAGGTTCCATGTTGGCATGACTGCATAGTAGTTTAGGGAATAGGGTAGAACTGGGATGTGAACTTAATGAAATGGTGTGCGTTAAGATGATATACGATGCCACAGAAATATCAGTGAGGTAGGGGCAGATTAAAGGCAAAGATAAAGAATAACATTTATATAAACATTAGATGTTTTTGGAAAAATGACATGCTTTTTAATTTTTTTTAATTGTGTTGCTTTTCTGTTGTGAGATACCTTGGATATCTTTGCAAAAGAGATATACTGTATTGGTTTGATTGTATTGGTTTAAAAAAAATATCAGTAAAGTTAAATATTATAAATTAGTAAAATTTTTTTAGAGATCAGAAAGACACCGCTGTGTCTTGGCTGCATAAAAACATCTTGCCTGTGATTCTGGCCATGTGGAAAGCTTGACTGGCTGATTTCCACTTTTTGAAACCAGGGAAGGATGTAGCATGGCAGTATTCCATCAGCCATATTCAGGCTTTAATTGACTCCATGTGGATAGATCCACCTCCGGGACATTTGGTAGCAGCTACTAATGAGATATCCTTATCACGAGAGAAATGAGGCGCATGTTACAGGTGGTGTATTTTGGGTGCTATTAAAATTGGCAAATCATCAGTTCTTTAATCTGTTGCTAAATGTTAGTCATGAGAGGAGATGGGCATTTGGGCTTTCTCCGAGGTGTAAAAAATTGTATACTATCTTTTTTTCAGCACTTGGCTAACACTTGGATATTGTTATAAAAATAAATGCTGAGGGTTAGCTCTGGAAAAATCCAAAAATCCATTTAGAAAACTTTTATGTGTCTTTAGGCGTATAAAATTTAGGTTGTAGATCTGTCCCTGCTTTTCTTGCAGGTAACTGGTTTACATTTTTTTTGGTTACATTTATTTTTGTTAAATCTTCTGTGATTGTCTTTATCAGGAGAAAAGCTGGATATAATTTTTTTTAATTAACTTTTTTTTATTATATAGAATCATAGAATCATAGAGTTGGAAGGGACCTAGTAGGTCATCTAGTCCAACCCCCTGCCTGCAGCAGGAATTCCCCCTAGAGCATCTCCAACAGGTGCTCATCGAGCCTCTGCTTGAAGATCCCCAGTGAGGGAGAGTCCACCACCTCCCTTGGCAATCTGTTCCACTGCCGAACCGCCCTCACTGTCAGATTATTGTGTAATCTGGTGGCTAAGAGACAGATTTGCAAATCCACCATAAAGTGCTGTACAAATGTTGGCTTGTATAAACATACTGTATTTAAACAAAGAATAATAAAATGTATTTAAATTTTGTTGTTAACAGACCATGCAAACATCAGTGGAATACAGGAGCCAAATCTTAAAAAAAAAAAATACTGAACAAATGAGACTTGATTCTTAGCAAATGTATATAAGATTAGACTGTCTACTTAAAATCCTAGCCTGTGCTCTGCATTTTTTTTCCTGCTGACATAGTATAGGCTTATAAGTCCCAAATGGGGAATGTAGTTGACAAACCTAGGCACAAGCACACAGACTTTTTTCCTGCCTGCAAATTATTGCACTGGTATATGGGACTTTTTAAATTTCTGGTTTTAAATAGCACATGCGCCCAAGTTAGGAACCAGTTAGGACTCTGATAAGGGTCACCCACATGTTCATCTGAACTACACAGGTATCCCTACAACAGATTTGTTACTGACAACTATGGCAGAAATGCTTGCAATCATGTTCTCTTTTTTCCCCTTCTTTCAGTTGCTATTCTTCTAAAGGATGATTATTTCATCAGTGGTGCTGGCCTACCGGGTAGATTCAAAGCTGAGAAAGTTGAATTTCATTGGGGTCAGAGTAATGGATCAGCTGGTTCAGAACACAGCATCAACGGGAGGAGATTTCCAGTTGAGGTTAGTCAAAAGAAACTGCATTTGCATCATGCTTATTGCTTTAGTAGGTATCTGATCAAATATACATGTATATTTCTTTTTGTATATATATACTACTTCTATCTGCTTTTATTGAAGTTTCCCATTGCTGGTCTGAAGTTTCCCATGGCTCTTAAGATGAAGGAAGATCTATGGATTATTGTGTTTATATTTTATTCCCTGCTTCATATCCAGTGTGCTAGCTGCTTAAAGAAACAATGGCAATGAGGCCCTATGTTTTTATGTAACATGTTTAATGGAACCATCACAATGCTCAGTTTTCACCTTTCTTAAGTTACAATTCTCTGCTTTGCTCACCATGCATTTTGATCAAGGCTGATGTATTCGAGGTTGAGATCTTGGGCCTTTATGTGAAACTGAGCAATTGGGTTGGGATTCTAATCCCTATTTACCAACAGCACATCTTGTGTGGGTGTTCATTTGCAAGTACAGGAGATGTTGTAATGAAATAGTGAAGTTTAGCTTAAACCAAGATGTTGAATTGAATTAATTGCATATCCACAGTGACTACCAAGACTTCATCAATGTTTTCACCTCTGTTAAAGTTTGAATCATGTACAAATGAAGTAGAAAAAGGTTTATATTCTTTCAAACCTTCCAGAAAGAAAGCATTTCCATCTCCTCTGTTAGCTGCCTTGAGTCCACTTATGCAGTGAAAGGCGGGATAAAAATCATATATGTATATATATATATAGGGTTGAAATTTATTCCCATGATACATTATTGTTTTTAACAAATGTTTTTAGTCTGTTTTAATTGTTCTCAGTTTTTTTAATCTAATTGTATTTTAATTATGTTTTAATCTATATTTATAATTCTATTTTAATGGTGTTTTATTTTTCTGAGTGATGTTAGCCACCTTGAGCTCCCTCTTGCAGGTGAGGAAAGGCGGGATATAAATTAAACAAACAAACAAACAAACAAATTATTAGAATGTGTATACTGTATAGGGGGGTGTAAAAATATATGATAAAAAGCATTATCCCAGAATGATGTCTACTGTTTACTCATTTGGCTACATTACTCAGTTGAAAAGCAGTTTATAAATGTTCTTGATGTGATGATCTTAGTTGATCAGTTGAAAAGCAGTTTATAAATGTTCTTGATATGATAATAGTGATGATGATTTATCAGGGCTGTCTGTATGAAATTCAGCAGTTTGTATGCTGATTGTAGTTCAACTTGCTGATTGTAATTCAACTTGCACGGGCTTGTTGCAATGCTAATTATCAGACAATTAAATCTCTGTGCCAAAAAGGCCTTTGCCATGTCACCGAGGGCTGTATTTCTAGGAAACCTATAATAAGGAAACACCAGCAGCAACAATGGCCTGCTGATCTGTGACAGCCTGTGGATGCAGCTCAGACATTTGTTGAGTGTTCACAAGTATTTTGTCCTCCAGGTTTGGCAGGGTTCTGCTGTTGGAGTACTTGAAAGCAAAATGTGCTCTGAACCTAATTGAGAAACCAGATGTGGACAAACAGGGTGCATTAGTTCCAAAAACTACCCCACTGGGGAAGGCAGATAAATCTGCTTTATCCTCGAGTTTACTGTGCAAGCATCAAGTTCATATGTGCATTCATTGGAAAACAAATACTTGTAGTCTCTTTGTTGAGGGGGCTCATGGAATACCAAAACTAATTGGAAATGTCAGATGTAAGGCAGAACCTTATTGTTCGACTATGTTGTTTGTATTTTTATTATCACATCTAACGTGTCAGATGGTAAGACAGTGCTAGTTAATTGGCTTCCTTCATTGGAGCCCATCTGGATCATATTTCTGTGAGTGATTTATATGTTAAATTAGGGGACAGGATATATGAAAACATCTTTTTCATTATGTGCTCTAGGGATAAATTTGATCAAAGGCACTGCATTTATCCAACTGTTAGCTTTTTTTAAGGAAAGAAAAAGCGAGTTTGGTGAACAAGTTGCATTAAGTTTGTTTCCAGGAAGGAGAGGAATTCAAAAGGGAAAACACCCTTTCCTTCCAGACCAAGTCCTCTGTTGAATCAATAAAAGCATCCTCGTGGACACAGATGATTAGGGAAAAATGCAGGAAATGTTGCAGATAACATTCCTTTTCTATTGCCGTCACTAATGTTTCATTCAACTTAGTTGTTTGCTCCAAAACCATGCATCTTCTAACCCCAGTCCTATTTTTTTTAAACTTAGAGCACAATCCTAACTATGTCTACTCAAAAGTAACCGCCACTGTATGCAGTGGTTCTTACTCCCAGGAAAGTGTCTTTCGGATTGTAGCCATAGTAAAAGATAAGAAACGTATGGAGTAGAAGGCATGTTAAATTTGCATGTTGAAGTTTTGTCTTGTGAATTTTTTTAAATAACTGAACATATTTCTCTAATTATTCTGGGCTGATATAATGGATATAATGATGTGGGTGATCAGTATAATCAGTGCACCTCCAAAATATAGCCCACAGATCAGATCCCACACACTGATATTATTACTGTTCTCAGTGCAGTGCAGGTGTGGAAAGCCTTACTGTACCTTCCCACAGCTACCATTTGTCATGCCCGAACTTTGCAGAACCTTGCACTGGATTGCTGCTTCCCTGGGAAATTACACACAGACCCTTCGGAGGCAACTCGAAATGGAACTGGATACCCAAAGCGAGGCTCTTCTAAGATTGTGCATGTTGAATGGTACCTGAGAAAAGGAACATTAAGGCACTACTGTGCCTTGCCTGGAACAAGGCAGTGGTGTAGCTAATGATCATGTAGTCTGGTGCAAAATGTTGCCCTGGAAGTGATGTCACAACCAAAGGCAATGTCATCCCCAGGGACGTTTAAAAAGAAAACTGGGGAAAAAACCTAAATATAAGAGCACAACTTAGACATGCCTGTATACCCAGTTAGCATGGGTAACTGTATATATGTAATTATTAATTTTATTGTACAGTTGATGTTGTTATTTTGCTGGATAATTTGCTGTTTGAGATCTTAGGAAGAACTTTCCACTTCTTTGAAAATGTCATTCCATAAGGAATTTTGTTCAATGAACTCCCAGTATGTTGGTGTTCAATCCAGAAATTTCTCATTAGAAATCTGTTGATATTTGTGAGCCTCTCAGACAGGGGTGTCCAACACGCAGCCCGGGGGCCGCATGCGGCCCAGGACAAGGGTGGACGCAGCCCTCCTGCAAAGCTGGCCACCACCATTGGAAAAACCGGCTTTGTGGCAGCAGCCATTTTCAAATTTCACATGCTTCTCTGCGCACTGACCTGGGCAGCAGCCACAAAGCTGGTCTGGGCTGCCTGGCTCTTCCCCCTACCTACCTCCTGGCACTCAGAGCGCTTCAGGCCCCTGCAGACCTGGCTGCGCTCGCCTACCCACATCCCCCCAAAGCAGCCTCAGCCTCCATCCCAGCTGCTGCTGCCGCCCTTGAGACCTACTAAGAAGTAAGCCCTGTTAAAGTCAATGAGGCTTACTCCCAAGTTGCAGTCTGAGACCCAGTGATGCATAGGATGGGCTGTGATCCTCTCCAAGTTTAACCTTAAAGATATGCTGCAAATCTAACCATGTCTACTCAGAAGTAAGGCCCATTGTATCCAATGGCTCTTACTCCCAGGAAAGTGTGTTCAGGATTGCAGCATATCTCCAAGTTTAAGCTTGGAGAGGATCACAGCCCATCCTATGCATCATGCCTCCTCGGAAGTAAGTCCCACTAAAGTCAATAAGTCTTACTCCCAAGATGCAGTCTGAGAGCCCAATCCTATGCATGCCTACTCAGAAGTATGCCCAATTAAAATCAATGACTTACTCCAAGGTTTTAAAATGTAGGACAAAATATAGGACGTCCTACATTTTGTCCTACATTTAAAAAAAGTTGTTAGTGCTTATGTGCAGGCCAAACAACTCGTCTTCTTCCAGTGCTGCCCAGGGAAACTAAAAGGTTGGACACCAGTGCTCTAGGAAATTGTGTGATATAAATGATAGGTTGCTTGCTGTTGATGGCAAAAGATTTGCACAGGTAGGATTCAAAATGTTTATTAATTATTATAATGCAGGCAAGACCTTTCTATTAGATCAGTGGTTCTCAATCTTCCTAACGCCGTGACCCCTTTATAAGTTCCTCATGTTGTGGGGACCCCCAACCATAAAATTATTTTCGTTGCTAATTTAGAACTGTAATTTTGCTACTGTTATGAATCGTAATGTAAATATCCTATATGCAGAATGTATTTTCATTGTTACAAATGAAATGTGTGTTCTATGCACACATTGAACACATTGCGATTTATTTCAGAGTAGGCATGCATAGGATTGGGCCCTGAGGCCATCAGTCAGCCCCAGCCGGAGGTCTGGCAAGCCTGACCTGGCCCCCTGCACTAGGGGTCTTTAGGTGACCCCCAGGAAAGCTCTAGGTGACCCCAAAAGCGGTCCCGACCCCCATTTTGAGAAACACTGTATTAGATGAACTTGCCACCTCTTCCTATCTATCTATCTATCTATCTATCTATCTATCTATCTATCTATCTATCTATCTATCTATCTATCTATCTATCTATCTACAGTATTTATATACCGCTTTTCAACTGAAAAGTTCACAAAGCAGTTTACAAGAAAATGAAAAAAATTAATAGCTAATTAATAGCTAATGGGTGCCTGTCCCAAAAGGGCTCACAATCTAAAATGCAAAAAGAACACCAGCAGAAGCCACTAGAACAGACATTCCTGGGTTTTGTAGGGCCAGTTACTCTTCCCCTGCTAAATAAAAGAGGAACACCCACTTGAAAGAGTGTCTCTTGTCCAGTTAGCAGGGCTGGACAGTTAGCAGGACCTCACCAGGCTGGGCAGTGAGCAGGACCTCACCAAAGCTGCACTTTTACTCATTGCCTGTTCATTTCTCTGCAAGATGCTGACTATATCAGTGGAAAGCAGAAATCAGAAGAATGACTTCAGTCATGTCTGTTTTAATTTGATGTGAGCTTTCAGTTGCTTATGAGCTTTTGTCTTTATGGTTCTGTCAGTTATAATGTGAACACCATAATAAAATAATGTACAGTAATATATTTAGTAAATGAGAATCTTGTTCCAGGACTATACTGTTGGATGCTAATCCCTTTCATCATTTACACATTAGCACATTTGCAGAGTTAGGGCTAGGCTATCTATTAAGGGCCCCCCTTTAAATGGCTTCTGAATTCCACCCAAGCAAAAGACTGCACACCTTCAGATCTATTTCTGCATCACATTTCTTTTATTAAGGACATGAAGTTTTATGTTTGTTAAGTGTTGATAGCAGAGCAGGTGCACAGGTAGAACATATTAGGCTGGTTCAAATGTAATTTCAAGCCATTGCTTGGCATCACGTAATCAAGCCATGGGTGTTCATATTCCTATTTCTCTGTCCTTCCTTTACTTATGCGAATTAAAATAATAAAAATAGCCCCACTAGCACTAATCATAGTTTGCTGTTACATTCAACAAGCTGTGAATCCTCCAAACCAAAATTGCGAACTATGGCTCACTATGTAATACACACAGCTTTTTCCTAGGAAAAATTTCAAAATCTGTTTTTAATATAACTGTGGCAAGATAGGGAAGATCTGCTATTGAAAGAAAAATTCCAGAAATTCCAGTTGAGTGTATGCCCATGTGCAAAGCTAAATCTTTGGATTCCAGGCTATGGATTTTAGGGACACCTACTGGCATTGCTAGGTTGGTGCAGGTGGTACAGACACAACAGATGACACACACACACCACACCACACACACACACACACACACACACACACACACACACCCAGGTGGGTGAGTGACACCACTACTAACCAAAATTTTGAAAATCTTGGTATAATACTATTCATGTTATTTTGCTGCTCTGGGTGGGAGGGCTGTCTCCTAGCTGAAACTAGGCTGTTCTAAGCCACTTTGTGTTATTATTTTAAGCAAGCTATTTTTACATTGCTGCCTAAAGAGATTTTTAAAATTGATTTTGTTTAGCATGATCTTCAGTATCCGCAGAGGTTCCTAGAACAGAACCTTTCAATATCATAACGGTATTCTTGCATTGGTACGATAGTATTATGAAACTGTCAAACTCACCTTCCAAGCCATGCTTGGACAAACTTGGCAGCATCTTGAGTAACATGATATGTCAATCTAGTCATGTCTTTCATTATGTGAAACGCATACTGATAACTTTACCAATAATCCTTCCAGTGAGATAAGGTAACCTGAAGCTGTCTTCGTGTCCTCGGTCCCTCTAAACGTCCTCTCGCAGCTGTTTCTCTGCTTGTAAGAACATCTTGAGGTTTTCATCATAAAGTATTTAGTGTTGTCTGATTTGAAGAAGGATGGCTGCTTTTCCTGTGAACACATGTTTGTCTTGAGTTCTCCTTCTGTTGTGCTTCCAAGGCTACTGTCAGCTTTAAACAGCCGCTCTTGTCTGCATTATGCCTTTTCTTTTCCCAAATCATTGCTGGTGCACTTCCCTTCTTGTGCTTGTCTTATGTGTTTCCCATCTTGTGTCTAGGGAATTAGTTTAGTCTTTAATTAATGACTTTTATTGCAATAAAGGTTCCATTTTCGAGCAGAATGCTTCATCTTCCAGTAGTGAAATATTTAATCTCCATCTGGCTGATCTTTTTCTGCGAAGGCCCTGTGATAATTAACAGGAAATGGAAGAGGATGGTCTGAAATTAAAATGTGTTCTGGAGATGTGCTAATGGTCTGTGGAACTGGTTTTGCGCAGGCTAAGAAAAGAACCTAGAGTCGAACAATGTCGTCTGTTACAGCCTTGTCATCTGCTGTCTGCCAGAGGCAAATATCTTTCAATCACTCAGATGACGGAGCGCATGTAGAATTTCATTTTGAAAGCGCCATCCATTGGGCACAGCACCATTAGACTTTATCAGGAGTGTTTTCTTTCCCCCTGAGGTTCACCTCTAGCCAAGTGTCAATGCTGCTACACTGCAATTATGATATAATGATAGACTGAAAGTTAGGTTTCTTATCTCTACATAATTCCAATTTTCTTCATGTTTTATACAATCTGGGGGAGAGGGGAAAAAACCCTGCTGAGAACAGAAGAGATCTGTTAGAGGTGAGGATACTAGATAAGACTGACAGCAAGTTCCTATTAGAAAGAAGAGTTATTTTGAATGGAAGAAAAATCAATATAAAGGTTGGGGAATTTGACAGTTATAAGACCTGCTTAATGGAAGGTAACAGATACAGTCATGCTGTGGTTTGAGCAGTTGGATTGTCTGGGCTTGAAAGCCAGAGTGGGATACTCTGCGAAAAAGGGGGAAAGGAAAAAAATGTTGACGCAAATGAGAAAGAAATGGGATACTAAGAATACCTGCTGAGATGAAAATGTTGGCTTGAAGTAGCAGTGGTTATAAGTTGATAAAAGCTGCCAACTTAGGCACAATCCTAAAGGTGTCTACTCAGAGGTAATCCCCACTGTGTTCTTATAGTGCTTACTCCCAGGAAAGTGTGGTTAGGATTGCATTTATTGAGTCCAATCCTGTGCATCCCTAGCACCCTGGGCTACAGCGGCATCAAAATGATGGACCAAGGAATCAACAGGAGGTCTACACGATGTAAGGATAAAAATGTTCCTTTATTGCAGCAATTTTCAACCAGGAACCAAGGATGTTCTGCAGATGTGCAATGGACTTTTAAGTAGAGGCATTTTTAGTTGGACCATTGGTGGTTTTGAGTTCCCTGCCAGCAGCATGGTGTGCCATGCCAGTGTTTAAAAAAATGATGGAGTCCCTTGACAAATTTCAGTGCCTTGTTAGTAGGCCATGAGATGTAAAAGGTTGAAAATTTTACTATGTGTTGAGCAATGGTAGCCCTATTGGTTACCTTGGATCTGTGCCTGCCATTGGGTTGTGTTGGCTTTTTTCAGTTTGGAAAAGAGCACTGGATTTGGTGGCAGGTTCTGCTACCTTCTCCACTCCCTCCCTAACCCAGTCTTTCCCCCAGTACATTCCTCCCCCAGTCCCATTCTGTCCCATCTCCACTGTCTCAACACTTTGGAACGCTTCACTGATTGCCCACAGGAACTTTGCCCTCCAGTGATTCCTCATGACCCTTCAGTGCTTTAGCCCAGTACTGGTTCAGTACCGCTTAGCAGCAAATTTGCTATACCTGGAGCCAGTAGTAAGTCTGGAGTGTGCAGGATGGGAAATTGGCTAGTAAATTTATCAGCTGCCCAATTTACCACTTTATTCAGTGGGGGAGATGATAGTCTTAAAGATTCAAGAAAAATCGGACAGCTGAACACTAATTGTTCTTTTATAGAATAAATAAGGCGTCATGTAGAGGGAACGTCTCAATATTTATGTCCAAAGTCCTGTATTTGTCATGTAACATATTGATATTGATTCAGTAGATTTTATAACGAAATATCCAACAAGTGTAGTAGTAAGCATGTCTGCCCAGAAGCAAGTGATACTGAGTTTAAAAGGACTTTTGCAGCTCAACCCTGTCCTTCCTGATGCCTGGGGGAACAGCAGCACATAAAAAGCCACCTGTGGGTGCTGGGAAGCCACTGGAGGTCTCCTCTGAGGAAAGGGGGCTTTCATTCCCTTCCTCTCAGGAAAGCACCAAGTCCGCTATGGGGCTTTTCACATCTTCAATTACTGATTTGCCAGTGCACGAACCTCTGTTCCTGGCTATTCAGCCTGACATGAAGATACAATGGAGGAAGTTTCTGCTTGCCTCTCTCCCAGTGTGGTTTCTCTGCTACTACTTACTCAGCCCCAGAATGCCTCCCCTTGCCCCAGAAGGTCACCTCATGCTACCACCTTGTGCATCCCACATTTCTTCTGTAGTTGGGCAGCCTCCCCCATCTAGTTCTTGGTCCACTAGGAGCACGCCATACTCCAAGGGTGCCATTAATGTGCTGTACTGCACGTTTACGACACCAAGCACTGACAGTGGAGCTCAGCACTGGCACTATAGGACTGGTCTCTTTCTCCCTAGAAAGCATGTATTGGATTGAAGCTTTAGAGCTGTAGGACTGCAATCCCAAACTGCAGTTAGGCTGACCCCAGAACTGCAGTTCCTATGCTGACCTGGGAGTGTCACAAAAGTGTTACATGGCACTTCAGCACTGCTCTGGGAGGTGAGTTAGTGTACAGTTATGAGTTAGTGTACAGACATGCGCTTGCCTCCCTAAATCACCACAGGAACAGGAAAACCAATGAATTGTGCCTGTCTTGGTTAGGATTGCACCCTTCAGGGGTGGCCAAATCATGGCTTGTGAGTCACATGTGGCCATTTGTCACAATGTGTGGCTCTCAGAAATTTGTATCTGAGCTGCTTTTTGCAACACAATTAATAAAAATGGTAAATAAAGCTTTCAAGCTTTAGAATTATTTACCAGATATAAACCGAGAATCCACTAGGTTAAAACATAGATTTAGGGTGAAATCCAGAGTAACTACGGGGAGTCCTTGCTGTGGAGTAAGAACAAGTTACTCTGGATTGCAATATGAATTTCCCATAGGTTTTTACTAGGTTTTCACTACTGCACTAGGTGGTGCAGTAACTATCGGTGCATGTAATGTCTCTTACGTGCTCCCATAGTTACTCTGGATTGTGCCATTAGAATGCAATCATAAAGACACTTTCCTGGGAGTAAGACCCAATAGGGTTTACTTTTGAGTAGACATGGTTAGGATTGTTCTCTTAATGTTCTTGGTGAGTAAATTTGTTTAAGATGTTAGATGCTTTTAAATGCTTCTTTAAATGCTTCTTAGCTCTCAAACATCTGTAGTTTATGTGACTCATGCGGAGCAACGTTTACCATTCCTGGACTATAACATGTTGACAGCAGTCACCCCCTGCAAGAAGATTCATGTCTAGCTATGCTGATCTTCAGCTGAAGATGACCAAATTTTAAAAATCAGAGATTCTAGTTGCCTTATATCAGTCTGTACTTAAATTATGTCTGCCATTTGATGAGAAAAACATCAGCTGATGAATTACCAATCAATCAGATTTAAGCTAAAGTTCCTATTACCAAATTTCAATAAGAGCTTCTTTTCAATTAGATATTTAATAAACAAAAATACAATTGATCTTAGAGAAGCAATTTTAAAAAATAATTATACTATACTTATATTTAGGTTTCCAGTAGTCTCCCATTCAGCTCTTGCAAATTGAATTCATAACCATTTAGCTTAAGCAGTTTTCTTCATCATTCTTTTTTATGTTAACACACTAACAATAAGTCACCTTAAAACTCCCATAACATTGCTTCTATTACACTGAATCAATTCTCTTTGATTTGGTATAATTGACAGCACTCATGGCCAATAAAACCAGAGTATTCAGAGAAAGACAGTTCCAGTCAGTACCAGTACATTTCTGTACCTTAACTTAAATTGTCTCCTTTAACAGTCCCAGAAATTGAGTTGATTTAACATGTTCCTTAAACCAATTAAAGATTGCAGATCTAAAAATCAGGATAAAATATTGCTAAGAGTATAAATAGTAGCTGAATGAATTTTGATCTGCTCTAGTGACAATAGTTGACAATATTTGATTGGTCCTTTGATCACATTGTTCGATTGAAGGAGCTTTACTGACTGGAAATGTATGAATTTTTTAAAAGCCTATCCATATCTTTTAGATATGCATAAGATTAGGCTCTAAATTGAAAGATATTAGTATCCTTCTGAAAGAATCACTTCACCATATGTGCCTATATGTTGATAGTTCTGAGAAGAAACAACTTGCCGCAGAATCAATTTTACCTCTGCTTAACATCTGACATACAGTGCAATCCTAAGTGTGTCTACTCAGAAGTAAGTCCTATTGTAGTCAATGGGGCTGACTCCCAGGAAAGTGTGTTTAAGATTGCACCCATAATCACCGTCTCTCTTAACCTGTTTTTTGACAAAACATTTCATAAAAAGTAAATACTTTACAGCAGTCATACTCAAGGCATAGGTGGTGAACCACCAGAGAGTGGGAACCAAAACTAAACCATTCCCATTTAAGGGGAGTGGGCTAATAAGTCCCTACTAATAATATGGTCCCAATAATACCATCCCATTTGTGCCACAGTGACCACGGCACCACTGAAAGCAAGGTGTTTTTCCCCTTATCTGTGGGGTCATGTTAGCCAGTCAGTCAGTGGTCTGGGAGGCCCCCACCCTAGAACTCTCCTCATTTTATGATTAGAGCACACATCTACAAAACCATTGGTAAGGGGAAAAGCCCATTGCTTCCAGTGATGCTGCAATCACTGCATCGCTGTCTGGGCTTCCCAACCTCACTCCTTCCCCACACCACCACTACTTACAAGGTCCTCTACTCCTTCAGAAAAGTTTGGGGACTTCTACTTTATAGGCATTTGTTTCTTGGAAGATTCTGCAGAGAGTTTTTCAAAGCATTACTTTAGTAACAATATTATAGAGATAAGCAAGCACTTGTAGCAAATAGTAATTCAGGACTTTATCTACCAACCTGCCCTTTTAGTTACCGGAACAGCAATACAATAGTTAATGCATTAGATCTTGGGAATGACGAATCAAACCAGAAGGGCCTGTCGCCCCGCATCTCCGTCATGTATTCTCAACAGGAAGTCTCCCAACTCTTCAGTCTCATGTGCTGAAGACAGCTGGTGGGGGAAGATTATGCTGGCATGACTTTGAAAATTTGGTTTGGAAAATCAGATATTCCAAAATCTGATAAACTGACTATTTTTGTGTATAATGCATGAGGATAATTTCCAGGCCCTATTGACTTGCCATATCTTCACAACAAGCAAGGGAGCTTTACCTCAGCGTTAGAGATAGCCGTGTGATAATAGCACTTAAAAATCAATGCACTGATTCCTTATCCTTGAAGTAGTATTTCAGATCTGTTCTCTGACTTATTTTACTTGTTTCAACAAGAGTGATATAACAATTCAAGATCTAAGAGGTAATCTTATTATACCATCATTCAAGTGAAATACCTTTTGCATATTCCCCCTCCTTGCCTCCGTTTTAAACATATCCAACTTCCAATTTGATGTTTCAGTGAGTGAGATTTATCTGTGTGTTCTTACTTTATAAAGGGGTGATGATTAAAAGATTGAAGTGAATTTGATGAAGCATAAAATATACAAACATCAGTTATGCTTATAGTGGCATGACATTGTACTGGAGGAAAGATATTAGCCTTGCAAGAAACCTAATTTGATTACTTGTTGAGAACTAGGGCAAACAAAAGCAAGAAACCTGAGTGAATCAGCTACCTTAGATGGCTTTATAAATTGAGAGTTAGACCAAAGAAGACCTTTCTCTTTGTCTCCAAAACTAATATTGGCTTGACTACTGCGTCCTTCTCCTATATGCCGCCCTTTGTTCACACCCAGTCCTCTCAGTTCTATACATGTCTAATATAGACTTGTCTTTTAAATCTCGTGACTTCAGTCCATTTCCATTCAATTGTTTTTCTCTCTGAGGCTGCAATCCAATCCACTCTTACCTGGGAGTAAAACCCACTGACCCACTTCTGAGTAGACATATATAGGATTGGGCTCTCCTATGCCAATATATCCCTGCTCCCAAATATTCTGCTTTCTTACATGACTAATTCATTCTTCCTTGGTGCCTCTTGAGGACTTGAAACTGTCATCCAAAACATGTACATGGTATGTACCTCCTGCTGGAGGTATGATCCTCCAGCAGGCTTACTAGAAGGTGGGAGGTTCTTCCTTGTTTCGAACAAAAGCTGAAAATCTTAATCTTCTTTTAAGCCAAGGGTTGGCACCCTACAGTCTGTGGGATGGATCTGGCTGGCCAGCTGAAGTCAGGCCTGTGTGGAGCAAGTTTCCCACCCATAGGCTTCATTTATGCTCTACGCCAGATGCAGGAGTAGCAAAACCAAACATCTCCATTGAACATCCAGCCCCTTTAAACAAACAGGTTGCTCCATTAAGCCTTTGGTATTGGTTCAGTTGAGGATCATATATGGGTTAATTGCATTTGCTATTAGGGAAGGGTGGTAGTCCAGTGGCAAAGCACTGACTGTCCACAGAAGGTGTCAGATTAATCTCTGGTGACACTAGGTAGCACTAGAAAGAACCCTGTTTGAAAACCTGCATTCATATGTTGTGTATGCTGTCCGTTTCCCTAGTGGATGCTGCCTTTTGGTGTATAGGGTATGGTATGGGGGGGACTGCCAGCGGAAAGAGGAAACAAATAAAAATCTAATATGATCTTCCGTTTACAAGATAGAACTTTTCACTGTAACCAATCTTTCATGGTAATGAATGATTTAAACATTTTGGTGCTCATTCCATATTTATGAAATTTTGGTGCTCATTCCATATATATCCATATTTATGATTCATATTGTACGTAAATCTAATCAGCAAACTCCCTGCAAACGTGGATCTACCTAAGAAATTCAAATGTAGTAAAGGTTGAAATTGCAATTAAGGCTGATGTGAACTGGAGGAAAGATTATGAGCAGTCAGCTTCACCTGTTTGACTTGAATTTAATGCAAAAATATATATCTTGTAAAGTTTCTTCTTTATAAAAATGTATCTCTTTTATAAAAAAAGGAACTAGAGATGTGGAAAGTACTGAGCTGATTGCCTGCAGAATGCATTACAAGGATAGTCCATCCCCAATACTTTCCACTCCTTGTTGATGGGCACTTTGCTGAGACATGCAAACTGACAGGTATGATCCTCCAGCAGGCTTACTAGAAGGTGGAAGGTTCAGCATTTCTTCCTTAGCAGGTTTTCTTTCATTTAAGCAGATTATGGTGTGAAAGATGGAATGAGAGATCAGAGTTGGCAGGAAGCTGTGATTTGAATAGGACCTTCAATTTCTTTGACAAGAGTAATGTTCTTATGAATGGGGATGGACCCCTGGTCTGTGATGACAGGTAGGAGGATTGCCTGTAGGAATGATAGGCATTTTGAACAATCAGTAAATCAATTTGCTAAAAGCAGGTGTGACTCACCTTTTTGGGAATTGGAATCACCTAACTGCAAAGTGTTTAGCATGCCGGGAAGGCAGTGCATTTTCTTGTTGTTCATTCTTGTTGAAGAAAATAATCTTCCATGGATATAAAGTGGGTTAAAAAACGTATAGGCTCTGGTTTTCTATTTGATTTCTCATGAGATATATCACATTCAAGCATACTGCTTTCATAGTCAATATCTGTCTACTATGAAATGAGTTTTGGCTGAAGAGAGCCTTCACCAGCAAGGTCTACAATTAAATTATGTTATTAAGAGTATTTATGTTCTTCTTTAAAAAAAAAAATCACAAAGTGGATTATAGAGAAAATAGAATAATTAAATGGTTCCCTGTTCCCAAAGGGCTTACATCTAAAAAGATGCAGAGCAAGCAAACAGTGACTGGAAAATACAGTATACTGGGTGAAAGAGACAGTTTCTCCTGCTAAATATAAGAGAAGTAACACTTGGAAAGTTTCTCCTCATCAAGTTATCAGGGATATATCCCTAATATGAAAGAAAAAGAGATTTTCTAATTACAAAAAATGGACAGGAGAAAAAGAAGTCCTGGCTCAAAGGCAGAATGGTTTAGAATGGTTTAGGAGGCAGACTGGTTTAGGAGGTTGCTCTTTGAGCAACAAGGTAAAAGGTCTTCATCTTACAGGGACGGTTCTCAACCTGGTGGATTGTGATCTGCAAGAGGAACTGGAACCAGGGCCCACTCCCATAAGGGCCTTGCACTGACATTAGTGACAGCACGACAGCAAACATGGTGCTGCCACAATCAAACAGTATCCGACTTACCTGGGGTCAGCAACTTACCTGGGGTCAGTGATACCCTTCTGGGGGTTGTGGGGAGCCCATGGACACCTCTGCTGGACAACCCAAGCCTTTGTATATATTACTTTAGTGATAATGATTAACTCTGGGTTTTTATTGCAAGCAGGAAGTGGTTCATGAACACTATTTTTATATATTCTGTGGCTTGGGCAGCCACAGGTTCCCTACACATTCATCCCCAGAAAGCTGATGCTGCCTTTAGCAAGTATTAAAAAATATTTTTGACTGTGGAAGCATGATTCTGGCTATTACACGTCCCCTCCCCTGAAGACTTACATGCTTCCCAGCTCTCCTGTAGAACAAGAAATTAAGTAGGGGAGACCTGTGGAGCAGTGGTGGGAGGCAATGCCCTCACAGCGCTTTTTGATGTAAAGCAGCTCCATACCAATAATGAAAAGGACTTCAGCAAAAAGCCGGGCCTATTTTTTTAAAGGGGCGTAAGAAGTGGAGGTACCAGTGGTGGGATTCAAATACATTAACAACAGGTCCTAGTAACCTAAATTAACAGCAGGTTCTATGTCCCATTAGTAACCAGTTCTCAGAACCAGGCGCTCATTAGCAAAGGGTTCTATAGAACCTGTGAGAACCCCCTGAAGCCCACCACTGGAGGTACCCCTTGTAGGATCAGCTGACCCAGCCTTTGGCCAGGTCCCTGTTTTGAGTGTGGTGGACATCAGGGGATAAGTATGAACCAGCCAGGGGAATGGATCAGCTGGTGCAGCTCCCCACCATTCATAGAAGTTGTAGCATCTGCTGGGGATGGTGATTCATGAGATAACAGTTGGGGAACTTCCATTATCTTTAATACATGTTGAGTCTGTTAACACTTGTGCTATGGAATCTAAATCTGTAATCCAAACTGTACATATTCATTTTGTCTCTCAGAAATGCTTTATGGGGGAAACAAGGAAAATATAAATGTCAAGATAACAAGCATTATGTTTGTTTTAAGCAATTTTGAAATTAAATGAACTCAGCCAAGAAACTTCTTTTAGCTAATGAGGCACCCAGAATGATTAAAATCAGTACTTTCCAGAGCAGGCAGTATAAAGAGAGGCTTTGAGATAAAAACATACAATGTCTCCCAAAAAAGTACACATATTTTAATGAGCTCTAATTCATATATTCTTCATTTTCGAAACGCTGCAAGACTCAAATATCTAAAGCAGTTATTGCCAAACTGAGACATGGCTCTCTTGGGAACCACAGAAACCAGCCAAGGGCTTGCATAAGCCTCACATAAATACTGCCACCCTACTTAGTATATAGAAATGCAGCCCTAAAAGATAACCACAACCAATGGCAGCATTCATGGTGCCTGCTAGGGGTTGGAAGTGACATTGTTAAGCAGAAAGCAATGTCATTAAGTAGATGATGGACAGAAATAAAAACTTGGTTCACACATACAGTAGAAACTCATTAGCTGCAAGTGACAGAAGTGAAAATGTGCAAATTTTGATGGTATTTTCAAGCTATGAAAGAGCCCAATTGTCACAAATTGTCACCCTTTCAGAAGTTCTGCTTTCTAGCTCTGGGAGAGACAATTATAATGGGCTAGATACAGACCTTATATTTGGCCTAACCTGGTCTAACCTCTTCATCTAGCACAATCTGGGTTAGAGCTTCCAAAGATAAGAATAGGATATTCTTAGAGAAGATATAGGCACTAGTGGAATTTACCCGTTGTTCGGGAGTAAAATGTATGAAGAGTATGAAAGAGTATGAAATTTGGGCCTTGGGCACGGCTGGGCACCATTGGGCACTGGTTGGTACTACTTAAAGCAGGCCTCCGTCAGTCTTGAAAGACTATGGTATCGTGCTCTGCGCTGCATACTCTGCATGCAAAGCATGAAAGCCTGGGTTGGATTGTTATGGAGGATAGGCTGTTACCCCCTCTCCAAATAGGCAAATCCCCCCTCTCCACGCCACTGAATTAGTCCAATGGAAAGGCAGAGCCAATACAATTGGATCCAGCTGGCGTCACAGAGCTGGGCTAAGGACAGGAGCTCACCCTGTCTTGTGGGGCCAACCTGGGTCTCGAACCCTGGCCTGCTGGTTTACAGGCACAGCGTCTTAACTGTACTGGCACTGGGCAGTAAGCACCAGTGGGCACTGACAGGCACCAGAGAGTACCAGGGGGAAGTGTTGGGCACCGCCAGATCGCAGTGGGCACCACTGGACACCACCAGACATCTCTGTTGAGCGCATGTCATCCCCGCCAGGAATCAGGCACTGGTTATCAGGTACCATTAGGCACCAAACTGCTTCTTAGTAGGTCCTTACATCACAGAAGGAATGTGCTACCCAAATTTCATGCTTCAAGGTCCAGGGGTTTGGGTTGGGCATTGATGAGTCAACAATTCTTCATTGTGAAGTATAGGGATGAAAAAGTGTTGTCCCCCTTTCTGGTTTGAGTTTCTAAAAATGAATTCTTAGTCACGGAAAATGAATCCTACATGACGGAAGGTAAAGGAGTCCCTGCAAGTTATACTGCTAGTCATGACTGACTTGTAGGGGTGCGGTGTTCATCCCTGTTTCTAAGCCTTTAGACCCAGTGTTGACAAAGACAGATGGGGCCAGCATGACTGCCGAAGGCACACAGAATGCTGTTTTATCTTCCCACCAAGGTATCTTTTTCTAGGTCTGGTGGTTTTGGATGGGCGTCAGTCAGTCAGTCAGTGACTCTATTGAGTAGCAGATTGAGAGCACAATCCTAACTGTGTCTACTCAAAAGTAAGCCCCATTGTGTTCAAAGGGTCTTACTCCCAGGAAAAATGTCTTTAGGATTGCAGCATGAGTAACTCAGGCTGTTTTCGTTTCCCTTCTCTGGTTTGCCTTGAGACCTTCTACAGTGAGTATTCAGCACGCTGCCCAAACTACATTTACTTTGAGGAAACTGTGGGTTAAACTAATACAGCATTCATTTGAACCACAGATGTATCCTAAAATGGAGCAGAAAAGCATATGTATTAAG
The DNA here is from genome assembly GCA_030015325.1 of Cryptoblepharus egeriae. Lineage (NCBI taxonomy): Eukaryota > Metazoa > Chordata > Lepidosauria > Squamata > Scincidae > Cryptoblepharus > Cryptoblepharus egeriae. The sequence continues at coordinate 21,660,201 of JAREYC010000002.1, forward strand.
TCAAGCATGGCTAATGGACCTTCTGCCTCCAGCAATGGTATAATTTTGAGCTAGCATGATATTCTGATGGCTTAGCTGTTCACAGCCTTGTGCTGGAGATGGATGAAGGATGTGAGAGGAAGGAATTGGACTTAGCCAGGGAATGTCAAGTTTCTCCTTTGCTATATCTGATTGAGCAGCATATACAATAAAACTCTTATCTTTATGTCATCCCTACAAAGTTTATAAAGCCTGGCAGTACCATGACATCATACACAATAAATGAGGGAAGATAGTAGGATTTGGACTGAGCATTCTAGCAATCTACTGTCTGGGACTATTAGGATGATAACAATTTTCCTCCACCACAATGTAGAAGTAAATAAATAATTTACAAAATTCTGGCCACAGTAGTCTGATGTCAATGGTCTTTCTGAAATTTTTCTTTTATCCAAATTGTCAGTGGGGGAAAAAACTCTCCTATCTGCAGACATAAGCATTTCTTTTTTGGTTTCCTATCTGTGTATTGGGGAGCATCCCAGCACCTCCGCTGTTGAGGTCTTGCAATCATGGAAGGGCTACTTGGCATTATACCCATAAGGTCTAAGAGTGATTTTGCACTATTCCAGTGATTTTCCACTTTTTTCATCTCACAGCACACTTAACAAGGCATTGAAATTGTCAAGGCACACCATCAATTGTTCTTACCATTGACAAGGCACACCAGACTGTTCAAGTCCCCCCATTTTCCTATTAATGAATGTCAATCCCCAAATTCCCGCAGCACACCTGAGGACTATCCGTGGCACGCCATGGCACACTGGTTGAAAATCACTGCACTATTCTAAATACACGAGGCTCTTTTTAAATTGCAGTTTCTGCTACACATGCATTATGCATTTCACACTATGGTAATTGAAGAGTAATGTGAAGAGCAGATCATTAAGGTTGGAAATCATTTAGGGTAATCCATGCATTTAAGTATACATTGCTGTCTGTTTTAAAAATGGCCAATCAATACAATAAATAATACATATACAAATCATAATAAAGTAGTAATATCCATAATGGACTTGATCTTTGAGATGATGGTAATATTTGAATGGAACGAGATGTGATAATTAATGTATTATACATTTATCTCTCATACATATAAAATGATTATGTATTCATTATTTTCAACTCTGGTTAATGATGAAGCAAGGTTTTTGTAATTCTATTCAAAGCTTGAATGCCTAGCTTTGAAGCAGACACGGAATATTATAAAAGCATTCTGACCACTTCTTAAAGGAGCGGTTAGGACTTATTGATGGCGGAGATGCTTGAGACATACCCTACAATCCAGACTAACTACGGGAGCATGTAAGAGACATTACGTGCAGCCATAGTTACTGCACCATCCAGTGAAAACCTATGGGAAATTCATATTGCAATCCAGAGCAAATTGTTCTTATACCGGAGCATGGACTTGCCATAGTTACTCTGGATTGCAGCCAAAAGCTTTCTTTGTTTTTTATTTTATTTTAATGAAAAGCAACTTCTGCAAGCTGTCAGTCTCAGCTAAGGAAGAGCAGGCAGCAGGTGAACGGAGGGACCAGTTCTTATCTGACAAAATCTGATCTGTGCAGGGTTGAGGGAGAAGGAGTGAACTGAGAGGCCGTCCCTTTGCTTTCTGTTCACTCAAAGTGGCATTCTGCCAAAGATGCGTATGGTTCAAAACAACAACCTTGAGCTACTTTTCATACTATTGCTGCACTCTTTTCTGTGAATAAAGATGCGAGGGCCCAATCCTATACCCCTCCTTACTGTCAAGTTCAACCATGCTTAAAAGGCGCATGCTGTATGCTATGGTAGCTGGGGGGTAAGTAAAAATCAAAATGGGAGGTGAGTAAAAAAACATTTTTATTTATCTCCATGTAAGACCCTCAGGTTGCCTGCAGTTTCCTTAGAAATATGCCACCTATTTTGCTATGTGGCGTATGTCCAACTAGTAAAAGTCTGCAGCTGTTGCTTGTGTAGGTACAATCTAACATTATTCTTTCATCTTCTTATATAGGGGATAAAGTAAATAATTGGGAAGAGTCAGAGTAGATATAGGGAAGAGTAAATAAAAGTGAACTACTTTTACTACTGTATGCTGAGTTCTGGGTTTTCTAGCCATTGTACAAGATATTTCTCTGCTTTACCCTTTCCCAGCTGCCTCTTGCCTGCCCTCATCCTGGCCTCTTCCCTGTCCCGGAGTCAGTTGGCAATGGAAACTGTTTGCCTCTTGCCTCCCCTCAGCCTGGCAGTTGGAAGTCTACTTGGCCCTTGATGCCAGAAGATGCAGACACACACCAGTAAAGGCTCTTATGGAGGTAGAAGAAAGATAAGGGAAGGGAGCTTTTTAAAAGATAAGATCCAGCATGCACAACTTCCAGTAGATCCGTCCCCCTTGATTCCCTGTTGTTCTTCTTCCCTAACCACAGCTATTCCTTGCTGCTGACTTAGCAATGCCAGGGAATCTGGGAGGACAGCTGCCAATCAGCCACTATTTTCTGACGTGCCAATCTCACTATTTTCTGACATGGCTAAGTAGCATACATTAGTGTGCCGCGTTTTGCAACTCTGGGTAAACAAGTATAAGCCTACGTGACATGAAGGTAGGTGTCCTCTCAATTCAGGAGTGTATTAAGTTGGGCAATTAACATGCATACTTTCTGTTGGGGTATACAAAGGCATTCCTTAAAAAATGTGTCTACCTGGCTTGGCAGCAATGTCATAATTATTTAAGCCCCCCCCCCCCCCCCCGGGCTCTCTTCTGAATATCCTTTGCAAGCTACAGGAAGGTAACTGAAAACTGAGTTTGCAAGTGAGCTGCGGTGTCAGTTTTTGACTCTTCCTTCCCTCCATCAAGTTAAAAAAGTCAACTTCTTCAGAATTTGTTCTGGTTGGTGACAATGTCTGCTTTTTATGGATTGGATTACCCCTGTGGCATGGGGTAACCTGGCCTGCCTGTTGCAGGATGGGGTAGCCTGTTGCCTGCCTATCTCCAGGGTGCTGCCTTTGCCATCAAAACAGTCCCTATTTATCTACTTGCATTTACATGCTTTCAAACTGCTAGGTGGGCAGGAGCTGGGCTAAGGATGGGAGCATGTTTTTTTTTTAAGTTTTAAAAATACTGGACTGCAGCCCCAGTATAGTACAGCTTCCTCAGTGGCATATAATTGTACAACATGTTTTCCACAGTTATAAAAAGTATAGCATTATCATATGTGATGTTTCAGGAACAGGGCTCATCAGAAGTCTCCAACCATGAACATTCTTCATTGTAGTTGTAAGTGGGGTGTATTATAATAGGCTGTGTCTTCGTATCAAGTGCTCTGAGTTCATATATTTGACGTTGCCAAACAAGACATACTGAGGAGAAAAGGATAGGGGCCTCAAAAGTAACGTTCAAGCCGCTGGATCTCATTGATCTTGGGAAAGTCCACTGTTGTCCAGTAATTCAAAGAGAGAATTGCAAAGGGTTTCTGCACAGTGAGGTGCATGTTGAATGAGGGACCCTTTCTCTAGCTGTGTCTTTCAGCTGTTGTACAATCCAGCATCGGTAGGTATCAGTATGGAACTGAATTCTCTTATGGATATACTTACTGATTTACTACATGAGGCTGGTCCTCCCAAGTAATCTGAGAAGGAATCTAGCAATGGAAACAGCAGTAGGTAAAGGATAAATGTTAGACCTTAGTATTGTTCCGCTAATAAGAATTATCTGTGATCCAAGTGGGATTCACGGTCTTTCGTACAAATGGCACTTAGGTCAGAAAGAAAATAGTGTTTAAATATTTTCCCAGTTGCCTGCTGTTTTCTCTTGAACAAGATAATTACAGCCTGACACTATACAAAAGGTGCTACATAATAGCAGCTTTACTTAATTGTAATGGAATATTTTGCATTGCTCACTGAAGACCACCCTTTGCATGCCACAAAATATTATTAATTCCCCCTAGGCTCCCCCTTTTGCCTTTTAATTTTTGTCTTTATATCCATTTTCATAATAACAGATATATGGAAACTTGCTGAAGAAATCCTTAGTAAGTAATGTAACTTACAGTACAATCCTATCCTGGGATGGCTCAGAGTGTGCAGCACCACTACACAGTGTCCATTTCATGTTATGGGCTGGCCACGGACCAGGCAGCAACGAAGAAGTTTTTTTTAAAAAAAATTTTTTATGTTACCTACTTTGGCAGTTCTAGCCACCAATGAATCTACTCAGATCTTTGCCAGCTCATTGCTGGACATAAATATGGAAGGGTCAAGTCATGTAGGAAAGAGAAGGTAAAGATGGGGAGGTGAAGTATATTGTTGCTGTTCTTACAGCTATTTGTCTTCTGCTTGCCTTTTGTTGGTCCCAATCCCCATCTTGGAACACCTCTTCTGCCAATTTACCTGCTCTAGTGGGGGTCCAGAAGTGCCTGCCTATGGCTGGTGATTACCCTGGTAGCCTCCGCTTGTGTGCTGCCATACAAGTAGCCCAGGCTTTGTGCTGATGAAGTGTGAGTTCCATCACATTACAGTGCATACCTAAACTTGGTACTGAATGCCTGCCTGGTGAGCATCAGCCAAACCTGTAACATGGCTGTTTGCCATTCTGATTCACAGCCACAGATCCATGGGCCAGTAAAGTCATATAAACCCCTTGACTAAATGGAACACTCATGGAGACATGTTTATTCAAAGTCAGCTGGAGTTTTCTTGACTACTCCAAATTCAGAGGCTCCAAATCTCATTCATATAGCAAATTTCATACCTTGTGAAACACTTCCTTCCATACCGCAAAAGAACTCCTTACTTTAGGAAAAGCAAGTATAGCATAACAAGAGGGAACCCTTACTCTAATAGTCCTTCCCTACTCATGATCAAGGAGGTGTGTTTACAAGCAAGCAGACCTCCACACTAGCCATCATGCTTTCAACTGGATGTAAAAGGCATGAGTTCAACCAGAAAAAGAGGATCCCTTGATTAGTTCTCCAGTAGGGATTCTATACAGGAAAATGTGTATAAAAGGCCTGAGCATTATTATCTTGTTGCTATTATCCTGCCTCGATGTTGGTCTATAGGGCATCAACCTAGTGAAAATGTATTAACTCGGAGCCTTTCAACAATGAAGAAACTAAAGATGCAATCCTAACCAATTTAGGCCAGCATAATTTTCTTGCTCCCTGTTCCTGTGGTGGTGTGGGGAGGCTGGTACATGTCTGTGCATTGGTCTACTCCCCCCACAGGCACAGAAGTGCATCATGGCACTTTTGTGAAATCCCCGGACCAGCACAGGACTTGTGCTAGGATTTATGCTGGCCTAAGTGGGGATTAGGATTCTAGGCTGTGCTTTTCAGAGCTTGTTCAGTGCTCAGAATGGCATATGGCTTTCCATGGAGTGTGGCAGGGGTGGGCTTAGGTATTTCCATTATATCACAACGCTTTTGTCTTAACTTCAAACCTTTCCCCTAACATCTGCTTGTACTACTAGCCTGCACAATCAATATGTTCCCAATGCAGTTTTCAGTTCCTCTACAGATGCCGCACACAGGAAGCTCCATTCTGTCCACTGCATTGCATAAGCAAATTGCTCATTTTGTCTCAAGAGGGTTAGCTGGTGATTTTGTGCTATGCAAAACCTATTTTTTGTGAAGAGTGGCTGTTATTTATCATACATATTTATTTTTTACATTATGGGCCACTTTTTGACCATAAAAGCCCTCAATGTGACTTTCAACAAGATAATTAAAAACATAAAACATTAGGTGTTATTTAAAATTAGCTTTAATAATGTAATAACCATTTAATCAAGAATAAAATTCAGATCTTTGTAAGATAATAATGCTATAGGTTCATCATCAGAGATGTGGAGTTTAGGATAGCCTTATAGAACTGGTCTGTGATGAGAGAATAATTTAAGTTAAAGCTGAATTCAAACAGTAGCACAATCCTAACCATGTCTACTCCAAAGTAAGCCCCACTGTGTTCAATGGATTTTATGCCCAGGAAAGTGTCTTTAGGATTGCAGCCTAGATCTTTTAGGATAAATGCTTGCTATATAAATCTGATGAACCTCATCTTCTTTGAGGTATAAGAAGTGGCTTTTGGAGATAAGATGTTGGACTGGGGCAATGATGATAAATCTTTAAGGATACTCAAACCATCAGCTCATTTGTTCATCCTTTCTATCTGTTTTCCTTAAAAATGCATCTATTAGCCTTGTTTTTGTGACTTAAAAGAAAAGGTAAATCCTTGTTTTTTTTTCCATAATATAATGGAAAGTCATCCATCAACCCTACTGCCTATTTATGAATATATTGTGATAGAATTTTTGAATGTTTTCTCAATGGTGAGAATCTGTCAGGACCCACTGGAATGACAAAGGGTGCAATCCAGAGTAACTACAGGGAGTCCTTGCTCCGGTGTAAGAACAATTTGCTCTGGATTGCAATATGAATTTCCCATAGGTTTTCATTAGGTGGTGCAGTAACTATGGGTGCACGTAATGTCTCTTGCATGCTCCTGTAGTTACCGTATTTCCCGGCTTATTACACACACCGGACCATGAGACGCACCAAAGTTTAGAGGAGCAAAACAAGAAAAAAATATTCTGAACCAAATGGTGTACTAATATATTTAATAAAATATAGCAGAATAATATTTCAACCATGTAAAGGCAACAGTGGTATTAAGAACCATTATCACTGTCATTAACAAATGAGGAAAGACTTTAAGCTTCAAGCACTCTTCTAATTTTCTGGTAACCCCCAAAACTCAATCATCTCTAGTGTCAGTGATTTGTGACTTTTGCACAGATCTCATTGTAAATGGTCCAGGAAAGCAGGTAAGTTGGAGGGGTTTCTTTTGGGGAAAGGTGAGGGGATCTAGATAGATAGGGAAGAGTGAGGGAGGCACAGGCATGGAGCAGCAGGGACCAGGTCTTGTGCATGTCTAATGTCTCCAAGCCAGGGAAGGCTGCTTAGGATTGCAATTGTGGCAGGGTGACCAGATGCCAAACCCAAAATTCCTGAACCCCAAGGCCAAAATTCCTACCCGCTTAAAAAATTGCCAAAAAATGTATTTTTTTGTTTTTATATTTATGATTTTTACTTTTTTGGCCATAATCTTTGATAGGAAGGAGATATCTCAAAACTGACTGTTGCATTGGATTCTGCTCTTCAATAAGAATCCAACGACATGGGGTAAGGTGCTCCAGGGTTGGCCCTATCACTCTATAAGACGCACAAACATTTCCCCCCCTTTTCAGGAGAAAAAAGGTGCGTCTTATAAGCCAGGAAATATGGTACTCTGGATTGTAGGGTATATCAGAAGTGACATTATGAAGTAAAACAATTTTTAATAATGCTAGGCTACAAACATTATAACACTTATCCAGAAGTAAGTCCTATTTACTATTATCGTTAAAAGCATATAAATTGTAGCATGTGAAAAGTACAGATCTGTAATGTTTCCCCATATTCAGTAACATACATTGGTAGTATCAACATATTAAAAAGAAGTTGAATGGGAACAATTTGAAACTGGTTCACAAATCACTTATGCTGCAATCCTAAAGGCAGTTTCCAGGGAGTAAGACCCACTGAACACAATGGAGCTTACTTTGGAATAGACATGGTTAGGATTGTGCTCTTAGTGGATCCTGACTCACGTTTTGAGAAACACTGTATTTAATAAGACAGTGCTTACTCTGAGTTGACATATATCCTGGAAAACCAGGACTGTCCCAGTTTTGGGGGATTACATTCACATACTGGTAAGTTTGATGGGGGAGGGTAAGTTTGATGGGGTAAGTTTGATGGGGGAGGGTTTGTGGAAGTCTGGGTTTTGTGGAAGAGGATTATGGCAACCCTATCTTTATGGAATTTGTTTCTGGAAACTTGTCAAAATACTGTACCATATTTTTTTCTTAGACCTACCTTAATTATTGCATTAAAAATTATCAGTACAACACTGAATATAACAACAATTCTTCTAGCGCGATGAGAAAATGGAATTCTTTAAATAACTAATACAGGATCCCTATTCCTGATGCTTTGACTATATTCTTCTGGAAATATGTGCTGGGTGTCTATTCTCAGGAGATGAAAGATGGTGCTTCAAGTCATTCTCTTATTGTCATTTAAACAAGATGTTTGCAACCAACTTGGAGCCACCTCTTTGCTTGTTGCAGGGTGGCTTTCACTTGCATTGAAGTCATATGGATTTGGCATATGGATCCCACAGGAGACAACTTTTTAAAAAGTGGCATTCTTAATGCTTTGAATCTACAAGGAAGGTGCACATTGCAAAATAGGGGCTGGGGGGTTGACCCTTAATTTCTCCTCCTTCATAGTAAGAACATTGATTTTCTTAAGTGATCCATTGCTAAAGTCTCGTGTGTTTTGCTGGGATTCTTCCCTCCCCTACAATCCTGTCAGTGATAAACTAATTATAGGCCATACATTTTTAATGTTTTAATCTCCCATCATTTTCCTAGAGAGGAGTGATTCCCTTTTCAAACAAATCAGCCATGCATGGCCAGGCACTCATTTTGAAATGTATGGTTTTCATTAAATTTCACTGTTAATAATGAACATAAGGGATTTTTGAGATAAAAAATGGAGAGGTGGGGAAGGGAATACAAGCAAGCTGAAGGATTGTGGTAATAACACTGCTCTCCCCATATGGCAACACATGGTAGTCCTAACAAAATGTGGCTTAATTGGGTGATTTTTGATAAATGGTACATAAATGTATGATCACATCTTCAAATGAATGACCAGAAAAGATTTTTTCTGTTAACAAATTACATTTTTGCCTGCATTGGGAGAACTTCTTAACTACTATCATGTGTTTTAATATAAATTGTATAGTATATAATGAGAATATGTTATGTTAGGATAAATCATAGAATAGGGTTGGGAAGAAACTGGATTCAGAAATATCGGATTGTATTTCTATTTCACAATTTATAGTGGTTCAGGGTCCAGCACATGCTTTGAGTATCATTTATTGAGTCAAGACAGGCAATAAATGTCCAGAACAATGAGTATCCCTCACTCTGGCTTCGAAACCTCAGTCTTTAGTTGCTGCCATTTCATTCAGACTGCATACAGGGTTTGTTCATTACCACGTGTCCTTTTTTTAGCCGTCTGTCTTGGAAAAAATCTTCATTGTCCTCTTTCTGTGAAAAGCCAGCATATTGCCATCTATAGATATAAAACTGAAAAAGTCACTGACTCACTCACTCACTGACTCTTCAACACCAGCCAAAACCACTGAGCCTAGAAGCATGAAATTTGGGGAGGGGGGGTGCTCCTTCCGTGAAGGAGGCACCCACTAAGAATGGGGATGATGCTCATGGGATGATGTGCAAGGGGAGTTGTTGCGCATGGGAGGATGGTGTAAGGGGGAAATTTTACAACATGGGTATGTTTTCATAAGTAATTAATAAATTATGTGTAATCATTTTATATTTAATATGTGATCCCTTGTGCCTCTGTGGTTAAAGGCGCTGTGCCTCTTGATTTGAAGATCGGCAGGTAAGCGGTTCGAGACCCGGGTGCTACATGAAGTAACATCCTGACGACAGGCCCCTGCAACAGGCTGGCCAGATTTCCCCTTGTCACATTCATCATCTAACTCAGACCCTGCCAGAAACAGGAATAATGCAAACAAGTTTAATAACGAGTAATATAGTGTTTAAATTAAATGCATGAAAGCAGTATACAGTATATGAGGGTCTTTTGCTTTTATTTTGTCGATCCTACATTTTTCTTGGATGTCCTACATTTTGGGGGGGGGGTACTTTTTCCTCTTTTCTGGTTAAGATACATGGTCAGACTGGCCCATGGAGGGCTGCTTCTTAGTAAAAAGTGGAGCAGAGAGCTACAGGCAGGTATGGGGAACTGCCATGGCTTGTCCTTTTTTATCATTGGCAGAGTTGGTCCAAGTGGCCATATTTCCGTAGCTTGAAGGAACTTGCTCCCTCTCAGTAGGATGAAATTCTCCAGTGACCCTTAAGCTTCCATCAGAGTACTTTTCTGACCAGTAGGCCCCTCTTCCCTCTTGGTCCAGTCAGTCTACTTCTTTTTCTCAGATCCCTTGTTTCTTCACCCTGTTGCCTCTTGTTTTACCTGGCCTAGAGTCAATAGGGACAATCCTGAATTGGGAGGATTGTGTTCACATACTGGCAAATGGGACAAAGAGTGCTGTCCCAATTTTGTGGAAGAGAATTATGGCAACTCTAAACTTGCCCCACTCTTCTTTCTTTCCCCAAGTTTGGTATTTGCTTTCCTTTGGAACCCCATATCTGGCTCCAAGCTCTTTGTAATTCCCCTTCCTCCTCTTCCTCGGCCCCTCCACCTGTCCATCTTTGTTTCCTTTCTCCCTGTTTCTAATGCTTTCCTTCTGGAGAGCCCAAATCAAATGGAGTGAGCCAGTCCTTTTCCGTTTCCATCAGCTTGGTGATGTTGATGATGATTTCAGAGCCAGCTGAGTGATCCAGCAGTTCTATAGGATAGAAGTGTTGTGTGTTACATCCTTACTGCTATGTCTTCTGTAATCCTTCTTTCATACCCTTTACTTTCATAAAGCTTTTGCTTAGTATTACAATGTGGATCAGTTAAGGGATCTCTCTCACTTAGAGATCTCTCTCACTTAGGACCGAATAAACTGGGTGGATTATCAGATAAATAGCAACTGAAATAGCTTGACCCAGTGTGGTGTCTCCCAATAGGACGGTAGGGAGAAGTGTGACAGGCGACAGAAAGGTTAGGATGTGGTGGTGATCGGTTTGATGGAGGAAGTCATAGCTGTCAAACTTCTCCCAGCAATGGGGGTTGTATCAGGGTGTTCTAAAAGTAAGTGCACAACCCTAACCATGTCTACTCAAAAGTAAACTCCAATGTGTTCAGTGGGACTTACTCCCAGGAAAGTGTCTTTAGGATTGCAGCCTAAAAGAGCAGTAGTTGAATTCTTGATTGCATTTCTAACCCAGCAGTGATGAGGCTGTATTTATGCACTCAATCCCTAGTTTTATGTGTTCGTAAAGCATGAAAGGAACCAACAAATCTCATTTAGTGAAGACATTTTGTCTCAGCAGTGTGATTTACTCCATGGTTACAAATGTTTATATATGATAAGAGGTACAGAAATTTGAAATTTCAATTATCTATATTTCTCAAAGAGTTACATGAATTAAGCAAGCAGTGACATGTATCATCGGATGCAGATTCTGTCTTGGAGGTTTGAAGATTTTAATATCGTATCAAGACACAAAGCTTCAGTCAGATTACTGTGAGATACCATAGGCCAGCGGCTCTCAAAGTGGGGGTTGCAAAAGGATGGGCACTGCCATCTTGGAATGTAGTACTCAGACTGCAGTCCATACTTTCCTGTGAGTAAGAGTCATTGAGCACAAAGGACTTACTTCTCAGTAGACATGGAGGAGCTCTGGAATCACAGTGCTGTATCATGAGGCCATGACATCACTTCAAAGGTGATTACAACACTTCCAGGCGGTCCCTGGACAGATTGTCATTCTCAGAGGGTGTCCTGGGCTGACATGCTTGGATACCTTTGGGAGTCCGTAAAGTGTTTAGTAGGCCTTGGAGCAGAGTGGATTTTACTGTGTGATCAATGACTTGATCCAAGAGAACATTTACTCCCTAGACTCAGTAATACAGTATATATGCATACAGTAATATGCATATATGTATACAGTATATATGAATACAGTAATATGCATATAATAAAATATCTTTGGTTGGCTCTGCAGTTTTTATAAAGCAAATTGCCTGGCAGTTTTGCCACCTTCCTTGTAGCCCAGAGTCACCAGGGAACTGAAAAGTAAGAGAAGAGCATAGTGGATTCCTATCCTTGTGAGAATCTTCTGCATTATGCAAGAATTTAATTAATTTCTTCTTGAAAAGCTATTTAGTGCAAATTCTCTGTGTTGCAAAAGAATATTATCCAAGGGTTCAGTCCTAACCAACTTTCCAGCACTAGCATAGCTATGCAATGGAGCATGTGCTACATCCAACAGTTGGAGGGCAGTCACGGAGGCCTCCTCAGTATAAGGCAATGTTTGTTCCCTTAACTCAGAGTTGTATTGCCCTTACACCAGTGCTGGAAAATTGGTTGATTGTGGCCAAAATCTTTTAAGTTTATGTCAGTGTTTCTCTAGCACTTAGGATACCCATATCTTTTAGATAACCAAAAATCAGGCCTCCGTCAGTCTTGGAAGACTATGGTATCATGCTCAGCGCTGCATACGCTGCATGCGAAGCACGAAAGCCTGGTTTGGATTGTTATGGAGGATAGGCTGTTACCCAAGCAGCAAATCCCCCCTCTCCACGCCACTGAATTAGTCCAATGGAAAGGTAGAGCCAATACGATTGGATCCAGCTGGCGTCGCAGAGCTGGGCTAAGGACAGGAGCTCACCCTGTCTTGTGGGGCTGACCCGGGTCTCGAACCCTGGCCTGCTGGTTAACAAGCACAGTGTCTTAGACACTTGCGCCACCAAGGTATTTAGTAAAAGGTGTTTATCAGCAGAGTGAACAGAGATCACAGACATTATGTACAGAGAAGACATGCACATGACTATATGCAGTCATTTGGGCAAAAAAAATTGCAACAGTTTCCTGGGGACATTTCTGAGACATATAAAATTATGCAGGGAATAGATAGAGTGAACAGAGGGATTTTTTTACTCCTACACAATACTAGAAGAGGGTACATCCACTAAAATTGAATTTTGGGAGAGTTACAATTGACCAAAGAAAATTATTATCCAGTGTGTAATTAGTCTGTGGAACCCCTTGCCACAGGATGTGGTAATGACATCTGGTACTGTTGCCTTTAAAATGGGATTGAACAGATTTCTGAAAGAAATGTCCAGGCAACATTTTTTTCTAGACTGAAGTGCCCCAAATATTTTCTTATTAGGGGGGTGCCCAAGCCCATTAATACTTTTGTTCACTACACCTTGTCTCGTTCCACACTGCAACTTTTGGTTCTGCATCTTTTCTCGTTCCACAGTGTCCTTTTTGAGATGTGGCAAGTAGAACCAGATGCAGTCCTCCAGATATAACTTTACCATTGATTTGTACAATGGTGTTATAATATTAGCCGTAATATTCTCAATCTTTTTAAAAATGATCTGTAGCATGGAATTGGCCTTCTTCACCACCTCCGCAGAAGGGTTGGTGCTTTCATCGAGCTGTGCGCCCGCATCCCAGGATCTCTCTCCGGAGGTGTCACAGAAAACTAAGAACTCATTAGCCTATATCTGAACCTCAGGACAAAAATATTCTAATCTGGCATCTGTGCAAGGAATGGCAATAGCCTGATATTCAGACTTTAGGTTCCTCAGTTCTTCATTAGAAGGAAAGGGATTAAAGAGTACAGTTTCTTTGGAGACAAAAGTCAAGCAGAAAGGTTGCTTGTTAAGCTCAGTGAAAAATGAACTCTGAAAAAGGCAGGTGTGATGATCCTTTGAGGACATTTTGGAATAATTGTACCAATAATACATTAAAATGTCACAAGGGAAACTGATTAATTGTCACTGCCTTCATTTTTCTCTTCCAGCTACTTGCATTCCTACCCTGACTGCTTCCTAATAAAAAATAAAAATAGCAATGTTTGGCCCTAGTGCTGTATATGAAGTCCTTTATTACTGCCAAGTGACATATGTGAAACCTCGCAACTGACATTCATAGACTTAAACAGTCTACTACTTCAATTGCTTTATTAATGTTTTGGCTTTTACTGTAAAAGCAAAAGCACTAGAACCCTTGAAAAATTCTGATCATAACTGTGACATTTATCATTTTGTAATGGAAGCATTAGTAACTTCTGGACTGAATGTTGGCTTACACTTCATTCAACTTTTTCATCTAGCAGTTTAATGTTAATTTTAGGCACTCCTGACTTCTGCATGGCATAAAATCTTGAGAGATGATCAACTGCAGTGTGCTTTCTCTGCCTGCTACAGAACAATTTGTTCTTCTTATCATTGTTCCCATTCTTCTGGATCAGAGTCATACAATCCAAATCTCCCATTTAGGTACTAACCAAGCCTAACCCTGCTTAGCTTCCAAGCTCATACAAGCTCTGGAATGTACAGGACATATACCTGTACATCACATCTCATAATGTCATGTGATAGATTAAAAATTGGATTATTTTCCCATAAACAGCAGTGACTGTGGACTGCTTTTCATAAGCTCTTTTTTACATTTTTCTGATGCTTACAAAGAAACAGATTTAATGTATGCAATTTTTTGTAATTATACAGGTTAAGCAGTTGCATTCCTGTTATTGCCAGGCGTTCTGGAGACAGGGAGGTCCCAATCAGGCAGGGTAATTGAACTTAACAGACCTTCAAACAGGTAATGTAATCAGAGATGGGCAGCTCATTCTGCCAAAAAGGACTGTTATCAGAACCTTTGTGCAGATTTATTGGCTTCTTGTGTCACCTGATCCCTGAAGAAGAGGGGAGCTGCAATATCAAGAGGGAGATCATGCCAGAAATGGAAGAGAGATTGCATCAGCCAACAAGCTAACAACTACCTGTTTTATATATCTGTTGCTCTTAAAGGTAAAGTTGTCCCCTGCAGGTTGCCCCGATAGCCGTGACCAACAAGAGGGTGCAGTGCTCATCCTGTTTCTACAGCCGTAGAGCCAGTGTTTTCTGAAGACACCTCCCATGGACATGTGGCCCACATGCACACAAAACGCTGTTACCTTCCCACTATTGTGGTACCTATTTATCTATTTACATTTACATACTTTCGAACTGCTAGGTTGGCAGGAGCTATGCTAAGGATGGGAGCTCAATCTGTCTTGCAGTACTCAGGTCTTGAACCTCTAAGCTGCCGCTCTTCTGATTGACAAGTACAGCTCCTTTAACCGCTAAGCTAACTTGTGTTGAAATGGTCTCAGCGTGTTAGAAGGAGATTGATTTTGTCTAGGTTAAATTTGCTAACAAGGATATTTGTTTATTTTTTAACTTTATAAATACCTAACCCACCTTTCCAATGCCAAAGCAAATGCCCAAGGCTGCTTAGTAAGCTTTAGTTCTTCCCTTCCTGCTGACCTCACAACAACCCTGTGATGTAGGTGAGGTCCAAGGCAACCCAGGAAGCTTCATGGCTGAAGGGGTTTTGAACCTGGACCTTCTAGGTCTCAGTCCAACTCCCTATCTATGACACCATCCTGAAAATTCAAGTGTTCTTATGTCAGCCCCCCACTATATGTCCTCCCTTTGCATCCACAGTATTTTCAAAGATTTCTCACTATGAGTTACACTGACATTATTGCTTCCTCTGTAGTCTAAAAACAGTGTTTCAGGTTTCAGGTGTTAAAATGCTTGTATCCACCCTTCCCCCCAATTCAGAAGACCTGGGAGGAAAAAAAAACCTTTAAAACAAAAATAATTTGCTTGTTGCAGTGGGAGGCATTTTTACTTATTTTATTTTGTCAGTATGTTTGATTCACTGAACTGATTCCATTTGAATGGTTCACTTATCTATGCAACTACCTGGAAAAAATAAAGATAAAAATCCCCCTAAAGCATTTTATTGAGTTCTTCATCCAGAAAAGGGATCATAAATAAGCTAAAGTCTAAGCAGCATGGCCTGATTCATGAAAAAGAAAGTACAGTCTATAGACTGAAGGCGGGCGACAGACATCATCTATAAAATAGAAGTTCAAAAATAGTACCTGGAATCAAAGATCCAATTCACTATGTTTTGTCTGACAGTTGCATAAGAGACATACGTTCTACCTGTCTATATTATTATTCTATAGTCTGTTGACTTTTTTCAAGAAGCAATTTTGTGAATGAATAGTTTTGGAAGTGCAAATAATTTCATCTACCTTTTGCCAAATGCACAGGCAACGTTAGCCGCAGGGAAAATTACATAGCCTAAGAATATTGAACAATAAATATGTTGTGTCACATAGACACCATCTGTAAATTATTCTGATAGACGGAACAGCTTGCCTGCCAAATTCTAAAAACATGGTTTTGCATAGCACAGAAGTGTGGTAAAATAGCTCAGGGGAATTCGGGATCAGGTTGTATGAATTAAATGTTGACCTTGAACTTGCATACCTCGCCTGCAAGACTTAACAAAATGCCTTCTGCCCTTCAGGTGGAGGTAGGTGGAAAATTAACAATTTTAGACAGATGCTAAGGCTATAAAAATAATATTTTTTAAAAATGAGCCTACAAACATACAGCTGAAAACCTTAATTGAGAAATTGTCTGTACTTGTCAAAGTAGTAAGTAGTATAGTATGAAATTTTTCATAGGCTCAAGATAGTTAAGAGCAAAGGTTGCATAGCATTATCACTTGAGAGCTAAATGCTTTACATTCCGCAGCAATATTGGATAACAAGATATAGTGTTAGGATCAGATCCTAACAATAGGATCGGAGTCAGGATAAAAATTCCTGCTTTTGGGGATATGACACCTACATGAGACAGATGTGGAATTTCTGTGGGTAAAATTCTGATTGATTTGGGATGTGATCAGTGGTGGGCTCCAGCAGGTTCACACCTACTCTATAGAACTGGTTGTTAATGAGATATATTACATATAAAGTTTAAAACTGCCATTGAAAAGTGGCTGCCAGGTGGGCATAGAACCGGTTGTTAATTTCTTTGAATCCCATCACTGGACGTGATGTTAGACAGAGAACATCCTTATCTTCAGTATTTCTTCTCTTGAAAAGTATTCAAGCATCATGCTTATAATTAGAAAGCTGTAAGAATTGCTATCAGACTTAAAATATAGAAAATTTTACACTGTCTATTAGTGTAAGGTATAGATGTTGGTAAATAACATCAGCTATGGAGATAGGAGTCTGAAAGAATCAGATGTTTATGATGTTGTGGTGCCATGTCTAATCTGATTGTTCCGTACTTTCACAGTGATGAAAGTTAGAAACTGAACATTAGAAATCTGAGGGAGGGATCCTGTGATCTGTGTATCAAGGTTATGCTTGCTAGATTTATTATTTGAAAAATAACCTTGCTAGATGAAAGTATTTCTCTGAGCTTGCATGTGGCGCATTGGAGTTGGATATGGATACCCCAGTACCAAATGAACATGTGTCTTGTGTCCATTCTGAATGGCTTGGGTGTTGAAATAAGATGGTTTCTAAGAAAAATTTTCCATTCAGTTTCCACATGTCTTGCTGAGAAACGTCGCAATGTAATGATGTATGGACCATTGAGGGCTGATTTAAGCTTCACACATATTGTAATCTGCTATCTGTGCCAGAACAAAATATCAAGTACGATGTGGCTTTTGTAAAACATGGAACACAGAAGATGGCCCTGTGCACACCTTAGTGGGGAGGCAGGAGTTGCACTAAGCATAGTGCCAAAGTGAGTAACAGAAAACAGCATGCGCTTTGTCTTTCTCTGAGCTGGCTAATTGGTCTACTTTTTCTCATGTTTATGCTGGAATGTGTGACAACACTATGGCTGCAATCCTGAAGACACCTTCCTGAGCATAAGGCTCATTGAACACAATGGGGCTTACTTTTGAATAGTTGTGATTGGGATTGTGCTGTTTGTCAGGTGACAATTTTTGTAGATGTTAGGATGACTGCAGGACACTTGTAGTTTTCTAATATTTGTCTGTTATCCTCTCCTACTCAGGCCATCTCTAGTACCTCATCCCATGTGATCCTGGGGGATCTTCTCCAGTCCTCAGTAGTGGCTTTTCACAGGGTGCAGTGCATGACAGGGGGAAGAATAAGGTGGTAAGCTACACAATTGCTACACAAGCAGGATTCATGAAAGGAAATTGCATCCAGAAGTCATCCATCTTTCTAAATCTTATTCAACTCATTATTACAATGTTGTTTCTAAAGTGATTTCAAGATGCAAGTTTACTCTCTAGTTGCAACAAGTTGCAATTCTTTGATAAGAACAACTTATTCT
This sequence comes from Cryptoblepharus egeriae, assembly GCA_030015325.1. Taxonomy (NCBI): domain Eukaryota; kingdom Metazoa; phylum Chordata; class Lepidosauria; order Squamata; family Scincidae; genus Cryptoblepharus; species Cryptoblepharus egeriae. Next base: position 21,678,164 of record JAREYC010000002.1, read on the forward strand.
AAGATTGACATAATCCTAACCAACTTTTCAGCACTGGCAAAGCTGTGCCAGTGGGACATGTGCTGCATCCTGTAGTTGAGGGGTAGACACAGAGACCTCCTCAAATTTTTATCCTGTCACTCATGACAGGATTAAAAGTAGGGTCATGAAGCAGCGTTACGGGGAGATGTTGCTAACCATTGAGCTGGAGCAAAGGATTTCATTTTAGGAGTAAATAACTTTTGAGTTTCAATTTAGAGATGGGATAAGCAAGAGATTATACAATAGCGTTTGGTTTTTGTTGGTCATATTGTGGGGTTGTTCTGTCCATGGATACAGTGAGTATATATGCTAATTCAGGGTAAAAAAATGAGAGAAAATTAGGGCACAAACCAGGAAACCTGGGCTGCCCTGTCTGCTCCAGAGCATGCTCAGTAGGCACCAAGTAAGTGACACCTGGGGGCTTGCTCCTGAGGAGACCCCCCTCAGATCACACTGAACAAGTAACAGCTGTGGTGCCTGCCTTATAAGGAAGCCCAGAACTTCCTGACAACCAGTAACAGCAGCAGCAGGAAACTCCAGTACAGCAATACCTCTGGTGGTGAGTGGATGCAATGGGATTGCTTGGAGTGGCCTGCTGTATCCACAGGTCAGTTGGCTGCCGTAGTTGTGCCATATTCTGAACCTGAGAGGCAGGGGTTGCAGCTAAGCTGGACAAGAACTCCAATTTTTGGTCAACACTGCCATTCTTACTCTGCCTATGGGTCTACTCACTGTTATACCTGCTCCTGAGGTGGTCTAACTCTGAAGAGCTGGAAGAGGGCATTTTTGCCCTTGAAACAGGCTCTGGATACAGCGTAATTGCTCTGCCCCAGGCAATGCTAAACATGCCCTCAACATGCCTCTCCAGCTAGGACAGATATCTGTCTTGGGGCAGCCTATGTTGCCTTAGGCTGCCCCAAGCCTTTTCCAGAATACCTAGAGTGGTCCATCTTGCAACTGGGCCAGCCCATAGATAGGGTAGCCCACGTGCACTTCTGGATTGTGCCTTTAATCTTCAGTATAGAAATTGTGGTTGCAATTTATAAACTCAGAAAGGCCTACAGTAATCACAGCTGCTGTGAGTCTAAATGGGCATGCATTTTGAAACTATTCTGTTTCTCTAGTTAACAATTAAAAATGTGTGCTACATTTCAATTTAGAGTTTTTTTTCCCAAATTTGGAATAAGTTTCCCAGATGGGAAGATGTGAATTACTTATGCGGTGTTTAATTCAGAGTTTACTTCCCATCACAACTAATTAATGTTATTCCATTTCATTAAAAATAGCATTTCCTCAATTGGGAACTCGCTTATGTGAGGAAAATTTAAATGTCCCACAACATGTGGGTTCAGACCTACTTTCAGGTCTGATAGTTACACATTTCAGCCATGAAGAGCCAGGGTGGGAAGCAGCTTCTTCCCTAATTTGGGCACATTATCTAAGTTGAAATTGTTATGGATTACTGTGGAATTGCTCCATTTCTGTATGGATCCTAGAATGGAGAAGATTGGGAAGGTGCTCAGCTGTTGGAATTTAACAGTCCATACATTTTAATGTTCAGCCTCATACCAATCCTAAATATTCCCATTTTATAGATGAGTGATTGGAGCTAAGATGACATTTGCTACATTTTCTTCTTCTCCTTTTGTCCTTAGCTAGCAATTGGGGAGAAGGTCATCCTCTCAACCAATATGCTGCTGTACTGTAGGTGCCCCTGGATTTCATGCATCATTCACAATGCGCTTCCACTCTTGGCAATTGATGGTGAAGTTTTTAGCCTCATCGGTGGTCAGTCACTGGTTCTTTAGGTCTTGCTCAATCCATTTGAGCCACATCTTCCTCTCTAGTGGAGAGGTCACTCTTACCAGAGGAGCTCATGTGGCAGCCAATTGGTGTTCATTCTGCCGACGTGGCCAAATCAGCTCAGCCTGCATTTTTGGATTATGTCTGGCTGAGGGTTGATGGTCACACCTTTCCCATATTGTCTCATTATGGTTGTGGGCTGTGGGTGGCACAAGTGGGTAAGTCACTGTGCCTGTTAACCAGCAGGCCAGGGTTTGAGACCCGGGTCGGCCCTACAAGACAGGGTGAGCTCCTGTCCTTAGCCCAGCTCTGCGACGCCAGCTGGATCCAATCGTATTGGCTCTGCCTTTCCATTGGACTAATTCAGTGGCATGGAGAGGGGGGATTTGCTGCTTGGGTAACAGCCTATCCTCCATAACAATTTAACCCAGGCTTTTGTGCTTCACATGCAGTGTATACAGTGCTGATCATGATACCATAGTCTTTCAAGAATGACGGAGGCCTGCAGGTTGTGGTCACAAAGAGAGACACTCAGAATCTGTCTTGGGCATCTCATTTGGAAGCCTTCATGCTTGTTCCTATTGGATTTGAGCAGAGTCCATGTTTCTGACCATATAGAAGAATTGGCAGGATTAGTGTTTGGCGTCTGTGAAGAAGGCAAATAGGGGAGGGATAGGGAGGGATGTGTGAAGCAGTGTTCACTAATCATTTAAAGTAAACCAGTACTTGCTTGATTGGACAGACTGTTATTGTATAGATCACAAAACCATAATTGTATTGAGGAAAATTAGTACTTTATTTCTGCTTATTTCATGTAACTGCTCTTTTGTCGAAAGGTTACAACAGCCTTCTGAACCCTCAAAAGAGATTTGTGAATAGACTTTCTACGCTATGCTTGTATAGAATTACTTGTGTGCATTGCTGGCGTTAATATGAAAATGTGTAAGACAATAGCACAGAATACATTAAAATCAACATGGAATGAAAAGGATGTTGTGGTTGCAAAGTCAATTAGTGATGTGTCAGGGCACACTGTAACAACGCTCACATTATGTGTGCTTATGACACTGTGTTAAAGGAAATTGTTGCATTTTTAGCATACGCTGCCTCTCACTGCATCTTCCTCCATTCGTTTTTAAAGTGGTTTACAAAACTTACAGTGTTCCTTATCAGTACAGAACTAGAAGGAAAAAAGTGGTTTTTCTTGATATTCTGCTTGGCACAATTTCTGTAGGAGATATTAATGGAAATGCATTGTATTCCATTGCCGAAGAAGTATATACGTTTAAAGCGCTGTAGTTTAATGCACCTAAATATATTTGTGATGCCTGACCATAGATCACTCTTAGTTTCTGAGGATTTAATATAGTGTATTTTTAACCTTTTTTTCCTTATGTCACACTGACAAGGTACTAAAATGGCTGATTTAATATTTGTCACATCATTTTTTCCCCCTTTGGTTGATGCGGTTGTTTTTACTGCAATTGATACCCATTTGCCAAAATATCGAATTATCTCTCTTGTGTATCTTCAGTGTAATGCAGAATTAGAAAACCACACCTTTAAAAAAATCAAACATGGCAACCAAATCCACATTAAATGTAAGTCCTTCCATCAGATTACAAAAGACATCTCTCACTTGCACTCATTCTAGCCACATAATATTTGTAAACCATGCAGTAGCCTATACTACCAAGACTCTTTATTGTTACCAAAATGGACACATTAGGATTTATAGCCTCTGTACAGTGGCACAGTCCTTGTATTGATTATCTGTGTAGAACCATCCACTGGCAGCACATCTTGTCAGCTTACTTGGTTGCAAAGGTAAACCTAATGTGTCAATTGGATGATGATTGCTTAGAATGACAACAGTCATAGAATTACTATATAGTAGAGTTCAAACCCAAAAATATAGCCCTGGTTCCCCCTGCACAGCCGACAAGTGCAAATATACCTCTGGGTGTTCACCAGGAAGAAAAGAAAAGTACGAAAAAAGTAAGTAAATAATTAAATTTCTTTGAAGATCATCTAGTCCAACCCTTTGCTCTGTGCTCCCTGAAAGGTTCCACACCTTCTTTCATGCTGCTGTTCTACAGGAGATCTCCACCCAGAACACAGGCTGGACACCACATCTCTTCTTTCCTTCAAATTTATCTTCAAAACCTACCTAACTTGTGAAGTTTCTGGTACTACTTTGTGGTTCCTGTTGGTATAATCCTAACCAACTTTTCAGTGCTAGCATAGCTGAGCCAGTGTGGCATGTATTGCAACCTGCAAGGTAAGGCAATGTTTGTTCTTTTACCTTGGAGTTGCGTTGACCTTGGAGTTGCATTTTAACTTGGAGTTGATTTCCAGTGCTGGAAAGTAAGTTAAGATTGTGCCCTCTTATCTTCTTTCAAGTGTGTGCATGTCAAAAAATGACACATTCTTCTTCATTTAGCCTTCATTTACCCCTCCTGTTCCTCTGTTGTTCCTCTGTGTCTTTTTTAAGACTCATGAGTCCCTTAGGCCAGATTATGTCTTCACTTTTATTGTAAAGTGTCATGCAAGCGATGGCGCCAGAGGCTGCGTGACCCAGAACACCACCCAGTGCTGGCACAGGTCCCCTCCTCTGCAGAAACAAGGAAAAAGGAAAAAAGCAGCTGCTTTCTGTCTCCATGCACAGATTTTTCAGTTGCAAATGCGTAGGACTTTTGATCTTATTTTAAAGGACCACAAAAATGAACGAGCTCCGTCATTCTCATGGTCAAGCAGATCAAGCCAGAAATCCAGCACTTTTGCATTTAATAAAACTGTACCTGGAACAAAATAAGGAAGTGCGTGATCCACTTTCCGTTCATTTTTTGTGGGTGGAAGAGGATCAGTTTGGGTTGCATTCATTGCAGGGTGACAGTGATGGAAGCAAATTAGGGATGAAGCATGCCCCAAATCCAAAACTCTCTTGACCCCCTCTAACAATACCACTGATGCTACTCCCTTGCTTAATGGATGGACTGCCAGTGAATGGTTCTACATAAACATTTCCTCTTACATAAAAGAAAGCCACTGCAGATCTGTGCCACCTCAATTGGAAATGCAAATCTGAGCAGTCCAGGACTACTTTAATCCTAAAAGGGTTAGGATCAGATAGAAGTGATAGATCCAGACCTTGCCTCCCGATCTCCATCTGCCCACCCTGGGAATGTCAGCTGCCCATCCTCACCCAACCCTGAAATGCTTCATTTCCATTTCCACCCCACCTTCTGAACGCTCCCCTGATCCCTGGACTGGCCTAAATCGGCTGTGGCAAACCTACCCTACGGGGGCTGGATCCGGCATGAGTGCCTTGCACCAACCTCCCCTACTTGCTTGGTTTCACAAACATGTTTTATGGCACATTTGGGACTTGCATTGGCCTTAGTACCAGTAGTTGTTAACACCAACTTTGTTAAGGGTATTTTTATTGTGTTGGTGGCACATAGTGAACTTCCTGATGAAGTTGGAAGTACACAATCTTGAGCTTTTAAGCTCACAGAAAAGTAGGAAAGCTTTTAAAGTTCATAAAGCCAAAGGAAGTGAGTGAAGTCAAGCTTACTTCTGCTCTTTCTGCTCTCTCCCTCCTAGAGTCATAGCTGTAGTGGGAGAGGATCTTGGGAAGGATTGAACTGCCCCCTTTGTGGCAGTCTTCTTAAGAGCGCATTTTAAAGAGCACATACAGTACTCCGGGCGTGACAAAGTCTCAAATGACGCAGTCTTGGAACGTGCTGGAATCTCTAGCATGTTCACACTTCTGAAACAGCGGCGTCTACGCTGGCTTGGGCATGTCGTGAGAATGGCTGACGGTTGGATTCCAAAAGATCTCCTATATGGAGAATTAGTGCAGGGAAAGCGCCCTAGAGGGAGACACAGCTGCGATACAAAGAATCTAAAGGCCTTGGGAATGGACATCAACAGCTGGGAAACCTTGACCTCCGATCGTTCAGCGTGGAGGCAAAAGACCCAGCATGGCCTTCTCCAGCAGGAAGAGACACTTGTTCGGCAGGCTGAAGCAAAGAGACAGACCCGAAAGCAGCAAAGCCTGGGACCTGGGCAGGGGACGGAATTTATTTGTCCTCAGTGTGGAAGGGATGGACACTCTCAAATTGGCTTTTTTAGCCACACTAGATGCTTTTTCAGAACTTCCAATCAGAGCACGATACCTTAGTCTTTTGAGACTGAAGGATGCCAATGACAGTACTCCTAATTCCTCTTCATGTCAATTATTCCATCTGGACTAATTTACACAGTCATTTTGTACTTGGCTGACTTTTTTACCTACTTTGTTCACCATTCTGGCAGCACCGTAACATAAGCAAAAGACTCACCCGAATGTCGTCAGTACAAATTGTGGGCATGAGATTTGCTATGTTATTGTTTAGCCAAGTTCAGCCAATTTCTAGAAGATTCGTAGTAGTGTGGTAAATCTTGTTTGTGGTAAATCTCTTGTTTAGGAAGGCCATTTGGTCTTTCTTTATTTGCTCATTTCCAATAGGGAATTATGAAGCTCATTACACGAGATACGAAAAGCTTAGATTTGGAATTCTGGTACTGTAAACACAAGCCATAGATTTTACAGTTGTGGTTACTGCCAAAATGTCTCATATAGGCAGCCCCTCCTCAATATTCATGGATCTGGTATCTGCTGATTCATGTATCCATGTGTCTGCCCTCATAACCCTCCGGGCCCTTCATAATACCCTTGTTTTCCATGAGAAGCAATTGAAACATGGGAGTTTCTTAGTAACAAAGGAACATTCTTGGTTAGCTGAACAATGGGACATACGGGCAAGAAGCCAGCATGCTGGAGGGAATCAGTATCTAAGCATGCTTCCCGTGCTTCATCCAATTTATGGATAGAGAAAAAAAAATGCTGTAGTCACAAGTGTCTCTGGAGTGAGTTGAGAGGTCACAGCTGCCTATCAGGTTCCTGGCTCGTTTTGTAAATATATGGAAGGTGGATATAGCAGTGCCCAGGTTGCCCTGAGATCATGCTACATTGTCCTGCATGCCTGGTAGCTTCTGCAGTGCTGCGAAAGAGTGCCAGTACTGCTGTCTGCTCAGCGTGCTGGAGGCTTTGGAGAAGAGAAAGCAAAGAGCAGCCAGAAAGATCACTCTTAACTTTCACCCGAAGTCTCCAGCCCACTGACTGGGCCATCTTGGAACATGTGCAGAGAAGCCTAGACCTAGTTAGATTTGGGAATATACACTGAATGCTGCAATCTGTTCCAATCTTCTCCTCTGAGCTAAAACTTTTTAGGGTGGAAGTAACTCTGCTCTGGTGATGTGTGCAATGGAGAGACTATGGGAGGAGTGTGTGACCTGATTACTTCCCACACCACCAACGGCACCACAGGAGGGCTGGCATTGTAATCATATCATATACCCTTTCTCTGTGCTCAACAAATGTCATTGAACTGATGCAGTTGCATGGAAAAGATTCCCACTGGCAGTCAGGGTCATAACTATATTTCCAGCTTGAAATCTTTTTCCCCCTAAGTGGATAAAATTGCTGCCTGTAACTGAATCACATTGTGCTGGTCATTTAGATTAGTATTGTTTATTCCAACTGGCGGAATAAGTGGGTCATGAGGTTATACTGAGACTAGGTATAACTAGTTATATGAACAATTGAATTTCATGCCTTATATGTGCAAAAACCACATTTATTTCCTGATTCCTAGCAGGCCACCTACAGAAGGTTCCTACAACTTGGCTCTCCTGGAAATCAGGAGTTTAAATGCACTTCTTTGTCAAATTCAAGGAGCTGTTTATGAGAACAAGGAATCATTTTCACTGAACATACTTTACAGTGGCAAACCGATCCTCTCCAGTTGTGTGTGTGCTGCAGATAATACTTTAATAAAGTAGACTTGCATTGCTCATTTAAGGAAGAAATTAGTGCTGATCCCCGCCTGTCAGGCAAGTGGGAGGGGTTTCCTAATTATTTCTCTGTAATTCTCTCTGGAGCACTACTTTATAAGAAGTCTCATAACAAGTGAGACAAAATTACACCGTTCCTTATCCACTGAAGCACTAAAGCCTAGACGCCGATATTTATCATCATCTTTGTTACGTTCCTGAGTGATTTAATAGACCTCAAAATTTTTCGTTTCTTAAGAGCTATGTGCTATTAAGCTGAAGCAATATTTAGCAATTGGTGCTGTCTCGAGAGGGTTATTACTCAAAAGCATGCATTAGAAAATTCATCTCCTCCTTGTTGTATGACTTCAGCACATGAAGATTTTTAGTGCTAAGATGAGGCTTGGCGATGAAAGCTGTAATAGTTAATATTATTGTGTGTTTCCATTAATAACGTTCATGTTTCAGCCACTGTTTCCACAATTTCTAGGTGACTGGGGGAACTTTACCATTCAACCCCTATTTAGTATCTGCCCTATGAACAGTGAGGAAATTGATATAACACAAAATTAATATAACACGTGTATAATGTATCATATATCACATACATTAATGCATACACACAGCAAACGTACACCAGCATAATACATTAATATAGATTAATACATACATACAGCACACATTAATAGCACATATGCCTCTTGAACCATTTGGCACAATTTTCAAGGTTTAAGAAAGTCAAGAATTTGTTTCTGTCATGGGCATAAATGTTAATGAGCAGTTGCTGTGACTTGCACATTTGAGTTATGAAAGCATGTTTTTTTTTTTTGAAAACGTGGTGTGTTTTTTTTATTGCATCTCATGGGAATTCGAGTCACATGTGTTAGTGATTGTGGGGATGATTGGCTGATGTGGGGGTGTGCTTGCATCCCCAAAGAGGTAATGGTAACATGGATGATGCAGAACAGCAGATTAAGATTGACAGAGAACTGGTTCGTAACCACTTAACTGGCCTACATGAATTCAAGTCATTTGGACCAGATGAGCTGCATCCTCGAGTTCTTAAGGAACTCGCAGATGTCCTTGCAGAGTCTCTGTCGATCATCTTTGAGAAATACTTGAGGGGTGGAGAAGTGCCACTGGACTGGAAGAGGGCAAATGTAGTCCCAATCTTTAAGAAGGGGAAAAAAGAAGACCCAGGAAATTATAGACCAGTCAGTTTGACTTCAATCCCGGGGAAGATATTAGAATAAATCATAAAACACACAATTTTTGCACATCTAGACAAGTACTCTGTGATCAAAACAACCCAGCATAGATTTACCAAGAATAAATCTTGCCAGACAAGTCTGATCTTCTTTTTTGATTGGGTTACGAGCTTACTGGACAGTGGCAATGCTGTGGATGTCATTTATCCTGACTTCAGCAAAGCATTTGACAAGGTCCCACATGGCATCTTAATTGGGAAGTTGGAAAAATATGGGCTACACGAGGCAATCATTAAGTGGATCTGCAACTGGCTAGATGGCCGCACTCAAAGGGTTGTAGTAAATGGGTCTGCATCAACCTGGAGATTGGTTTCAAGTGGGATACGGGGATACAAGGGATATGGGGGAGCCTGATCAAATTTGCAGATGACACCAAGCTGGGAGGAGTAGCAAACACAACAGAAGACAAGAGAAACCTCCAGGAGGATCTGGATAAACTGGACTCCTGGGCTGTAACCAACAGAATGAACTTCAACAGGAAGAAGTACAAGGTTCTGCACTTGGGCAATAAAAACCAAAAACACAGGTAGAAAATGGGGGATACGTGGGTTGGCAGCACAACATGTGAGCGGGATCTTAGAGTCGCTGTGGATCACAAGCTGAACATGAATCTGCAGTGTGATGTGTCTGCAAAAAAGGCAAATGCCATTTTAGGCTGCATCAAGAGGACTGTAGCTTCCAAGTCACGAGAAGTTCTAGTTCCTCTTTACTCTGCATTGGTCAGGCCTCACCTTGAGTACTGTGTTCAGTTCTGGGCACCTCACTTTAAGAAGGATGCAGCCAAACTGGAGCAAGTCCAGAGGAGAGCGACAAGAATGATCAGTGGGATGGAAGGGAAACCCTACGAGGAAAGGTTGAGGGAACTTGGGATGTTCAGCCTGGAGAAGAGGAGGCTGAGGGGAGACATGATTGCCCTCTTCAGATACCTGAAGGGCTGTCATAGGGAGGAAGGGGCTCATTTGTTCATAGCTGCTTCTGAAAGCAGAACTAGAACCAATGGGTACAAACTGCAAGAGAGGAGATTCCAGTTGGATATCCGGAAAAAATTCCAGATGGTTCGGGTGGTTCGGCAGTGGAACAGATTGCCAAGGGAGGTGGTGGACTCTCCCTCACTGGGGGTCTTCAAGCAGAGGCTTGACAAGCACCTGTCAGGGATGATGTAGGAGGATTTCCTGCTGCAGGCAGGTTGTTGGACTAGATGACCTATTAGATCCCTTTCAACTCTAGGATTCTTTGATTCTATGATTTGGGCACAGATCTGCAACTCAGGATTTTTACCGAAAACAGTCATGACTCAGAGATGCATGAATTATAAAAACTCATCATTTTGGGTCCACGGCTTGGAGACTTGGCTTTTTGTGTGTGGGTATGCTTATTTGCAAACATTTGCTTATAAATTACCATATTTATTTTTTTCTGCTTCTGCATAGCCTTTAAAGTAGACGGGTGCAATCCTATCCCTGTCTACTCAGAAGTAAGTCCCATTATATTCAGTGGGGCTAACTTCTAGGAAAGTGTGTTTAGGATTGCAGCATTAGTAGACAATTTGGAAGCCAGTATCAAAACCAGTGTAAACAGCATACTTAGTGGAAAGAGAAGGCTCTCATGCCAATCTGGGAAGGAATGGATGATTTATTAGCCATATTGATGGCCTGATTTATTTTTCTCTGAATGAGGGTGGGGAAAAGAAGGAGCCCCATGTATGGGTCAAGGAGTTCTGATAAGAAAATGCCTGGATAGCCCTGGGAGGGGACTGAGGAGGTGGGGAAAGCAAGAAAAGGGGAGAGGAAGATCACCTTCCAAACATCCATCACATTGCTTTCGGCAAATGAGATGAGAGTGTTAAAAGAAGTGTTAAATGAGAACTCACACACACACACACACACACACACACACACAGGCATACAACCCAGAATCTCCATTTTTTCCCTGTGGGACATACATGACACAAGGTTCGCTTCTCAAAACTTAAGACTTGAATCCAAATGACTCTAAAAAGTGCCTCTGGATGGGTGTCCGTTATGGCTGCTACTCAAGTCGGGCAGCAGAGATTTGCAGCTTGGCATGGTGACTCTGGCACATCCCTGGCAGTTGTCCGTATAGAGTAGTTTGGGGCACATAGTAGAAAACAAATTGTTGGAGACATTCGCTGTACTCAGTTGTTCCTCCTTTCATGCAGAAAACAAGGGTTTCTCCAGAGTGTGTTGCCTGAGCCCCAGTCCTCATTGATAATGTGCACTTTGTCTAACACCTGCTCTCAGCTTGTTCAAGTGTTTTTCTGCAGAGATCTACTCCCTGCCATGGCAGCCTTGCTTAAAATGCTCATCATCACCGGAGAGCAAGGCTTAGTATATGCACTCTTGAGAAACCCTCATCATTTCCCTGCCACAGAAGAGTAAATGCCTGATCAAAGCAAACAGCATTAAATTTCGGAGCTCTTCTCCCTTTGATTGCAAAGGGACATGTTTTGATTAATGTCAACATAAAACCAATACCTAGTTTAGACGAAAGGAGAGGTGCCTCAACATTTTGCTTTCCTATAGACCTGTGAGGTCGCTGGAAATGGACAGTCATGATGATGATTATGATTATGATGATAGGCTACATAGGCTACATGGGCCGCAATCCTAAAGACACTTTCCTGGGAGTAAGACCCACTGAACACAAAGGGCTTACTTTGGAGTAGACATGGTTAGGATTGTGCTGATAGTGTTTCACAGTGGTGAGAGAACAGGTATCCCCAAAGGCCTCCCAAACTAGGAGCAAAAACAAGAGAAAGAACAGAGCTACTTGAGAGAAGAGGTATGTGTGATTATTTCATACTAGTAACAAAGATCACTTGTCACTTGCTGAGGTATAACAACATTCATCAGTTTTTTAAAAAATCCCTTTACTCCAACATTTCACCCTCCTATATTTTCAGTGGCAGCTGGCATGTTGACAGTTGGAATGTTGACAGTTCCCACTCCTCAGCCTGCTTGATTGCTACGGAATGTTGGTCCCATAGTTACTCTGGATTGTAGTCTAAGCTTCATTGAACTCATTGGAACTTCTGAGTAGACATGAATAGGATTGCACTGATAGTTCATTAAAGCTGTTCACATGTATTGTGCCAGAGCCTTGAAACAAACAAAAAAAGCCTACTTGACCTATTTATGTGCAGGTATGAAAAATGTGTTGGAGTTGTAGTCATGACAGAGGATAGATGTGTATCTGCTTCTTCTTTTGTTTAATTTGCCTACATCCAATTTGTTCACACTAGAGATGTGCAAACTTTTTAGCAGGAGGGCCATATGCTCTTTCTGATACAATATTGGGGGCTGGAAAAAGAATCAATTTACATTTCAAATGTGAGCAAATTTAAATAAATGAATATATTAGAAACAGAACTTATATGAATGAGTGAATACAAATAGATTCATAAACATGTTCTAACACTGGGGGGAATCTGCAAACCAGTTCATAAACTCTTTCACGCCCAGAGAGAAGGGGTGTGCGCAGCCTCCTTGGCCCTCAAAACTCTTACTAATGGAGAATTACAGAGCACGGTGCAGGCCAGATGGAGGAGGTTTTCCTCCAGCATCTGGGCCCTATGCTGGGTTTTTTTGGCACCCCACTTTTTTGGTCCACACTGTAGATAAGTAGTACATTGCAAGTCCACACAGTAGTTGCTGTACTGAACAGGCAGAAAAGTATTTCCATTTTAGAGATACAGTACATACCCCCAAATGCAGAGTAACTATGGGAGCATGTAAGAGACTTTACATGCACCCATAGTTACTGCACCACCTAGTGAACCTATTCATGTTGGAATCCAGAGTAAGTTGTTCTTCTACCGGAGCAAGGACTCCCTGTAGTTACTCTGGATTTTGCCCATAGACAGTTTCTTGAACTGCTGGTTTTGGTGGATAAGCAGTAAACTTGGAGCCTATGAAGACAGTGCACAGGCATATCTTTTTTGAATGATAAAAGCACTTGCCGGAGGCTTATGAGAACATCTCCCATATTGCTTCAGTGTCAGATTGTAATTGTGGGTCACTTTGACCCTGAATGACAACTACAAGATGCAATTTCTATTCAAGTGTAAATAAACCAATAAACCAACCCATAAGAAGCAATTACGGTGAGCTTTTAATAATGTAAGACGACAGTTTTAGGCCATCAGAGCCGTGCTGAATGCAAATTCTTGAAAAAGCAGTAAACTCTATCTATTTGAAAGGATGTACTTCCATGGGCAACATACCATCTTAGCTGGGCAGGCCATGGACGGCCTATCCATTAGAGAAGATGATGAAGGCTGCATCAGTGGCAGATTGCAAAAGGCAAGTTTGACATATCCTTTGTTCCTCCTCTGCTGTCACTGCCTCTGTACCATCATTGCCTGCTTAGGAGACAATCCTCGCTGATCTGCTAAAAGTGATCAGGAGTTGGCTAAGAGCTTCCTTGGCTTACTGTTCATGCTGTTGTTGTTTTTTTCAAATTAAGAAATTCAGGACTTCCAGTTTGATTTACAAGACTGTGCAAGTATAAAGACTCCTACATTTGTGGAGTCCTTGTAGATCAGTGATTTTCAACCAGTGTGCCGTGGCAGGTCCTCAGTGTGCCACAGGAATTTAAAGATTGACATTCATTAATAGGAAAATTGGGAAATTTGAACAGTCTGGTGTGCCTTATCAGTGGTAATAACTATTGATGGTGTGCTTTGACAATTTCAATGCCTTGTTAAGTGTGCCATGAGATGAAAAAGGTTGGAAAACACTGTTGTAGATCAAATAATAATTTATGCTCTTCTGCAATTAAATACACTATGTGAGGAGCTGCTTTCTTGTTTTTGAATTGTGTGGAGGAGGCAGACTTTTGACAGCATCAGGGGATTTTCTGAGTAACACCTTTGTTATAGAATGCTTTTTGAATGTTGTTCAGTGGCCTCTCCTGGGCCTGTCCTACTCCTTATTCTGCCCTTCTCCACATGAAAATTCTCCCCACTTCCTCTATGGGGGTTTCAGAGCCCCTGTTTTTTAGCTTGGCAAAAAAATCCCTTAAATGTCCTCCTTTTCTTTGTCAACCAGCAGCATGAGGCCTTCTTTTAATTAATAAAATATATATATAGTATTGGCATCCTTCAGTCTCGAAAGACTATGGTATCGTGCTCTGATTGGAGGTCCTGAAACAATACCTAGTGTGGCTAAAAGGCCAATTTGAGAGTGGCCATCCCTTCCACACTGAGGACAAATAAATTCCGTCCCCTGCCCAGGCCCCAGGTTTCACTGCTTTTGGGTCTGTCTCTTTGCTTCAGGCTGCTGAACAAGTGTCTCTTCCAGTTGGAGAAGGCCATGCTGGGTCTTTTGCCTCCACGCTGAACGGTCAGAGGTCAAGGTTTCCCAGCTGTTGATGTCCATTCCCAAGGCCTTTAGATCCCTCTTGCAGATGTCCTTGTATCGCAGCTGTGGTCTCCTTCTTGGGCGCTTTCCCTGCACTAATTCTCCATATAAGAGATCTTTTGGAATCCGACCATCAGCCATTCTCACGACATGCCCAAGCCAGCGTAGACACCGCTGTTTCAGAAGTGTGAACATGCTAGAGATTCCAGCACGTTCCAATACTGTGTCATTTGAGACTTTGTCATGCCAGGTGATTCCAAGAATACGTCAGAGACAGCGCATATGGAAGGTGTTCAGCTTTCTCTCCTGCTGTGCATAAAGGGTCCAAGACTCACTGCAGTACAAGAGTGTGCTCAGGACGCAAGCTCTATAGACCTGGATCTTTGTATGTTCCGTCAGCTTCTTATTAAGCCATACTCTCTTTGTAAGCCTGGAGAATGTAGTAGCCGCTTTACCAATGCGTTTATTCAGCTCAGAGTCTAAGGAGAGAGTGTCAGAGATAGTTGAGCCAAGGTACACAAAGTCATGGACAACCTCCAGTTCATGTTCAGAGATTGTGATACAGGGAGGTGGATCCACACCTTGACCCATGACTTGTGTTTTCTTCAAGCTGATTGTTAGTCCAAAGTCTTGGCAAAGTCTTGGTCCATGAGTTGTTGAAGGTCTTCGGCAGAGTGAGCAGTAACAGCAGCGTCATCGGCGAAGAGAAACTCACGCAAGCATTTCAGCTGGACTTTGGACTTTGCTCTTAGTCTGGAAGGATTGTATAGTTTTCCGTCGGATCTGGTCCGGAGATAGATTCCCTCTGTTGCATTTCCAAAAGCATTACCAATTGCTTCAGCATGACTGCAAAAAAGATCCCAAATAAAGTTGGTGCGAGGACGCAGCCCTGCTTCGCTCCACTTCGGATGTGAAAGGAGTCTGATGTTAAGCCATCAAAAACTACAGTGCCCTTCATGTTCTCGTGAAAGGACCTGATGATGTTGAGGAGCTTAGGTGGGCATCCAATCTTGGCGAGGATTTTAAAAAGGCTGTCCCTACTAACCAAATCAAAAGCCTTTGTAAGGTCTATGAAGGCTACAAAGGGTAGCCTTCTTATTAATATAAGTATTACATATATTACAAATATATGTAATACTTTTAAATCTAATAGTAAGCAACTAAGGGTGCATAGGTTAGAAAAACCTATGGTGGCACAACTCATTGGTCTTCCCATTCCTGAGGTGATATAGGGAGGCAAGCGCATGTCTGTGCAGTGGCCTGACCCTCCCCCAGGAGTGGTGCAGGAGTGGCGCAGTGTCTTTGTGACACCCTCAGGTCAGCACAGGACTTGAGGGTCTCCCCCAGGAGTGGCGCCTTCCCCAGGAGTGGCGCAGTGTCTTTGTGACACCCTCAGGTCAGCACAGGACTTATGCTGGGGCTTAGGCTGGCCTAACTGGAGCTTAGGATTGTACTGTTGGGAAATGCATTATGGCATGTTCATGATGGCAGCACACACAAGACTTGGCTATGATTTGTTGTTGTTGTGAAATAGATAAAATTGTTCATGGCAGTTTAGCAATTTGGTATCAAATTTGTTTCAAATAATAATCGATCTGCTTTTCATAACATGTAATTACCTAGTTGTTGTTAAAGTCAATAATTAAGCGCCTAATAAAATATTAGTAGTATATTTCAAACATATCCCCAAATATACTTGTTTTGAAGTGCAGTAGTTAGCCATTCTAACCAATTTAGTTCTAACCAATTCTAACCAATTTAATTTAATTCTAACCAATTTAGGGTGCAATTCTAACCAATTTAGGCCAGCACAACTTATCACCTTCCTGTTCCCACAGTGACACAGGGGGGCTGGTATATGTCTATCCACTGGCTTAACCCGTTTCTGCTCCCCCCACCCCAGAGCGATACAGAAGTGCCTTATGGCACTTGTGCGATACTCCCAGGCCAGCTCAAGACTTGTGCTGGCCTAACTGGGAGTTAGGATTGCACTGTCAGTGATTGTAGTAACACCATAAGACTTTGAGGATTACGTAAGAGACTTAAGAGGACAGCCTGTGTGACTTCAGTCTTCTGTGGCTGCCAGTTTTTATAGCATTCTTAGCCATTCTCTTCTTTTCTGGTTCAACTTCATTTGGCAAGGATCAGTGTTGACTATTCCACTTAGAAGAGGGAATTTAAAAACCTGTATTGTCTTTCAAAGCCTGATGAGTCCGGACTTTTTTTCCTGCTTCACTTTGTAGTGATACACAATCAGTAAATTGGAAACATAGTCTACCCATTTGGACACTTGGCCAAATGGAGCGGTGGAATTAACCAGGAAAAAATGTTATCAAGGGGAGGACATGAGCCAAAAGGCAAGGACTCACATGGGTAGGGAATACATTTCATTGCCTTAAGTGGCAATTGTTGCTCATGGTGTCTTCTGAGCCATGTCACAAATGTCCCTCATGGCGACAGAAGCTTTAAAAGCTTCAGAGTTCAGATGTCCAAGCTCATGAATGCTCTTTATTTTTGAAATGTTGATCCAGAAATCAAAAGGTTGTAGGAGATGAAATCCTTTTCTCTGCAAGTTCCAAATATAGTTCAGTTATATGGGTTCTGTTTCATTAAAATCTGTGACTGTGCTCAAAAAGAAGTTTTCTTTTGTTTTTAAAGCCGAGCATCCAACTTTGATATTGCATCCACTTTAAAACACTTTCCAAAGAACTTGGCAATCTGTTAGTCATTACCTGAGTTTTGAACTTCAGTGCCAGGCTTTTAATATATTTCAGGCTTCCTGAGCCAGACTTCAATTTGTATGCAGGAGGCATGCATTTTGTTTGCTGTAATCTCAAGAGAAGATAAGCATGACATCTGGTTCACACCTGTGGTTTTAGGGATAAGAGTATAGCTGCTTTATGTATTATTCAGGGCACTCTGTTGTCACCTCCTGGAGTCTGGCTCCTCAGGCCCTTGATCCTCTCTTTTTGTACTTGTCTAGAGTAAACACAAAATACAGCAGCCTCCTCTTGGTAGACATTATAGGCCAAGTGTAATCGGCTTCAAATACTGCAGGATTGACTATTAGGTATGCGAGCTGCTTTTCTGATTACTCTGATAAGGTTCTGCTTGTGTAACTCATGTTTGGAGAAAGTTCAAGCTAGGTGTGGGGCTTTGCAGTCATTAGTGCGAAGCCAAAGCAAACATTTCAGCCCGGATAAGCTAGCTTTTTATTAGATGCACAAAGTTGGTTATGCATAGAAAGTCTGGTGATTTGGCTTGACAGATAAAGGCAACTCTGAAATGAAGCCTCGTCTCTGCGGTATCATTAGGCATCTCGAGCAAGATTTTCTGTCTATAGCCAAAACAGCAGCTTGCTTGATGATATTTAATGGAGAACCTGTAATTACATGCAAAAAAAAAAAGATATTTCAATAATAATAGTAATAATAATTCAGAAACAAGACTTGCATACAGAACACTGTGACTGACAGTTTTGTGCATGTTTGTAATTTTCACTGGTTTTTCCTTTAAAATACACATAAGTAGTGGTTAGGCATAAAGTTAATTCAGAGGAACTACTAATAGCACAATCCTAACCGTGTCTACTCAAGGGTAAGCCCCATTGTGATCAATGGGTCTTACTCCCAGGAAAGTGTCCTTAGGATTGCAGCCTAAGAATGCATGCATTATTTTATTGGTGTACTAGTGAAAAGCGTATTCGCGTTGTGGGAGTAAAATTACCCCATACGCCATCCCCCCATGGCACATCAACCCCCTATGCACATCAGTCCCCCATGCGCATCAGTCCTCCCATGCGCATCAGTCCCCCCATGCGCATCATCTCCCTATGCGTATCATCTCCCCATGCGCAACAACCCCCATGCGCAACAACCCCCCACACGCAACAACCCTCCATGCGCATCATCTCCCCTGAGCATCAAACCCCCAATGTGCATCAACCCCCATGTACTCATCTCCCCATGCACAATACCCCCATGCGCTACACCCCCGTGCATAACCTCCCCAGTGCAACCCCTCCCTCTGAACATGGAGGGAACACCCATCCCAAATTTCACGCTTCTAGGCCCAGTGGTTTTCTCTGGGTGTTGATGAGTGAGTGAGTCAATGACATTTTTCTTTTATCTATATAGATATTACACATACTCCAAAAATATATGGAGATAGTTATTTGAATTGTCTTGTAAGTCACAGAAATCATGGCAGGATGTGCTGGTGCAGCATATCTCAAAATATGCTTGTAGGAGCTCTGGAACTCCCTGAAATCCCTCCTGGGGCTCTGTGAGAACTCAAGAAGGTGCCTCCGTCTATGCCCACCTGGTTTGCTTGTTCACCCCACCTGCTTCTCTGTTCATGTAGCTTTTCTTCCTCATTCTCCTTTCTTACTTTATAAGAAAAGAAATAGGAATGCTTATGCTGATGGTTGGGTATACAGTTGGAGTCTAAGTATCCATGGGGTATCTGGAATCCGCAGATAATGAAATCCACTGGTTCTGATTCCCAGGAGCAGTGAATGAGACTAGAACCAGGTTCTGGCTGCATCTGGGAGGTCTTCAGTAGATCACATAGTATGGCAAAACCACACGTACCATATTAGCAGGTAATCGGGTTAGACCTGTACACTGCTTGAGACACTGTGAGCTCTTTAGTTTTTAAAGCCACTTTGTTCTGGAAATGAGTGACGTTGCATGTTCCTCAACTATTTAAGCATGAAAGAACAATTTGAAGTTGAAATGAAAAGGTTTGTGGTGATTTCAGTATTTTGTGATGTTTGACTTCTGAGAAGAAACCAAATAAACTAATTGCCAATTTTTCCAGGTGTTGGTCCGGTACTGATTTTCTCTTATGGAGCAAACTTTGGAGAGGGAAAAGTCAGCTTTTCTGCCTCATTCTGGTTCATTAGTTCATGAAATGACATGGCTTTGCGTGAAGATTTCATCACAGGTGTGTGCAGTATGGATTATGGCAGTGACTCAACAGTCCACAGATGCTGAGGCACAGCCTTAATTTATACTGCATATGTCTATAATGAACTCTCCATGCAGACTCATGTCATTTCATGAGCTGATGAACTAGAATGGTGCAGGAAAATATTTTGTCAACTTTTTCCCATCTCAAAAGTGTTTGTTCTGTTTGGTCCCAAATAAAACCAAGTGTTTATCTATCTTCTGAGGGCCTGGACCATTGTGTTATTGTGCCATAAGTGACAACTGAGGGCCGTTACAAGTTACTATATATATCACGGCCCCCTAGTCACTTTAAAAAATTGATTACAAAACTAACCTATTCTCTCAACACCCTCAAAGTCACTTTAAAAAATTGATTACAAAACTAACCTAGACCTATATCCTAAAATGAAATTAAGGGCACAATCCAGAGTAACTATGGGGAGTCCTTGCTCCAGTGTTAGAACAATTTACTCTGAATTGCAATATGACTTTCCCATAAGTTTTCACTAGGTAGTGCAGTAACTACGGGTGCACATAATGTTTCTTATGTTTTTCCGTAGTTACTCTGGATTGTAGGGTTTGCCCCTTGCTCCGGAGCAGTTAAGATGACTTTCCATAAGATAACATTAGAGGGTGACATAACTGTGTGGACCCGTAACTGCTATGGATTTTGCCCCTGGTCTCTCAACACCCTCATTGGAATCACACTGGGGGAAAAAATCCTTCAAAACTAACCTCCCCCCCCCCCCCAATGGTCTGTAGAAGTTGTGAGTGCCTGATTGCAGCTCACCAGAGTTTGATGCTGAGGTCTTTCAAACCATGTCTGGAGAAACCAGGGATCAAAGAGATGATCTCATGCATGCTTTTCCCTTGGAAGCTGATACCACAAGGAACAAGTTCACATTAAAATATACATTTGCTTCATAGTTTTAGCCCACCCATTTTCAACGAATGTGCCATGAACACTAAGGAAGCATGTAGAACACAAAAGGACAAGCCCTACAATCCAGAGTAACTACGGGAGCACATAAGAGACGTTACGTGTACCTGTAGTTACCGCACCACCTAGTAAAAACCAATGGGAAATTCATATTGCAATCCAGAGCAAATTGTTCTTCCACCAGAGCAAGGACTCCCCATAGCTACTCTGGATTGTGCCATGAGTTGAACAGCATGCTTTTTTCATGCCTTCGCCATGCTATTTCTTCCATTTCATCACAGTCCTGAAATAGCCAGCCACTATGTACACATGGAATTCAATTACATTTTGCTCCATTATGTTCTTTATTAGAGGTACCTTTTCTGGCTTTTGGAGTCCTCTGCTATCAAGAGTGAACCGGCTGTTCTGCCAGATATAGAGCAGGGTATATTGTCATCACTGCAATCAAATGCTGAAAATGAATAACTCTTCCCACAGGCTTGTTTCCCTGTAATTGCTCATACAATTTGCAGTTCAGCAGACAACAATAACCCTGCCAGAATATCACCCACATGAGTTCATAGTCTCATAACACACAAGAATAGCTTTTCTGGCCAATGCTGAAATCCATTCCTCTCTGGTGTGCATGATCTGTATCATAGCAGTATGTGATGCACACCTAAACAATCTGTTTCAATATGAATATTTCCCACTAGAAGACTAGATCAACAAATGAGATGAGGGGCAAGATGCTAAGATGGTCATTACTGGTCCTCTTCTTTCTCCCACCTGGCTGATGCACAGATACCTTCTAATGCTATTCTTCTCCATGCTTCCTTGCCTTAGGTGATCACATATAGGTGATGCCTCAGTATTCACTAATCACTGATTTTCTCACCACTGATACTGTGGTCCTCCTTTAAATGCCTTATAACACGAAATAAAAGCAATAAAATCTAATTTTCTACCTTTGCACTGTTAAATAATTACGAGGTACAATTTCATTCCATTCCTTTCCATTATTCACCCCTTGTAATGGCAGAATGCAGTCGAGCGTCTAGATACCAATATATTTTGGGGTGACAACAGAGGAGCAAGAAACCTGGAAGTGGATATATAGAGCTATCTTTTCACTAATTTAGTATCCACTGAATTTCCGTAGCCTCCAGGGGTTCATAAACAGAACCCCAGTATTTTTTATACTTTTGTACTTTTCATGTTTCTTCGATGAAAGGGAAGACTCAAGACCTTCCGAGGCCTGAGGTGGCATGCTTAATGTGCTGGACTGTGGTAAGCTCTGTGGACCTGACCTTATATGACAAATTTTATTGTGCTCTTAATTTTCCTTTGCAGACTATACTGTGTCTTTCATGATGTTACCTGAATCTCTAACCTTCACTTCCTTGTGCTGGTGAAGCATAGAAGTAGTTATCCTGTCTTTGTGCACTAACGTCGCTGTTATAGTTCATGAACACTGATTTGGAGTCATGCCCCCCACTCACTCAAAGCTAGCTTAAGTACAAGGATAGGGCAATTAGTGAATTAATATGGATTGCACATGATTTAAAGTTCAGTACAGTTCTGTTAAGCTCTTGAATGTGGACGCCACCAGACACCAGTGGGCACCAGTCATTTCCTGGCACCATCAGGCACCACCGTGCAGTGGGCAGCGATCAGGCACCACCATGCAGAGGGCAGTGAGCACCATTGGGCTCCACCAGGCATCACCAGAGAGCAGGAACCAGGGTTCTGTACTGTGTAGCATGCACCACTGGACACCAGACATCCCTGCTAAGCACCAGGCAACATGGGCACCAGGCAGTGGATACAACTGGGAAGTGGGCACCACCAGGCACCAGGCATTACTGAGCACCAAATTAGTTCTTGGCGGGTCCTTACATTGTAGAAGGAATAAGCTCCTCAAACTAAGTCCAGGTATTTGGGCTGGGTGTGGATGAGCCAGCGATTCTTCAATGTTTGTATAGGAATGAAAACATGTTGTACCCCTTTTAACTCCCTTCTGGTTTGAATTTCTCAAAATCGGTTTTTACTAGGTCCCTACATCGTTTAAGGATTACCCATCCCAAATTTCACACTTCTAGCTCTAGCAGTTTTGGCTGGTTGACAGTGAGTGAAGCTAGAGGGGATTAATACTGTTGTTTTACAAAGGTAAGGTGGGGCATAAATCTTTTAAATAAATACCGGTAAAATAAACATATTTTTTATTTTCATCCCAAAGAGTATATTTAGCAGGCATATGATTTTAGTGTATTTCTTTTTCTAGCAAAAACAAAACACCTCTTCTGCTTCCAGAGCATGTAAGATTTGAATTGAATATATATCTTTTTTTTAACCTACTGTCTTTTGTAAGACACTGGATTCTGTCAACTTCATTGTTTCCATTGATGGTCTTTGATCATCTCATTGATGGTCTTGACTCTTTGGGAAGAAAGGTCTGTCCTTCATAGATAAACCTATTAATGCTGAGCAAAAGTTGGCATTTGAGATGTCGGGATCAAGGTTTCAAAAGAGCCTGAACATTTTAGGTTATTTTCTGTTGAAATTGAAGATAAATTCAATTGGTGGCTGTGTCTCCCAGGTGCTCTTGGAGGTCTTCTCCTTGACCACCCTCTTTTTAAACTTCTAAGAGTTCTGATTGTGGCTGTCCCTCCTCCGCCAAAATCTTTTGTTGTCTCTTGGTATGTGGTATGATTGGACCCTTCTTCAGAAACACAATTGTTTCGGGATTTTCTGTTTTAGCAAGGATATTCTGTTGTAGCAAGAAGTCTGCATGTTGCTCCAGTGTCCAAGAATTGTGGTGGTAAGTTTACTGAAGGTATCTTTTAACAATTGCTTTCTAAAAAGACAAGAGTTTGTAGAATGTTAATTTTCATGATTTGATTAGTTTGACTTCTGTACTGCACCCTGGGTAGGTTAAAGTATGAAAAAGTACTCTCTAAAATGTCAGTTTAAAAAATTGAAGTAAATGTGCCATGAAATTGAGCTCCTAGTTTTTAACTTTTATAACCTGGAGAAAGAAATAGCACAGCTTGCTCTCACTGTGGAGGAGCCCAAGAGAATACCTACCATACTAGGTGCCCTCATTGCTATAGCTTGGCGCACCAGTGACTTAATTACAGAGGTGACCAATATACAGAAAAAGCCCTATAGGTCTATGTCTCAGTTCTGGCACATTCATCTAGAACAAGGACTTCCAAATCCCAGCTTGCGGGCCACTAGTGGCCCGCAGAGAGCTCCAACACAGCCTCTGGAGTCTTTAATGGGAATCTGGCCTACAGTATGATCTCCTCCATACCTGCAGAGATCAAAATAAAAAGCACACTGAGCCCATTTGCATAGCAAGCTGAAGGAGGAGTCTGAGGCCACGTGCATTAATGGCCCAGCACAGATTGCTCCCTTAAGCTTGCACTGCGCCCTGCTCCTTCCATGTGCAAAGCTTATAGCAAACAACAGCAAGCTGCCACAGCCACCCACTGACCTGCTCTGCACCTCTCCCTTTTCCAGGTCAGTTGAGGCTCCTAGCCCCCAGTAGCACACACGTGCAGCGCATCCTGCACCCAATCAGAGTATCGTTGCACCCAGGAGAAGCCTTGCCCTGTGCCTCTCCAGAGTGTTCTAACCACTGAGCCATTCTGTTCCTCTCCTCCTATCCAAGGAACTGGTGAGCCCAAATCTGCTGAACATCCCAGTCCCCAGGGTGAAGCCTTGCCCTGTGACCATCCAGAGTGCTCTAACCACTGAACCACTCTGTTCCTCCCCTCCTTTCCCAGGATCTGGTGAGCCCAGATCCACTGAGCATCCCAGTCCCCTGGGTGAAGCCTTGCCTTCTGCCCCCCCAGTGTGCTTTAACCACTGAGCTGCGCTATTTCCCCTCCTTTCCCAAGGTTTGGGGGACCCCAGACCAACTGAGCATCCATGCCCGCAGGAGAAGCCTTGCCCTGTACCCTTCCAGACCGCTCTGACCACTGAGCCACTCTGTACCTGCTATCACCAAGGTATGTGCTGCCTGCCTGTGCCCCCCTTCCTGTGATGAATTGTGCTTTGGTCTTGGACAGGGTAACCAAAACAGAGGACTGCCCCCCCCAATGTAGGACATGTAAAAAATGTAGGACATGACAAAATTAAAGCTGAAAACCACTCAAATATTTTCATGTGGTTAATTTAAACACTGTATTCTAAATTTAAGTTAATTCTTTTTTCCCCGGCCTCCCCTTAAAGTGCCCAGGAGTTTATGTGGCCCTTCTGCCAAAAAACTTTGGAGGCCCCTGATCTAGAACTTCATGAGGATTTTACACACTGCCCAACTACAGATTACTGTCCTGTATTGACACTGGCATCTCTTCCTGAAGTTCCCATAAATTTATACATGGTAATGTCTTCGCAGGGAACTGTGTTCAGAAGACATTGGTGCACTCCTCTGAATGCCATCTTGACCTGTTTCAGTGACAATAATTAAGAAATAATTAAGTTTAAGAAAATTATAACCAATGTTATACAGTGTTGGACAAGTACTTGGGAGCCCAATTTCAAATCCCACCTTAACTTAGCTATGAAGTTCACTGGGTAACCTTGAACCAGTGAGTTTCTATCAGCCTAATCTATCTTACAGGGATGTTGTGAGGATAAAATAAGAGCTGTCTCACTTAGCTGTTTCTGAGAAACATGGAGAACTGATTGTAAATTTAAATAATGTGCTTTTATTGCTAATTTCTTTTACTGTTTTGAAGTGAACTGCAAAAATAAAGCAATCATGTAAGAGTTATACATTCTTCATTTAATGTAATTCTCTATGTATTTTTGCTCATTTGATGTCATATTTTTGGCCCCACAAATGGTTACACTGCAATACATTTGTTAATCTTAAAGGTGCCAGAAGGTTATGCATTTATCACAGTGTTTTCTGAATTGGAAGAATGATATTGTACTACAAACACAAAACACGGAAACAGCAAAGAATAGTGAAAATGTAAATTTCTAGTGAGGTAATAACCACAGCACTATAATTCACAGCTTTTGTATGTTTTGAAATAGAAGACTTATTGCTGGTTTCGTGTTGGTTTTGAATGATTTATAAGGTTTTACTGGTGGCACAGTGTTGCAATCTATGTTGTCATGGAAATTCTATTGAATTTATAGTTCCATTTATCCAAAACGATTTTCCAGACTTCATTTCATGGTGAATCATATGGTTGTTACTCTGAGTACAAAGCAATTTTGAAAAGAGAAAGAAGTCTATGATATGGAAAGCATAAACAGTGGAGCAGTTACTTTCATATTATGGAAACAGGAATGAATGTAGTGTGAGTCTATGATGCACCACAACTCTCAGTTATTACTTAATATTTGCATATTTTGCATGTTCAGAGTTAGCCGTAATATAATAAAATGGCATAGCCTGGTGTTGCATAGGTAGAGGAAATCAACTGTAACTTTTCTAACATGTAGCCATCCACTCATGCTCCAACAGTTGTCTTGAACATAGTGTATAGTTCCTGCACATGGAAAAACTGGTCCTGAGAGCTCTTGTCTTGATGTTGATTCAATTCTGTTACACGCAAACCATGTTTTAACACCCATCAGGGTTACTTGAATTTGCAGAGGCAACTGCCTGCAAAAAGGATGGTTCACTGAGTCAGGCCTCTTTTAACATCTAACTTAAGAGAGCAGGCCTCCGTCAGTCTTGAAAGACTATGGTATCGTGCTCGGCGCTGCATATGCTGCATGCGAAGCACAAAAGCCTGGGTTGGATTGTTATGGAGGATAGGCTGTTACCCAAGCAGCAGATCTCCCCCCTCTCCACGCCACTGAATTAGTCCAATGGAAAGGCAGAGCCAATAGGTTTGGATCCAGCTGGCGTCACAGAGCTGGGCTAAGGACAGGAGCTCACCCTGTCTTGTGGGGCCAACCCGGGTCTCGAACCCTGGCCTGCTGGTTAACAGGCACAGCGTCTTAACCGCTTGCGCCACTCACAGCATTAAACTAAGAATAATCTGCTTTAATGGACAACAGTCCAAAATCTCAAGCCGTGTCTTTATCCTGTAGCTGCCAGGAATGGGCAGCTTTTAATAACATATTTGTGGCAGATATCAGGACATTGATCCTGTGATTGGAAAGAAAATGCTCTGTAAACCCCCACATTTCTTAATTTTCCCTGTCTCAAATCTACTCAGCAAAGAAAGACCCAACATGTGTTTCAGTATCCTTTGGTACTGGACAGAGAAACCCAACAGAATCATGTCAGGAGCAGGATGTGAGTTGCATTCATGTGCTTCTTCAAATACAGCTAATTCCCCATTCAAACATAGAATGTACTTGCATTCCAAGGGGATTCATGGCATATCCAAGGGGATTCATGGGCTAGCAATTGCACCAGACAGCAAGATTTAGGGGGTGAGCAACATGAGCTTGATGCAAATGTCCAAAAAATGTTTTAAAAAACTTGATATGTATGAATAATACCACCATGTTACATAAAATTGGAAAGATAATTTAATGCAGAAAAGAAATGGAATATCTGTATTCTATTAAAAGTTATTAAAACTGAAAATGAAAATGAAAACACAAATGTATTATGGAACGAAAAGTGGATTTTGTTCAACTCAAAACTGACCTATGAGATGGATTGCAGGTGGTAGTGATTGCACCACTTAAGAAGCTTGGGATGGGGGAGGGCAACATGGTGGCAAATTGTAGAAACCTTAGTATGGCTACAATCCTAAACACACTTTCCTGGGAGTAAGATTCACTGAACACAATGGAACTTACTTCTAAGTAGATATGGTTAGGGTTGTGCTGTATGCATGAATTTGGCACTGGGTTACATGATCATCAGCCACACCACTGAGTACTTGTACTGTACTTTGCAAAAAATGTCGGGGTTTTCAAAGTCTTGCCTACAGTTTGTCCTACCTTGAGGTTTACATACATAAAAGCAGGACAGAAGTATGTGAAAGGAGTCCAACAGCTCTAACTCTGCCTGCAAGTGTGAATTGCAATCCTACAAATGCTTCCTAAAAATAAGTCCTGTTGAACTTAGTGAGGCTTAATTTGAAGTAGACACGGATAGAGTTTCACTGTGAATTAATTTTACAAACTTACAAATACGGGTTGGTATTTCCATTTTGTTTATTGCACAAATAAAAGTATGTTTATACACTGTGGAAAAAATGTTCAGTTTAAAACTTCACAAAGAAATTTGTTACATGGATATGGAGACTTTGCATACGATTTGGTTCTGAGCAAGAGATTTCACATCCAGCTGCAAATGGTGGTTGAAAATAATTCCTTTTCACCCTGCAGCTGAGGAAGGTAATAATAATTAAAGATTAACCTGTTCAATATTTAGCTCCACTGAATCAAAGCAAATCGTTCAGAGTTCTGGCTTCAGCATCCCAAACTTCCTTAACACTATATTCTCCCCATCGTAAGCTGGTTGTCCAACAACTTGTTGTCTTTGCACTCTTTGGACTGAATAGTCGTAAAGCTGTTTTTAAAAGTTTTGGGTTTTAAAAAACCTAAATATTAAGATACTGTGGGGGTAGGAGGAACTTACGTTGTTCTTCAATCCCTCAAACTGAGAGAGAAGAGTTTCTGGAGGAAATAATTTCCTTAAACAAAATAATTTCCTTATGAACAAAATAATCCTAGAGAATATGCTGAACGGTAGGACTGAATATTGGTTTTGATCATAACATGTTAGAATGACTACAGGTTTCAGAGCTTCGTTTGAAAAAACAGGGAACTGTAGTTTATTGTGTGAATGAGAAGGGACAATTAATTTACTGTTGTAACTTTTATTATTTGTTTCAAATAAACAGAACTCTAGCAATCCAGCCTTAAACCAAATTGTTTCTAATTTGAATATCAGTGCACAAATGCATCATATTGAATTTCTTGTAAAAGTGAGCGCTGTCCAAACCTTGTGGCTGTTAATTTGTAAGAGATTGCTAGAGATGTATGAGACTGGGAATATGAACGCAGGACAATTAAAATGTATCTTTCATCTCTGCCAGACAAATGTATTATCCCCTGAATTTCTGTGGGCTTTGTCAGAAGACATCAAGTTTAGCCTGACCTATTAATGCACTAATATTTCTCAAAGTTGTAGCAGGCTCCTTTCCAGTGCCATTTTCGAATGCTGAACACCTTCATTATCAATATCAAAATAATGCATGTTTTCTAGTCTTGTCACAGATACGTGAAACTATTTAAAACATTATTAGAGCTAGATTATTGAAATAGAAGTTCAATTTAAACCTATTAAATTCACAGTGCAGTCCTAATGTGCTGGGACAGGCAGGTTAGCATGCCTGTGCATTTATCCAGCACAGATTTGGGGCTGCTACTGTGCCAGCGTGTAGCAAAGGAAACATTTCCCCTGGCCCTGGGTAACACAGCAGCAGTGCCAATGAGTCTTCTTGGATCGGCACCACTGTTTTCAGTGGTGCTAATCTGAATGGCCCAGAACTATAAACTGAAAATGGGGTCCTAGTCCTGCCACCTGCTCACCCCCAGGAACACCCACTACCTGCCCCCTCACCCCAAAACACCTCTTGCCCACGTCTTCCCCTCTTTCCCCATGTCCCCGATCCCTGGACCCACTGAGCTTGGCCATCACAACTTTATCACCTTCCAGATATGAGGCACCTTCTTAGGAAGTCTTCTTAGCATTGTCTTAGGAAGTGGAAAGTCATCCTGTAAAGGCCAAATTTTTATGTATATTGATTGGTAGATTTATTGTAATTTGCTACTGATATGCTCGGTCCTGGTTCCCCATAGTTTGAACCATGGTACAGACTCTTGGCATCGTACTGCTTAGATGTCCAGGTTTTCTCTTTGGAATTTGTCAGTACAGATAATGTAGTTGGTGTCTTCATGCACTAAATGAAGATTTTCCATATGGACAGAAGTTTGTTTTTGAACTGCAGGTGTTTCTGACACTCCAAAGGATTATCAGTGGAGGAGCAAGCAGTGTACAGGTGTTGGTTATATAGCACAGAAGGCCACCCACATGTTGCTGCCTGTATGGATGGCTCCAATTTGCAGTGCATTTCTGTTAATAAATTAGAATACTTCCTGCAGGAGGCCAGATGGAGTAAAGCTGTTCCTTGATTGCTTTCATATTTGTGTGAGCAATACATCACTGTAGCTCAGCCATGTGGCTTCATGACAAGTATTCTGTTAGACTGCAGTTTTTCTCAGATACTTTGTTTTATACATGTGTCTTATCTTTACATAAAACGATGGGAAAAATTTGTGATGTCTACCTATAAAAACCTCATAATTAGATGCCTGTAAGAATTAGATGCATGTGGTTTTTCTAATTACTCTGGCTACAGTCCAGAGTAACTACTGGACCTTTTACATCGACGTAGTTGCAGTGCCACCTATGGGAAATGCATAGAGCAATCCAGAGTACGGTAAGTGCCTCTTAGGTCTTACCGTAGTTACTCTGGATTGTATGGTCTGTTTCCTAAACCAAATATATGCTGCTAAAGATATTCAATTTGAGAAGCTATTCTTCCAAAGCCCAGATTTTTTATTTTATACCTCTTTGTGTAATTCTTTGAATTATTTTATTCGTATGATCCAAATGGAAGAACTTGGAACAGGTCACCAATCAAAAGAGGAGATGTCAATACTGCCCAGTACTTGGTCAAGGAGATGCTGTTGTATGATTCCTGGTATACTTATTTCATGTACTTTTCCTTGTAAAATCCAAGGCCATTTGCCCTGCTACCAATGCTCAATCTGTGACTGTTAACATTGCTGAACAGACATATGTGAATTGTGAGCTTGCAGAAGATCCTTTGCTTTCTATAGCCATTTCTTTTGGATTCATACAGAGATAATGCAGCTCTGTGAGTAGCACCTATGAGTGGCTTTTATAGGAAAAGTCTTCATTCTGGAGCAAGGCCTTCCAGACTCCAGCCTAGGGGCCGAATCTGAATTTTGGGTAACTTCTTGATCAGAGTTAATATTCCCTTGGTTTATTGCATGACCTCTATTGCGATCAGGGGCAGGGACTATCTTGGCAGTCACATCTGCCCAAACGGCCTGTGACATAGCCTGCTGGGTTGCTGTGCAGCTGATGCAACCCTGACCCCTGATCTCAGTAGAAGTTCTGCAGTGGTACAGTAAGCCTGAATGGGACGGCGTTTTTGTAATGCAGATGTTGCAAATTTGGCAACGGTTGCTGTGCTCTTTCATCCTTTCAGTGCTGTGAAGCAGGTGAGGTAGAAGCTAGAAAGATGTCTCCAAGTTCTACCCAATGGACTTCACAATGCAACTGAAATTTTTCTTTCCAGGTCAAGTGCTTCATCCTTGCCTCATTTTCTCAACACAACATTCTCCTTTCATTTCTTCACAGATGCAGATCTATTTCTACAATCCTGATGACTTTGACAGCTTTGGGACAGCAATTCAAGAGAAAAGAGTCATAGGGGCCATGGCTGTATTCTTTCAAGTAAGTTACATAATGACTCAAACTCTTTAAACTGAGTAGTGACAAAGGCTGCAATCCTAACCACACTTTTCTGGGAGCAAGTACTATTGAACACAGTGGGACTTAGTTCTGAGTAAACGTGCTTAGGATTGCATTGAAAGTCTTTTTATTGTTTTTGATGTTGTTATTCATTGAATTGTTTCTGACTTAATGGATGCATCTGTTTTCTCATGCGCACCTGTCTAAATGAAGGATATTTCATATCGTCTACTGCGTGATTTAAAATGTAAATAAGTGGGTTTAGAAACATAATGGAAATCTTTGCATGAATTATTCTGATTTTTATAGCTGCTTGACTGGTGCACAGATTGAAGAACACATTTATCATAGAACTTACCTTGCTATTGAAGCATGTGGCTCAGGTTCTTAGAATATTAACAGGCTGATTAGGCTGGAAGAAAACTTTAAATTCGGTTCCAACTTGCCAGTATATTAATCAATATTTTCAGTCAGTTCTGTCCCTTTTTCCCCTTTTCATTCCTTTTTTTATGTAGTAGCATCTTATTATAAATTGTCACAGTAACTAAATTTCTCAAGGAAATCAGGTTTTCCGAGTCAGTGAATTTATGGAGCCCCTTTTCACATATGGCTTTTTCCAAGAATTTGAATGTTCAGTTAGCTCGTTTCTGGGTTCAGCACACCTGAGGACTTGCCTTTCTAGGGGCCACTGCTGATGATGCCTGACAGGTCATGTCAAATTGAAGTGGTGCTCAGTTCCTTTGTCTCATTATATTGGAGAAATGGTTTTCCTTTTCTGAGTAAAGGAGAAATTGAGGTGAAAGTGATGGTCCAGCATTATTCCAGTAGGCTGTCACGAGAACATTATACCCTCAGGATGCATCTTTCAACAGAGCCTAAAATGTTTGGAAAATATTGTGTGTGTTTCATGTTTGTGTGATCATATTGGGCACTATGTTTTAAAAAAACACAAATTGATAGAAGAAATTATTTTTTTTAAAAAACATACCTGCTACATTAAAATAAATTTTATTTCACAGAATCCTGTCTTATAACAAAGCTGTTGTTCTAAACACATTGCAGTAAAACCTTAATTTGAGAGTCTTTTGCAAGACAAGCAAACATTTCTAATAGATTTTGACTTAATACACAAGTGATGTCTTGAGAAATTAGCAAAAAAAAAAAAAAAGTCCTGGCCAGGATACAGCTGGTTTCAATACTCGGCCAGCACCTCCTCAGCCTCTCCTAAGAGACCAGCCTATGTATGTTTACTCTGAAGTAAGCGATTACAGTCAATGGGGCTCACTCCAGTGTAAGAGGGACAACAAAAAGGATCCTGAGAGACCTAGGGTGCAATCCTACGAATTAGGCCAGCCTAAGTCACCTGGTCTATCTTTCTGTGATGGTTCGGGGAGATCAATGTATGCCTGTGCATTGGCCTAATGCCCTCTCCTTCAAGAGTGGGACAGAAGTTCCTTAAGGACCTTTGGGGCACACCCAGGTCAGCAAAGGACTTATGCTGGAGCTTAGGTCGGCCTAACTGGAGGTTAGAATTGCAGCCTTAACCTTGTTTGTCTACTCTAAAGTAAGCTATATTATAATCAGTGGGACTCACTCCTGGGTAAGGGAGGCAGATTGCATCCCGTGAGACCTGAGTTACGAAGTGCAGATTAATTTGTTTTATTTTTCTTTATATTTTGTATTTTCTTTATTATTTTGTATTATACTAGCAAAAAGTGTACCCGCGTTGCAGATGTAACATTTTCCCCTATGCCATCCCCTCACGGCGCAGAAACACCCCATGTGCCACTTCCCCCATGTGCATCATCCCCCATGCGCATCATCCCCCCATGTGCAACGTCCCCTCATGCACAACTTTCCCCCATGTGCATCATCCACCGATGTGCAACTTTCCCCCATGTGCAACTTCCCCTCATGCGCAACTTTCCCCCATGCGCATCATCCGCCGATGCGCAACTTCCCCCATGTGCAACTTTCCCCCATGTGCAACTTTCCCCATGTGCATCAACCCCCATGCACAGCTTTCCCCCATGCGCAACTTACCCCCATGCACATCATCCCCCATGTGCAACTTCCCCCATGCGCATCATCCACCGATGCGCAACTTCTCCCCATGCGCAACTTCTCCCCACGCGCAACTTCTCCCCACTCGCAACTTCTCCCCATGTGCAACTTCCCCTCATGTGCAACTTTCCCCCATGTGCAACTTTCCCCCATGTGAATCATCCGCTGATATGCAACTTTCCCCCATGCGCAACTTTCCCCCATGCACAACTTTCCCCCATGCACATCATCCACTGATACGCACCTTCACCCCATGCGCAACTTTCTCCCATGCACAACTCTCCCCCATGCGCAACTCTCCCCCATGCGCAACTCTCCCCATGCGCATCATCCCCATGCGCAACTTTCCCCCCTGCGCATCATCCCCCATACGCATCATACCCCATGTGCAACTTCCACCCATGTGCAACTTCTACCCATGCGCAACTTCCCCCATGCGCATCATCCCCTCATGCGCAACGTTCCCCATGTGCATCCGCCGATGCGCAACTTTTCCCCATGCGCAACTTTTCCCCATGCGCAACTTTCCCCATGTGCATCATCCGCCAATGCGCAACTTTTCCCCATGCACAACTTCCCCCATGCACAACTTCCCCCAATGTGCAACTTCCCCACATGCGCAACTTTCCCCATGCGCATCATCCGCCAATGCGCAACTTTCTCCCATGCGCAACTTTACCCCATGCGCAACTTCCCCCATGTGCATCAACCCCCATGCACAACTTTTCCCCATGCGCAACTTTCCCCATGCACAGCTTTCCCCCATGCGCAACTTTCCCCCATGCGCATCATCCCCCATGCGCAGCATCCTCGCCAGTGCAACATCTTCCTCCAAAAACATCCCCCAGTGCACCAGGGTCTGAGCACCAAATTGGCTGGATGTTGTTCAGTCTCCCACGTTAAGTATAGGACAGAAACACGTTGCCCCCTTTTCAGCCCCTGAAGGGTTAATTTCTCCAGATGGTTCTTGGTGGGAGTTCAGGTGACAGAAGGAACTCCCAGAATTCCATGCTTCAGGCCCAGCAGTTGGGGCAGAATGTTGCTGAGTCAGCAATTCTCAATGCAAAGTATAGGGAGAAAAACGCGTTGCGCCCCTTTTCACCCCCTTCCTGTTGGAATTTCCGAAAACCGGTTCTTAGTGCACCCCTCCCTCACGGAAGGAACACCCACCCCAAATTTCACGCTTCTTGGCCCAGCGGTTTTGGCAGGACGGTGATGAGTCAGTGAGTCAATGAGTCAGTCAGTGAGTCAGTCCGTGAGTCAGTCCGTGAGTGAGTGAGTGACTTTTCTCTTTTATAGATTACATTATTGTAATCATTTATAGATTATATTATTGTAATTATTTTATATTAATATTTTTGGGTTGTAGAATGTCTGAGGTTCCATTATTTCTTATGGGAACATTCACTTTGATATACAAGCGTTGTGGATTACAATTTTAGATTACACTACACTGGGAATGAGCTTGTGTTTTGTTAATTGGCTTAAAATTTAACAAAAATCAATTGCCATTTATTTGAAAAGCAGAAAAAACAGGTAATTCTGCTATTCGTGTTCAGATATCTTTCTTTAGTCAGGTAGATCTAAAGTCCACAATCAACATCTTTTTAAAGGATATTTTCTATTTATTTGGGCCAAATGCTATTAAAAACAAACCACTTGACATTAAGTAGAGTGTTTTAAGAGCTGGGAAGATAATTGACTGATTCGGTTATGAATAGAGAAAGCAAAGTGAAAATATTGTACCATGTGAAATAAGCAGCCACCATATAGATGTATGTGGGCATTTTTAATGTAGCCCAAGTACAAATATTGTTTAAATAGAGCATTGGAATGTGGAATGACATTGGATGGTCAAATGACTAAAAGATGTACAAGAGGAATAACTTTCAACCCTGTTATCTGTCTTCTGCCACAGTTTCACCTGCTGAATATGTGCCAAATATTTTATTTCTAGGAAGAAATATCTTTGTTTATTCAAAAAATGTGACTTTTGTAGAATACAATATTATTTTAATCTCCTTCCATGTCTCAGACCTGACTGCACAGCATATAGAAGCCCAGATCTCCAGCATATGGAAGTCCTTCTGGTGCAAGACTTCATAGGATGCAATCCTAACTTAGGCTGGCACATTCCTATTCCCATGGTGATGTAGGGAGGCAAGCGCATGTCTGTGCACTATCCTAACCCGTCCAAAGGAGCAGCACAGAAGTGTCTTACAGCACCTTTGTGAAACCTCAGGCCAGCATGGGACAGCCAGCCTAACTGCAGGTTAGGGTTGCAGCCATAGACACATTTGGGCAGCAAAACCTTGCTTTGAGGCAAGGGAACAAATGTTCCCTTTCTCTAAGGAGAACTTCATTGCTCAAAATTCCCACACAGGTTGCAACCCATGGCATATTGGAAGTTGTGGTTGGATGGGCTATGTACAACCCCACTTGGGCTGTTTCAAGTCCCTTGTGCTGGCCCAGGGATGTTGCAAAGTGCCATGAGTTCCCATAAAGTGTCATTTTGGGGGAAGATAGGCTAGCACATGGATGTACACTGGCCTCCCTGCAATGATGTGGAAACTGGGGAAAGGGTGAGTTGTGCTGGCCAATCTTTGCCAGTCCAGGGGTCTGAGAAGAGTGGATGAAGAAGGGTGGGCAAAGATGGGAGGGAGCAGGTGGAGGATGGGAAGTGAGAAGGTGGGGGCAGGAGACAGAGCGGGGACCCAGCACTGGAGGCTGATCAGGTTTGCTTGAAGTTGTGCCACTGACATTGGAGACAGCTCCATTGGGGCTCCATTGGGGATACTTGGGGTAGGGGAGAGTTTCTCCAGGCCATGCGATACCAACAGCTCCAATATTGTAGTGGATTCAGTGCAGCCTGTTCCAGCACACGTTAGGATTGCACTGGTAAGTTAATTAACTCATCTTTTATATATATATATAAACTGAAAAGTCACTCACTGATTGACTCAATCACTCATCAACACCCAGTCAAAACCGCTGGACTTAGAAGTGTGAAATTTGGGAAGGCTGTTCCTTCCATGATGGAGGCACCCAATAAGAACTGGCTTTGGAAATTCAAACTAGAAGGGGGTGAAAAGGGGTGCAACACATTTTCCTCCCTATACTTTACAGTGAAGAATCACTGACTGATCATTGCCCTCTGGACCTAGAACCCAACCTCTGGACCTAGAACCATGAAAGGGAGGGTGTTCCTTCTGTGATGTGAGCACCCACCAAGAATGGGGAGTTGATGCACATGGGGGTGTTGCACTGGGGGATGGTGTGTAAGGGGGATGGTTTGCATGGGAGGATGTTTCACTGGGAAGATGGTGCGCATGGTGGGTCTTGCACTGGGGATTGATGTGCATTGGGGCATGGTGCAAATGGGGGTGTTGCACACAGCAGTGTTGCAGATGGGGGATGCACATGGAGATGATGCAGAAGGGGTGGTGCGCATAGGGTGATGGTGCGCATGGGGGATGGTGCTCAATGAAGGGATGGTGTGCAATGGGGGGGGTGTTGCACAATGGGGGAATGGAATATGGGGGGGTATTTTACTCCCACAACTCGAGTACATTTTGAGAGTATTGTGATAAAAATCCATTGTTGTTACTAAGGTCTGCTAAGATGGACCACATAAAATAAAAGCATCTCCTGGGAGTTCCACCATCCAGAAAGCTTTGAAAGTCATGCTGAATATCAAATTGTGTTTCTCCCAAGTTCCTGGAGGCTATTTCTATGCTCCATTTGATTTCCATTGTGGTTGTAATCTCTGCTGCATATTGCATGCTGCACCATCTCACTGAGTGGGAGGTAGTGAACTGTGTCTATGGAAGACCTGATGAAATAAAAGGTTTCTCCCTGAACTATTTTAGGTTGAATACTC
The DNA here is from genome assembly GCA_030015325.1 of Cryptoblepharus egeriae. NCBI lineage: Eukaryota > Metazoa > Chordata > Lepidosauria > Squamata > Scincidae > Cryptoblepharus > Cryptoblepharus egeriae. The sequence goes on from JAREYC010000002.1 coordinate 21,714,836, forward strand.
CTCTTAACCTTGTTTTATGCAGCATTACAGAAATAGTGCTTTTATTACTGATGCTTCTTTGTAATTTCTGCCCAGATAGTTTTAAGAATGTTGGGATCTCTCATATTCAGAAACCTTTTAATTTAACAAATAGTGATTAATATGTATAGGCAACACACAGGTTAATATGTATAGGCAAATATGTATTGATTAATATGTATAGGCAACACACAGGTTAGTGAGGAAGGTGTTTCATAAATATTAAAAAAAATTAAAGTGTAAATACTTTACCATGTATTGTTATAAATCAGTTTTTGTGCTCTGACTTCTCCCTCCCCGTTGTTCTGATAAGATGATTGCTGAAGGGAGAAAGAAAAATGCCAAGAGGGCCAATACCTGGAAGGCCTCCCTGCGGACCCTGAGTTGGAACCGCCTTGGCCCAGCCAGCAAGTGCCCAGGATTTTATTCCGATAGTGCAACATTTCTCAAAGTCTGCTTCTCCTAGCCTTTGTTTTGCCCGAAACCTCTTCCGTGTCTTCACACACACACCAACAACAGCCACCATTTTGTGGCTCTCCATCCTCATTCCCCCACCCCATTTTCTGACTCTTCACTGGTACAATATTTGGTTCACTAAAACCTTTGAGTGAATTCATTCTTGAGATGAGATTGAAACCTGAAACTTTCTAGGCTCATGTTTGTGGTCTCTACACTATTCCAGCTCTTTAATAATATCTACAAAACTTCTTTTTTATATTTAGATTCTATATTAAATGTGTGTTACACTGAACAATGTAATTATTGGCGACAGTTTTAATAATTAAGAACCCTCATTTCTGTCTATTTAATAATTTAACTTCACTCATATAATAGTTTTCTTACTGAGTTCATCAGGTTCCAAGGACAGTTGCCAAGAACTAGTTCACTGGCTCTGAAATACAGGAAATTAAAGTCATTATGGCTTTATTTTATATTTGCTAGTAATGAAGGAAGTGATGCATCTGAATTTTGTCTCAGGATATATCCCATGGAACACCAAAACTACTTAATTCTCTTGAGTTTTTTTAAAAAAACAATGTTGCCTTTGGGTATAAGACATTTTTCAACAGGAAATGCCATAGACATGCTTTTTTCCATTCATGCTTTTTGTACCAGTGCACAAATTCCTTCTGGAATGAGAGGAAGTACTGCGGATAATCCCACAGGGGTATCTTGTAAGTAGCAAATTATTGGGGCCGCTGTAATGCTATTTGGGTAGAGCAGACATCTCTCTATGGACTTCCTTCCTTCCTTCCTTCCTTCCTTTCTTTCTTTCTTTCTTTCTTTCTTTCTTTCTTTCTTTCTTTCTTTCTTTCTTTCTTTCTTTCTTTCTTTCTTTCTTTCTTTCTTTCTTTCTTTCTCTCTCTCTCTCTCTCTCTCTCTCTCTCTCTCTCTCTCTCTCTCTCTCTCTCTCTCACACACACACACACACACACACACACACACACACACACACAATTCTCTTTATATGCAAATTGGCTGTTAGAGAATTTTGCTTATGTGCAAGGGGCACAATTGCCACCTATTTCTTATTATCTACAACTGTTATCCGCAAATAACTGCACTAGTGCCGCATCAAAGGAACATTGGCCTGAAGAGAATTTTCAGACATGTTTGGCTGCAATTTTTTAAAAAGCATTCTCCACATCTGTGGTATCCTAGGTGGGGATTGGGACTCCTGGGGGGGGGGGGGTACGACTGGGTCAGGGGGGTTGCAGGAGGGAAGGATCCACCATCTTGGAATCTTGATTTCCTGGGAGTAAGTCTCATTGAACACACTGGGATTACTTCCAAGTAGAAATGGAGGAGCTCAGGCATCGCAGAGATGTCACATCCTGTTAAGTTTGACATGGAGTCCTGGACAGATTTTTAAGTTTGGAAGGGAGTTCCAGGCTGAAATCCCTGTATACCACTCTTTCACATGATGGGAGCCCTATGAAGGCATCTGTTTGACACCCCGACTTCATTCTGTGAGTATAGGACTGCCCTGGCACACCCAACAGCAGTGTGATCCTGGAGGATATGTCCCTGTATTTCCCCCTACCTGTCCCTTAAATGCAGAGGGTCTCAGGTTGAGTGTCACCACACTCCAGAGTACCTCTACTTATTTTCTGTCTGGCTGTCTATCTGTCTGCCTGCCTGCCTCTCTCTCTCTCTCTCTCCCCCCCCCCCCCATCCAATGTTGTTTTCAGAAGCTGTCAATGCAGTTGACCTGATGGATGAATAAAATTACAAGGTTAAACGGAATGAAAATCCGTACAGCTGCAAGCATCTCCATCCTACATTTTTTCTTCTTTCAGATATGCAATAAATAAGACAAGTTCTTTTGCTTTCTGATCTTGCAAAGTTGGAGAATGATGTAAATATTTTTGTTTACATTGTGAATGAATTTATTATATTTGAAAGCAATTTCTCTGCTGCTTTTCAGTTTCTGTTTAGTCTTCATTTCATAGATCATAGAATCATAGAGTTGGAAGGGACCTAGTAGGCCATCTAGTCCAACCCCCTGCCTGCAGCAGGAATTCCCCCGAGAGCATCTCCAACAGGTGCTCATCGAGCCTCTGCTTGAAGATCCCCAGTGAGGGAGAGTCCACCACCTCTCTTGGCAATCTATTCCACTGCCGAACCGCCCTCACCGTCAGGAATTTTTTCCGGATTTCCAGCCGGAATCTCCTCTCTTGCAGTTTGTACCCATTGGTTCTAGTTCTGCTTTCAGAAGCAGCTATGAACAAATTGGCCCCTTCCTCCCTATGACAGCCCTTCAGGTATCTGAAGAGGGCAATCATGTCTCCCCTCAGCCTCCTCTTCTCCAGGCTGAACATCCCAAGTTCCCCCAACCTTTCCTCGTAGGGCTTCCCTTCCATCCCACTGATCATTCTTGTCGCTCTCCTCTGGACTTGCTCCAGTTTGGCTGCATCTTTCTTAAAGTGAGGTGCCCAGAACTGAACACAGTACTCAAGGTGAGGTCTCACCAATGCTGAATAAACAGGAACTATAACTTCTCGTGACTTGGAAGCTACAGTCCTCTTAATGCAACCTAAAATGGCATTTGCCTTCTTTGCAGACACATCACACTGCTGACTCATGTTCAGCTTGTTATCCACGGCGACTCCAAGATCCCGCTCACATGTTGTGCTGCCAAGCCAAGTATCCCCCATTTTATACCTATGTTTTTGGTTTTTATTGCCTAAGTGCAGAACCTTCCACTTCTCCCTGTTGAAATTCATTCTGTTTGTTACAGCCCAGGATTCCAGTTTATCCAGATCCTCCTGGAGGTTTCTCCTATCTTCTGATGTGTTTGCTACTCCTCCCAGTTTGGTGTCATCTGCAAATTTGATCAGGCTCCCCCGTATCCCTTCCTCCAAGTCATTGATGAAAATGTTAAAGAGAACTGGTCCCAAGACAGAGCCTTGGGGGACCCCACTAGAAACGGACCTCCAGGTTGACACAGAACCATTTACTAAAACCCTTTGAGTGCGGCCATCGAGCCAGTTGCAGATCCACCTAACAATTGCCCCGTCTAGCCCATATTTTTCCAACTTCCTAATTAAAATGTCATGTGGGACTTTGTCAAATGCTTTGCTGAAGTCAAGATAAATGACATCCACAGCATTGCCACTGTCCAGTAAGCTCGTAACCCGATCAAAAAAGGAGATCAGATTTGTCTGGCAAGATTTATTCTTGGTAAATCCATGCTGGGTTGTTTTGATCACCGAGTACTTGTCTAGATGTGCACAAATTGTGTGTTTTATGATTTGCTCTAATATCTTCCCCAGGATTGAAGTCAAACTGACTGGTCTATAATTTCCCGGGTCTTCTTTTTTCCCCTTCTTAAAAATTGGGACTACATTTGCCCTCTTCCAGTCCAGTGGCACTTCTCCACTCCTCAAGGATTTCTCAAAGATGATCGACAGAGGCTCTGCAAGGACATCTGCCAGTTCCTTAAGAACTCGAGGATGCAGCTCATCTGATCCAAATGACTTGAATTCATTCAGGCCAGTTAAGTGGTTTCGAACCAGTTCTCTGTCAATCTTAATCTGCTGTTCTGCACCATCCATGTTTTCATTACCTCTTAGGGGATGTAAACACATCCCTGAATCAGTCAATGATCCCGCACCCCCATTTGCACAGCCCTCCTTCAGAGAATAGACAGATGCAAAGTAGGAGTTGAGCAGCTCCGCCTTCTCCTGGTTTCCAGACACCTGTTGTCCATCCTTGTCCAAGAGCAGCCCCATCCCCTCGTCTCTCCTCCTGTTCCTCTGGGCATATCTAAAGAAGCTCTTTTTGTTATCTTTGACTCCCCTGGCCAGCCTCAGCTCATACTGAGCTTTAGCATCCCTGACCCCCTCCCTACAGGACCGGGCTACCTGCCTGTACTCCTCTCTGGTGATCTTTCCATTCTTCCACTCCCTATACTTCTCTTTCTTTAACTTCAGCTGATCCCCAAGTTGCCTGTGGAGCCAACCTGGTTTTTTCAGCATTTCCCCCCCTTTCTTTTTTATGGGAATTGTTTCTGACTGTGCTTGTAGAAGCTGCCTCTTAAGGAGCTCCCACCCATCTTGGGCCCCTTTCCCCATTAGATCATCAACCCATGGGATCCCACCTATGACTCCTCTAAGCCTGTTGAAATCAGCTTTCCTGAAATCCAACATATAAGTTTCACTCTGCACTCTTTTTATTTCCCACATTATTCTAAATTCCAGCAGCTCATGATCGCTTTCCCCTAAAGTTCCCACTATGTTGACCTGATCAACCAGTTCTTCACGATTTGTTAAGATCAGGTCAAGGATGGCCCCTCCCTTTATTGTTTCCTCCACCTTCTGGACCATGAAGTTATCTTCCAGGCCCATCAGGAATCTACTGGAGCTTCCATGTTTGGCTGAGTTTGTCTCCCAGCAAATGTCTGGGTAGTTAAAGTCCCCCATTACTACTACCTCATATTTCCTTGCAATGCCTGCCAGTTGCTCCAAGAAGACATTGTCTACTCCTTCTCCTTGGCCTGGCGGTCTATAGTAGACACCCACCACAATGTTTTGTTTCTTATTTTCCCCCCTTACTTTTACCCAAACACACTCCACAGGGATATCCGGACCACTCTCCTGGATTTCAGAGCAAGTATATATGTTCTTGACATATAATGCTACTCCACCTCCCCTTTTGCCACTTCTGTTCCTCCGGAACAGCTGATAGCCTTCCAGTTGTGTGTTCCAGTCATGGGAATCATCCCACCAAGTTTCAGTTATTCCTATCAAATCAAATTTCCCTTCACTTGCTAAAAGCTCCAGCTCATCTTGTTTATTTCCCAGGCTCTGTGCATTTGTGTAAATGCAACTTAAGCCCTGGAGGTTGCAACTCAATGCATTTCCCTCCTTTTTTGTAAGGCCAGGCCCCTCTAAAGATTTTTGAGTTACAGCTGTGCCCTGGCAATTTCCATCCAGAGCATTTTCCTTATTCCTAGGTTCCCTTTGGACGTAACCCACCCCCTTCTTATTTAGTTTAAAGCCCTCCTGATAAGGTTGGCCATCTCCCGTCTGAAGACACTCTTCCCCCAACCCGTAAGATGTAGTCCATCCTTTGCTAGGAGTCCTTCCTCAAGGAAGTTCATCCTGTGATCCCAGAATCCAAATCCTTCCCGATGACAAGTCTCAGGAGATGTTCTGCAGAAACTTCATCACTGGAGTCTGAAAATTTTTTTGCTTATGGATAATATGTATGTTGATATTAAACACTTTTCATAAGAAAAAGCATTTTATTAAGTTCTTCTCAATTATTCTCACAAAATCACGTGAGGTATGTCAAATTATAGTTACTGCATCAAGTTCAATCTGGAGCCACTCAAGTATCTTAAAAGTATGTTCCAAAAAAAGAGCTGGGTTTAAAGAAAGACAAGTAGGGAAGTGGCTTCATTGCAGAATCCTATTTCACACATGACATCTTGGAGAAGAACATTTACCACAGAGGTCAATTCCCTATGATTTCACTAACCTTGCTGTAAATTTATTATTTCTTATTTCATAGACTTTGCTCAATCCCATTTATGCCCACAGAACTCAAGGCTGTTGTATATAATGTATCCCATTTGCCATTTAAGCCATTTATAAAGCTCATTTTTTTGTTTGTGGCCAACAATCCAATGCTAGCTAAATAACTCCATGGCAATATGGCCATACACTAGAGTGTGTATGGCATCCTGCAGAGGAAGGTCTCCTAAAAAAAAAAAAGAAATATTTGTCTCCTTACCTCCATCTCTTCTCCCAATGGATCTACTTGGAACTTGGCCCAGAAGTAATGTTCTGGTGATAACTGATGCTTTTCGTATTTAAAAAATGCTTTACAGAAGCGTGCCATTTTCCGAATGGTGTAGAGGTTAGGGAGTTGGACCTCAGTAATATCCTGTAAGATGGTTCAGTTTCTCATTAGACATGAAGCTTCCTGAGTTATCTTGGGACACTAAAGTGTCACTAAATCTCAGCCTCACCTACCTCACAGGGTTGTATGACAGCAGAAGAGAAGGAACTAAAGGGTTGTAAGACTCCTTGAGCATTTGCTTTGGCTTGGGAAAGGTGGGGTATAATCCAATGAATGAATGAATGAATGAATGAATGAATGAATGAATGAAGTCCCACACCACCATCACAGGTAATGGAGATAGCAATGATAGCAGTGATAGCAACAAATTAACAAGGTGGCAGAAAGGGCAGGGGCTGGATCAAGGTGGCACAGTCGGGGAATGTTTGGGGCATATCAGACACAAGAGTGGATGATGTCTGGTACAGGCAACTTGTGCCAGTTGCTGTCTGCTCCAGAGAGAGCCAACCTGTCTCTTGGTCTTCCTTGCAGTTGAGACCATGTGAGAAGTATAGTGGGACACTTTTCTTGCTAAAAAGCCATAGTCCCTGTGTCTTTGGTGTGGAGTGCCCTCCAGGTCACAACACTCCTATGGTTTTTACTAATTAAATGGGGCTCTGGACAACCCCTATTGCCAGCAAGTATCAATATAACCTCCCCTCCCCCTTATACTCATCCTCTCCAACCTGTGGGAAAGACCCAGTATGGAGACAGAGAGGAGAGAAGCTGTTCAGCAGCACTATTTGAAATTTGAAACCACAAAAAGAATCAAGCCAAAGGGGAGAAAAAAATTTTGACCAGAGGAAGGAGGGGTTGAATGGAAACTCTTGAGAGCAAGATGTGCACAGAAGACAGATTGCACTGTGGAGTAATGAGCTCAAAAAAGAAGGAACATTCCAAATAGCAGGAAAAAAAACTGAAAGAAAAAGGAAGGAAGAAAAGAAAAGGAAGGAAGGACGGACAGACAGACGGGTTCCATTTGTCCATACCTTTGTTCATTCCAGGGACAGGAAAACCCTTTTATAAAGCTTTGCTAGTAATGTGTATACTAGGACACAAGTGAAGGTGCATCAGAGAAACACTTTGGGAACCCCTTTAGCACATGAAGTGCTCTGCCCAAATTGTAGTATTTTCAAACTTCAGTGTATTAATCCTTTATCCCCAAAACATACTTATCTGTCATTTACCTGAACAGCTTATATATTTATTGACTTCTAGAGGGAAAGGGAGCTGGAGTGTTTGTCCTCTTTTGACAGGATTACCCGCTGCTGTAACTGTGAAAATTGTAATTAATTCATGATGACGTTTATCACAAGTTTGTAGATGCATCTTCAGGTCAGAGAATCTTTTATTCACTAGATTAGAATTTGCTTGTTCTTATTGTTAGGGTCCAGATAACCCTCAGATGGTCACCTTTCTGGGCTAACTATGGGAAACCTACGGGAAATGCATAGAGCAATCCAGAGTAAATGCCTCTTATGTCGACGTAAGAGGTCCCGTTGTTACTCTGAATAGTGCTGTAAGTCTCCCAGACATGCATCCTGCATCCTACTGTCAAAATAGGGCTGTTCCCTAACAACAGTTGTGCGTGAAAGAGCAGAGAAGTACTTTGAAACTAAGGGCGCAATCCAGGGTAACTACGGGAAGTCCTTGCTCCGGTGGAAGAACAATTTGCTCTGGATTGCAATATGAATTTCCCATAGGTTTACACTATATTGTGCAGTAACTACGTGTACACATAATGTCTCTTACGTGCTCCCGTAGTTACTCTGGATTGCACCCTAATTGAAACAAGCCCCCCTTTGCTTATTCCTGTAGGTATTCCAACTCCAAAATTTGCAGTCTCTAGGTGATGGTGGTTGCAATCTGCTGTGATGAAATTTTCTATCCACAATCTTATTTGGCCATGGAGAAAGATAATCTATGACTACCTTTTTATTACCTATTGCCCCCAAATTACTCTTTTCTGCTTGATGAACAATTTGATGGTAAATTTCAGAATGACTCAAGTTTCACTACATTCTCTCTTTTTTGGTCAGGAAACAAAGATGCAAACCATTCCCTATCTCTGAATAAAATTATTCCTTAAAAAGTTACATCATAGTTATATATCATAAGGACATGCATCACTACCAGTGTTTCAGTCACTCAGTGTGGGATTCATTTTCCTACTGCTACCCTCAACAAAAATGTTCATTTTGTAAAAATTGCCAAGCCTTTTAAAAGATTCAAAACTCTGTGTTGTGGAATAGAGGGGTATTTCTTGATTTTCATGACCCTGGTATTATTTATTTACAAATTTTGGGCATTCGTATTCTGGAACCAGGTGCATCAAAGTTGATTGAGAGCTTAGTGGGGCTACATTAAAAATAGGATCAAGATTATCCCATTCAAAGAAAAATCATGTCAACAGTGCTATACTGGGACTAGCTTTTACGTTGTTGTTTTTAGGGTTTTAAATTACCAATCAAAATCAATTCAGTTAGGCTTATTTTCTGCCAGTTTTCATGAAGGTTGTGTAAAAATATTGAAATGCAAAGCAAATTCCCTGGTGTTGCATTCGCAAGTCTGTATGCAAAATTGTTCCCTTTGGGGGGATAAGCTTTGTGGCACTTCTTCTAGAATTCAAAACCTTTTTTTAGCATTAAAGCTTGCATTTCAACTTCATTCAGTGAATGAATAGCTAAGCTAGCCAAGCAATCCGGATAATGTGAAGCTCTCAAACCCCTAGAAAGTCAGGTGGAAGAAAGAAGGCATTTGTACTGGAAAATTGGTTTTGTGCATGGTTGTAACACTGAAATGTCATGAAAGTTAGTTTTGGACCTCTTTATTGCCCCACGTGGTATGGAAACATAGATGCTGTGCATGATCCAGTCCTTACTGACAGGTGATGGGATTTTTTTTATTACAAAATAATTCTTCCTCCCAACGTGTGCAGTAGTGCATTGCCTTGAAGTTGAGATGAGTCAATGGAAACCTGGATGTAGGTATTCTAAAGGTGCTGTGACAGTGGTATGTTTTGTAAAGCTCACAAAATTAAAACTACCTTTGATTGTGCTGAGGATGTGAAGGATTTTTTCAGCATATCAAGCCATTCCTATACTCATGTTCTGGTATGGGAACTCAAGTGACTCGAGTCAGAGTTGTGGACACATGTTTTTTGCTAACTCATTTCAACTCAAGTCATGCATGTTGTTGACTCAGGCAGACACTCAAGACTGGGGATACTGACTACTGGAGTGAAAACGCCACAGATCTGAACAACTGGATTGTCCAGATATGAGTTGAGTTGTCTGGATATGGCTTCAGAGTGCCACTTGCATATTCTGAGGTTGTGCCACTTCCTGACGGGAATATTTCACAGACCAACATAACTGACACATATTTTTGACCTCCAGATGATATTGAGACCGGTTTCTTGCATTTTCCTTGCATTTCAAGCAGGAACAGTTCATTTTCTTTATTAATGGGGCTTTTCTTAGTGAAAAGAAATTGCAGAATGTATGTCATGCATATTAAAGTCTGCATTTTGCTGCAGGGCTTCTTATTTGTTTATTAAATTGGTGTTACTAGACTTCATGCAGTAATTTCTGGATTCCTAAGAAAATGTCTTTTAAAAATTACCCTTCTGATGCAGTTTTTTGTGAGAAACCTGGATGTCTATCACCATTGGGGTGACTTGTTGTCCAAAATTTATAGTTTCAAATAATATCATTTTTCTTAATCAGAATGGCACTTGAATTAGATAATGTGCATACTGAACACTATTTAGGAAACATTAATTAGTTAATAAATTACATTCTTGTATTTATGAACACTTAGTTTACTTTTGAAATATGTCTCTTGGTTAAGGGAGAATTTATACTTTCTCTTATTGAATGATCTGTTTTATTTTCTAATACTTAGAAGAGAAGCTAGTATAAGAATATTTATAGACTCTATTAATGTCTCCATTTGAAATACAGTAATTCGTTAGCATGTGAATTAAATCTGCTGTGCCTTTAATAAAAATTACTTTTGTGGTCATACAGCAAAAGATATTTAATTTGAGAGCCCATACTTTATGAATATGTCTCATTAGCAGAGTTTCACAAACAATTCTTGGAGATCTAATATGTACAAATTACAGCAGTCAGTCACAGCAGTCATATTCACGTCAGCGTGGTCTGGGAGATGATTGATAACTAGGATGCCTGCTGATTATAATGATTAAAATCGAGGAACAAATTAGTTAGACAGTCCATAACCATAGTCATTCTTGGTACTTTGTTGAATGTTATGCAATGCCAGAAATTATGGTTCCTGACTGATGAAGCATTTTTGGATGGCTGGAAGAGGTTCTCCTTTTGTTGCACCATTTTAAACGTTCCTTTAAGACAGGGGTCCTCAAAGTATGGCCCGTGGTCCGGATCCAGCCCGCCAGGGCCCTCAATCCAGCCCACAGCCTCCCCACAGCCTGGTGGGGGTGCTCTGCCCTCAGCTGTGTGGAAGGCGGAGAACCAGGGTGCGCGGCGTCTTTGCACGCCCAGAGGCTCCTTCTCACCGCAGCGAGGTGGCTTCAGGAGCCTCTTCCTGTCCCGCCCCCTGCCAGACAACCAGGGTGCGTGGTGTCTTTGCGCGCCCAGAGGCTCCTCCTCGCACGGGGGTGTTCAGGGGCACCTGCGCTGCACCACCGCGCTGCAGCAGCCTCTCCCTGGCCAGGGGGGCTCAGGGGTGCCCGCGTGGCACCACTGTGCTGCAGCAGCCTCTCCCCGGCTGGCAGGGGAGGGTTTTAAAGCCACCCACACTGGTCCTCCGCACCTCTGCAGCCTCCCCCCAGCCGGCTTGGGGGGTTTAGAGACACCAGAGGCTCCAACAGACCCCAAAGGTAAGCCCCAGGGAGTGTTTTTAAAATGTAGGGCAAAATGTAGGCTGTCCTACATTTTGCCTGACATTTTTAAAAATGTAGGACAAGGTCCTCCAAAAGTCTGGATTATAGTCCGCCCCCCAACAGTGTCTGAGGGACAGTGAACCGGCACCAGGTTTGAAAAGTTTGAGGACCCCTGCTTTAAGACATAGCCATAAAACAAAGTCCAAGAAAGGAACACCCTAGTTTAAGAAAATAATAAAAAAGCCAGTTTAAGAAAATAATAAAAGCAAGTTTCAATGCCTAAAACTAAGACCACATGTTCATTTTCTTGTCCCAGTGCATTGATTCTCTGATAAATGGGTTTGGACCATCATCTGGTGTTTAAACGTGAATTGAAACATGAAATGTGTGGATAAGGCAAACCAGGTTTACTCAGCTCCCATGCTAGGCTTTGATTTACCCCAGATTGTATGAAATAAGATGTGAATTAATTTCCTGCTAAAGAATAACAGTCTTCTCTATCCAATACTTATTCCAGACAAAGCTATGACTGTTCTGGGAAGCTGAACATTTTCCTATAATGATTCTGGTGTGAGTGAGTGAGTGAATGTGTGTGTGTGTGTGTGTGAGAGAGAGAGAGAGAGCTATACATGGTCACTATAATTCATGGTTTATTCCCATTCTGGAAGGAGTTAATGAGAATTTATTTACAAGAATTTGCAAGACGAAAAAAGTGCGTTTGCAATTTGCTAGTTAAAAAAAACTTTGGAAACAACATACGTAAACTAAAAAAAGACGAGATTCTGCTTTCAACCATTTCTGCTTTTCACCACAGCTCCAGGGATGCCTGTGTGTAGCAACCTGTTAAAAGTACAAATCTGTCACATTTCTTCAAATGTAATATCATACCACAATCTAACTCTCCCTCACTGGGGATCTTCAAGCAGAGGCTCGACAAGCACCTGTCGGAGATGCTCTATGTTTTCTTCTGTAGGCAGGGGGTTGGACTAGATGACCTACTAGGTCCCTTCCAACTCTTGGATTCTATGATTCTAAAATAAGTGAAAAGGGTAGTGGCTGGGATAGGACTGGTTTCAGCACTCTGCTAACACCTGCTCAGATATAAGGGGGCAAAGGAAAGGAGCCTGAGAGATCTAGTCTTGCATGTCTAAAGTAAACCCTATTATAATCAGTGGGACTCACTTTTGTGTAAGAGGGCAGATTGCAGATTGTAAGAGGGCAGAGAGCCTTAAGTTCAGGTTAATTTGTTTTATTTTTCTTTATATTTTGTATAGTCTTTATTATTTTGTAGTACAATATTGTAGTTATTTTTATGAATATTTTTGGGTTGTGGAATGAATTGTTTGAGTTTCCATTATTTCTTATGGGAAATTTGCTTTGATATACAAGCATTTTGGATTACAAGCATGCTCCTAGAACAAATTATGCTCTTAAACCAAGGTACCACTGTATAGGATTGTAGCTCTAATGGGAAGCAACAGTCAACAGCAGAGTTGGTCACGGGAGCTGCCAGTCAAAAAAATTGTCAGATGTTACGCTTTATTATGTGTTTTTAATGTGTGTTTGTAATTTCATTCTGATTCTTGATAATTCATTCTCACAGTCACCTGCTCTCTTTGTTTTATCCACAATGTGTCAAGTAAATCTAGATCCATTTTTTTTCCATATGAGTAGTTCTCACATGAATGATTAGGTCAGTTTTAAAGTTAGTAGAGTTCCTATTAATTAAGAATTGCCTAAATGGCTTGTTAGCCTTAAAACTGTGAGACTTTACTAGCAGTAAAAAAGGACTGAATAAAATTGGAATTTCCTTTGGATTGCAATGTTTTATTAGAAGATTATATAGCTATTTGACAACCTCATCCTAAGGATCTGTATTAGCTGAAATTGGGGACATAATGTGATCGTGCTTCTGCAATTTAAGCAGGGATCTGTCCCTGGCAAATGTGACGAAGCCATGTGGCTGTATTTCACTTGCAATTAAAAGATTAAAAGCCCCAGCTTTTCTCACCTTCAGTCCAAATTTGCTTTATGTGCTGGAGAGACGTCTCTGTGCATGCTATTCTTATTTCTTACATTTTGTGCTGAATGTTCTCAAAAACAAAGTGGCATATCACACAGGACATGATGTGCTATATTTTGGACACACAATGTAGAGTTATGATTAACTGTAATTCCCTGGCATCTATGCCTCATTCTGTACTTAGTGATGTTAAGTGCACCAAAAACATCTGCCCTTTAAAATAGTGCATTTGTCTTAAGCTGCAAGGTGTCCTGTTTGGACTATGGTTAGAAGCCGCAGGGGAGATGGATGTTCATGAAGGCAACAGATCTCGCAGGTATGGTTGGACTGAAATGGCAGGATCCTGGTCAGCGCTGAGCTAACTGCTTTCTCCATGAATGGCTTGGACCACCACTGCGCAGTTGTCCCCGCTGTGCAATAATACTCAGTTACAGGACAGTGTCCTGTAACCTTGCTACTTATCTCAAAATCAGCCCCTTCTGAGATAAAGCATACAGTCCTAATGCTTGGAGACTTTAGTTCCATCACTGCTCAGTAGTTTGTAACAGAATTCATTGTAAGTTTTGCCAGATATCTTCATGCATTGAGGATCTGAAAACCTTGGGATGTGAACTGTTTGAGGAAGGAGTCCAGGAGGTTGTCTCAGAAACTTTGGCTTCTAGGCAATCAGGGAGGTGGTGGATCTGAATGACTTTGTTGTGGAGAGATGCTGGGTTTTGTGCCCCACAACACCAAATTTTGAGTCCATTTGAGGTTGTGCCATTACTTTCAGCTCAGCTTGTAATGTTAGCAGTCCACATCCACAGAGCCAGACCTATGATTGTCATGAAGAACCATCACAACTTCATTGCTGTTGATAGCCCCAAGCCTACCTTCAGCCACTCCTTTGACCAGAGTCAGCCCACTCATGAGGCCAATTTTAATGGTTGCAGCAAGGCAGCCCACCACCATGTTCAACCGTTCCCAAGATTCCCAATATTAGAAAAGGAATAGAAGTGGAAAACAAAACAAAAGTGTGGAAGGGAGGACAGCAGTGGACTAGAGTCTTTGGAGTCATGAAGATCCTATAACTGGGTAAGGAGATCAGCATTTAGCATATTCCTTAGGCATGTGAAGGTCTTCGGCTTGCCCTGGCCCTTCAAGCCCATCAGGCTATACAGTGGCGCCTCATGTAAAGAACGCCTCGTGTAAAGTATGTTTCACATAACAAACAAAAATTTCTTTAGGATTCTGCTTCACATAACAAACTGTGCTTCACGTAAAGAACACATTCGTTGGCAGTTGGGGCAGACGTGCTGGCCGGCTGTTTAAAAAGCGTCAGGGCTGCCTAGCGCACTTGCCCATAGTGAAAGCAACACTTCCATGCTGTTCCTCCTGTGGCCAGATATCCGCTGGGCAGAGGGAGAGAAGAGCAGTGGAGAAGAGGGAGGCAGCTCAGGGCTAGCCAGAAGGGACCAGGGGAGAGAGGCTAGGACGGAGAGAAGGAAAAACGTGGGGAGACACTTTGAAGGTATTTTGGATTGCAGCTTCCAAACATGTCTACCCAGAAGTAAGCCCCATTGTGTTAAATGGGTCTTACTCCCAGGAAAGTGTCTTTAGGACTGCAGCCTAAGTAGACTTCATAAGATCATGCACATTGAAAGCATGTTTTGAATTCAATCCCAATATTCTGTCATCATTTTTGCATCCAGTTAATATTTTTATATGAATATTTTTGTGGTTTTGGAACCAATCATCTGAGTTTCCATTATTTCCTATGGGAAAATCTGCTTCACATAAAGAATGTTTCATGTAACAAACATGCCTCCCGAACGAATTAATTTTGTTACTTGAGGCATCACTGTAACTTGAGACCATCTGGACTTGGGCTGTATTTATTCTATGATCTGTACAGAACCTCACATGCTCTTGGCTCTGAATAACTGTTGGAAGTGTAGCAATGATGGCAGCAGTAGATATAATGGTAGCTGTGGGGCAAGAGACGGGTCATAGTACCGGAGCAAGAGAACTAGCTGCACATATGCCACTGTAGACCCCACACTGGAAGCAGCTGTGACCTCCTGTGCTTCAGCAGCAGCTTGTGAAACGAGGTTAACTAAATTTAAGCCATTCTGCCTGAATAAATACAACCGCAACTCTCATGGCCTCGAGGTGCCAAGTTTCTGCTAGTATTGCCTATAATAAACAATGCAAACTATGGATAGCATTGCCTGGGTAGCATACCAAGCACTTTCAGATGGCCATACATTTTTAATGCCAATAAAGCCCCCTTCTAAGTTTGTGCTTTACTCTTTTTCCAGTCTGATTCTTGAGGAATAAAAGATGTATTCAATATATATTATTTATGAATTTGCTTCCAATCTTTTAACCAAGTTATCCCTTAGGCAAAGAGCGCTTTCACCAATTGTATTGCAGCGAGGCATGAACATTGGAAACATGGCACCAAATAGTAACTTATTGACATTCTCCAACGTAGGCAAGCGTTAGCATGACTGCCAACTTTATTTAAATCAAAAGTCACATGCTTAAACCTAGAAAAAGAAACAGCTGTTGGTTAACTTAAAATATCTCTGTATGTTTGCAGCTTATTTTATATACATCTGTGGGTGCTATCAAACATTGCCCAATTATTTGAAATGGGTGGGTGGGTTTCCTGGATTAATTTTGAAAAGATTGCATCTTCCTAAGGCCAGTTTCAGGGGCCACATAGTTTGATAGCTGCCAAGGATTCCATTGATCCCTGAAAAACTACCTCGGTACCCACAATCTACGAGTGGTAGTATGAGAGTAACTCTCAAGGCCAATCCAAGTAAAGAGAAATGCATAGAAAGCAATTTTCAGAAGGCCCCTGAGACCTGGAGCTGACCTTTATGTTGTTCCTCAGTATTAATATGGCAGTCTAAATAGGAATGCTGGATGGTGGCCTATAAATTAGTGAATCCTAGGTGCTCAAGAGATCCTCAGGCTCTTTTGTGAACCCTGAGTTCATTCAAGTGTAGGATGAAAAAAAAGCTCTCCAAAAAAACTAAGGTTAAACTAAGCTCTGATCACAAATAGGGAACAGAAAGGATGTGGTTTGCATTTCTAGGGTGTGCTTGGTTTGATGTGAAGAGCAGAAAGAATGAGAAAAATCAGGTCCAGGAAAAACAAGAGTTCGGCTCTGCCACTCACCCTAACCACGCACCATCTCTGACACCTGCGCAGTACTTTTCTGAAGCCTTTTGGCTTCGGGGGAGACTGTGCAGGTGTCAGAGTTGGTGCCTGTGCAGTACTCTTTCTGAAGCCATTCGGGCTGCCGCTCTGCCTCCTGAGTGAGGCCGAATGGCTGTGCGGAGGAGCGGACTTTCTCTGCTCTAAGGAAGTCTCCTCTGAAGCTGTTCGGCATGCTCAGTGTGTTTCTGCGCAGTGCATCTCAGATGGCCGTTCAGGCCAGCTCCTCAGACAAGTGTCAGCTTCTGGCTGATTCTCCGCCTTGGAGCAGGCCTGAATGCTCCAGGTTCCAGGCCTGACGCTCGGGGCCTGCCAAAGGACAGTCAAACTCCTCCGGCACATCACCCCATACGGAGCGCATCACCCAATGCAGCCCACACCAGCCGCACCAGTCTGGTGACGCCACTGGGTGCCTGCCTTATAAGGAGTCCCTAATGAGATGCCAGTACATTCTACAGTGAATACAAGGGGCTTCTTGGAGTGGCCTGCTGTATCCTGAGGTTTGTGGGCAGCCGTAGTTTGTTCCATATCCTGAGGTTGAGAAGCAGGGGTTGCAGCTAGGCTGGCCAAGAACTCAGATTTTTGGTCAGCACTGCCATTCTTACTCGGGCCTTATCATGGACCCCTATGGGTCTACTCATTACTATACCTGCTCCTGAGGTGGTATAACTCTGAGGGCTGGAAGAAGGCATTTCTGCCTTGGAAACAGGCTCTGGATTCAGAGTAACTGCTCTGCCCTAGGCAATGCTAAACATGCCCTCAACTTGCCTCTCCTGAGCTGCTTAGGCTGCCCCAGTTAGGGCAGAGCAGGTCCACCTCTCTTAGGGCACCCTATGTTGCCTTGCTCTGCCCTAAGCCTCTTCCAGAGTAACTGGGCTGGAGCATCTTGCAGTTGCTCCAACCTAGTGTTAGATAGGGCAACCTAAGGGCTCTTATGTGGACAGATTAGTTGCTCTGGATTGTCCTGATAATTTAAAAAGATGCAGATGAAACAGTCACTAAATAGCAAACGAGCACTAGAAAAGATGGACATTTATAAACCAGTCATATTCAGATACCACATTGATGTGGAATAGATGCAAGTGCGACATTCGCCATAGCTTAAGCCCATTCTACCAATGCCATATTAATGCTGGCACAGCAAAGCGAGAATGCCAAGTCTGTCCTGGCAAAGCAATGCTGGTGCTGCCCTTTCCACCAACATCCAACACAAAAAGTGTACATAATATTTGTATATAGTTCTGCTTAAACACAGTGTTTGTCAAGATCAAACTACATCATTGTGTATTTTTCTTACAGCAATGAGGATGGGGGCTTTGGAGTGTGGGGGAATTTCTTCTTCTTCCCTTCTTTCCATCTCACAGTATTGATGAAAATCTTCATCAGTCTATTTATCCAAAGAAGGAAAATGCCATTGGCGATCACCGTTTGCAGTCCATAGCATTCATACCCATTTACTGACGCTTACCCCTTTGGGCAATATAAGGTTTCTGACTACTTGCATGTTTTGCATGCAGAAGTTGCCATGTTCCAGTTCTCACTTTTCCAGCTGAGATCCAGGTCTCATAATAGTCTAAAACTGGCTTGTCCAATACGTGGCCCAGGGGCAGCACGTGGCCCAGGATGCAAATTAATGTAGCCCTCCTGCAAATACTGGCCACCAATGGAAAAGCCAGCTTTGTGGCGGCTTCCAAATTCAAATTTTGCTATGTGCTCTGCTTTTTTCCTGGGTCTGGGCCTGGGCGGGACAAGAGTGAGGCAGGAAAGAAGGAAGCTCCTCCCCTCTCCGCTTCACAGCCACTCAGAGCACTCCCAGGCAGCCTAGAAAAAGCAGCCTTCAGGAGTGCACTCCTCATGGGCCATCCGTGCTGCCACCCATGGACCTCGCAGTGCCAGCTGCCTGCCTGCTGCAGGTCCCACAAGCCACCCGTCACCTGCAAGCTGCATGTCACCTTCAAGCCGCCCACCCACAGCCTCCTCCACTGACCTCCAGGTAAAGAGGAGCAGGAGGAGAAGTAAAACTAAGGAAAATAGCAGGAGGAGGAGAAGTAAAACTAAACAAAGTAGTCTGAGAGCCCAATCCTATGCATGGCTACTCAGAAGAAAACCCCATTATAATCAATGAGACTTACTCCAAATTAAGGTAAGCTGCCTTGGAGAGGATCGCAGCCCATCCTATGCAGCATACCTACTCAGAGGTAAGCCCAATTAAATTCAGTAGGGCTAACTCCCAAGTAAAGGTGCTTATGGTTGCAGTCTGAGAGGCCAATCCTATGCATGCGTATGTTTTCTATGGTTTTTTGGATGATCAGCTATGGTTATGTGAGGCCCATCATATATTGTATGTGTGGCCCAAACCAACTTGTCTTCTTCCAATGCGGCCCAGGGAAGCTAAAAGGTTGGACATCCCTGGTGTAAAGATACTAATGAACAGTGTTGGACAGTCCAACACGGGCGGTGCCTTTTAACTGTGGGGATCTATTCTTGAACCTTCCATGGATGTAGAAAATTGTGGATGATAGATCAGCACTTTTCATCCTACCTTGGGTCCAAACACGATTTTAACCCCATCTGGGCATCTGGAGCCTTCCTGAGTTTCGGAGAGGCTATGTGTGTTGTGCACAGTCTCTCCATGCCTCAGAAAAATCTCCCAGATATGGACTGAATAAGATTCTGGTTGCCTCTGGAAGGTCTGCAAGGGAAAGGAGTGATCGGAGGTCCAGCATGGGAGGTCCAGCATCCACAGTAAGACAAATCTGAGGATGCTGGATCTGCATATAAAGATGCCCCACCTGTAGTCTGATTCAGAATAAGGCAGTTTCATAAACCAGCTATGTCTATCAGTGTTAACGAAGTGTGAGCTTCATCTTGCACTCAGATATTCTGATAGCTGACCCACCAGGGCACTGTGATGCATCATCTCCAGGCTTCCTGGCAGATAGTCAACATATTTCTTTTTCTACCATCTGCTCAGACATAAAATGTATTCTGGTTGGGCATTACAAAAAAGAACGTGACTGGATGATGAGCAGTTTTACAACAGAGATGACAAATATCTCCATCTATAAAACGAAGAATGGCTGAGCAAAAGGCTCTTAGCAGAAGGTATAAAACTAGCTGCAGATTTGATGTTGCTCTGTACACCTCATGTCTGGGTTTGACTGATCGAGGCTGAGAATAAAATAAGCATGTATGAGAGAAAGGGGGAGAGAGTGCAAGCACATTTAAATTGCTATTAAGGTTGGGGAAGTTCTATAATTTAGTAAGCAAACAATATCTTTGCTATGTTAAATTTTTGCAGAAAATAATGCAGCAGCAGAAGGCCATCGTCTGATTAGGCATATCACTAGCAATAAATTGGTGGAAGCAGAATAGAAGTAAAGAGGTTTTTAAGAATAAAAGAAGTTTTTAGAAGTAAAAACTGATAACTAAAAGTTTGGTTTGCATTGGATGTACCAACACAACATTCTGAATTCTTGTGAACTGAGTTCAGACTCAGATGTGACCAGCTCCTCTCTCTCCAAGCAAGTGACTGCTGCCATGACAGGTTGATGTCTGAAGTGGTCAAAGATCTAGGCTGCAATCCTGATCATACTTTCCTGGGAGTAAGTACTATTGAACACAATGGGACTTACTTCTGAGAAGACATGCTTAGGATTGCAGTGCTAGTAGCCTAAAATGTTGAACAGAAATAGTGTTAACATATGGCACAAGCATCCATCACTCCTGAGCACTGAGGCTTTCCCCTTCCCTCTGTCCAACACAAATTTCACAGTTTTAGCATTCTAGTGATTCATTGGATTTACCAAATTTTTTTCTAATGCTTGCAGTTAGCATTATTGCCAAGTTTAAGAATCTCTAACGATCAGGAAATTTATTAATCTCTTGGTGATGCAAAGATTTTTTTAAAGGTTAAAAAAACCCTATGGCTGTTTATTTGCTAAAATTTAAGATGAACTCAGTTTTTGCTTAAACATTAAGCAGATAGTTTTCTTTAGCTTCAACCAATTTTCCACCTCATCTACCTTTTACTCTTAAACTTGTGTCCAAGATTATTTTTGAAATAATATTCTGGAAGTTAATGTTGCTTTTTGACTCCCAAAAAAAAGAGTTGGTGAATTAATTGAGCAACTTAGAGCAAGTGACCACATGCCTTTTCACCAGGCCGGCACAGCCCCCAAGTAAGTGGGTATCAGCACTTTTATCTTAGCAGCGGTGTGATCCTGGAAATGCCTTTGCTGCTACTGTTATGTTGCCACCCCTTTCTTATAGAGATGTCACAACACCCTAGTTTAGGAACCTCTGGTATAGCATTATAGGTTGAAAAACCCTCCATGTCCATGCCATGTCCAGATTGGGGCCCCAATCAATTATCAGATTAAAAAAACTCTTCTTGACTTGATGTGTTTAATGTCGCAAAGGAAAGACAAGGATTAAATACAGTGAGTGTAACCTAGCTGGCCAGTGGAACAGGAGTTGGCAGTTACAACCAAGATTTTGGTTAACCCATGTCTGCCCATCCTACAGGAGTACACATTTGATCCCTGTTGCACATATGCAACATTAGGCAGAAATGGTTTAACCAAGTTTGCTGCACAACCAAGTCCCAGATAACAAGCCTTTCACTGTATTATGAATCCATTCTAGAGACAAACGCTTAAATTCTGTGACTATGTGGATTGAATGGTCCTCACAAAGATCGGTCATGTCTGAAATGTAGATGTTCTTGAGATAAATAGGCATGTCACTACAACTTTCAGTGTTCTTTTGTTGTTGTTTTTGGAGAGGAAAGGATGCTTTTTTAAACTTCTAAAGCTTTTAACATATGCACTTTTGTTCTGCGTTATCATTTATCTATTTCCTTTAACTACAGAATGAAGTGTTCACACTCTTTGAGAGAAATGGAACAAATTGTTAGGTCGCCCTAACCAAGAATAACAAAACGGCTTGACACTTGATCCTTGCTGTTGAATGCAACATTGCTCCAGCAGAAGATGATAATTTAAATAACCAAGCATTCATGTGGCATCACAATGTGAAGATCCTCTGAAGCAGCTGTAGCGACTCTTAGAGGAGGCCAGCTGCATATACTGATAAAATGGGGACCAGCTGGATGATATTTCCAAAGGTTTTCTTGATT
Organism: Cryptoblepharus egeriae; assembly: GCA_030015325.1. NCBI lineage: Eukaryota > Metazoa > Chordata > Lepidosauria > Squamata > Scincidae > Cryptoblepharus > Cryptoblepharus egeriae. The sequence continues at coordinate 21,736,445 of JAREYC010000002.1, forward strand.
GTTTTAGTAGGCTCTATGGAGTAAGCATTTTAATTTAAAACTGAATGCATGAGTTAAGAGGAAGCCGAAATTAGGGAGAGAGTGATGCTCATATGGAAGAATTTAAAGTCTTTGTTGTAGCAGAAGCATTCAGATGTATCTATCCCTCTTGATCTGAGTGGGTCTTATATTTAAGGCCTGTTTCCTTTCCCTCAACTTGCAATTCTGCCCTGCCCGACGGAAGCAAGGCCCTTCCTTTTTTAATATGCAATCAGTGGTGGGCTCCAGCAGGTTCGCACCTACTCTACAGAACTGGTTGTTAAGAAGAAATAGGATATATAAAGTTTAAAAACAGCCATTTAAAAGTGGCTGCCAGATGGGCATAGAACCTGCCCGATGGGCATCACTGTATGCAGTAATATATAAATGAAAGCAGATTCAAAGAAGTTTAAAACAAAAAAAGCACTATAAGGCTGCAATCCTAAAGACACTTTTCTGGGAGTAAGACCCATTGAACACAATAGGATTTATTTTTTAGTAGATATGGTTGGGATTGTGCTGTAAGGCTCCAATCCTAGGGCAAAATCCAGAGTAACTACAGGGAGTCCTTGCTCCGGTGTAAGAACAACTTACTCTGGATTCCAATATGATTTTCCCATAGGTTTTCACTAGGTGGTACAGTAACTACGGGTGCACATAAAGTCTCTTATGTGCTCCCATAGTTACTCTGTATTTGGGGGCTAATCTCCATTTAGGCTGGTATAAAACCCAGCACAAGTGCCATACTGGCCTGGCTGTGTCACACTTCTGCACCAGTCTTCAGGGGAAAGGTAGGTCAGTGGACAGACATGCTCTTGCCTCCCTACATCACCATGAGAACAGGAAGACCAATGAGTTGTGCTGGCCTAAATTAGGATTGCACCCTAAGAACACAACCCTAATTATGTCTACTCAAAAATAAGCCCCATTGAGCTCAGTGGGCCTTACTCCCAGGAAAGTGTGTTTAGAATTACAGTGGAAGTCACATAAACGCGAACAGGATGATCCAAGGGAAAGCTAAGCCAAAAATCTAGAACTATGATGTGTTGCGCAAGGAGGTGTGGAGAATAGGATGGTAAAAAATCTAATTCATGTTTACTTTTTGGTGATCATTTTATACTTGGGTATACAAATATGCCCATCAATTTTGAATGCTTTGGTCTTGTTTGAACAGATGCTTTACACTGGAAGTGACACAGAAGCAGCCACTGGGAAAGTACTAGGCCGGTTTCCATCAAACATGTAATAATGTAACATAAAAAATAGAATAATGGTAATTAAAAATGAGGAAAAGTAAAAAAATATTCACCTACCAGCGATGGTGAGCAGACATACACACTTACCCAGTCTGCATCACAAATAATTCAGAGTAATCAAATAACCTGTATGCTGTCTACGTCCAGACAGCCAGCAACTTAATCCCGGTTCCTCATGGATTGAGTTTCCCCAGAGCCGTCCCTCTTGTTCCCCTTACCTTAAGATTCCAAAACTCTCATTTCATGACAAAAACTGGAAGTAGTTTCTATCCCCTCTATTTTTTAGCAGTTTATTGGTACAGAAAGGCCAGAAAAGATTGGTTGTGGGCTCTCCAGACCGTCCCCCGGTAAGTTTAAAAAACGCTTAACCTCCAGTAGTGGTGCAGTTGGGGCAGTTACTTTGCCGCCATCTCTGTTATCCACTATGACAGAGATGTCACTGATATAGTTTTCCTGGTTGAGGCACAATAATGCCCTGGTTTGGACACAGTACTTTAGTTCAGTTTAAAACTGAGTTAAGAGATGGGATGGGAACTTGGCACTGTGGCGAGACTCAAGTCCGGAGTCCCTCCACAACTCAGTTTGTGCACAAGTCCTAGCAGGTGCTCTTTGCTGACTTGCCCTCTGAAAATCCATAGTTATTTTTTACTTGAATCTGTTTCTTTTGGGTCATGCTTGCTAAGGCATGGAGTCAGTGACATGCCTGACTTGAGTGAATAAGAGTCAGCAAAAAGCAAATGTTTTGCAATTCAGAGATGCTGACTTGAGTTCCCATGTCTGCTCCACCCTTATCACTTTTAATATTTCCCTAGATGCATCAAAGAAGGCTTTGTGGCAGGGCCTCAGGCTATTCCACCTCTGCAAGAATGCAGAAATCATGGGGAGATTAGTTCTGGGGTTCCTATAGTCTTCTGTGCTTACTCATAAGGACAAAACCCAGTGCCTTAGGAATGCCCACTAAAGCAAGCTATGTATGTATGTGTTTGCGTGTACGTTTGTAGTGCTTTCTTAAGAAAAAAGGGTGCTAGTACTCAACCTAGGTCATCCCCATATGATTAATCCCCACCTGCTGGGAGGGGCAAGTGGGAAAAAGTGCTGGTATGTATATACATATATACAGTAAATACATAATTAGTATTCACAGTGACTACCTTGGAATACTCCTGGCAACTTTATTTGTGTTGAGGTTTGTAAATAATTCTATAATAGTGTATTGTGGGGAAAAAATAAAATTATAGAGAAAAATAGTTATAAATTTTCTGTAAAATACATACATATTCCTTTGGTATTTTCTTTTTGAGCAGGGAAAGTGGTGGTACCAATTAAGGAAGTATAAAGGAGGAGGTGGGTTTGTGGGTGGCTGTTGATCTATTCATTTGAGCAGAAGAAATAGGAATAGTATTTTACTGTATGCTTTTTCACTGTTTAAAATTATTAGTCTCCGGGATGTATGAGGTCAAAAGAGTTAAAAGAGGAGGAGGATCCAAGAGAAAACGCATATTTTTTTAGAATATTGTATTCCACCCTCAACTGATGAGATAGGAAAGATACAAACTCAATTGCATACAGTGAAGTGCAATCATAAATAGTGCACATGTTAGTGAATAAGTGTTCTTCAACCAGTGTTTTGGGTACTACCTGGACATTTACAGGTACCCAGTGGTACTTGAGATGATGTCTGGTAGCACTCGCAGGACCCCTAGACACCTGCAGCCCACATGTGAAACCAGGAACATGACACAAGAAACAACAGGAGCTTGGTTTCCACACTCCCCACTGGTGAGAAATAACTCGGATTGGTGGAGGGACAGACAGAGATTGATGATGGAGTCTCCTCATGGATTGTCATCACAACTGATGCCAGTCTCTTAAATTGGCAAGTACATATACAGAGGAATTTACTCAGAGGACATGGCTTGTGAAGGATAGGCCACATCATATCACCTTTCTTGAGCTCATGGCCATTTGTATGGAAGAGAATTATGCAAACCTAATTTTTCATTATCTTTTCATGACTGCAAACCTAATCCCTATTTAGGCCATCCTAAATTCTGACATAAGTTCTGTGCTGAACATGGGGTGTCACAAAAGTGCAGTAAAATACTTCTGCCCCACTTCCGGATGGGTTAGGCCAGTGCAGAGGAATATGCCGACCTCCTCACACCGTCTCAGAAAGATAGACCAGGTGAGTTAGGCTGGCCTAAATTTCTTAGGATTGCACCCTATGTTACTATCTACTATAACCCACCTCTTTTAGTTTATAAATAGCAGACAGATTGCTACTTTGTTATGTAAATTCTTGGGTTTTACATGCTTTTTGGAGCTGCAAATTTTTGTTACTGCTCAAGAAAATAGATGCAACAGGACACCATTTTCAGTCCTGCAATTTAAAAAAAAAAAAACTTTCATTCTTGCCTTTTCAAAATGTGCAAGACTATTCTTTAAGGACAAAGAAACTGCAACTGCTGTCTCCCTTGGAAATGTTTTCCTTTTTCTTCCCTATTCTCAGTGAAATAGCTGTTCTCATACCTGGTCTTTCCCTTTTTTTAAGAAATTGGACAGGTTATGGTGACACTAAACACAGAGCCATGTAAGTCTCCCCCCTCCCCAATAAATATTGAGAACTCGTTGTATAGCTGATGGCAGTTTTTAGAAGATAGGCTTCATCCTGATAAAATGTTACCCCCTGGTGTGCAATTTTTCCAGCTGAGCTGTTGGTGGTATTGAGAGATGTTGCACACTGCTGCTTAAGTAAGTAGGCTGCATGCTGTAAGAGGGGAGAAGAGTCATATTTTTCTGAAAAGCAAGCAAACAAGTACCAAGTTCCAGAATCGTTCTGAATAGACTTCCAGGTTTCTGTCTTTCCTTAGCTGTAGGAAGTGTATTCTGTCAATCAAATCTTGGGACTGTTCATTCAAAACTTCAGTTTTTCATTTTTTTGACAAATAAATTTCCCTATTTCTGCTGTGCCTTAGTATTTATTTGATCAAAATGGTTCAAAAGGTAGTTCATCTGTGTATTTTTGTAAGGCAGTTGTATCCCTCTCTATCACGGTTCATCTTTCTAGGAAGGCTTCTGATTTTGTATCAGTAATGTGTTATTTTAGTCACTTGTAATGCTGGCCCCTCTGCTACCCTGGACCAGGACTGCATGGTGCTGTCCCAACCCTACCATATACCACCCCTCCCTTTTTTGGTTTGGTTTTCTTTCCCCTTTCAAATGTATGTATCTCATGGAATTGCATCCCATGTGTAGAGCTTCATCTTGGGTCATTGATGGGTTTCTCTTATTTACTAGCATGGAAAAACTCTGATAAACCTTTTAAGTGAATTGCTGGAGTTGGCACTTGATTGAACAGAGGGAGTTGAGATACCCCAAGGAACCTTTGGAAGGGTTGAGTAAAATTATACCTGAAGACCCTGTAATCTCCCTCCTTCTGTCCGTAACAGCCTTGGAGATAGACAAAGTCAGCATAGAGGTTAGGAATTTGCTATATAAAAGCTGACTCTTACTATCACCTTATTAATTCCTTACTGTATCATAATTATAGTATTGAGTCTCAGAGCAAGTAGTTGCTTGGGTTAATTTTAAGTTTAAAAATCCATTTTTTTCCATAGGCAGTTGGGTTTCCATTTTCTGGTCAATTGGCCATAGAATGGAGATATTTCACTGCTGTTTGTTTCATTGCATTCAATATTATTACCTTTTCAATGATATATAACATGATGGTATTATTATACATATCCCACTTTTCACAGTTTTGTCCGCTAGTATCAAACTCAGTTTGTTGCCCCCTAAAGCTTGTTACCCCTTGTACCTCCTTAACTACGCCACTGTTTTATAGTATCCTTCTCTTATTTATGAAGTTGCTTCTAGCATCATCTCTGATACATGAGGTCAACTCTAAGTGCTCGCCCACCTCCTATAAGAACAGTTAAGCAGTGCAGTTTTGCTACAGGCACAGGGTCCTGCTACAGGCAGGGGGTTGGACTAGATGACCTACTGAGTCACTTCCAACTCTGTGATTCTTTGATTCTATGATTGCCTGGCACCAGTTTCTACTATCTAGATACAGCTTCCATTCCTATAGAAATAAATTTAAGCATATGTACCCCAACTCCACTTGTCAGTATTACTGCAAAAACTGCATCTCTTGACTACTCCAGTCATTCACTTTGGCTGTGAGTCTTTTGAGAACGGATGGTAGCCACCTGCCACACCAGAAGTTTCTGATGATATTCTGTGTGAAACTGTGATACAGTGACTCATTCCACACACTTACAGGATGTCAGAACTTAACATGAAAAAGGCCTCCCTGAAAATATATTAAATGTGTTCAGTGGCTTTTAAAACCATTTTAGCATAACCTGCAAAATAATTGTAACCTTCTCTTTGGCATTGCTAGTTAATATCTCATGTTAAATACTTTTCCTAATGCTGTGATGGTGAATTAAGTTAATTCATCACTGCAGAAGCTCTCACTCAGGATGATGTATTATTTGAAGTGGAATTAGCTAGAAGGATCAATGCATGCCCATTATTCTATTTAATATAATCATTTGAAAACCCATTAAGGGTTTTTTTTTCCCGTCTGTCCTTTGCAAACACAATCCAGTCCATAAAACAATGAGCATTTCTGAAGGAAAACACTGGCATAACGGTATGACCCGGGCACCTCACGGCCTTTCTCTCACACTGAATGTGTTCCTTGCTCAGGACACTGAATGAGCTGAAGAATTCCACATTAGGTGCTATGGCATGTGCCTTTGAGGCATCGAACCTGAAACTTGTGGATTTATCTGTGGGTTAATTTCCAGTGTGGTGTGTGTGGGGTGGGAAGACAATGTTAGCCGAGGTCATGGCATTATTTTTGGGGGGAGGGGGAATATGTTTCACCCTAAGGCTCAATGTCCAATTGTGCCTATTTCTTTTATTTCCTTGCTTCACAAAAGAAGGTTAATTTAATTCATCGTTTTGTTCTTTGGTAACACTAGGGAGAAATTTCTGTAACTCTCTGCCCTTTTTATTGTCACTACCAATTGAGTTTCTGAATTCGGGTTTAGCTTAGATTGGAATAATGCAAAAGCAGGTGATACTGTCGTTTTTAACTAGTATGTGTTCTACTGCAAAACATTACAAGTTAGCTCTATGGAAAGGGTAATTCCATACTAGACTTTTTTTCTTAATTGATGAGATTGATTTCTGATAATACAAGGAAAAACCTTCACAACTGCTTCAGTTTTTGCATATGTGTTAACAAAAAAGCTTGTTAAATCATTTGCACACCACATTGGGGTGGTTATAAAATAAATAAGGGTGACCGAGCCATGACTCATGAGTCATATTCAGCATTTTGACATGTACAGCTCTCACAAATATGTTGCCTGCGTTCCTTTTTGATAAAACTATTAATATGAAAGATAAGTTAAACTTTATAATTATTAACCTGGGAATAAACTGAGAGTCCACTAGATTAAAAACATTAGTGCTTTTTACACGCCAGCAATGTCTGTTCTAGTGGCTTCTGCTGGTGTTCTTTTTGCACTTTAGATTGTGAGCTCTTTTGGGACAGGGACCCATTAGCTATTAATTAACTATTAATTTTTTTTCATTTTCTTGTAAACCGCTTTGTGAACTTTTCAGTTGAAAAGCGGTATATAAATACTGTAGATAGATAGATAGTGATAGTGATAGTGATAGTGATAGATAGATAGGATCTAAATGCTTCTTAAATATTTCCGCTCTGAAACATCTCTCTTGTAGTTCCCAAACATATGAAGCTTATCATATTTGGCTCTTACATTAAGCAGTTTGGCCACCCCCAGACATAGGAATAGACATACTTTAAAACTGGCCCACAGTGTTTCTTTGAAACATGCTAAGGGGAGCATCCGTGAGCCACTGCCAAATTCTTCAGCAGTAATTTTACATCAAACCTAGTTGAGAACCTAGCTGTGTTAAGGGTGTAACCAGTAGTAATTCCAGCAGTGAACCACCAGTACAATAAATTATGAAAGATATATTTTACCTAGAGAAGTGATGAAAGTCTGCAGGTAAAGTCTTTTTTGCTGCTGTGCAGTCACAGAGATTGAATCTGCACCTGTGCAGAGCAGCATTTTTGAAACTTCTAGCACTTCTAGACCATCCTATATCCTGCCCTTGAATGGAAAATCTCTATTCTATACCGTTATCCTATGGATACAAAAATATCTGGATTCACAATTTCCTTCAAAAGGGAGAAGCAGGTTCTTGGTAATGAACCTGTCCTGGCAGAGAGCTGCAGACCACTGTGTAGGGCTTCTGTCCAGTCACTTAATCCCAGTTTAGGGTATAGATTGCGGCATTCTCAGCAGCACTTGCGGTCTCTCCCACTTTACATGCGTAGCATCCTTGGCCTGATCAGAAAAACATGAGCTTTCTGGCAAATATATTTGATCTGCAGTTGATTGAATCCATAGTTTTGGAACCTACAGATACAGTGGGCTCTACAACAAGAGTGGGAGGATTCCTGTTTCCTTACTTGCTTTTCAACTGCAATTTCAGCTTCTGCTTCTTCAGTGAATGAATACACTCAAAAGTACAGCTGAAGTTCTTTTCTGCAGAAGTTCATAGAACAATTGTGTGACAATGTACCATATATGTCCTTCCAGCATATGTGCATCTCAATTTACAACCATCTTGATGTTGTCAAAATGAATGCTTAGGTGTAATAAAAGTGAATTTATGCACAGTAAATGTAGAGATTATGTTCAGTTCCTTGTTTTCAGGCATTAGTGGGTAGGTTCTTTTAGCCTATATGTTTTAATTGTTTTTATTGCATTGAACTATTAATGTTTTTAATTATGTTTTATGTCTGCCGCCTTGAGTCGGGCTAAATAGCCCGAGAAAGGCAGGATATAAATTTTTAAAATAAATAAATAAATAGGTGGAAAGTGATATTTGGAGCTGAATTTTAAGAATCACTGTGTGGAGGCTACTAAAACTTACTTTGCAATATGAGGGATCTTTTTACCAGCAGATTCACCTCACTGTGGATCCCCAAGCACTGGATCAAACCCTGCAGATTTCTCAAACGTGACCGGAACCTTGTTCTGGTTGTGTCTGGGATATTCTTTTCCACAAAGCAGGGACAGGGCCAGTATATGAGCACAATCCCCCCACCCCAAATCGGGACTGTGCCTGTTTTTCGGGAGATTTGGGAACCCTGGTCTGGGAGGTCTTCTGAGCCTTGGAGAGGCTATAGGCAGCCTCTTTTTCTGCAAAAACTGGAATTCCTCCATAAAAGCCTTTTATTTAGCATTTGCCTTGTATGGTGGCAGGTCTGCTATTCCGGATTGCTGTTGCCCTTTCTTCAAGTTCTGGGCTTGGTCTGGGTGCAGGCAGGTGGTTCTCATGTCACCATGCAGTGTGTGTCAAGCCAGCGCTGTTTCGGCTGACCCGTCAGTCATTTGCCATTGATTTTATGATTGCCTGGCACCAGTTTCTACTATCTAGATACAGCTTCCATTCCTATGGAAATAAAGCGTCACAGAAGCGTCTTTGCTATTGTGTTATCATTGGCATGCAGAACATTGCCGTACCACTGGAGACAAGCTTCTCTCATCTTGTCAGTGATTGAAGCAACACCATAACCCTGCTGGATGTCATCATTGCGGAGGTGGTCAAATGAGTGATACCGTTGGACGACCTCAGCATCTTTGTCTTATTAAGGTGACATTCAGTTTCTTAACTCTTCAAAAAACAGTCCTGGTGATGCACAGCAGATTGCAGAACATGTTCTGTGCTTAAATCACAGCCCCAAAAGCCTTGAAGCAATCTTAATTGCTGAATTGCAAATAATAAATATCTTTGGCATGGTTTTTAACTTCTCAGCTATGCTGCGAAGGGAGCTGTTATTTCAGCCACAGCTCAGTTCAGTCTTGGACTTTTCTCCTTGACAGCACTTGAAAGGGTTGGGAAAATGTCTAGTAAGTCCAGGGTTCTCATAGCATGAGTGTTAGTTCCACAGTACTGCAAAAGCATGTGGCTTCAGCCAATTCTTGGCATGCTGGTTGTCTTGGCTGTTGTACTTAACAGATGGGTGAGTCTTGAAAGATGGAAGATAATTGGTTCCAAGTCAGGGTCCAAATGGTGCATAGGAAAAGAGTAAATTATAATTCACTTCTGTGAAGGAAAGCTCAAGTAAAACATTATAAAAGTATAGCCATTTATTTTCTGGTGCAAAATGTGTGCTATTTCATATTTCAATAAACTAGGCAATGGTGTACTACTTTCTCTTTGGAAATGCATTCTAATACTGTACTGGAGTCGTTTAATGAGCTTGAAAGCAATTGCTGCAAATTTATGATTGTATGAAAGCTGCCAGGATCTTTTGGGCGGGAACTGAAAGAAGTGTGTATTTCATGTCAACTTGTGAAAAACAGAGTTTTATCGCAAACTATGGCCATGCTGAAACTAAGCAATAGTGTTCTCAGAACTTGGAGAAATTGGAGGACATTGTGGCTCCACAGCTATGAATTTATTAGCAGGATTCACATTGACCAACCTGCCCAGTAAATACTCAGCAGCCATTCAGAAAGTGGCAATGTTTCTTCTTTATAACCTAGAGTTCCAAAGTTCCACTATTCCTACTGATCACAGGGATCACCTTATGAGGATTGCAATGGCCCCTTTTGTAGGTGTCTGTTATTGCCCTGATGCCACATGCTGATGGTGACATTGGCTCTATCATCACCATATGCTGATGGTGATATTGGCTCTATCATCTGTGAAGTTTCTTTGTCAGTCTGAAATGTCTACAGCCTTTGCTCCTTTTCTTACGGATCCATTCACTGGAAAAGGGCAAGGAAGCCAATATTAGGGAAGTTATTACACCTTTAGCAAAGATGGAGAATCATCTCTCTCTCTCTCTCTCTCTCTCTCTCTCTCTCTCTCTCTCTCTCTCTCTCTCTCTCTCTCTCTCTCTCTCTCTTTCTCTCTCTCTCTCTCTCTCGTGTGTGTGTGTGTGTGTGAGAGAGAAAGAGAGAGAGAGAATCTCAATAGCCCGATTCTCTTCTGGCTGGCACTGGAAGTAACTCAAGATCTGTTTTGTAGTTATAAATGCCATTTCCCTTTATGTAGCTGAGTTATTGGAAGGATAAATTCTCTTGTAACTCTTCTTTTTTTAAAAAAGAGGATATGATAATATTCCACCCTTTGGAAGATGATATAACTTGGAAGAACACCATGTTTCAGTCAAGTAGAGATCAGCAGTGTGTTTCATGCCAGAGGATGGCCTCTAGCTGAAGCTCACTTGATACATACCAGAAGCCATACTTCATGCACCATTCTTCACAGAGGTGAGGACATAGAGGAACATGAACTGAACCCCCTGGTGGGCAAATCCAGCCCACCAATTACTGGTGATTTTTCCTTGGAAGGTGAAAAAAATGGCTTGTCTAAGGCATTTCCTGCTTTAAAAACCTTTTTTGTTTTTCAACCGTAGAACATTTAGCCCTTGAGTGAGAGACCTGTGATTTTAAACCCAGTGGGGCAGCCAATGAATTAGAGATATCTCTCTCCATGTTGCAGTTACTCAGATTAAAACAAAGTGTTTGTGTGCCTTGTAATATAGCAAATAGACTTTGCTATAAGCTTACCCTACTTTTTGAGATTCCGCAATAATCCTTCTAAAATCTTACATTGTATCTACAATTAAAGCGTATATGTTAAACTTATAATAATGTGCTTATGGGCACAAATCCAGAGTAAGGGCAGTGCCCTAGCTGGGCAGTTCCAACAATTCTGAATCCAGAGCAGAGAGTTATGCTGGTTCCAGAGAGTAAGGAAGCCTTGGCTGCCCTAACTATGCTCAGTAGGCACCAAGTTAGTGACACCTGGGGAGGACTTGCTCCCGAGGAGACCTCCCTCAGATCACACTGAATAAGGAAATGAACTCTGATTTTTGGTCAACACTGCCATTCTTACTCTTCCTTATCATGGACCCCTATGAGTCTACTCACTGTTGTACCTGCTCCTGCAGTGGTATAACTCTGAGGAGCTGGAAGAGAGCATTTCTGCCCTGGAAACAGGCTCTGGATACAGAGTAACTACTCAGCCCTAGGCAATTCTAAACATGCCCTCAACATGCCTCTTCTGAACTGCCTAGGGCAGCCACCTGTCTTGGGGCAGTCTATGATGCCTTAGGCTGCCCCAAGCCTATTCCAGAGTAACTAGGGTGGCCCATCTTGCAAATGGGCCAGCCCATAGATAGGGTAGCCCAAGTGCACTTCTGGATTGTACCCTGAGTTGCAAATGGTAAATTGTATACTGGTGATAACAAGCACACTAAACCCTAGTCCTTCACTCTGCCTAGGACAGTTTGTCCTCTTTGGAGCAGAAACTGTATAGTGTTAAGTTGTAAACGGATTTTACTGGTTTGATTTAACTTTGTACCCTTTATCCTATGGTGAGAAAATTATATTAGCATTGGAAATAGCATAATGGTACTCTTAACCTGTAAGACTACAGTATGTTGATTTTTTTTTCCTGCTATGGTAGTGTATTCAGGTTACTCATATGGTGGAATATAGAATATGATATGGAATTGAGTATGGTAGTTACTTATTTGTCCTTGTCAAAGAGGATTTCAAATGCTGTTTAATCATAAAGGTTATGATATTATGGCTGCAATCCTAAAGACATTTTCCTGGGAGTAAGACCCATTGAACACAATGGGGCTTACTTTTGAGTAGACATGTTTAGGATTGTGCTCTATGTTACCCTCTTTCCTAAGGGTTTTTCCCTTTTCCTTTAAAATATTACATTTGGATTATAGTGAATGACTAGATGTAGACTACATCTGCTGACCAAGAAATAATGCTGACAGTAGGAGTAACCATGCTGTCCAGTATCACAATCCTAACCCCTGGTTCGGCAGCACAAGTCCTTTTCTGGCCTGAGGTTGTTGCAAAACTGCCTTAAGGCATTCCGGGGATATCACTCCTGGGGTGATCAAGCCATTGTGCAGACATGCACAGGCCTCCGCGTGTCACAGCAGGAACAGCAAGATGAGTGTGTTGTACTGGTTTAAATTGGTTAGGATTTCACCCTATGTGTATCAAGCATGTGGCCACTAACTTGCACAGCATTCACAGCAACCATCAGTACACATGAAGACAATTTGATAGTCCAAGACAAGGACAATAGTGATAGTTTGATGAGACCTTGGTGAGGGTGCACTGCAGTCCAAGGTTTCTATCCTGTTTCTGAGAGCCTTGTTGAAGGAGCCTTAAAAGTCTACTATGGGAATGACATTCCCAGCAGTTGGGCATACCTGGGGCAACACTGGAAACTACACCAGTGGCTATCTGTTTCCACCACCAGAAAAACCTTGGACTTGGTAAATAAACTGTTATGCAAGCACAACAGAGACCACAAATTAGCCCACAAATTCCATAATGCACCTGAAACTGTCCTTTCGTTGAATGAATAACAGCATCTCCTTAAATGAAAAATTCATGACAACATCACTGCCTGCTGTAAATTGACAATAAACATTTGCAATATCATATATAAGTAATCTACAAAATTTAAATGTGATTTTTGGGGGGGGCTGTAAATTTGCCACATTGCCAGTCCTAGACAGTTGCAGTTTATTCTCTGCGCTTCCTGCAGTACATGATGGTGAAGACTGAAAGCCTGGTATAGAAAGACATAATGAAAAGCAGATATTTACCCTACAAGTGTAAAAGATAAAATAAAGATGAAATAAATTTTAAAAAATTATTCTGCTTAGACCCACACTTTTTATATAATTCAACAGAATTCCATTTATTTCAACTGTGCTTCAGGTTTTATGCCCTTTGAGTTTCATATTTAGCAAAAAGTGACTGTTTGATGGCTTCATATTTCTGAAAGTATCCAAGACATTTTTGCCTGTAGCAGGGAAAGAAGAATGTGCAGAGCTTATGAAGATATTATGAAGATATTCCTAATATTGTAAAGCAATCTGAATATTTATTGTGATTCAGCTTCTTTGCTCTTTTTGTGGTGTAATCCTAACTGTACTTGTTTAAGATCTGTTTTAAATGTACAAAAGGAGTCACTTGCCTAGATAGCATCTTCCATCCTTTCCTAGAAGAATATATTGTGATTCTTCTGTCCGATGCCAGAACAGATTTAACCAATCATGTTTCCTTTACATGTAGGTCAATCAGAGGGACAACCCAGCACTGGAGCCTATTATCCATGGGCTGAAGGGTGTCGTACATCATGGTAAGTAGCTACTTTAAAGTTGCCTTGTGCTGGTAAAGAGTAGAAGTCTTGGAATATTGCCCTTAATGGATTGGGTCACCTTTCAAAGGACATATTGAGATGTGTATTTTTCATGCGTTGATGTGTAAGGGCACTGAAGCCATTATTTGGTTATTGTGAAACCCAAACTCATTTGTTACCTGGAACCAGGTTTGGTCTAACTGTCTTTTTTACTCTGGATTTTATAATTCATCCATGAACCTTTTTTTCCTTTCACCTTAATCCTTTTCTGTTGCCTTCCTACAATTTATATTCAATTTTTATTTTTTTATAGTTTTTTATTTGTCTGTATATTGTTTATCTTTCAAATTTAGGGAGCTGGTAATGAAAAAGAAAATTAACTATCTGTGAAAATTAATTAAAGTTTGCAGCAGCAAGAGAACATTCTTCTGTAACTTACATAAATGTGATCATTCAGCTATTCTGATACACATAAACCTATTATCCTTGAACTTATAACAGATAGTAAAATAATAAAACATATCACATATTCTTAAGAAGTTTTTATTGAGAAAATTTCCTGAAGTTTTATGTTTGGCATTTCACTATTAGCAATTGCAGCCAAGCACTCTTGTCAGACATTTAATGTGATGTTTAGTAAAGTTTTAATAATCTCATTATAATTCACAGATATCTGCAGAAATGGTGTTAGGTAACCTAATAAATCTCTGTTTCATCTATAAAACATCTTCACTCCTTTTTCCCCCCAGGAGATTGTCTTTAAACATTAGCCAGTGCTGTGAAGCTTAACAAACATTTTTTTTCTCTTGACTGGAAACTTAAAGCCAGTTGACAGTGTTAGATTAAAACAAATAGGATTCTAGATTAATTGCTCTGCTTTCAGAGTCATTTAATGTTGCAGTGTGAATTCCAGTAAATCTACTGAAAATGAAAAGTAGGGGTTAAATGATAACACACCAGAGTCCTTCATTTGAAGAATTTTCCATAGGTTTGTTGCCACTTATCAATTGCAGTCCTCAGCTGTGAAGTTAAAACTGCACACTGAGTTGAAAACCATGTTGTTTTCTGTAGAAATAGATATTATTATCTGGCTCCCACCGGGCTTCAGGAGATCTGGCATACGCACACAAAGTCGCAAGGGTGAATAGGGCTATTGTGGTGATTACATAATTTGACATTGATGTCTAACCTACCATTTAAGTGACCCAGAATATTTCTTAGTCTTTCACCATACCTGCTATATATTTCAAGGTCTCAACCCCGTCAAAGGTGATTGAAACAATCCCATTCTGTTTCCATCTGTGCTGATAGAATACCTGCTGGTGCCTAATCATATTTGTAACCTGAAGGTATACTACAACCTCTCTAAACTGTTGCCCAGTAAATAGTGATGAAGTTCTCCCGTATGGCTTTTCCTCCCCACCTATTAATGATTTGTCACTCTGGAGTTGCCTGAGCACCAAAGAATCTGGGTGGGTGAGAGACACATATGTTGTTTTGTTCCCACTGGGTGTTCATATTTCAAGCAGAGGAAATAGGTGGATGTGTTTGAAAACCCTGTTTCCTAATAAAAATCTGAAAATAAGAAAGAAGCCCATAGAGGTGTTGAGGCCTTGGGGTGGTAGTGTTACAGAATCAAAAGGACATGTCTCTGTTTACCTAGGAAAGTTGTTTGTTCTAACAGTTGGTCTGATCGAATTTATTTGAACTGAACTCAATTAATCACGCAAGTCACCCTTTTAGCAGTGACATCTTGGCAGATGTGAACTCTTAGATATATTCTGAGCTTTCTGTATGTTATGTGCATTAATAAGTTGTTGATTTATAAATCTTGGTTTGATGAGAAAGAAGCGCAACAAACAAGACTTTGGACAAAATCCAGAGTAACTACGGGGAGTCCTTGCTCCGGTGTAAGAACAACTTATTCTGGATTCCAATATGAATTTCCCTTAGGTTTTCACTAGGTGGTGCAGTAACTTTGGGTGCACATAAAGTCTCTTATGTGCTCCCATCGTTACTCTGGATTTGGGGGTTAGTCTTCAGTCCTAACTAAATCCCACTTTGCCAAAGCAGCCATGCCAATGGAGCACATGCTGGATATTGCAAGGTGTGTGTTTGTGAGTAAATAAGGAAAATAGAGGTAAGGGAACATAAAGACCAATGGGTCTCCTTGGAACCATACCAGTTTTTTTGGCAGCACAGATCCAAAAAGAGTAAGGAAGTAGAAAGAGGTTCTGGTACATATTGGTGCCCCTGAGATCTAATCACTCTTGGTTATATCTTCCCCCCATAACTCCCATATTCCATCTACCCCCAACTTGCTCCTGCTGCTGGCTTATTTTAACTGACGCAGGTAGGTAATAGTGCGGTAGGTCTCTGGCACCAGTGATAACAGCAGTGATGGACCCAGAATAGGAATCATGTGCAGGGTGACCATATGACCAGAAAACCCAGATTTGTCCGGATTTTTAGCCTCCTGTAAAGGTGTCCTACATTTTGGCTTCATTGTCCTACATTTTGAAACTTCACGATAGTGCACAGTAACCCATCATGCCATATATTGTTGGATTCGTATTGAAGAGCAGAATCCAATGCAAAAATTAGTTTTGAGCTATCTTCTTCTTATCAAAAGTTTATGGTCAAAAAACCAAAAAACAAAAACAAAAAAAATACACTTTTTGGCAATTTTTTTTAAGCTGGTAGGAATTTTGGCCTGGGTTTAGGAATTTTGGCCCCGGGGTTCAGGAATTTTGGCCATGGGGTTCAGGAATAATCTGGTCACCCTGATCATGGGGTGGGTGAACAAGCAAATGAAAAAGAAGGGCAGATAAGGATTAAGTTAACTGTGATCTGTTGAATATAAAGAGCAGCTTATTTACTTGACTGTATTTCTATCACACCTTTTGAAAGAGACCCAAGGCGGCTCACAATGTAGTGAACATAAAGTCAATACTAAAAATACAATGAAGATAACACATCACACAAAATAAACAACCGTAACAGTAATAAAATATTATAATAATTAAATATTACAATAAAAATATTACAATAAAAGCAATAAAAAGCATTAGCATCTTATAATAGCCCAAACCTCTAGAGGTCAGAATAATGAGCTCATTAGGATTGGGCTGTTAACTGTAGTCACCGAAGCAAAACTTTATGTATATGAATGTTCTTTCTCCTAACCCTTTAATCATTTTTGGAATCTGACATTTGAAACATTATCACCTTATTTCAGTATGTAACATGAGAGTCTGATTTGTTGGATGGGGAAATGGCAAATTCAGATTGCTTTTTATGAATCAATACTGTCATCAAGTATTAATTAGCCTTAATTTTATCAGAAGCATCTAGATAAGTTATGTTGCTATTTAGCTACTGCAACACTGAAAAGTAGTTAATGAGAAATGTTATCTGTGTACCTCATTCTTTCCACCCATGTTCCAAAGGCCCCCAGTATATTTTTAGTTCATTTTCTGCAAATTTCCCACAGTTTTAAGTGAGGGCTAGTAACTGACTTAAGGCCTGGATTTTGTGGTAGTGAGTTTGTCATGATGTTCCTTGGGAGCTGTGAAGACACTTCAAGGGACTATAGACTGTTAGTCTAATGTGCATTGTGCAAATGCATAGTGAGGTGGTTTGTGGGAACATAAGGAAGACAATGCAGAAGAGCCAATGTTTCATTTATATTGCTAAACAGTCTCTTCAGTAGTGTATGCAGCTGTGTGTACAATGGTACCTTTGTCACGTACAAAATTTAAATATTAAACAGTGTTTGCAAGATTTCTAGTGGTATGAGGCCAAATCCTGCAGACCCCTTTGCCTGCCTTCTACTGGCAGATTGAACACTGTCATTGGCACTGTTACTTTTGTTACCTTGGCCTTGAGAAATTGATCCTTGGCCATCCTTACCAGCCCATCCTTACCAGTGCTTAACTGATCTCCAGAACTTCACAACTGCAAGGTATTTCCACCCTTGGGCAGGGGTGGACAAACCCCAATCCACATGCCATTTGCAGTCCTCTGGGACCCCAATTTTCCACTCAGGGAACCCCGAGTCTCCAGAGGGACTCTGGCTGTTCAGAGACTGGTGGAGCCCATCCTGGCCAGTTGCAACATCCATAATTTCCCAAATGCATTTGTTTATAGAGTCATGTGTTTTCTGCTTTTCCCAGGGGCTTATATTAAACCCCCCTTTCCCTCTGAACAACTTAAGTATTCATAGTTGCAATCCTAAAGACATTTTCCTGGAAGTGAGTCCTATTGAATATGATGGGCTTCCCTTTGAGAAGATATGGTTAGGATTGTGCTCCATGTGTTTCTGGCTTGCTTTGTATGTTTTAACCATACAAGACATGTGCGGCAAACAATTCATGTTTTATCCACAAGCTCAGCAGGGCAGTTTTATTGTTAGATGATGCATATTTTATGTTAGCTGTTTTGGGTTCCTGTGCCATTGAGAAAAAGATGAGATAAAATATTATAAATAAATTTGTGTGAAATCATCTTCTATCTTAAAGTTTTCTCACTTTCCTATGCCCTTCTAGCGATTAACAAATATCTGTAATGTCAGAAACACTTTCTGCGATAGTGAGAGCGATCTGGGCTGGAGATTTCGTCAGGGATTTGAATTACTGACTAATTTGATGGAACATAAATAATTGTGCCCTTCACACTGTCACCAGCTTAGTAATGATGACAGAGAAATGTCAACATAAAAATCAATACAGAGTTAGTTGCTCCTAAGAACGTGCTTTATTTTCTTCCATCTCCAGGGATTAATTTCCTAGAATCCTAATGTTGCACTAAACTTAATTTTACAAGTATTAGTACAGGCAATGCCCAATGTTGAAAAAAAAATGCTCCAAGTTGAAAAATGTATTTCAAACAACCTAGGGATGTTTGGGATAAAAAGGAACACTTACAAGATTTCATCCATGTATTCCTGCCCTCAGGCATGTGCTATAGTTATTTCCAATTCTAAGCATTTTTTTCTCTCCATAAAACACTATAGAGAGAGCAGCATCTGATTTCAGAAGTGCTAACGTTACAATTCCTTCCTTCAGAACTGTCATCCTTGCTTCTCTTTGTGTATATACACTGTCCTGTGTTTAACATGTCAGGCAGGTTGTATATACGGTGGCAATTCCCTTGCTGAACTCCAATAAATTGTTAATGGGATATCTCGTATTTGTAAACATTTGTAAACTTTACTGAACAGGTTACAGGTTTCCAGCATATAGTCCCTTCCTTTCTGCTCCTCAAGTCATCAGCATAAAATCAGTTGGTCCCTCCACCCTGAAAATAAGAATCAGTATTGCGTGCTGTTCTAAACATAGCTCTTTGACACACACCCATGTCTATTCCGACACATGTATGCATAATTCTAGGGTCTGTATATACCTGGCCCATAATTAAACTCAAACTGAGGGAATCCACAATACAGTACTTAAGAAGCAAAGAGGTCAAATTTAGCAGTGACTGGCAGGGATCCTTGGCATGGGGTAGTAGCACAAACAATCACAAGATGCCTCCAGTTAAGTTACCATAAATCTTGTGACTGACCTTTTCCAAAGTAGGTAGAGTTTATTAATATAGGAAAACACTGGATAGCCCAGTCCTTACTTGCCCTGGTACAGGCATCCAGAGAAGAGTTGGGACCAGTTGTGGAAATTACCCCTGTTATCTGAGCAAGAGGCACTCTTTCAAGTGGGTGTTCCTCTTTTATTTTGCAGGGGGAGAGTAACTGGCCCTACAAACCCCCAGCAATGTCTGTTCTAGTGGCTTCTGCGGGTGTTCTTTTTTTGCAGTTTAGATTGTGAGCCCTTTGGGGACAGGGACTCATTAGCTTTTAATTAGCTATTATTATTTTTCCATTTTCTTTGTAAACCGCTTTGTGAACTTCTTAGCTGAAAAGCGGTATATAAATACTGTCGATAGATAGATAGATAGATAGAGAGAGAGAGAGAGAGAGAGAGAGAGAGAGAGAGAGAGAGAGAGCAGTTCTAAACCCTGGTTAAGCTGGCACAAGTTCTAGCACAAGGCCCGTGCTAGCCAGGGAGTGTCGCAAAAATGTCATAAGACTCATCTGTGCCATTCCTGGAGGGGTTAAGCTAGTGCACAGACGTGCTCCGACCTCCCCACACCAATGTGGGAATGGAAAGATGT
This sequence comes from Cryptoblepharus egeriae, assembly GCA_030015325.1. Classification (NCBI taxonomy): domain Eukaryota; kingdom Metazoa; phylum Chordata; class Lepidosauria; order Squamata; family Scincidae; genus Cryptoblepharus; species Cryptoblepharus egeriae. Next base: position 21,756,142 of record JAREYC010000002.1, read on the forward strand.
TTGAGTTGTGCTGGCCTAAATTGGTTAGGATGGCCCCCATATTCCACTTCCCCTGGAAAAGCCACACACTAGAAGACGGTATTTTTGCATCATTGTGGACCCTTAGAGAGAATGTAGCCTCTCTGACTTTGCACAAAGGAAACAAAAACCTTCCTTGGAGAACAATACTACCTGGAGTTTCTCCATTACTGTACTCAGGGTCAAGATTACTGTACTCGGTCAAAAGATGTGGCAGGTTATATTCTGCACCCATTGCTGTAATTTTTGACCAGAGAACCTTTCTGTAGAAGGACTTTGGAAAGACCGTTGCCTACCACAGGGAAACTTGTACTTAATTTATTATGCCTTGTGTGTAAAGTCATGGAGGTCTTCACATGCTTATAGAGCTTTGTTGAGTGATCTGCACCTGTCCTCAAGTGAGGAGACTCCATTGCACACCGAGTGCCTCAAGAACAGCCTCACCTCAGTTCCTTTCAAACACCTCCTCAGCTGTATCACCAAAAGAACACTGTTGGCTTGTCCTCCTGTGCTTCTCCTTATTTTGCATTTAAAAATGATTTTAAAAAACCTCACTTTTTCGTTTTATTTACTTTGTTTGCAGTTTTTGGTTTGAACAAAATAAAAGTAATGTTTGTTAATTGTTCCCCAGTGTTCCGTATGGCAAGTAGGTCACCTTTAAAAGCAAACCATTTTTACCACAGCATATCTTATTTTCTTCATCTGCTTTTGCCGTAACAAGAAAGAAGAGCAGAAGGAGATATATTCTATCTGATCCTTTCATCATAGTTCTCCATCGAAAAATAAATAGAAAAAGGGAGGATTATTTTATTTCAGTGTACTTTGAATCTTACTCTTTTCCTAGAAGATATTTTCTTCTTTATGAGTTGAAACTGCAGTTGTTTCAACAGAGTTCCCAGAAAAAAAATTCCAATTTTTAGATTTATGTGAGATGTTTAGAGCTGAGACCTGGATGAGACCTTTTATTTGAAATTGCCTAACGTTGAGGATGCCTAGAAGAATTTGGGCATTCAGAGTCATGTTGGAAACATGAATCAGAGGCCTGGATATCAGCCGACTGAACGGAAGCTGCCAAAAAATGTCTCAATCCCAAGAAGTGTTCAGTCTCATGTGGGAAGCATGAAGCCAAAGCCCTACATTCTGAGAGGGATTACAGCATTCAGATTCTTGTGGGAAAATATGAATCCTTGGTCTGGGCTTAAAGCTTTTGGCACTGGGGCGCTTAAAGGGGCTCCATCCTGGAAGGAATTTGGATTCTCAGGGAAGCTATCAGTCAGCTTTCACTGTTATGCCTTCTGTGACCGATTTGCTGATGTGCTTCTAATCTAAGGCTTCTAACTGGGACTTCCATAACAGAATGCATTCCCTTTTAGTACCAATCCAGACTTTGTCCAGTATAAAACCTTTTTATTCTGATCCTAGAAGTTGTTCTGTCTTATCTTTTCCACAGGTTGTTAGCAATGGTGCACCTTCAACTTTGAGAACCATGGTTTCCATATAAGTAAGCTGTGGTCTCTGAAGAAGTGAAAGTTATTTTCAGAATACAGGTGTGCTGTGGAATACACAGGGGTTCAATTTTGGAACCCCATATGGTTAACTGAAAACATGAGTATAGGCAAAAAACCCCTCACCTGCTCTGCTCCACTTGCATGTGGAGGGTTTTGCCACTATGTGAATGCAGTCCCCCCCCCAAAATCAGGATTGTCCCTGTTTTTCAGGACAAATGGAGACCCTAGGCACAGAGTAGTTCCAGCAATCATGCTGTGCCAGCGTTAGACAAAATTGGGATCTTGATGTGTGCGGGATCTTCCCACCTGAAAGGAGGAGCAGAATATTCTATAATAGCGTTTCTCAACAAGTGGTACTCATAGCACTGGGGATACTTGAAGTGGTATCTGATAGTACATGTGGGACCCCAAGAGGCTCTCCACCTGGCAGTGAGACTAGCAATGCAATGTGACAAGCAGTAGGACGAGATTCAGCTTAGTGGGTAGAGCTCTAGTGTATGCTTGTCATGCACTGAAAAGCCATCCTTTCTTCCCAGAGCCTCTTACTGGAGTTTGTTGCATCATTTTTGGCCTCCCAATCTGTGACGTCATCACCTATTATTTCCAGTGGTACTTCCTATCGATGGACTATGCAGAGTGGTACAGTGTAGGACAAATGTAGCTTTTCAAATCTCAATGAGGTGAGGGTTCAGAGTGTGGTCATTTGCAGATGTAGAGCTCCTTCATGTGTCTGCAGAGATAACCCCTTAAAGATAATATACAGGTATCCCCTGCTTCCTGATGGTTCGTCTCCTGGAACTCCACTCTCAGTTGTTCTAAAGGCCAAAATTTGCCCTTGTCCATGTTGAAGCTCCTGGTCTAATCCCATTGCTGTAATGTAATCCCATTCCCAAAGGAGTTAATGAAAATCTATTTGCAGAAATCTTTGTGTGGCCGCAGAAATTTTCAAGTTAAAATGGGCATTTGCAATTTGCTAGCTAAACAAGCATTGGAACCAACATTTATAAAGTAAAAAAGATTGGGCTCCACTTTTCAACAGTTTTTATTTTTGGACAGTGCTCCAGTTGCTAACCCGTCCAATAAATGCGGGATGCCATACTTACGAATAAGCAATTTGTCTTTGCATTGATCCAACAATTATGAGCACTTGAATGTTTTAACGGTAGCAAAGGAGCTTTAGAATTATATTCACATGTAATACCTTGTTTGAGATACATCAAAGTGGATTTTCAAGTTTATGATTTATGAGATTTATATTCCTCTCTTCATGTAACTTTAGAGCTGGTCACAGCTGTTTCAGTAAATGGGAACATTTAATCTTCCTTCCCTACCTTGTTCTTTTGTCTAGTTTTAAAAATTAGTTTTAAGGACTATTTTTAAATGTTCAGGCCAAACTCAGTAGCTGTTTTCCTCTAGGAAACTTTTCTGAGATCTCAACCACCCACCAGCACTTCAAGAAAGTCTTGGCAGACAAAGCAAGAATTTGTAATATTTTTGATATTTTATCCAAGTGGTAGATATAAAGGAGTTTGATCTATCAGTGTGCTGAGTCTGTTCACCTACAAATATTAAGAGTCTTTAATTTTTTTCCAGCAATTGGCCACAGATTTAAGGGTTCTGACAACTGGTCTTTGAAGTGAGACTTTACTTCCAATGCAAGTGGAAAATACCACTTGCATATCTGATCAGGGCTTTGATACCAAATGTTAGAACTTTTTTCTTTACCATCGTGCTCCCCCCATGCAAAAAAAAAAAATCTTAATCATGCATCATAATTAAATCTGCATTATAATAAAAAGAGAGTATCCCCCCAAATCCAGAGTAACTACGGAAGCGCATAAGAGACATTACGTGCACCCATAGTTACTGCACCTCCTAGTGAAAACCTATGGGAAATTCATATTGGAATCCAGAGTAAATTGTTCTTACACCGGAGCAAGGACTCCCCATAGTTACTCTGGATTTTGCCCTATAGTACTTTAGATAGCAGCTGATTATTAAAATATGCTTCCTAGCTTACAAAAAATTGTCACATCTTGAAATTAATAGTTAATATTAAATCGCATGAACAACAAGCTCTGTCTCTTCTTTCCCTTCACAATCTCCCTAATATTCATTCTCTTTTATAAAATACATAATTTCTTCTGTCAGATGCTGAAATTTTTTGTTCAAGAAGTAATAATAGAGTGCTGCGGAAACGGAAGGATGTGTTTTGATCAAGTTATTTATTTTAAAGAATATCACTTGCTTTCAAGACCACACTGTTGCATAGAACAGAATAGATGTATGCTATTTCAGAGCTTTGCTTGTTCTTCCTGGGAATGGCTTTGTAGCTTTTTCTTGATGATATCAGTTACAGTGAAAATTGCATTCAGTGCATTTCAGAATGTAAGGAAATATTCTTTATACTGATGTGTAGAGCATCCATTCATTTATGGAATCCAAAACTGTTTTAAATGTAATTTTTTCTCCTTCAGCAAAAGTGGAGGGGAATACAAACAAAAAGTTTATGTTGGTTTGTACAATCAGCCATGGACATGAGTGATAATCACTAGTACAGACAATACTATAGACATGTGTAGTCTGATGTTTAGCTTATTTCTTGGCATCCATCAGTCTTGAAATACTATGGTATTGTGCTTGACGCTACATGTGAAGTATGATGGCCTGGGTAGATTGATATGGAGGATAGGCTGTTACCCACGCAGCAAATCTGCCCTCTCCATGCCACTGAAATAGTCCAATAGTCCAATAGTCCAGAGCCGATACAATTGGTTCCAGCTGTGTCACAGAGCTGGGGTAAGGAGCTCACCCAGTCTTGTGGGTACCAACCCAGGTCTCGAATCCCGGCCTGCTCGTTAACAGGCACAGTGTCTTAACCACGTGCACCACCCACAGCCTGGGCAAAAGCTAATTGGTTAACTAGAACAGTGGTTCTCAAAGTGGAGGTTGAAAACCGTTGTGAGGGGGGGGGGTTGTGAAAAGCTGGGCACCGCAATCACCACTGCAAGTAAGTGGGCAAGAGAGAGGTTTTTCCTGGCTGGGAAATCTCTTCTCTGGCTTCTTCTCTCCAGCCATGGTTGCTGAACCTAGAAGTAGCATAGTCTCCATGAGTAATATCCAGGTTGTTTCAAGCTTTATCACCAAATGGTGTTCAGAAATCAAGAGTAAACCACATCAGATACTGGAGTACTGATGTAATACACTCCTGACAACATATTCCAGTCAAAAGATGGACCACAATTTGTAGGGTTTTGCATGTGCTCTTGGAGGGGCCAGAGGATGCAGTGGTGAGAGTTAATTTCTTTCCAGAAGACAGGTTTTTCCTTTGATTGCTAATTCACTGTGTCAACCTGCAGAAACAATTATGACTGTTTAGTCTCCATATTCAGTATTTCTCCTTTCCTGCTAATTAAACTTCTTGAGTAGTCTACTTTGAGAAATATCAAGGCGTGAATATTAATATTGGGTTTTTTTCTTTATATATATGTATATATTTTTCTTTATATATACGATATGTATATATACACACACATATATATGTATATATATACATATATATATATGCCTGAAAAGATAAACAAAAATAACAACTTGGTCTGCTTACACAAAAGGTATCTCTCATTTTATTCTTACAATGTTATAGTTGTTAATGATGCTGCTGTGATACTTATTAATTTTCTTTTTGGAACATTAGAGCAGGCACTTTAAAATAACGCAAGCTTCAGTGCTTTTTGCAAATAACCACTGTTGTGCTAATTAGTAAAAATAAATGGAGTGCAACAACGTCTTGGTTGCATTTCAGTGGTTGATTATATATATATAGCTGCTGATTTGCTTCTAAGAAGTCTATAAAAATTGCCAGTATCAAATCTTGCTTTTGGAATATAATTTGATATCTTGGGGAGACAAAAAATGAAGCCTGCAAAGAAAAGGGGTTTGTAGTATTTTAACTTTCTGGTTGGAAGCTGGAATGCAGGTAATTTGATACATATCAACGAATTAATGCTTCACAAATTGACTGTTTCTTGTGTGACATCTTTCTGTTTTGTGTGCAAGCATGCTGAATAAAGGTTCTTTGATTTTGACAGTCAGGCAGAATAGTTGGGAATAGATGGAGAGGTAAGGTACATGAGGTACTAAGAGTTTGTAGATTTTTAACCCTTTAATCAAAAATATATCTGAAATTTCTTATTGTCTTGGGGGTAAAAGAAACATGGTCTTTAGCCATGTTTGTTGGTTGCTGGCTGGGTGCTGCCAAGATTGTGAGAAAGTTGCTCATCATGGTGTTCTGGAAGAACTTGCTTCTCTGAGATCAGAGGAACAGCTAGCATCTAGTTTCCCAGAGAGTGCTAATTGGCCAAGGACACCTTGGTTTGCAAGCTCTCTCTCTCTCTCTCTCCAGTTGCAAGCTCTCACTCTCGCCAGTCTCTCTCTCTCTCTCCGTGTTTGGGAAAAGGAACACCGCCATGAGTGAGAAACTGGGGCTCCTTTAGGCACTCTCAAAAGTTCAGCTGGCCCAATTTCTGATTGTCCAATTTCTGAGTTCAAGTTTGGTATAAAGATCTCCTTTTGGAAAGTTCCTTTGCCTTAGTTTTTCCCTTGGTCTGTAGACCTGAGCTATGACCACCCTGTTCCAAAGTAAGCCTCTTCCATTCAGTGTTAGGAGTTAGTTTTATTATTTTAAGTTGGGTGTTCTTTGCTCTTGGGAGAATGCAATTCTATCTTGTGCTGTAACAGACAGGCCAGCATGCCTATTCTGAATTTAGCAGTGCTACTGTGGGGGGCAAGGGGAAACTTTCCCATTAGCCAGGATAACACTTCTACTCTACTAATTGGTCTACTCAGAGATGTGCCACCAATTTCAGTGGCACAATTCCAAGCAAACCAGAGGCTGCTCAACACTTGGAGCAGGGAAAGGGCTTGGATTCAGCACTAGTCCATTTAGACTTTGAAAATGTAAGCATGGGAAGAAATTATGTTGGTAAGTTCTTCCCCCAAGGTGGTGGTTCTCAAATGTTGAAGCACTGAGACCCACTTTTTAGAATGACAGTCTGTTGGGACCCACTGGAAATGATGTCATGGCCAGAAAGACATCATCCAGCAGAAAAAAAAATTTTAACAATCCGCAGCTGCAATCCTGTCCACACTTTCTTAGGAGCAAGCCCAATTGATTATCATTGTTAAATACATATACATAGTAGCCTGTTAAAATTTAGATCTTTAACATTTCCCCAGATGCAGCATAATATTATAGTATCATAAGCCATGGTCTGATGTATAGATCGCTTGCATGGGTATACAGCTGCATACCCTGTAGTTCTGTTATACAGATTGCCTGCTAAAGGTTAGGTATACTGAAGGGGTTATGGTTCTCTCTCTCCCCCTCCTACTCTATATACTTCGAACAAGTACACAGAGTGTAAGGCATTCATATCTGTTCAAGAGAGACTATTTTTTAATCAAATATGTATTCTGCTAGAATTAAATTGCTGCTCAGGTGTCACAAGGTGTATTTTAAAAAATTCAGCTCCGTAGAGAAAGGCACATTTTTGTCATGTCATTTGCCTACTTTAGTCAGAGTGAAGCTAGTGGAACTGGGAATAGTTCCAGCTGTGAGATGAAACATAGTTATGTGAGTGAAGCCAGAGTAGTGATGATGGTGAACTGTTTGAGTGATAGATGAGCATCATGGCTCAGTTTATTTCTTTATTCCTCTGCCATTTAGTACCCTCTACTGAAGCTGCTAATAGGAGTTCTCCTAAGAACTCCTGACCTTTTCCTGATCTAGTCCTTTCATATGAAGGAAGCTGGCCAAGGTCCATCCACATCTGTAGCTAACAAGGAAATAGTACCCACTAGTGGCTATTGAATACTTGGCATAGCTTTCAAGAGAGCAGTTGCCTTGTACACAGAAGGTTCCACTTTCCATTAGTAGTCCCTGGACCATGGTTGTCATGAAACATTATTGTAATGGAAGTATAAAAGAGCCAGAGGCAGAATGTCAGTATACACACAGTGCTTCCCAAAGTGTTACTTTAGGACCTTGACCATGTGTCATGGTTTCCTCCTGCAAAGGAGGTTTCTTTTGGAGAAAAGGAAACCTTCAAAGACATTCGAATGCAACTGAGTGCAATATTTGCATACAGGTCCAACCTTGTTATACATGAATTTTTTTTAAATACACATATCTGACTCACAGTTTTAAAAACTGCTTTTCTACTGTTGTAGAGAGGCAGTCATGCAAGCATTCATTAAATGTTTAATGAATCAAACCCCTGCAGAAATTGAGGTGCTACCTTATTCAACTAGGTGCAAAAGAGGTGCAAGAAACCTGGAAATAGGTCTTTAAACCTATTTTTCAATTTTTTCTCTATACACTGATTTTTTTTAATCCACAGGAGGTTCCAGAATGGATAACAAGGGACACCTGTATTTGCTATTTAAGTTTCAGAGAGATGTATACATGCAACATTATGAATAAACTGTTACTAGTCACTAGTTAGCAAACTAGTTCTGCCTACCATAGGAAAGGAAGGTAAGGTAATCAAATAAATTATTTACATTAGGAAGGAAGCTAGAACTAGTTATCATCAGCAATATAGAGCATCTTAGCAAAACATCTGAAATGAAGAAGAGGGAAATGAAAATCTGTACTTGCACCCATGCATGCTTTCCTTTGCAGTATTTATCACAGGCAGCTGTCCAAGCTAGCCTAGCTCAGTGGTTTCCAAACATTTTAGCACCAGGACCCACTTTTTAAAATGACACTGTATCAGAACAAACGAGGTTCACCAAACTTTAAAAAAGAGAGATAAAAATAAATATTTATAAGTAATAACCAAAAAGAAAGAATTGCAAACACTTATCTCCCTATATTTTTACATGGTTGAACACTGCAGGAGCTCAGCAATTTGCAGTGCTGTTAGCAGCTACAGTATCTGATTTTTAATACCTTCAGGGCTTATGGGAATAAGTTGTCTGATCTTTCCATCACTCTTTGGCGACCCACCAAAAATTAGTTTGTGACAGTGAGTCATGACCCACAGTCTAAGAACCACTCATCTAACTGTAAAAAAGGTCTAAGAGCATATGCAGAAACTCCATAGCTGTATGATAGCAGAGATGCTTCCTTCTCACCTCCAAGAATCACTGTCTTCCAAAGCCTACTGTGGCTTTCTGTGCACTTAAAATAAATTCTACCTAATTGATAACCAAATTTAATCATAGCAGGAAACTTTCAGTTTGCATTCAAATAAGCCTGTCTTTTGTCTAAATAAGTTTCTCTAGGCTGATAATTCATATTTTAGTTCAAAATGTTTAAAAATGAAAGACAGGCAGGGTTGGATGAAATGTAGACTACGTATTACAGTGTGTATTTAATATAAAAGTCATGCATTATTCATTTTAGCAATCTGAATAACTTTGAATTTAGCATTCGTGCTCATCTTTCCTTTGATGAATGATTAATTATTAACACATAATATTGTCAGCATCTGGCACAAAAAATCCTTGAAAGTAGAACATGAGCGTCAGTCTGCTGCCACTCTTAGATAAAAAGGATATCATGCATTTGCATGGCACTGTATGCTGTATATTTGTCCAGCATTTGCAATATAATTTATTATTTTGTGTACTGAAGACATATTTAAAGCATTTCAAATTTTAGACACGGGCATATGCAAATAGTTACTTGGCGTTCATGAGAATTAAGTTTGATATATGAAGGGACTTCAGAATACTCTAGGGAATTTCTGCAGAACTGCTTTTGCATGGTTGAAGAAATGTTCATTTCATTTGGATTTGCAATGCAGTCTACACAGCTTCCTTCAACACTGTGCTTCTTTTACAGAGATCAAACATCAAATTATCCTGCATTCTAGCATTGCTACTTTTTGTTCCAAAAATGTTGTTCTTCTGTGAGAGGGAAGAACATAAGACAGTTGTTTCCATTAAGAGTACTATGTAGACTCTATTTAATAGCAGCAAAAAATTAATGTGTTTACGAGACTGTCATGAGCACCTGTTGGCTCTTGCAAAGAGCTTGTGTTACATAGCAGGGGAGCTGTGAATCTGGACTTTTCCCATTTGACTGTGGCCTCTGCCTTGATCTCAGTAGGAGACTGGTAAGGTTGCCAACTCTTCACTGTAGCTATTTCTAGCGGCATTTTCCCCCTCTGTTTCCAAACATGATGTCACATTGGAAGTTCCCGGAGGCTCTGTTAAAATCCCGAAGGTTACTTCCAGTAGTCCCCTGAAGATGGATCCTGATTCCTGGAGACTTCAGGCCAGTTCGAGAGAGTTGCCAAATCCCCAGATGTAGTGTTGGGATAATAATACTTCCCTAAAAAAATTGAATCAAGGTAATAAATGCAAATAGTCTGTAGGAATTTTGGCTACCAGATGACAGTAATGCCATTTCACTGTATGGCTCTTTTCAGTTGTCTACTGTTCAGACCAGAAGTAGCTTTGCCATACCTCCAGATGTCCCATTTCCATCACTTTCTATTTGTTTGCAAACCATACTATGTGAGCTGCAGTGCGGCTATATCCACACCGGAAATATGATTAGGTTTAGGCTGTTAATGGACAATCCAGAACTAAAAAAGAAGTTCACATCTTCCTCTTTGATATAATACTTCAGCACCCTGGTTAGGCCAGCACAGGGTGACCAGATGTCATAACCCAAAAAGAGGGTGAGGCTCCCCAAAATGTAGGACAGCTAAGAAAAATGTAGGACACAACAAAATAAAAGCTGAAAACATTTATGCATTTTGCTTTCTTGTGGTTAATTTAAACGTTGAATTGCTTATTATTAAATTTAAAACTATTACATATATTTTATTACATATAATTTATGAATTACGTGTCGCCTTCTCAGAAAGAAAAGGACAATGAAGTTTTTTTTCCCCCAGGCACAAGACTAAAAAAGAGGTTGTGTCCTGGAAAAAGAGGGCATGTGGTCATCCTGGGCCAGCACAAGTCCCATACTGGCCTGGGAATGTCGCATCAATCCTGGAGGACTTATGCACAGACATGCATCAGCCTTCTCATGTCAGCAGGGAAACGAGAAGATGGGTGCATCGAGCTGGCCTAAATGGGTTAGGTTTGCACCCTCCATCTCCATTCTAGTGAGCTGAACAAAGAGGTGAGAGCTGTAGGCATCAGGAAAGGTGCCAGAAGCCCTTTGTTAATTGCACCTTGCATTAGGGAGAAAGTAGAAGACTTACGTAAGCTCATGTCTTTGTTGAACACCAATTGAATTAGTCACTGAGCTGTCCCCAATTTTGTACAAAGAGGTGACTCATTTTGAACATTTTGTTTTGAAGGCAGAAGGAGAGACTACGCTGTCTATATAGAAGGGCGATTCTGGCTCAGAACAAGATCCATTTCAAAGCAGTTTCTTAGCCTGAATTTAATTCAGACATATGCCAACTGCACATTTCTGATTCCTTCCCACCCATGTTCTTCTCAGTTCTGGGAAGATTTGCATTTGTATCAGTTAGCAGCCCACTTTGAAAAATGAAATGAAGGACGAAAAGCACTTCTCCTGCATTTCACACATTATGTAGGCACGTATTCTACATGGAGATTATCAGTTTGTACAGAAAACTGTTTTGTGTGAAGAGCCCCTCAGAAAAGAAGGAGAAGAGCAATTCTTTCAGATAAACTGCCTGACTTAGATATATCCGTGGAGGCTTTAATTTTTCATTATTCTCAGCCGCACTGCTGCTACAGTGTGGGAACAGTAATGAAAATATATGTACCACGTTAACTCCGTGTGTACATTCAAATAGAGAAAATCAGAGATCCAGCAATCAAAGGCATGTTGCCTCTGAATAAGGTTCATTGATTTTTAGTTATCATCATACTTAATGACATCGGCAGACCTGTGCTCTGTGAATATGGGCGCAATCCAGAGTAACTACGGGGAGTCCTTGCTCCGGTGTAAGAACAATTTGCTCTGGATTGCAATACGACTTTCCCATAGGTTTTCACTAGGTGGTACAGTAACTACGGGTACACATAATGTCTCTTATGTGCTCCCGTAGTTACTCTGGATTGTAGGGTATGTCTAAGCTTTTTAAAGCCATCTGATCATGTAGAGAGATTTCTACACTTTTTTGGCAATAAATTGTTTTAATGTTTCATGGAGGGAAAGGTTCAAATTGTTTATGAAGTTCATTGCTTTTCAAGAATACAGAATGCTCAAATTCTGATAAATTTTGATTATAGCTCCTCTCCTCAAAAAACTTTCAGAAAAAGTTTGCACTACGTACAAGGTCATTCCAGATTGTTTGGTTGCTTTTCAAGTTATTTAACCCATATCAGACATCTCCAGAAAAACGTTAGTGAAGACAGAACCTTGCAAAGGAAATAAGATAGCAAAGTGTGAGAGAAAATTAAGGATTTTTCTTTGGGGTTCTTCAGCTGATGATTTCTTCCAGGCACTACAGCATTTAGGGTCTCAAGGCATAATCTGGGTCTCGGCATAATCCTAACCACCATTCCATTACACTGTGTCTCCCATTCCTGCAGTGATGTGGGGCGGTGCAGTGATAGACGTGTAGTGGCCTAACTCTCTCTACAAATGGTGCATAAGTGCCTTGTGGTACTTTTGTGACACCCCCAGGCCAGCGCTGGACATGTACCTGCCCAATGGGGTTAGGATTACACTGTGATTGTCATATTCTTTGCATTCCTAAAAAAGAAAATTTTTCTTGAGTTACACAGAAATATTATCAAAGGCTTTTCTGTTTCATAGAACTATAGAGTTGGAAGGGACCCAGTGGATCACCAAGTCCAACTCCCTGCTGTAGCAGGAAATCCTCATCTTGGGTCTCAAACCCTGGCCTTCTGGTTAACAGGCAGTGTCTTAACCACTTGCACCACCAGAGGACTTTGCCCAGCACCTCAGGTAGGAATGTGAGACTAATACTGCAATCCTAAAGACACTTTCCTGGGAGTAAGACCCATTGAACACAAAGGGGCTTACTTGTGAGTAGACATGCTTAGGATTGTGCTCTATGGTGGTTTAAGTTTTCCTAGAGGGTGTTCCACCATTAGTTTAACAACTGTATACTAATACCTTAGATGCACATAAACAACTAAATAAAAGGATTAAAAATTCCATCTCCAAAAAGATGGACTCTGTTTCTTTAACAACAGCACAGGAGAAGTTCCATTGTTGGGGTCGACACCAGGTATAAAGCACTTAATAAGCACCTTGCTGTTACAATTTTCCTAGCTATAGTAGAAAATTCAGCCAGTTAATCTTGATAACCACAGGGAAATGTGAAAGAACAACAGAGATCTGCTCTTGCTAGTGGTGGTTTCCTCCTCTTTTAGGTTTCGTTTATTCATCTCAAATCTCAATTTTACCAAAGATTATGAATGTCAGTCGCCCCATGGAGTGATGTCCCTTTTCCCTCAAGATAGTATATGATGGCTTACAACGTGATGCCGGCTGATATATGTAAAACCTTCAGCCCCTGCAGAGTTGAGTTTTTTCCCCTTGTCCACATGGTTTGCGTGTGCTCAGAGTTCACGGGAGAAAAACAACAGGCCGTCTCTGGGTTCAGTAAAATACAGTAAAAAGTCTTAGCATCTACCTCTTCTAAGTTCAGATCTTTTAGAATATTATGTTTGGTAAGACATAAGAGGAAAATTAAGGCAAAAAGGCCTCAGTAAGCTGTAAATTTGCAGAAACAAGTTACTCTTCAGCAATGTTATTTTAATGCTGATCCCATGTTGACAGGTTTTGACACTTTTTTCATGGATACCAGTGCTATCGTATAACAGGGGTGAGGGTGGGCACAGCGCCTTTAACCACTGCAGTCTCTCAAACAAATTAAGACATTGCCAAGATGAAACATTGAGGAGATAGCAACCTGAAGCAACCTGAAGCAGCAGAATTGAACATACCGTTGAATTGGTATATGGGCTGTGGGTGGTGTAAGTGGTTAAGACACTGTGCCTGTTAACCAGCAGGCCAGGGTTCGAGACCCGAGTTTGTACCCACAAGACAGGGTGAGCTCCTGTCCTTAGCCCAGCTCTGCGATGCAGCTGGAACCAATCGTATTGGTTCTGCCTTTCCATTGGACTATTTCAGTGGCGTGGAGAGGGGGGATTTGCTGTTTGAGTAACAGCCTATCTTCCACATCAATCTAAACCACTCCTTCGTGCTTCACATGCAGCGTATGCAGTGCCGAGCACGATACTATAGTCTCTCAAGACTGATGGATGCCTGCCTACTGAGTTGGTATGGGAACAAACTGGTTTTAACTTTAAAGTGCAGGAAAAAAACGTACCAAGGAACCATTAAACATTTTCTTACTTGTGACTAAACACAAACATGTAGCTCAGTTTCACTTTCCATAGGGCTTCATGCATTTTTCTTGGCAGCTTCGGAGCATGCTAAAAAAATATAGAGAAAGCCAAAGAACTATATGTGGAATCAGGGGCTTATTAACATAGTCAGAACTCAGGACAATCCAAAGACAGTCTGCAGTCATGTTAACAGGTCTCTGGCAGGCTTATATATGGGCAAAATCCAGAGCAGTTACGTGTCCACACAGTCACATCACTCTCGAGTGTTATTTTATGGGAAGTCACCTTAACTGCTCCATTGCAAAGGGCTTAATTTGACTTTAGGACATGGGCCTATGTTTTATAAGCCCAATTTCATGTTTTCACAGTGTTTTAAACCCAATTTTGCGTTCTGGTGGTGTTATTTTGCAAACATCATTTTGTACTGCCTCTTTCCAATAGCTCTTTCTCTCATTGAGGGAGGTCATATCCTTGGCAGTTCTATAAAAAGGGTAATGTGCAGCACTGTATTAATATATCTATCTTTGAAATAGTGATGCAGACAATTAGGATGTCACTCATCCTAATCTTATCTACAAATAGAAGTGTGTAGATTTTGTATTTCCACTTTCCTCAGTGGAGAAATTAAGTGGAGGAGTTCATTAGTGTCTTTTATGTTGTATGCTCTGTTACTATGCATCGTAGTCAGTGGTGGGCAGATGCCGGTTCGGGCCTACTCGCCCGAACCGGATCTTCCCACGTGGCGACTGCTGGCGAACCGCCCAGAGCCGCGGGACCGGTTCGCAAGCGGCCGCCAGGTCTCCTGAAGCGGGCTTCAAGAGACACAGTGCGATAGACACAGCTAGCGCACTGTGTCTCCCGAAGCCGCGCTCCAGGAGACGCACCTGCGTCGAGCTGGACGCAGGCGCACTGAGCCGCTCCTCGGGGCAGCTCAGTGCGCCTGCGTCCAGCTCAATGGGGCCCCTTGCCCTGACCCCAGCCCCACCCCCTGACCCTGGGCCCACCCCCCAACGTCCGGCGAACTGGATCTTGGGGTTCGGTGGGCCCATCACTGATCGTAGTGTCCCATAGGTTAGACAAGTTTGTTTTCTAGATGTGGCGTGTTTATCCTGTTTTCTCATGGGCTATGTGCCCATGAGAACTAGTTTTGACTGCTCACGTGTAGAGCCAACATCAAAAATGTCCAGAGCTTTGATTCTGCCCCATTTTTCTGGAGGGGAAAATTGTCTGAAAAGAAGTCACCAACATCTACAAATAACCATGGTGTCATTTAAATCAGGCAGTTTTTAAAATCTGAATTCTTACAGCTGAACAGAAATGTTAAAGAATATGATGGCTAACATATGGATTGTGGGAAGTGAGGGCTGGTTATTTTGATTGCTATTTTTATGCAACAAAATGTTTCACAGGTTCATTTCTATTTGCCAGGTTTGTGAGCAGTTGGATCTGAATCCTATTTCAGTAAATGCAACGTATCTACCAGTTGTAGTTTGCCATGCCCTACATTTGCAAGAATAATATATGCATTATGTTAATCACGGGCACTTTCAATATGCAGCTTAGTAAGATCCTGGCTTGTGATACATATCTGATGTGAATATATTGCTCTAACACACAACAAGTTGATCACCCTATACAAGAAATCACAAGTTGATCACCCTATACAGAAGTAAAATCATTTTTTTCATAGGTTTGATAAAGATTTTACCTGGTGTTGGAAGATGTTGATCTTTAATTGTGCTCTTTTAGCCTTACTTCTGATTGCAAATAAATTGACTACCATTGAATACATTACAAGCATTACAGAGATGTGAAATAGTAATTCCTGTGTAGGATGAAATGGTAAGAGATCATAATTCACATCCCTGCAAATTCCAAATCCAGTGTCTTCTTTTGAACAAGGATGGTTTTAGTACCTTTTTTTTTACAAGCATAAAATACAAGCTATATTGACATGCTTCATAGCAGTTACAACATTTATTTCTGTTTGTTTTGCAGAAAAAGAGACCTTCTTAGACCCTTTTGTGTTAAGAGATCTCTTGCCAGCATCCTTGGGAAGTTACTATCGGTATACCGGATCACTGACAACCCCGCCATGTAGTGAAATTGTGGAATGGATTGTTTTCCGCATGCCTGTTCCCATCTCTTACCGTCAGGTAGGTGTGTGCCAGAAGCACTTTGTCTAGTTTATTTTTTTCTCATAGTCTGAATTTTTTCCACCCAGTTACTGTCTGCATTAGTTGCAGCTATGTTGCTAGTTCCGTTCCTCATGTGCAGCTACTAAAATTGAATTTTTAGAAGAGAAATGCAAAGGAAAATAAAAGGAAGATGGCTGGTTTTGTTTGATTGTTCTCTGAACATCAGCCACTTGACATAAGAAGATAATGGAACATGACATCCCATTTCCTTCTAAATGAACTTAGTGATTATCATTCTGTTTGGATACATTTGGTCTAAATATTTACAAAGAATTTCTCTCGTCATATTCCGTCTGTGAAACTTGACTGCATTATTTTAAGTGTACACAAACACAAATTAAGCAGTTTGAGCTAACTGCACTGAAGAAAGAAATTTTTATTTACCGTATTTATTTTTTAACAACATCATGAAGCTTCTTTATATGCCTCGGGAAGGAATATATTTCCTTCCACAGAGCACAGAGAAAGCAGTGAGTGACATTTTCATTGAGAGACATCCCAAAGTAATAATGAGGAAATATGCTGCAAAGAGTTCAACAATTAAAAAGGCTTTGACATTTAAAACCTTTGTTTTCAAATGTCTCCTTGCTGAAATCTGTTCCGCCTTTTATTTGCTTGTGTTAATACACTTCATTCTAACAGAGGCCTCTCAGAGGGAACTGTTCTTGTAAAAGTCACAGATTTACCTGAATGAATGTAAATATTAAATAACATTCCTCCCCATGATAGACATAAATGGAAGTATGGAGCAATCAGTTATCTCATTGCTTTTCTAACATCATACTCAGAGGACACACCAAAATTTGCCTTTCTCAGGCGCTTATACTATCCTATCTACTGTGTATGCTGTTGACAAGGAACAGATTAAATACACTCTGAATGAATGTGTTTTCCTTTTTCCAACGGAGATGAGGTTGGTCAGGTTTTTGTCACTTTTAAGACTGAATAACTGTGTTCTGTCCTGTTAGATAAATGCCAGCATCAATCTAGTTACTCTCAAATTAAATGCCAACACACATTGGCCTTTGTATAACCAATGCACCTGATGACCAGTTCACAATTCTCCTGTAATCTGGCAGTCCCCAACAACCCTTGGCAAATCACTGAGTTTTCTCATTTAAATGTCTAATGTACACTTTAAGAAGGGCAAATTCTTTGAGGAAAGGACCATCAAGGGTTATAAGCCATGAGGGGTATGTGTAGAGGCCTCAAAATGCCAGATGCAAGGAGGTATCTGGATGCAGGTGTCATATGTGCTCCCTGAGGCATCCAGTGGATCACTGTGTGATAGAGAAAGCTGGACTAGATGGACCTCTGGCCTGATCCAGTGGAGGCTCTTCTTATGTTCTTACTAACTGCAGCAAACAGTCAAAGATCAAATTCCATCCTGTTCTGGAAGAAGCAGGCTGGCTGGCTTACCCAGGGAAAGAGGAATTAGTTTCCCTTACCCCAGGTAAAGTGTTTATGGCCAGAATGGGGCTACTAGGATTTTGAATCACCCAAAGAGATGGCAAAGATCCAAGCAGCTGGGCACGAGGCAGAGATAGTACAAGAGATTCAGCACAAGTAATGGATCCTGGCTCCACCCTCTCCTTGACACGGGCCTGCAGATCACAAGTGCTTCATCAATTTTAGTTCTAACGGTTCTAAAGGTTGTTTTTCAAGCACTGAAAAAGAAATGAAAACTGTTAATTTAAAAAATTGTTAACAAATGTTTTCCATTGCTTCCCCTTCCTTTATCCAGCTTTTTCCACTGTATACATGGTGTTTCCTGTGTAGTCATTATGAGCACAATCCTAACCATGTCTACTAAAAAGTAAGCCCCATTGTGTTCAGTGGGTCTTACTCCCGTAAAGAGTCTTTAGGATTGTAGCATGATTTGTGTCTAACTCTTTGTGACCCCATGTACTGCAGCATGCCAGGCCATCCTATCTTCCACTAGCTTCCAAAATGTGTCCAAATTCATGTTCCTTGCCTGGGTGACACTATGTTACCGACTTCTCATCTGCCATCCCCTTCTCCTTTTCCCTTCAGTTTTTAGATCTGACATTCTAAGTTCTTATGCAATGTGCTCTTTTCAGCATCAGACTTTCCTTTCACTTCCAGACATACCCAGATCTTGACGTCCTTTCAACTCTGGCCCATATCTTCACTTTTTCTGGAGCTATTTGTAATTGTCTTCTGCTCTTACCCAGTAGCATATTAGATACCTTCCAACCTTCCAGCATCATATCTTTTAGCCTTTTGATACTGAAATCCATAGGGTTTTCTTGACAAGATACTGGAGTGGGTTGCCATTTCCTTCTCCAGTGGATCACATTTTGTCTTACCTCTCCACTGTGACCTGTTCTTCTTTGGTCGCCCTAGACCTAGGTCTTATTGAGTTACGCAAACCCCTTCACCACAAGAAGGCAGTGATCTGTGAAGGGGATATACAAAGGATAAGTGATAGCAATCTTACTTTTTAGAGAACTTTGGAGATGAAAATTGATGGAAAAATAGCTGTAAATCTGTGGTATTGTCCTCAAAGCATCAAATAACTGAATCAGTTCCAGCTGTGTTATTTATGTCTGCAGAATGAACATGGGTCTACTTGGCTCTGTCTCTGGAGAGCCAGGTTGGTGTAGTGGTTAGGGAGTTGTAATGAGACTTTGAAGACCAGGTTCAGATCCCCGTCAGCCATCAAGCTTCTTCACAGTTATTCACAGTTATTCACACACCAGTTATTCACACACAGTCATACCTACCTCAAGTCTTTGTCAGCTTTCTTTTTTCACACATAGGTCTTTCTTATTAAGATAAAGTTTCAATTTATTAACCCACATTCAGTCCTTCGCTGCAGCCAGATACCAGTTGAGAACATCCACACCTTCTCAGTACCAGAAGGATTGAAAAGATAGAATGTGGTATTGTTGTATTGATTTTCAACCACTGTGCCATGGCAAACTGGTGTCCCACTAATGGACTGCAGTTGGTTTTTTTGGCTGGGATTGACCAGTTGCCTCTTTTGGGTGGAACCTTCCCTCTCTCTAGGTATTCCACATTCAATGCCACCCAATATGCTCATCTCTTCCTAGCTGCTTTAACCAGCCAGGGGAAGGTCAAGCATACATGTAGTCAGCTTTGACGCTCCAAGCAACCTGCTCACATAATCAGATTGAATGGGCCAATTGTTAATACAGCATCTCAGGAACACCCTGTATAATATCTGAAAAAGAGTCCATGACAAAACAAATACTAGTGACATTACCTGCAGTGTTTCAGAAATACAGGCATTCCCCACTATCTGACAGTACAGTTTCTGATGATTCTGCTCTTTCAACACCTTTCAGTTATATCCAGAAATTTATTCCTCCTCCTCCTCTTTCAACCTCTCTCTGCTGGTCTGAAGGCTAAAATTGTCTTCCCGGACGTTGATTTGCACGTGACATGGTGACCAAACTATTTTTGGCTTTTTCTTATGATTTTCTTCAGCAAATAACTATCATTCAAATACATAAGATATTCATTGCCCACACGTGCTTTTGTTCATTTTATGGTAATTTATTATGTATTTTGCTATATATTAATAAGTACGTGTTACTTAGGCTTTTGTAAGTGATATTTATGTCTTTTTTCTGATGGCCATTTTGCATTTGCAAGCTGCAAAAGACTGGGTTCCAGTTTTCAACAATTTTTGCTTTTGTTGAGTGCCCTGGTGCCTAACCTGTCCAAAGAGTAGGGGGTGCCTGTATGTCCCAGAAGGTTTCTTCTGTTCCACTAATACAGGAACTATGATGTAAGATTTTCCTTATCACACTATGGGCGCAATCCAGAGTAACTACGGGGAGTTCTTGCTCCGGTGTAAGAAAACTACTCTGGATCGCAATATGAATTTCCCATAGGTTTTCACTAGGTGGTGCAGTAACTTGGGTGCACGTAATGTCTCTTATGTGCTCCCGTAGTTACTCTGGAATGTAGAGAATATTGCTGATGTGATGGTGTCAAAAAGTGGGCTTCCTTTGCCACCATATCTGTCTTGGAGTAGGCTCTAAATGAGCTCTATCCGGCATTTGACAGATTTGTCTTGAAATCTCTCTAGCTGTTTCTCTACCCGCTTCATTTTGTTCATTTATAGTTGTTATTATCTTTGTATGGCAGTGCCCAGGTTTTACCATATCTGTAGCCTGAAGCACAATGGATCTTTCCACTTGTGGATTTTTTAAGATACTGCTATAAATACGAATAATAGAAAGGCAGAAATGATGCATGTTGACTTGTGATTTATGCTACCTATGGAATGAATGTGTCCCTTTTCTGCTGCAGCATAATAGTAAAAAAAGAAGAAGATAACAGGTCATAAAACAAAAAGAGGGTTAAGTACCTGTCTGTAAGTACTTACAATAAATACAGAGTGTTAACAAAATCTTTGTCTTGCCTTCCTGAGATCTTAATTTTGTGTAGAGGGTTTTTGAAGTGTTTTTAATGCTGCTTGGCAAGACAGAAATGGGGCTAGATAAGGCTACGGTTGGCAGTGATTTCAGCAGGCAGCCTGGTTTCCTGTTTGATTTATCAGTCTTGGCATCAGTACTTCTTGCCATTTTGCATTATTATCAACTGCCCAGATTTCACCACATTGTTTTTCTAATTAATGTCTCTCTTCCCATCCCCTTTCCCCTCATCCGATTGCTCCATCCAGCTGGAGGCCTTCTATTCCATATTTACCACGGAACAGCAAGACCATGTCAAATCTGTAGAGTATTTGAGGAATAACTTCCGACCCCAGCAGAGCCTGAACAACAGAATTGTTTCCAAGTCTGCTGTGAAGGATGCTTGGAGCCAAGTTACCAGCAGCATCTTTGAAAACCCCCTTGGTACAGAAGCCTCCAAAGGTAGAGTGGTGTTGTCCACGTGAAATTTCATTATTTTAAGTGAGGTATTTGGGAGGAGGGAGAGTACCTAGATGCAGAAATGTTGCATAATTGGTGAAAAAGCTGTAGTGAAATAAGTTATCCAAGGATGAGTCCATCCCAGAAGAGTTTTTGGGAATTAGGCTTAAACTGTCAAGATCTAAAGCGGAAAATCAGAGTGTATAAGGGAACTAGGGAACCATAGCAAGTTAAAATATTTTCCCCTTTGCATTTATATCATAACATGTTTGACATATCTTTAGTCTTTGATGCTATGACAGATTTATATAATGAGCTGGTATATGGAAAGACCAGGTAATGAGCAGCTGGATTGTGATTTCAAACAAAGACCACAAATGTGGGAGGATGTATGTTCACCTTCTCCTTTTTAATGAAAATAGCTGGTTTCAATAGTAGTTGATTTGCTATTTCCAGTGATGTTGTTGTCATTACAGGCCTTGTGAAGGGGCTGTTTCTATGAATTATTTATTTACATAAAAGTGCTGAAAAGCAGAAAATTGAAACAAAAGGCATTCTCTGCTTAAGATACCTTCCTGATGGCCTCATACTGATCTCCCTGCCACTTTCTGGAGTCCATTTTGTTCATTTGACATAAGGATTTGGGGAGCACAGCCCTACACACTGGGGTACATTGATTCAAGATAATGTTAAAGTCCTTGCTTATAGAAAATGTACAGATTCATTTGCAGGCAGCATGTCTCTGTTGTGTTGTTTGCCTGGGAAGTTTCGCAGCCTGTCTCATGGAAACCAGCTGAGAACAAAACAAGCAGGCTCTGGAAGTCTTCATTTCCCCAAGGAACCCAGCTAGAGAGGGACTCTCTGGGATTTGTTATTCACTCTGCATGTACAGAAACATATATATGGGCACATAAACAATAGCAGTAGAAGAAGCATAGATCACAAACAAGTTGATGAATATTGTTCATCTGAACTGTAGTGTATCTTGGGCATCATCATCATCATCGTCATCATCATAACCCCAAATGACGGCTCTGCAAAGAAGTGGATGAAACAATCGACCACATTCTAAGTGGCTGCAAGAAGATTGCACAGACTGACTACAAACTGAGGCACAACTCTGTTGCCCAGATGATCCACTGGAATCTATGCCAAAAGTATCATCTGCCAGTGGCAAAAAACTGGTGGGACCACAAGCCTGAAAAAGTGGTTGCAAATGAGCAGGTCAAGCTTCTGTGGGACTTCAGGATACAGACAGACAAGGTCTTGGAACACAATACTCCAGAACTCCAAAACGCTCTAACCAAGCTGAAAAGTCTTGCATAGTATAGTTACTGCTGTTTCTCATAGCCTTAAGGGCCTAGAAAGCACCGTATTCAGCAACATGGTATGATGCAATTCTCTTTCCTTGGGCAAAAAAAGTGCTTCAGAAACTTCAGAATACTTAAACTGGGAACTTTTAGACCTGTACTCTTCAACTCCGTATACTTAGCCTTCAGTGTCTTAAAGTCTTGGGCTATAAAATCAGCTCAAGGCTCCAAAGTGCCTCCATCTACTCACTGGCTTCCCTTTTCTTGGTAAACTATAAAGGCTGACAGGTCAAACTTGGCCTTTAGGCTTTTAAGGCTTGACTGTGGGCTCAATCCTATCCAACTTTTCAACACAAATGCAATCACAATAATAGCTCCAAATAAAGGAACAAACATTCCCTTATCTCAAGGAGGTCTCCAGGACTGTTCCTTGACCACTGGATGCAGCATTGGAAAGCTCATTTGCACCAGTGCCTTAGCACTGGACAGTTGGTTAATATTGGATCCTGTTTCTTCATGGCTGCTAGCATTGGGCCTGTTGCCTATAAGGCATCCATTGCCTGTCTAGCTTCAGGCTTTCAGAATTTACCCTTACACAGGCATGTCAAACTGGCAGCCCATAGGCCACATGCAGCCCTTTGCAAAGACCCCTGCAGCCTGTGAGTGATCTCCCCAGTAGACTCTCCACCTGGCCTAGCAGCCTAGTATCTCACCAGCCACCTCTGCAGCCCTGCCAGCCAGCCAACCAACCAGGTAAGTACTCCCCCACCCAGAGGATTGGGATCTGAGTCTGCTGTCCCATCCACACTTTCCTAGAAGTAATTCCCATTGGCTATTATGGGACTTCCTTCTGAGTAGCAAGCATAGGATTGGGATCTGAGGCTGCTTTCCCATCCACACTTTTCTGAGAGTAAGCCCACTGACTATAATGGGACATACTTCTGAGGAGACAGGTAGAGGCTTGGATCTCTCCCTCCAGCCCTGTTCCTCTAGCCCTGTCTACTTTCCTGAGAGTAAGCCCACTGACTATAATGGGACAACCCTCTGGTGCAAGGGGACCATATGTCATAACTGAAAAAGAGGATAAGGTCCTCTTGTAGGACATAACAAAATAAAAGCTAAAAACACTCAAATTTACATTTAATGTATAGTCATGTGGTTAATTTGATTTTAAACATGTATAAATTTAAAACTTTTACATGTATTTTATTACATCTAATTGATTAATTCCAACAAGGCTACATGTTGCCTGCTCATAAAGAAAAGGAGGCAGTTAAATTTTTCCAGGACACAAGGCTGAAATAGAAGACAAGGCCTGGAAAAAAGAGTTTGGTCACCCTGTATTTTCCTGGGAGTAAGCCCCATTGACTATATGGGACACTTCTGAATAGACATGCAAAAAATTGGATTGTGGCCCTCAGGAGACACCATTAATGCTAATTCGGCCCTCTGTATGAAATGAGTTCGACACCCCTGCCTTACACTTTGATTCTTGGGACTTCTACCCTTCCAGGTCTCTAAAGCTTTCTTCCAATTCTAAACATGAGTGTTGTGGTTGTTTGTTTCCTCTTCTAAGCCAATTAAAGCAGTTAAGGTGATATCATACCTCTTCTTAGCTTGATAGATCACTATAGCAGAGGAGGACAAATAAATGGATCATTTACCCCAGTGAGATTTCTTTAAAAAAAAAAAAGCAGGCCTCCCTCTGTCTTGAGATAATATGGTATCGTGCTCTGCACTGCATACGCTGCATGTGAAGCACGAAAGCCTGGGTTGGATTGTTGTGGAGGATAGGCTATTACCCAAGCAGCAAATCCCCCCTCTCCACGCCATTGAATTAGTCCAATGGAAAGGCAGAGCCAGTATGATTGGATCCAGCTGCGTCGCAGAGCTGGGCTAAGGACAGAAGCTCACCCTGTCTTGTGGGACCGACCCGGGTCTCAAACCCTGGCCTGCTAGTTAACAGGCACAGTGTCTTAGCCACTTGCCACTCACAGCCACCTTTTAACCCACAGGTAAAAAGATTTCTTTTACCCTGGATTATTTACATGGCTGTTTATAAAATATGGGGTAAGAGATTGGGGGAGGTTAGGTTTCCTTTTAATATAAAGGTGGAATCTAAACTTATGATGATAAATGGTTGTGCTTGTGCTTTATGTAGGGATATCTATTTAGTTTATGTTGTTTATGTTGTAGTTTATGTAGATGTATCTATTTTGAAATGTGTGTTTTTTACATGTGTGTACCACCTCTTCTTACAAGGAACTAAGAATGGATAATGAAGGTGTTCGCTTCAGTAGATTAGGCTAGCCCAATCTCAGCAAGAAAGCTTCCAGGTTGAAGAGGAACATAACTCCCAATCTTGCTAGTCCAAGGCTCTTTCCAGTACATTGTCTCTCCAGAACTACTGACCTGCATTGTAAAGTGTCTGGTCAGAGTCTTTAGAAGTCTAAAACAAGGTGCATCACTTTGATTCATATTCGCCACACACAGAACATTAAGTCGCTGACTAATTCCAATCTGCAAGACACCATCTCTAAGGTCTGATTCACACAAAGTGCTTTTATGTGGTTAAAGTTATTGACCTGGAGGAGTGATTGCAATTATGCTGTGAAGTTAGCAATCACAGACATATTACGTGTGGCTTTCAATGTATTTGTGGGGGCTCAGTCTGAAGTGGAAAGCATTTGCAGCAGCTGTTACTTCATTCCCTTTGACAGTCTAGTCGAGGAGTTTGCAGCAGGCATGCAAGAATGGTAGAATCTGCACACTCTCAGAACCATCTCGAGGCTATGTACTGACCCCATGACTCTTCCACAGATTTCTTGCCAGGATATGTTGTTGAGTATATGCCATTTGATGTGTGTGTGTGTGTTTGTGTGTGTGTGTGTGTGTGCACGCATAGATAGATGTGGGCAACCTCAGAATTATTATACCGTAATCAGTGCCTGTCACAATGAAACAATTGTGCATATTTGTCCTATGAATTGCAGAGAAATTGTTGTCTATAAACAAGTTCTACAAAGCAAAAAGCAAGCAGTTAACATCTATCTTTATAGGTGTCCTTAGCATTTGTCTTGCTCTTGTTCCCAGTATTCATATGGCAGAATACCTTCATGATTTGCAGTGGGTTATGAGGCAAAATATCCCCCACCATATTACGAGCCCTGCCTCGTACCCTCGTACCTGCCTTGTAGATATTTCATTTACTGAAGAATATACAGTAAAATAAATTCACAAAAATATTTTGATGTCACATTGTTTGCATGCCAACCACTTTTGTATGCACTTTCTGCTAAATTATTTTTTGATTGTCTAGAACCTGTCTGCTGTTAAAAAGAGTTATGATTGTTTAGAGCCTTGGGCTCAGCCAAGTATATTATTCTCCCTCCCTGGGAGGAGTTCTTCTAACCCTCTTCAGAGTAGTCGACTGCAGATAGGCAGCCCAATCCAGAGCAACTATTCCTTGCACATAAGAGGCCTTAGGGTGCCCTATCTATCACTAGGGTGGAGCAACTGCAAGATGCTCCAGCCCAGTTACTCTGGAAGAGGCTTAGGGCAGAGCAAGGCAAGATAGGGTGCCCTAAGAGAGGTGGACCTGCTCTGCCCTAACTGGGGCAGCCTAAGCAGCTCAGGAGAGGCAAGTTGAGGGCATGTTTAGCATTGCCTAGGGCAGAGCAGTCACTCTGTATCTAAAGCCTGTTTCAAGGCAGAAATGCCCTCTTCCAGTTCCTCAGAGATATATCACCTCAGGAGCAGGTATAGTAATGAGTAGACCCATAGGGGTCCATGATAAGGCCTGAGTAAGAATGGTAGTGTTGACCAAAAATCTGAGTTCTTGGCCAGGAACTGCTGGGCTTCCTTATAATGTAGGCACCACAGCTGTTCCTTCTTCAGTGTGATCTGAGGGGGGTCTACTCAGGAGCAAGCCCTCCCCAGCTGTCACTGACTTAGCATGCTCTGGAGCAGTTAGGGCAGCCCAGGCTTCCTGACTCTCTGGATGCAGCATAACTTTCTGCTCTGGATACAGAATAGTTAGGAGAGAGCAGTTAGGGCAGAGCAGGCTGAACTTGCTCTGGATTGCGCCCTTAGGCTGCAATCCTAACCACACATTCCTGGGAGTAAGTACTATTGAACACAGTGGGACTTACTTCTGAGTACACCTGCTTAGGATTGCTCTGTATCACAAGACAGGGTGACCATATCCTAAACTCAAACTGTAGAACCTGGTCACCCAAAAGTCCGGATTAAATCTGGACTTTAAAAAAATATTTTTTAAAAAAATTTAACACTTTTTTAATCAGGAGTAAGCTCCATTGAATTAATGGGCTTACTCCTGAGTAGGCAGCTGGCGCTATTTACCTTGTCACTGGAGGGCTGTTATATGCAGCCTCGGCTTGGTGAGGCTAAATCGGGCTAAAATATTAGGGAAAAAATGGTCTATGTGTGTGCGCGCAGCTTCTCCTTTCCTCAAAAGTGTTCCTAGAGTGCTTCTGTGCTGGTGGAGACCTCCCTTGACCTTGCTGGCAATTAGGAAGTGAAAGTGCCGGCGAAGTCAGAGGAGGTCTCTGTCCACACAGAAGCACTCTAGGAATGCTTTTGAGGAAAGGAGAAGCTGCGCATGCATGTGCAGACCAAGCCACGGCTGCATCTAATGGCCCCCCAGTGTCCCCAAGCACCCTGCCACCCCTCCCCAGAAGGCCGGACTGGGGCCCAAATCCAGACAAAACAGGCCAATTCTGGCTTTCTGGGAGCCCTGGATTGGGGCTACTTGATTGTGTAACCCTTGAGGTGTCATAGAATAAGCATCCTCTGTGTTGAAGGATCCTGAATCATAAGAAGCTGATGCATGCTAGATTAGGTTAATCCAGTCAACCCTGTTACCCATAGAGACTAACACAATCCATCCTGGGAGGTCCCAAGCAAAGACTGAAGGGAGTAATAACCTTCACTCACTGTTGCTGGGCGTCTGGATCTGAATGAGACCCAAGTCAATACTGGAATTTAAATCTCGATCTTCAGATACTTTGGACACAGCAGCTGGCCTGTGGTGTACCCCAGGGGAAGGGGAAACGTAACCTGGGATTCAGCTTTTGAGAGCACACTAAGGTTCCATTCCTTGTGCACTTGGAAAGTGCACAAGCACTTGGTGGGTGGGTTGATCTTAGGGTTACCTATTGAGGACATTTTGCCCAGAGGCATTCTGAGGGCCAGGAGAACATCATGTAGCCTTCAAACCCTCCTCAACCCTTGTAAAACCCTTGGAGGGCAAAACGAAATCATTTTGGGTTTCACAGAGAACCAGTTTTTAAGCCTTTCAAAGGCCTTTGAGGGCTAGGGAACCTTCCCTGGCTTTCAGAATACCTTCTAAGGGCATTAAAATGTCATTTATGTTTTCCTGTCTGAAATTGGAAATAATGTTTTTTGGCACTCCAGAGTCTTTTAAAAGGTCTTCCAAAGGTTGGGAAAACATCGCACAGCCTCTCTGGGACTCTGGAAGGGAGGTGTGGTAGTAGCTCAGCTAGTGATGGGACAAAACTTTGCAAACTTGGCTCTGATCAGCACCAGGGCCAGGATTGCCACTGCACAGGCTTCTTGTTCAGATTTCAAATTGCTGTTTAAACCTCCCATTTTAATGGTCTATCATACCAGAACTCTGACATCAACATCACATTACTTGTGATGTTTTTATTTTTATTTTCCTCCTTTGACTGCTACATGAAAACACACACTGCCCAGAATAGCTCTGTTTCATTAACAAATACGAAGATTTTCCTTAGGATTGCTTATTCTGACCTGGAGTTGGTCACACATGATGCTGGTTGGTATCAGGGCCATTCATCTTTGCATGGCTTTCTGTGGTTGAGGCTCTGTCCATAGAATGACAAATGTGAAGTGCACTTTTCCAGGCTTGTTTGTGTACTGTGTGGACAACCGTGCAACATTTGCGGAGTTTTTACAAACTGAAAAGAAATATGGTCTTCCAGTATTACCCATCTGAAATGAATTGTAACACATCCCTCCTGAGGTGACTGGGCTGACTAGTATTTATTACTGAGAGGTAGCAGTGTGACCGTTCCCTGGCTTTGCCTTAGCAAAGGTGAGTGTGGCATGAAGCAACTGGTCTGCTGTGCTTTGTAAGCGGCTGACCCGTAAATGAAATATCTTGATGACAAAATTCGTGTGTGGAAGTTAAGCTTGTTGTTGATTCAGCAAACAAGTCCCTCTGTTGTATAATGTTCGAAATAACTCTTACCACAGATAACAATATCTTATGGGCAAATAACAACAGTAAAGGGTTGGTTACCCATTAACATAACCGTTGAAAGTGTCAGAGCGTAAAGGTGTAGTTCTGAGTCTCTGTTGCCGAAGCCACTGAGGGGAGTGAAAAGATTCTCAGCAGACCAATCTGTTGATTTTCCAGGTTTTTGTGCCTCTTGCAAACCTCTTGTTTTTTCCTGGGGTATGTAGTTTTATTTTCTGTCGCCTGTCGTTGTAAATCAAGAATAACTGTTAAATTGTCAACAAGGTGAAAACCTGACTTCTTTGCAGCATTTTAGAGCTGAAAGTGATGTACAAATCGGATCTGACAGTCAGAATAACCCCACCTGATATATGATTTATTGATTCTGGTCTGACAAGTAGTAAGTAAAGTCATATATCCCAGATTGGTAATGGAGAATGGCCACAACCCTTTACTGTGCCATGCAGTTATATTTATTTTGTGGCCCTACTCCAGAGTAAGTGAACAGTGGATTATAGCCAAAAATTGCTTTTTTAACATTTATTAGAGCTCAGCCCTATTCATATCTACTCAGAAGTAAATCCCATTATAGTCAATGGAACTTATTCCTAGAAAGTGTGGATAGGATTGCAGCCCTCGTCTCTTAATGATAATTTTGCTCATTATAATGCCATATCCACATCATATTTTGGGACAATTCATTGTTGTGTTTGCTGGTGCTGTTATAGTGCACTCCCACATACATTTATTCAGAAGTAATGTCATTGGGGTTGCAGCAACAATGTTGTGACTAGCTGTATAATAGTCATAGACCAGGGGTGTCCAAGCTTTTGATTTTAGAGCTCCTGAGAATAGGGGTATATATGAAAGGATCCCCAGTGAATAACAAGGCACAAACTGTACCAAACTGCAGCTTGATTCAAAGCAGCACTTCAAAGCAGGGTCAGTGCAGACAGGACTGAAGATAAAGAATAGTGAATAGATATAAATAGTAGATAAAGAAGATAAAGAAAAGTTGAAAGTTTGGACACCTCTGTATTAGACACACATCAAACACATATCCACAATTCACAATTCCATATGTTGTCCAAATATAAAACAGTTAAATATTATATTTTATTGGTGGCTTAGGCTGCAATCCTAAAGACACTTTCTTGGGAGTAAGACCCAATGGGACTTACTTTTGAGTAGGCATGGTTAGGATTGTGCCCTCAATCAAAAAAGGGCTGTGGTGGCTCTGTGGTTAAAGACACTGTGCTTGTCAGCCTGAAGGTCAGCAGGTTAGTGGTTTGAGACCTGAGTATTACAAGACATGGTGAACTCCTATTTCTTGCCCAGCTTCTGTCAGTCTAGCTGTTCAAAATCATGTAACTGCAAGTATATAAATAAGTGCCACTTTGCTGGGAAGGTAAAAGCGTTCTGTGCACCTTTGGCATCTAGTCATGATCATGGAGACTTCTTCAGAAAATGCCAGCTCTTCAGCCTTCTAATGGGGATGAGCATCATGTTTAGCAGAGCAACTGAGGGAGATTCCTTTACTTTTACCATGTTAGTCAAAATAGACTAACATGTTGGTCCATCAAGAGTTTATTAAATAAATACCATGTTGGTCCATCAAGAGTTTATTAAATAAGAAGCTCTATAAAGATAAAACCATAAGCTCCACTAGGTTTGCTGATGGGCAAGTTCCAGGCTGCCAAGTTGTACCAAAAGGCCAATCCAATGCCATTGCTAATCTCAGATCTGCTGCCTTTCAGCTTTCATTTCCCTTATTCTAAGTATTGGCAGTGGGCAATTTCCAAATTTCCAGATAAAGGTGCAGAAATTTCCAGAGTTGTGGATTTGGGGGACTACAAATTGCCCCTAATGAGCATAGGTGAGTTGAACACAGAATGGAGCAACTGAATTCAGCCCCACCCAATCTTTGTTTCAGTGTATGTACTTTAACAAATACATATGTGGAAACTGTTCCATTGTTGATATTTGTCAGATATTAAACTATTAATAATCCTGGGGTTTGTAAGTTATGAGTCGACCTCCTCAACAGGAAACTCTGTCCATCAGTGTCTCTGATTTGGAATGACGAACCGTTGTTTATTAAAATATATTTGTTTAGCTGTGAAAGCTTTGTTCCTCATTAACTGTGCTGTTGCAGGTTTCACAACCTTTACCTACATGTAAATGGGAAGTTCTTTTGACATCAGAGTTGCCTGGCACAGGTGCCTGATTGCCCTTTTCTGGAGTCTCTCATGGCACTGCATGTCATTAGTGGAGGCTTACAGTCAAGTGCCATCTTTAATTGTGAACCTAGACATACAGCACAATCCTAACCATGTCTATGCAAAAGTTAGCCCCATTGTGTTTAATGGGTCTTACTCCCAGGAAAGTGTTTTTAGGATTGCAGCCTAAGTTAACGAACTGTTACAATTTAACTACATAAACACATATCAAGTGAGTGTTTGTAAATGAGCATCTGCAACGTTTCTGAAATATTCAACATGTATTTTTTCTAGATCTGCAATGATTCTGAAATATTCAACATGTATTTTTTTCCTCCTCCTCTTCCCCATGTTGAAATTTTTCATAGTATGTATCCATTTTAAAAACGTATCATGCAGTTTTTTGAGTATCTGTAGGAGTGCATTACATCTTTCAGTGTGAGCTGTTGTAATTTCTTGCAGTATATTATCTATGGATTCTACATTTCAGCTGTCTGTCTTTCTCCTTCAGATGTCCAGCCTTCTCCTCATTTTTACATTGTTTAGGTTATATGCTATAGAACAGCACTTGGTGTCTTCTATATCCATGTAGACTCTTTAACTGTAATTTAGG
Source organism: Cryptoblepharus egeriae (assembly GCA_030015325.1). Classification (NCBI taxonomy): domain Eukaryota; kingdom Metazoa; phylum Chordata; class Lepidosauria; order Squamata; family Scincidae; genus Cryptoblepharus; species Cryptoblepharus egeriae. The sequence goes on from JAREYC010000002.1 coordinate 21,787,450, forward strand.
AACTACATCATAATGTATGTTTTAAAAAGGTAATGTGCTCCCTGCAGGTTGCCGTGCTAGTTGGCACTGGTTCTTATCACCTTTACAAAGCCTAAGAGCCAGAATTATCCAAAGAACCCTCTGTCGTCATGTGGCCAGCATGATTAAACACTAAAGCACACAGAATGCTGTTATCTTCCAATACAGTTGGTACCTATTTATCTACTTGCATTTACATGCTTCAGACTGCTCTTTAGGCCATCATAGGTCCCGACATAAGTCCCATGTTGGCCCGGGGGTGTGATAAAAATTCCATAAGACACTTCTATGCCATACCTGGGGAGTTAGGCCACTGCACAGACATGTGCCGGCCTCCCCACACCACCACGGGAACAGGGAGACTGTTATGCTGGACTAAACTGGTTAGTATTGTGCCCTATGTTTTTCTGCCTGAGGGTCGCGGGTTGACAGTTCAAAACCTGCAAGTCTGTATGTCTGCTTTGCCATGATGAGAAAGATATGGCCTATGAAAGCTGAAAGGTAAGAGGAAGTTAATAGACATTGCATGAGAAATATGTGACCTTTTACTGCAGATGAATCTTCCTTCCCCTGTTCCCATCTTTCAAGGAACTGCACAGGAGAATGGCCCTGTACTAGGTGATGATCCATGCTTTTTGCTATAAGGACAATCACTCATTCAGTCCCCAGTCTCTTCTAAGAACAATTTGAATGCATAACTCTAGGATCAGTGCTTAACAGGTTTAGAAAGAATGCATGTATGTATATAGAAACAAGGAATAACCTATATCTTTTGGGGAAAAAACAACTGAGTAACAGTACAGGATTCGGTGAAAGAGGGACAAGTGTCCCATGAGAAAGGAGGGATGTGGAAAATAAGCTAAGGCAGTTAAGAAGAGATGCTGGGACTTGCAGTTGTTGGTCCTACTTAATTGTGAGCCATCACTTAACTACAGTCCAGCTTTATGGCCACATTTCCATAAACATTTCCACTTGTTGTGTGCATCTTGGTAATAATATAACATACTGCACTAATGGTTCTTTGATTTCTCTTCCATAACCCTGAAGAGTGTACAGAAGCAGTATTTAGTGGATGTTACAGTTACCTCTTTGGTTTTGAAATTGTTTTGTAGATTATAACTGACATTTGGTTACTTGATTGACATGGAAATTGCATTGAACCTTAATATACAAGGTATATTAAAACCAACAGTAAAACCAAAAGTGCTGTTGGCCAGCATCTTCCTAGATGAGTTATTTCAAAGTTCAGCAAGTAAAGACAAAAATCACATGTAATAACATGTAGTTGAAAATTCTGTAGTACTGTTCCTTTAAGAAGTAAAACATAATGTGAGAGATACATGGGAACTGAGATGGAACAGAAGCTTAATTATCTCATTTCAAGCTTGCTATGGGTCACAATCAAAATAAGACAAATGACAGACAGAAGCCTCTGAACTATTTAAATTGTTTTTTTAACTATTTAAACTGCCTATTTTGGTGAGTGGAAGGCAGGAGTGGAGGGGAGGAGCACAGTTCAAAGTTAGTGCAAGTCAGATATATATAAAACTAGTGAAAACGTCCCCACGTTGCAGGAGTAAAATTCCCCCATATGTCATGCCTTCACTGCGCCACAACCCCATGTACATCATCCCACCATGCGCAACGTCCTCCCATGTGCATCAATGCCCCATGCTCACCAACATCCTATGTGTAAAATCCCCCCATGCACATTGTTCTCCAAGTGCATCATCCCCCCATGCTTAATGTCCCCATGTACTTCAACCCCCGTGCACAACATCCCCAATGCTCATCAGCCCAACATGCGCAACATCCCCAATGCTCATCAACCCACCATACCCCCATGCACATGGGGGTTTATGCACATGGGTGTACTGCACATGGGATGTTGATGTGCATCATGCCCCCATGTGCAACATCATCCCATGCACATAAACCCCCTATGCACATCAACTCCCATGTGCAGTACCCCCATGCGCATAAACCCCCATGCGCATAAACTGCCATGTGGAACATCCCTCATGAGTATAAACTCCCATGAACAACATCCCCATGCACATCAACCCCCATATGCATCAACCCCATGCGCAACAGCTCCCCATGCACAGTATACCCATGTGCATCAACCCTGCATGCACATCAAATCCCTATGCACAAAAACCCTCCCATGCGCAACGTCATCCCCCATGTGCAACATCTTCCCACGTGCAACATCCCCACATGCACAACATCACCTATGCATATCAAACCCCTATGCGCAACATCCCCATGTGCTTCAACCCCCCGTGCATATCAATCCCTGCGCACATTATCCCCCATGTGCAACATCCCTGATGTGCATTATCCACCATGCGCAACATCCCCATGTGCATAAACCACCATGCGTGACATCACTCCCATGCACAACATCACCCCCATGCACATCATCCCCATGCACATAAATCCCCATGGCCATTGATGAATGAGTGAGTCAGTCAGTGAGTTAGTGACTTTTCAGTTTTATATATATGAGAGATATCGTATACACCATGTTTTCCCGGTAATAAGATACTGTCTTATTATTTTTTTGGTCAAAAAAACACCATAGATCTTATTTTCAGGGTAGGCCTTATTTTAATTAACATTGACAGCAAAATGTAGGACAGTAAAACAAAAATGTAGGACAGGAGGCTAAAAATCAAGACAAATCCGGACATATGGTCACCCTGGACACAGAAGTAAGTCCCATACATCCTCACCACACTCAAAGGGCTTACTCCCAGGAAAGTCTGGCTGAAAGATCCCTACTCTGTGTGTGTCTGCACAGAAGGGTTGGGCTTTGAGGCTGCTATCCTGTCCACACTTGCCTGGGAGTAAGTCCTGCTGACAATAATGTGACTTACTTCTAAGTAGCAATTCGGTCATCATGCTCTGAGACTGTTACCCCAAACACAATTGCCTGGGAGTAAGTCCCACTGACTATAATGGGGCTTACTTCTGAGTAGCCCCACATAGGCTTTGATAGGCTTTGATGCTGCAATGCAGAAGTGGGATTTTAGTAGGTCTTATTTTCAGGGTAGGTCTTTAGACCTCAGGGCAAAAGTCTAGGTGGGTCTTATTTTCTGATTAGGTCTTTCATTCATTCATTGGCATCCTTCAGTCTCGAAAGACTCTGGTATCGTGCTCTGATTGGAGGTCCTGAAACAATATCTAGTGTGGCTAAAAGGCCAATTCGAGAGTGTCCATCCCTTCCACACTGAGGACAAATAAATTCCGTCCCCTGCCCAGGCCCAGGTTTTGCTGCTTTCAGGTCTGTCTCTTTGCTTCAGCCTGCCGAACAAGTGTCTCTTCCAGTTGGAGAAGGCCATGCTGGGTCTTTTGCCTCCACGCTGAACGATCATAGGTCAAGGTTTCCCAGCTGTTGATGTCCATTCCCAAGGCCTTTAGATCCCTCCTGCAGATGTATCGCAGCTGTGGTCTCCCTCTAGGGCGCTTTCCTTGCACTAATTCTCCATATAGGAGATCTTTTGGAATCTGACCATCAGCCATTCTCACGACATGCCCAAGCCAGCGTAGACACCGTTGTTTCAGAAGTGTGAACATGCTAGAGATTCCAGCACATTCCAAGACTGCGTCATTTGAGACTTTGTCATGCCAGGTGATGCCAAGAATACATCGGAGACAGCGCATATGGAAGGTGTTCAGCCTTCTCTCCTGCTGTGCATAAAGGGTCCAAGACTCGCTGCAGTACAAGAGTGTGCTCAGGACGCAAGCTCTATAGACCTGGATCTTTGTATGTTCCATCAGCTTCTTATTAAGCCATACTCTCTTTGTAAGCTTGGAGAATGTGGTAGCCGCTTTACCTATACATTTGTTCAGATCAGTATCTAAGGAGAGAGTGTCAGAGATAGTTGAGCCAAGGTACACAAAGTCATGGACAACCTCCAGTTCATGTTCAGAGATTGTGATACAGGGAGGTGGATCCACACCCTGACCCATGACTTGTGTTTTCTTCTTCAAGCTGATTGTTAGTCCAAAGTCTTTGCTAAAACAGTCCATAAATTGCTGAAGGTCTTCGGCAGAGTGAGCAGTAACAGCAGCGTTATCGGCAAAGAGGAACTCACGCAAGCATTTCAGCTGGACTGTGGACTTTGCTCTTAGTCTGGAAGGATTGTAGAGTTTTCCGTCTGATCTGGTCCGGAGATAGATTCCCTCTGTTGCGTTTCCAAAAGCATGCTTCAGCATGACTGCAAAAAAGATCCCAAATAAAGTTGGTGTGAGGACGCAGCCCTGCTTCACTCCACTTCGGATGTGAAAGGAGTCTGATGTTAGGCCATCAAAAACTACAGTGCCCTTCATGTCCTCGTGAAAGAACCTGATGATGTTGAGGAGCTGAGGTGGGCATCCAATCTTGGGGAGGATTTTAAAAAGGCCATCCCTACTAACCAAATCAAAAGCCTTTGTAAGATCTGTGAAGGCTACAAAGAGTGGCTGTCTTTGTTCCCTACATTTCTCTTGCAACTGTCAAAGGGAAAATACCATATTAGTGGTGGATTGGGTCTTATTATAGGGGAAACAGGTATCTATATATCATATAGCTATAAATAGGTCTTAGTGAGTAGGAAACCTGAAAACCTAGAGAAACAACCAGCATTCATCCTGCTTGCTTAATTCTTGTTTTTACAAATATTGCGAGTTAAAGATAGCAAATTGAATGCAATATATGATGGCAGTTTGAAGATGTTAAGCTATGTCCTTACTGTGAGCAAGTTCTTTTTTCCTGTGGTTATGAGAACTACCAAGGGAAAACATCACCTAAAGTTCTGATTTGCACAGCACTTCAAGTGATGGACTTTGAGCACAATCCTAACTGTGTCTACTCAAAAAGTTAGCCCCATTGTTTTCAATGGGTCTTACTCCTAGGAAAGTGTCTTTAGGATTGCAGCCAAAATCTGTCATAGAGAACAACTGTCTTCTAACAAACATCATCAGACCCCAGATATAAAGACTGGATCTCCTTCAAAGGAATATACTGAAATCTGAAAGGATGAAAGAAAGTAATGTCGGTATAAGTCCAAATGATCTTGTCAGCCGATCTGGCATGGGAAGGGGAAAAGCATATGGTGTGCACTGCTGTTGCTCATCCCACTCCCACCTCCTAGGCCCACTTGACACTCCTACTTCCCCACTCACTGCAGTGCTTACCTGACCCAGTTTCAGCACAGTACTCAAATGGCTGCTACTATTGGCCCTGCACACACCACCCCCAAAAGCCATTTCACAATAGCACAACTTTGTTCCATTTTCACAAACTCCTGTACACACTGGCACAGTCCTGGACAAGGATTTTTAGGCTGCAATAATCATAAATTTTGTTAACTGCATATTATTCTACTTTTGATAATTATGGTACCTTTTACAATGAAAGGAAAAAGAGGACCCAGAAAAATTCTTTCTTTCTTTCTTAAGCTGCAAACCTAAAGACACTTTCCTGGGTGCAAGACCCCATTGAACACAGTGGAGCTTATGTTTGAGTAGACATGGTTAGGATTGCAATGTAAGTTACCTTATTATGTAGCACATTAATTAAGTTATCATGTCAATTTAACAGATCCACTGTTTTTGATTCTATTGTGTCTTTGTTCATTTTACAAACAAGGAAGAAAATTATTTTTGCCTACTCATCAAACCAAATATTCTAGTGAGTGCTTATTATAGCATGTTTATCCCTTGTGTCTTAGAATAATTGGGGATGGCCAGACTAATTGCATAATTTTATGCATGTTGACTCAAAATAAATTCCTTTGTGTGTAATAGAGCTTACTCCTAAGAAAGTGATATGGGATTGGAGTCAAAGGGTGTAATCATAACCTAGGCCAGCATAACTCATCAGTCTTTCCTCATTGGTGTTGTAGAGAGGCAAGCGCATGTCTGTGCACTGGCCTAATCCTCCCCACCCACGTTAGCACAGGATATATGCCAGGGCTTAGGCTGGCCTAACTGGAGGTTAGAATTAAATGAAGTTTTCTCACTGGGAAATTGCTTCATATTGCTTCATCTTTTTTTGCATGACTCTGGGAGTTTTTTCTGGATAACCTCATTTATAATAAATTTATAATAAATACTGTGAATGCTTAAGGTCCAGGTGGGGGCAGGGTCACAGCACCACAGTAACTTACCTGGAGACCATACCAGACTCACTGCAGGTTGTGCCAGGTCCGTGGCTTACTCCATGGGTCTTCCTTCCTCCTCAGAAGGCTTTCAGAATGCTTTAGGAAGTAAATTCCAAATCATATATGTGTCTTGTCTTGCATATATGATGGGTGGAGAAGGCCCATGGTATGAATTTGAAACAGGGTTTCTGGATGCTGCTATTTATTGACAGAAAAGGCAGCACTGCCTATCTGGGTTACATGAGCATTATCTTGATGGTATGAGGTGGGCCAATGGGCAGAAGATCCTGCCATTGAGCAGGGGGCTACAACACAAAAAGAAAAAGCAGCATCCAGCAACCCTGTTTCAAATTCATACCATGGGCCTCCTCCACACATACTTTGCTTCTTCAAAAGTTGAATTTTAAAAATAGATTGATTCTGTTGTAATAGAGGTGTTATTTTTATAGGAGAGGTGTTGATGAAATTTTCATTGTGAATAATTGATGTGACTTTTTGATACAAAAATATACGTATATTTGAAAAAAGGTGTTCATCAGATGAAAGCCTATGTGACTTGCAAGGTGATCACAGCAGTCCTAAAACTTTGGAAATTAAAAACTTCAGACACAAAGGAGCAGATGCAAAACATGATATCAGCAAACCATTATCTAGGGATAAGGGGATGATGAAGAGACCTGGAGCTGCAGCCTCAAGTTAATATTCAGAGACTTGGTTTAATCATAGGCCCCACTCAGTACTTTGAGAGATTATGTAGGTCTGTGTTTAACCTCCAGAATCAACATTAGTTTGCTTTATTGCTCAACCATGTGAAGGGGAACTTGAGAGAAATTGCTCACTGGAGAGAAGGGTTGAAGAGGGAGCATGTAATCCCAAAGAACTATTCTCATTATTCTACCCTAGCTAATGGCTAAGAATGTTTCTTGCAAACTGCAGGTACATCCATAGGTTTGGAATCAAGTATTCACCAAACACATCATGTACTCTCTCACTCTTTAATGCATGAATTCTCCCTGGTCTTCCTCTATTTTATATGTTTAATAGCAAAATGTACCCACATTGCAGAGTAAAATTTTAAGAATATTTGTGTGCATGGCACACTATAACCCCTCCCCTTGTGCAGCATCCCCTGTGCAACCCTCCTCCCCATGGAACACACACCTCTGTACAACACACCCTCCCTGTGCAAACACACACACCCCCGTGCAACACACCCCCTCCGTGCACCATCCTCCCTCGACCGTGGGTCCCCCTACCAGGCAGGTGCAAGGTTTGCAGCTGAGTTTTATCTGTCTTCAATGTTAAGAGCAAAATCTGAACCATTGACTACTCAGAAGTAAGCCCCATTGTGTTCAATGAGTCTTCCTCCCAGGAAAGTGTCTTTAGGATTGCAACAGAGGTATCAGATAAAAATACATTGCACCCCTTTTCACCCCCGTCCAGTTGAAATTTCCCAAAATCAGTTCTTAGTGGGTACCTCCATCACGGAAGGAAGACCCTCCCCAAATTTCACACTTCTAGGTCCAGCCATTTTTGTGGTTGATGAATGAGTCAGTCAGTCAATCACTTCTCAGTTTTATATACAGTATGTAGATTTCTGTTGTGCATGATCAATTTCTGTTGTGGTTGTGCTTTACAGAGCAACAAGGTGATCGGTCACTGCCCTCCCCTGGGGAGATTATAATTAAAAATTCAAACATTAGTAGCTGCAAAGAAAGGAGAAAAAGAGGAAGGGAGAAATATGATTTTACTAGTTCTGGTTAGGCTTAAGAGATGTTCCTAATCTCTAATTCAAAAGTTCAGGTTTTACCATCTGGATTCCTAAGCTAAGGTCGTGTAGCCATTGGTGTAGGGCCATCATTCCATCACTTCTGATTATGCACAGAGTACATTTCATCTTAAAGGCAATTACTTTTTAGTTATGAAACAATGTATTATTATTATTATTATTATTATTATTATTATTATTATTATTATTATTATTATTATTATTATCCATAAATACACAGCGAACAGTTTTGTGCTGGTTTCATTCACATCACCAGTCAGACCCTTCCCAAGAGTCTAGGACTGTGTGATGTAGCGGCGTATAATTCGTGCTGATCCCAGAAGAGCGGCTTTCTGCAGTTGGCAGAGTGATATTTTGTCAATGCCAATAGTTTTCAGGTGCCTGCCAAGATCTCTGGGCACTGCACCAAGTGCGCCAATTGCCACTGGAACCACCTGCACTGGCTTACACCAGATATGCTGTAATTCGATTCTTTGGTCTTGGTAGCGGGAGATCTTTTCCAGTTGTTTCTCTAGTTGTTTCTTCTGCTGTCACCTGGTATGGCGATGTCAACAAGCCACACCTTACTGCTTTCTATGATAGTGATATCTGGAGTATTGTGTTCCAAGATCTTGTCCGTCTGTATCCTGAAGTCCCACAGAAGCTTGACCTGCTCATTTGCAACCACTTTTTCAGGCTTGTGGTCCCACCAGTTTTTTGCCACTGGCAGATGATACTTTTGGCATAGATTCCAGTGGATCATCTGAGCAACAGAGTTGTGCCTCTGTCTGTAGTCTGTCTGTGTAATCTTATTGCAGCCACTTAGTATGTGGTTGATGGTTTCATCTACTTCTTTGCAGAACCGGCATTTTGGGTCATCGGCTGATTTATTATTATTATTATTATATTATCATTTATTATCATTATTTATTATTATTATTAAGAAAGATGCAGCCAAACTGGAGCAAGTCCAGAGGAGAGCGACAAGAATGATCAGTGGGATGGAAGGGAAACCCTATGAGGAAAGGTTGGGGGAACTTGGGATGTTCAGCCTGGAGAAGAGGAGGCTGAGAGGAGACATGATTGCCCTCTTCAGATACCTGAAGGGCTGTCATAGGGAGGAAGGGGCTCATTTGTTCTTAGCTGCTTCTGAAAGCAGAACTAGAACCAATGGGTACAAACTGCAAGAGAGGAGATTTCGGTTGGATATCCGGAAAAAAATTCCTGACAGTTCGGGCAGTTCGGCAGTGGAACAGATTGCCAAGGGAGGTGGTGGACTCTCCCTCACTGGGGATCTTTAAGCAGAGGCTCGACAAGCACCTGTCGGGGATGCTTTAGGGGGATTTCCTGCTGCAGGCAGGGGGTTGGACTAGATGACCTACTAGGTCCCTTCCAGCTCTGTGATTCTATGATTCTATTCTATGATTCTATATAATCCATTATTATTATTATTATTATTATTATTATTATTATTATTATTATTATTATTATTTATTATTATTTATTATTATTATTTTTATTATTATTATTATTATTATTATTATTATTATTATTATTATTATTATTATTATTATTAATGTTGGTACAGTTGGCCCTCATTACCCATGTATTTGGCACCTGAATATTTGATTATGGATCCCAAACCCACAGGGTTTGATATAACCATCTGGAAGTGACAGGAGACACTCACAGTTTCCATTGGTCTCAGGAAGCCTTCTAAGGCCTTTAGGAGTCCTTAAAAGGTCACTTAAATATAATGTCAGATGCAGAGGGTGACAGTGAGATACAAATATCTTGCGGTCTCCCTGAGGCCAGCTGGTGGGCCACTGTGAGATACAGTAAGCTGTACTAGATGGGCCTTGGGCCTGATCCAGTATGGTTCTTCAAATAGTCTTAGGTCATTACATCCAATTTTTAGTGGAAAAGCAGAAGAGATGTTTTAGACCCATATAAAATACGGGGGGGGGGGGGGCTTGTAAGGGTCTAAAATAGTGAAAAAGGTGAAAACCAAAAAATGTCCTCTTTCACCATGAAAACCAAAAACGTCCTTCTGAAGAAAGGTGCCTAGATCCCAGATTTCAGGAAACGTGAGTTACCAGAAAAAAACAACATTTTTGCACAGACAAAGATGTGTTATCAAGGTGATAGGTGTAAAAAATAGGTGTTACTCAGACAGTGAGTTCTTCCCAAGAATTTGGAATACTTGACTATGATATAAATATGGTTATATTTATATGATATATATAAATATGATATAAATATGGTTGCAAAATATTCTCAGTAAAACCTTCTTTTGTAGTTGATTGATGATAATTTATGTGGCCCATGTGCTGTTAAGGTATTCTTCCAGATGTTTTGGAACTGCACTGGAGGGTACCAATTACCACTGGGATTAGTACTGTTATTTTTAGTGGTAATGGTGGTTTCAGAATTATTAGACTAAAAGACTTCTGTAACAAAATTTTAAAAAATGATACCAGCCTTATCCAGAATCTTGCAGTTGAAGGATGCATCTTACTCCAGCTGTACAAGCTGATTCAGCACACCACCCTCGACAGATTTTGTGACAGTCTGTAGTAGCACACTTGATTTGCTTTGAAGAGAGCTGGCAAAAAATAGAGTTTGGCAGGATATAAGAGAAAAACTTGGCCATATGCCTAAGCATTGTGTGAATCAGGCTTCGCTCAAAATGGCTGGAGGTAGGTAAAGCTTACATCTTTAACCAGAGGGATGTACCACAGATATAGCATAGCATGGTGTAAAGTTTGATGTCCCACTTTTCTTTTGTGCCTGTGCATTATAATCTCCATTTCTGGTAGTTAGTTCTCTATTAATGCAAAAACACCTTCCAAATTTGGTTAGGTTTTGTGTGCAAACACTGCTCTAAATTTTTTTTGAATTATTACCAAGGAATCCTGAACCTGAATAGGAGAAAATCTTGCCTAATTAAACTTTATGCCAACTATGTACCACCTATATGCCCTATATACCAACTTTTACCAACTATGTGCCCATCCATGTGGATGGGATTCATCCATGTCATAGGCAGTCAATAGACTACAAGATGCAAACTTGTTAAATACATTTCAGCCTCAAATATGGGAGATCAATTGACTCAAACTTAGGCGATCCAAATCTCGAGTCAGAGGTCACTGAAGTCAGCCACTTGCTTTTGAGGGTTCCTAACTGGAACCCTGGCTCCTGAGGGTTCCCAGAATCCTTTACATGGGACAGCAGTGGAGCATCATGCTGCTGAGAGGAGCATCATGATGATGTGCACCCTCATTCCTTCTTTTTGGTTGGTTTTCTCTCCGGGGACTTCAAGATTTTTGGAGAACAAGTATGATTGACTGGGATAAAAGTCTGCCAGTGGTTTTTCCTTCTGTCCCTACAGTTCCCAAGCACACTTGCTCTTCATGGTTCTTCTACATATAAATGGTCTCTGAGAACATGTGCAAATGAGATGGGAAGATAGCACTGCAGGAAGAGAGCCTGGTCCTGGTTTTCTCCCATGAATTAGCTGATGGTCTGAGGCAACCCGGTACCATTGGTGATGGGATTGGTTTTGCATTGAGACTGGGTCCAAATCCACTTTCACTTATGATGTTCATTGGGTGGCCATGAGGTAGTCGCCATCTCTCATTCCATTAGCAAAAGTGTTTGAAAACCTGCCCTGATGTGATATTTGTGAATCATGGTTTCCAAGACTTAACCAGCTGTCTTTAAGGAAAAGCACAGGATAGTACTTCAATAGTTGCCTATTAGTGCCATCTAGTGTTCTTTCTTAATACCTTTACACTTCAGTTGAGAAAAAAATCATTAAGTAGTTGAAGGTGGGCAGACTTTTTTTGTATATATCAGATATTTTCTCCACTTGCTGTCTTCTCATATAATTAGTTCTTTTAACAGCAATTAGCATATGGACTAACTTGGCCTCTGCAATCTCCACCCTCCTAGAGGTATTTATTCGTAATCTCAGTCTTCGTTCCTTTCCCATTAATGTAAATTATTTACAATTGCTGCATGGATGTTCAGACCTTGTAAACAACCACAATGATTCAAGGGAAAATCCTGTATTATTGTTTATTAATGTTTTAATTTATTGTATTATTGTAAATTGAAACTCCAGTTATATGACTCAATTCATTGATGAGTTCAGTTCCATTCATCACACAGCATACTAAGAAGGTGCAAAAATTCTCAATGCATACTCTCATTTGACAGTTAGTAAGACACACTGCACTGCTGTGTTAGGACTGCACACATCCCCCAGTGGCCCTACCCACACCCCAAATGCCCATGACATATCAGCAGATCATTCACTGCACACCTGCATACATCAGTCTGCCACAGCACACTAATCACTGCTTTAACTAGCAGCTAAACTAGCAAACTGTTGGGGAGCAGACATTTCTTGAAAAGATCAGCTGATCTGACTGTAAAAATAAGTGTGGGTGAAAAGAGATATTGTGGGTAAGAAGCATGGCAGCAATCTTTTGTCTTTCCTGGAATTGTTCTCAGGAAATACAACCAAGGATATACTTATGCTGTTATGCTACACATTTTAGACACTTCACTGCAAACCTACAAAATATCAAGGAAAGGATATCAAAAGGAACATTTACCAGTAGCCATTATGAAACCTCTGTAGAAGCTTCACTGGATCATATTGTGTTTGCTGCTTCACATGGTGTATTCACATGTTGTATGATTGCGGCGTCAAATGCTTATTCAGAGGTAGTATAGAATACTGTCAGTCATGGAGCAGAATGACCCATATCCCAAACTGTACACAGTTGTGATGCTCAATGAATTACTGTGAGTCTGGGTCAGTTGTACTCTGCCTAATGTTGCTCACAGGACTGTACTGAGGAAGAAACATGAAAAGGACTGTTTCAGAAGATAAAGCACTAACAAATGCAATAAATACATATTTAAAAGCAGTAATAAAAATAAATAATAAAAAGTAATAAAATTCCCTGCTTCCCCATGTCCAATGCTTTCTGAGTACAGGCATATTGCAGTTTTATTTAGACAGACAATAAATTTTGAATAACTTGTTTGTAAATTGTCATTAAATTCTTTAAGGTGGTTTGCCTTTTGTATGTCTACTTTCAAGAGACTGTTTTGTGTACAGAGGGTTAGTACTGTAGACTTCCAAGTAGCTGGTATTTTTAAGTCAAGCAATGCTACAGACTGCACAAACTCCGGGATGTTTCACAAACTTCACAAACTTTGAGATGCTCTAGGAGGATTTTCTGCTGCAGGCGGGAGTTTGGACTAGATGACCTACTAGGTCCCTTCTAACTCTAGGATTCTATGATTCTATGATCCACTCTCTGTAACCTATGATCTGACAAACTTGACAGATCTACTCTAGATTCCTTGGACCCCGGTTGTGGTGGTGGTAAAGACAGAGTTCTTTGAGACGTATGAGACGTATGAGACGTGTCTGATACATCTCAAGGTGTCCCATGCCATGGCCACATACATCCAGTTTGATATTATTGTATTGTAACATTAGCTAAACGGTGGATTTCAGGTGTTTTGATAGGGGTGAAACTTCAGTCCTTGCTATGGGCACCATTTCACCTAGGTATGCCACTGGGTAAAGGGAACTATATTTTAACGATATAGGTAAAGAGTGCATATTTGCATGCAAAAGTTTCCAGGTTTAACTGATAGCCTCACCAACCAGGACTGGAAAAAGGCAGTGTTCTTAAACCACTGAAGAGCCATTGCCAAGCAGTGTAAACAGTACTGACCTAGATGGATTAGTGGCCTACTTGGGTGTAAAGCAACTTCATTTAATGAAGATGATGTGTTGGCCTCATTCAGTATGGCTTTATCTTCATGTGTGAAAAATATATGAAGAAAAGAGTAGGAAGAAAAGTAGAAACAATTATAGTAGTAACTAGCATATTAGTTGGACAGGAGGTGTGTTTGAGGAGATTTGATGCAAGATGAGGTCCAGCTGCTTAGCTAATGCTTTAGTTTTCACCCTGTACCTTAGCACATTGATTCCCAAACTGGGTGCCACAAGCTCATTGGGGCATCCCAAGATGTACCTGGTGGCCTCTTACCCTGAGCATCATCATTTCGAATCGTGCACTTATGCAATTCACTGCCTTCGCAGAATGTAACACCTTTTTCTCCTTCTTTATTAGTTTGCAGTACTCCTCCAGTCAATATGAAAGTGCAGCCAGTTAACAGAACAGCCTTGCTGGTGACCTGGAACCAACCAGAGATTGTCTATCATCCTCCCATTATGAACTATATGGTATCCTACAGCTGGACTAAAAATGAAGAGGAAAAGGAGAAGACCTTAACCAAGGACAGTGACAAGGACCTGGTAAAACTACAGCATCAGAAATTGCCATTAGTGTTAAGATAGCCTTATTCTGTCTTTCCTCAGTAGAAGGTAGGGGTGTGAAGCATTCGGGCCTAAGCTATTATTTCCACTTAATTCTGTTTAAGTACAGATGGTGTTACTTGGTATCTCCACACCATTTCACAACATCAAAACATCCAGTTCTTTGTCTCTAGTTTGTACAAGCGTTAAAGGAACGGTCAAGCAGATTCTTCACCTTGTAATGCACTGTAAAATCATCCATTTGGGATCTATTTTAGTCTGGGAGGGTTTGGTTTTGAATGCTGTTCTGCCTATTAGATTATGCCAAATTCCTCAACTTGAAAAATTCTAAATGGAGGTCAAGCTTTCTGCTATAAGCAGGATATGGAAAATATTCTCTTAATGTTAGCACAACCCATTGCCTGTTTGCAGAATTTAGCCTTCAGAACTGTCTGTGCCATGGAATATGTGGCTGTGTAAAGAAGGCTTGGACTTCATGCAAAATCTAAGCTCAAGGCAGGACAGTCTGAATGTGGATAGGAATATCAATCCCACACTTAAGATGGCATCTACTTTGCATTCCACTTGCTGCCCAAACAGAGGCAAGCGACAACTGTACAAGTCTTTAAAATTCCACGTGTATAGAATTGCAGTGACACATTCCATTTTGAAAAGGCTCAGTTTATTGTTAATCAAAGCAAGCTTCTGGAATAATGAAATCAGTAATTGTATATGCACATAAAAATGCAGCTGGAATGGGTGAAATTTCTAATGACAGTTATCTTTTCTCCTTCTCAAATACACACTCCTTGGGTACCGTTCAATCAGTTATAAAATAATACATCTCTTATTCTTCCTTAGATTGAGGTTCTTTTACTTAATTTCCATTTATATTTTCAATTTCCCCCCACTAGAAGTTGTTATCTGGGTCACATTAGGGAGTGATTTGCTTCATGAAAACCAGAAAGCAATTTTCTGAAAGGCATCCAAGGTTAAGATGTATTATAAACTCAAATTTGTTGTCATTGCACATTCTTAAGGGAGATTATTTTCTTTTAATTAGTAATAAGAATAGGCTGTATTAATCTGGAAAAATAGATGATCACAAACTCAAAGAACAGTCTCCTGAGAATGGCTGTTAACACAGTTTCCATTCATTTTTGTTATTTTTCTTAGCTATTACAGATGCTAGGATAATTGGCACTTAGGAATCATGGTTTCCAGCCAGCACCATTCTGGCCAAGGGGATGCCAGCCCAATTGAAATATTTTTCCTGGATATTTCATCTGTTACTCCATGTGTGTCCTTTCCTGCACCTTCTGGGTGCTCCTTTTGGAATTATTACCCCTCTTCCTCTTAAAAGAAATATTAGAAACAGGAGATGGGAATCTCGTCCTTCTCTGGCCAGCAAAAATGCATGGATAGAACAATTCTTATAATCCACAGAAGTGGAGAACAAAGAGAGAACTAATCTAAACTCCACTATAATGAATGGAAATATGAATAGAATAGAAATACGTTGGTAGTTCTTAAGACATATTTTATCATTCCTCTTCCTGAACAAAACACTACAAAATCATTTTTACCTGAAGGCAAGGAAAGAATGTCTTATTGTCAACAAAGTAAAAGATAAAAATCTGGAGAGTGACAAGCAAGATTTTATTATTGTTGGTTCATCCAGTCTTTCCTAAATCTTGATGGGAATAGCTGATACCATATATCACCAATTTTTCATAGATGCTGTCAATTCCCTGTTGAAAAGAAAATTCCAGTGTAAATTTTCACAGTTTTGGGTCCTGATTCTCAGCCACAAGTTTTCTTCCTTGTGGATGGACACATGTAGCCAAAAACACTGACAAAGGGTGCAATCCAGAGTAACTATGGGAAGTCCTTGCTCCGGTGTAAGAACAATTTGCTCTGGATTGCAAAATGAATTTCCCATAGGTTTTCACTAGATGATGCAGTAACTACGGGTACACGTAATGTGCCTTACATGCACCCGTAGTTACTCTGGATTGTAGGGAAAGACATTTAGGAGTCCCTGACCAAATTGCTGCTATATGCATTCAATCAAACTCTTTCATTACTATATGTTGCTTGGCATTGTTCCTTAATCCAGATCCACGTCCAAGATGCAAGATATTCTTTCTAAACATGCCCATTGTAGAAAATGTATTTATGTTTTTCTGACTGATCATTCAGAATTCTGTTGGGAGGGATAAAACTGAATAATATCTATTTTTTTTAAACAGAAAGCCATCATTAGCCATGTCTCACCTGACATCCTTTATCTGTTCAGAGTTCAAGCAGTTTGCCGAAATGATATGCGCAGTGATTTTAGCCAGACAATGCTCTTTCAAGGTAAAACTACGGGATTTTCTTTTTCTCTTGTAAAATTCCCTCTTCTAGTGAAAATATGCAGGTAAAAAGTTATGGAAAACCTTGTGTTTTTATGAGATATTCTGTTCTGTTATGATTGTATGAGATTAGTAGATACATACTTTGAATGAGAAAGTTTTGCAAATGTGATTCACAGGTTAGCAAGCTATCAAGTCTGAATATTTTTCCTTTGAACATAGCAGAGGGGTACTGAGCCCTGAATAGGTTTGTGCCTACAGCCCATTTTCTTCTGCCAACTTTTGTCTGTGTGGACACACACACACATACAGAAAGTGAGAGTGTTTGAGCTTATTTTTCTGCACACTTCAGTTCTCTCAGTATGAAGTACTCTCCAGCCATCTCCAAGGACTGCCTTTTCATCCAGCACATCTGCATGTATTCAATCCCCTTGCCTTTACTAATAGGTGGAATGATAAATGTTCTCAGCTAAATCATCAAATTTCATTGTGAGAATTCAGCATATTACAAGTGATTCATTTACACACACACGTTTATTTGTTTATTTACTATGTTTGTGTGAGAATGTACATGTATATAAATAATAATGTATAAACAACTGACATTTCTAAGATGCGTACAATCATGTCTTGGTGTCCTTGGGGTTTTATTCCCCTGCAAATGCTGAATCCTACAGATAAATCCAAAAGTCAGAGCACTTCGATGTGATCTGTGCTATTCCTGTGCTGATGTAATGTGAAGAGCTACAGATGAAAATGAAACTTGGCAAGGATCCAACGCATTTGAAGCCCTTGTATGTGCACAGGGACATTCAGCCCAGTCCAGAGCAACTGTTCCTTGCACATAAGAGGCCTTAGGGTGCCCTATCTATCACTAGGGTGGAGCAACTGCAAGATGCTCCAGCCCAGTTACTCTGGAAGAGGCTTAGGGCAGAGCAAGGCAACATAGGGTGCCCTAAGAGAGGTGGACCTGCTCTGCCCTAACTGGGGCAGCCTAAGCAGTTCAGGAGAGGCAAGTTGAGGGCAAGTTTACCATTGCCTAGGGCAGAGCAGTTACTCTGTATCCAGAGCCTGTTTTCAAGGCAGAAATGCCCTCTTCCAGCCCTCAGAGTTATACCACCTCAGGAGCAGGTATAGTAATGAGTAGACCCATAGGGGTCCATGATAAGGCCTGAGTAAGAACAGCAGTGCTGCCCAAAAATCTTTCTTGGCCAGCCTAGCTGCAACCCCTGCCTCTCAACCTCAGGATATGGCACAACTATGGCAGCCCACTAACCTGGGGATACAGCAGGCCACTCCAAACATCCACCCTCCACTGGAGGAACTGCAGCTGTAACTGGTTGTCAGGAACTTCTGGGCTTTCTTATAAAGCAGACACCACAGCTGTTCCTTGTTCAGTGTGATCTGAGGGGGGTCTCCTCAGGAGCAAGTCCTCCCCATGTGTCAATTACTTAGCATGCTCTGGAGCAGTTAGGGCAGCCCAGGCTTCCTGACTCTCTGGATGCAGCATAACTTTATGTTCTGGATACAGAATAGTTAGGAGAGAGCAGTTAGGGCAGAGCAGGCTGAATTTGCTCTGGATTGCGCCCATTATTGGATTCAGACCAAAAACTCTACAAAATTTTTCTGCTGCCACCTGTGATGCTTATTTGGCACAAAACAATTTCTGAGTTAAAAATGCTAGAAACATGAATCTTGCAAATTTCTTCTTTCTATGGCTAATCTTTTTTTCAATAGACATTAATTGCCTGTCCAATATTTATCTGCCATATACCATCTCAGATTTGTCTATGTAGTATTATTGGTTTGACATCATAAATGGCACTATAACGCTGAAAAACAGACAACTGTTTGCAAGGCAAAGGCCATTAGCATTTACTTCAGCTTCATTAAATACAGTGGGATAATTCTTATGATCTCTGGTTTAATTACATGAAAAGACAATGCTATTGCATTGTTTCAAATGTGTTACAAGAAAACCATGTAATTATGTATTTAACAACTGGTAATTTCTTGAAATATCTGTTTATAGGTCTAACAGTCAAACTGAGGTCTAACAGAGTTGACCAGACGTCTGAGTGGGGTTGTCAGGGAGTCTAAGAGCACAATTTTAACCATGTCTACTCGAAAGTAAGCCCCATTGTGATCAGTGGGTCTTACTCCCAGGAAAGTGTCTTTAGGATTGCAGCCTAAGCAGGGTGGTCAGGCTGTGCTAATGGCTGAACAAGTGATAGGCTGAGCAAGTGTTAGGGAGATCTGAATAATATACTGTAGTCCTCCCAGAATGGAGAAATTCCCAGTATTTTCCCCGCCAGAGTGCTTGTTTTCTAAATGCCACAGGTACACTGCTTCATAATCGGCTGCAATCCCAGGTTCCATTGTACCTGTGATGTAATACTTATGATGCTTCTACTGGTACCAGTAATTTAAAGTGGGACCACAGTATCAGGAGTACCTACCCTTAGTTTTACTTCCAGAAACAGAAGTTGCTTCTATGAAAATCCAGTCTGAGTCACTGGAGACAATTTTGTATTGACTTAATGCCTGTAATTTGTGCGAGCAGGAAAATTTGATTGCCTGTACATTCCAGATGGTGACATCTGACATCTTAGAGGTGGGAAGGTAGAATAGGAAAGACAGATGGTAGAAGAAAAAAGGTAGGGTTGGATTGTTAGTCTGACAGTACAATCCTAAACATGTCTACTCAGTAGTAAGTCCCATTGTGTTCAACAGTACATACCCCCGGAAAATGTGGTTAGGCTTATAGCCTTAATCTTTTAGGCATAGCACTTGAAACAGAGAAAAATAAGAGAAAACTCTACCTCTGGCAAAGTACCAGAAAACTATATAGGAGTCCCTATTCACTTCCACATTAATCAGTTTATGTATATTTTCCTTATTCTTCTATTTACATATTTTAATTGTGCTTCTGGGATATTTTTAAAAAAAGTTAGCTTCTATTCTAGAGTAGCACTTAGGAAGTAATTTTTGAAATGTTATAATCCACTTAAACGTTTTTCTTTTTTGTTTCCCAGATAACACAACTCGAATTTTCGAGGGGACAAGAATAGTAAAAACAGGAGTGGTAAGTTATGGGAAATAAGTGATTGGAATAATCATTAAAGCATTTGTTAAGCTATGGCATGAATTCCCCAGCAGGTGGCAGCATGATGTAGTGAATTCCAAAATAATAAATCCTAATTGGAAACCAGAGATTTTCACAGTATTGAGGTGCCTTTTATAATTGTTGAACTCAGAAAACCTTCATATAATCCTGGGCTATCATGACATGTTTATATTTGTAAATAAGTAATTAATGACAGTTTCTCAGGAGCATTCATTGTAAACTAAACTTTTCCATTTGGCACTGAACAACATTATAAAATATTTAGGAAAACTGCAGACTGAATTAGTGAGAACACATTCTCACTGTTTTATTTCTGGTTTGGGGACTGCAAAAATGATACTCAGTCTATTGTGCAGAATCAGAGTCAGCAAAAAAAAAAAAGTGAACACCATTGAGATAGATTTGCAAAATTCCTTCTCAAATTTCATGGGATTAATAGCATAAAGCAAAAATCCCAAAGCTTTCAGAGTGCCTTCTTGTTGGATTGGGAGCCCACAAAAGAACTGTACAGTACATAAAATCTCCCTTATATCATATGGCAAAATCTCACTTCTCCTTGTCCTGGTTAGTGTCCCACTCACCAAAGTCAGCAATGATCTTGTATACCAAGGATAAAATTGCAGCTTCCACTGACCCTCACAGCATGCTGTGTGGTTTTCATCAAGCCACATCTTTTTGGTTTTCCATCCTACCTATGTAACACAAGAACTGAATGACTAAAAGATCGTGAAACTGGAAGTGGCTTGCAACCCATTTTTAAACATGTTTTGAGGTATGGGAAGCCTTCAGAAAACTCCATAGGATTCCCTGCACCCCAGAGGCTGCGTGGATGGGGGTAAGTAGAAAACAATCCCCTGTGTCCCCAGCAGCAGTGCAATCATTCTGATCATGTCATCTCCACCCTACTCCCGCAGTCCCCACTCCCACCTGTTCCTACTCCCAAAACCTCCTGATCCCACCAAGACTTACCTCAACCTTGCTCTCAAGGATTACCTCAAGACTTACTCTTTAAATCCCTGAGAGTTTGAGATATACTGGTTTAAGATACACCTGAGGTCAAGAGAGTATAGCAAATGAAGAGATGTAGCAAATTAAATTTTCCTTTAATTTGAAGAAGAAATCTTTTAAGGGCATGATTTGACAAATCATGTTCCACAACAACACAATCTTAGGCATGTCTGCTCAGAAGTCCCATTGTATTTCATGGGTCTTGTCCCAGAAAAGTGTATAGCCTTGCAGTCCAGGTGTGTGATGCCTTTCTTAGCCTTGTTATCCAATTAGCTGAAGCAGTAGTTTTCAAATTTTGGGTTGGGAGACAGTGGTGGGTCACATCATGATTTTGGGACAATTGCCAAAAGGTGATGGAAAGATCAGATAAATATTTGCCTCACACCCTAATGAACTATTCAAGAATAAGTAATTATAGTTGCTACTTGCCCTTCAAAGAGCTCAACTCCTATAGTTTGCAAGAATGTGTAAGTACATTGGTACCTTGGGTAAAGAACGACTTGGGTAAAGGACGTTTTGGGTAAAGAACAAAATTTTCTCAGAAATTTTGACTTGCATAAAGAACAATGTCTTGGGTAAAGAACACTTCTGATGATGTTTGGAACAGGCTTCCATGGCAAGGGAACTCACGGGGGGATGAAGGGACGAGGGGGGGACAAAGGGACTAGCTTGAGCTACAGTGGGGCCCTGGGCAAAGTTTTGAATAGGCTTCCATGGCCAGGGAACTCATGTGGAGTCTGGGTGGAGCAGCCTGAACCAGGTTTGTATGTGGGATCTGTGTGTGGCAGCGTGGAAGGTGTGCCTTATCAATGTTCTAATGCTGCTCTCCATCAGCAGCTTGGGAATGTTAAAGTTGCACAAAAAGACAAAGATTCCTTTGAGCCAATGGATAGCAGTGACTCCATTAGTGATAGTGAAAGAGCACAATCTTAACCATGAGTACTCAGATGTAAGCCCCATTGTGTCAATAAGTCTAAGTAGACTTCATAGGATCATGCACATTGAATGCATGTTTTGAATTCAATTCCAGTGTTTTGTCATCATTTTTACATCCGCTTCACGTAAAGAATGTTTCACGTAACAAACATGCCTCCGGAACGAATTAAATTTGTTACGTGAGGTGCCACTGTATTGAGAGATAAATGTCTGAGCCTCCAATCCTAACCCTGGTTAGGCTTGCACAAGTTCCATGCTTGTCTGGAGGTATTGCTAAAGTGACGTAGGGCAATGCACAGACCAGCTTCCCCACACCACTTCGGGAACAGGGAGATGGGTGTGTTGTGAAGGTCTAAATTAGTTAGAATTGCACCCTGAGAGTCTTTGATAATTATTACTTATAAATAAATAATTTCTTTCTGGTTCTTTATTTTAAAAAGTTTAGTAATTCCAGGTAGGCCCCAGTAGAGACTCGTTTTGAAAAGTGGATCCCAGTGCTTAAAAATTTGAGAACCACTGGGTTAGAGCTGAGTGAATTATGAATATAGCTTAAAAAAATTTTTTATATTAAGCAAATTTTTTTAAAAAATTCCAAAGGTAGCAAAATCAACACATCATAATTAAAACATGCTAATGTTAATGTTCTCAATTTTTATTATTAATTATTAAAATTTTCAATGTAAGATGTTCTGGACTTGATAAATAAATAAAGTTATTGTTTTCTAAGAATAAAAACAAAAAAAAATAAAAATAAAACCACGCATATCCACAATTAAGGATGCAATCCTGAAGTGCACTTAGGCCAGACTATCTGGCACTTGGACCAGCTGAATGCAAGCTAGGCCAGCCTAGCTACACCAGAGAAGGCTTGGCTGGAGTAAGTCCCAAAACAGATGCACCAGCCTAGCAGTGCCAACCTAGGCATGTTGAACATGGCCTAGAACATTGTAGTTAGGCCAAATCAGGAAAAACATCAGGAAAAAATTCCTGACAGTGAGGGCAGTTTGTCAGTGTAACAGATTGCCAAGGGAGGTGGTGGATTCTCCCTAACTGGGGATCTTCAAGCAGAGGCTCAACGATCACATGTTGGAGATGCTCTAGGAGGATTTCTTGCTACAGGCAGCAGATGGACTAGATGACCTAATGGGTCCCTTCCAACTCTAGGATTCTATGATATCCAGAGCCTGTTTCCAGGACAGACATGCCAACTCACAGCTCCTCCGACTTAGGCCACCTCAGAAGCAGGAATAAACCTGAGTAGACCCATAGGAGTCCATGATAAACCAGAGTAAAAAAGGAAGCAAAATCAAAAGTTCATCCTAAGCACCACTCCTCCCACTCAACCTCAGGATACAGCACAACAACCCACCTCAGGATATGGCACAACTCCCACAACCTAGTGAGCATGCTGCCCTTGTTCTGCTGCCTCTTTAGAAGCAGTTAGGCCAGCCTAGAGGCCTCTTAGCCCTGTGGATTTGGCCTGTCAACTCAGGATATGGCCTACCTTAGGCTAGCTTAGCTGGGCCATTCTTTCTGGCCTAAGTCATGATTGTACCCATAGTGCTTCTGAGCCTCATTTTTAGTAAACATTTGTGCCAACGCTGCTTACCTCTCCCACTGAAATCAACAATATTTAAAAAGTGCTTCATATTGGTTTGATTGTACCTGAAAAAAGTAGACCATTTTGTAAATTGCTACATTAAATATGCTAGAATCTGTGAAGTTCAAAGTTATAACCTAATTGATCTTTCAGATTTATAGTAGAAAGCTAAAATTCTTGATAGTGTTTTGGAAACTGAAAGGTCTCTCTCAAATATAACGTAGCTGGTCTTATTGTTTTATCTTGTCTTTGTGTCATTAACCAGATAGATTTAACCACAATTGTTTAAATATACTTGTCTTATTTAAACAGAATAATGGGCAGAATGGAAAGTTTGGAAAGAAAAGGAAAACAAAAGGAAAAAAGAGCCGAGGTAGCATGTCAGGTACCTCTACTGACAGTCTCTCTGCTGTGTTTTCTTCTCTTGTTCCCCCTGGTGATTTCTTCAAGCCTACAGCTTCTCCTGCACCTTCTGCCGACATGGCTCCCATCAGTTCTGGATCTTCTACTTGGACTTCCTCAGGCCTCCCTTTTTCCTTTGTGTCCATGGCCACTGGAATGGGGCCTTCCTCTAGTGGGAGTCAGGCAACGGTGGCATCAGTGGTCACCAGCACCTTACTTGCAGGCCTTGGGTTTAGCAGTAGTGGCATTTCCTCTTTTCCTAGTACTGTTTGGCCAACTCGCCTCCCGACAGCTGCTTCGACCAATAAACAATCCGCAAGGCCAGTTGTGGCTACCACTGAGGCTTTAGCGTCTCCAGGATCGGACAGCGATTCCGCTCTCACAAAAGACAACGAAGGAGCAGAGGATGGTGAAAAGGATGAGAAAAGCGAAAGCGAGGATGGTGAGAGAGAGCATGAAGACGAGCGAGAAAAGGATTCGGAAAAAAAGGAAAAAAGTGATGCGGCAGAGGCTGTGGAAGTACAAAATAACACAGAAGCTACAAACACCACAGTTGCTCCTAACAGGACTATGGAGGAGAGAGGAAATAAAACTATAACTGATCCAGAGCAAAGCCAAAACATTCTCCCTACAGGTAGGACTCCCAGAGGAGAAGGAGTATCAGAAACAGACACTCCGTCCAAAATGGTTCCTTCCACCCAAGTGCCACCAACATTCACAAATGAACAGTATACTGAAACTATTTCAAGGAAGCCAGAGGATGCGTCAACGACAAAATTTAATGAATACCCACCAGATAACAGATTTATTACCATTAACCCAGGTGAGTGATTTTATTGAGGTTGGGGGGAGGACAAATGATGGAGTTAGGGACTAAAAGTGAGTTGAAAGATTCACCCCAATAACATGCCATTGTTGCTGGTCAGTTGCGTTGGAAGTGTTGTGTCCACATTTGGTTATGCTTTCAAATGACCTCATTACACTTTCTAGATAATTCCTTCATAGATGATCCACATGAACAGTATTTATGGAGTTTCATATTTTAAAATGCTAGAAATGCTAACAATCTCTTATGGTATAGCATAATATTTGTACAGTATCCTTCAGTCGCATATTAATTTTTTAATATGGAGATTACAGGTCAGAAAAATTTAAAAATATCCTAAATCTTGAAGTACAAAATGAACAATTTATTTTTAGCAGCAAAAATCTCCTCAAATGTTTACGGTAGCTATGGCGCAGTGGTTGACAAGTGGCAAGTTGTCCACAGGTGTGCCACAGGAACTTTAGGGAAGATCATGGTCAGGAGTATGTGAGCTCCCCACTGCCAGTGTGATGTGCCTTTTCTTGTTCTTTACTACTACTTTTACCACTTCACATATGGAGGAGGGATACAAAGCTTTGGTTCTTGCACTTGTATTAACCTCTTTCAAAGTTATTTGATGTTGTTATATCTTTGATGTTATATCTCCATTGCCCAATGGGACTACCTCAGTCTTTCCCCTTCTCTCTTTCGAAGTCTAGCATCCCAAGACATTCTGTCTAGGTGAGCAAACCACTTTATTTGCGGCCTTTTACATAACATGCATGTTGCCTCTTTTATCCAATAGGGTTCCCTTCCAGTCCTGAGTCTTTGTCCCCAGATAAAAAATATTAGTTGATTTTTTTTAAAAATGGAAAACTAGATTTAAATACCACCTTCCAGGTTTCTTGCTCCTCCTCACTCCTCTGCCTCTTCCCCGCCTTCTCCCTTCCCTCCCTAATCACTCCACTTGCTGAGCAAACACAGCACAGTGACCCACTTCTACTGGCCTCTGCCAGCAGACCTAGGCACCTCAGTGCATCAGCCTAACTTTTCTCTAGGTGGTGCACAAGTGCTTGACGGCACTTTTGTGACACTCTTGGGTTGACACAAGGGGCTTGCATGGATCCAATCACGGTTCAGGATTCCACCCTTACAGTATTTTAAACACACAGAGGAGGGAGGCTCCAGAAAACAACCCCTGGAAAACAATGTCATTCTGAAATGGACATTATAGGGCAGTATAGGGTATAGGACAGTATACATTTTTAAAATATAAAATAGTAATGTTGAACTACCCTAAAAGTATAGGACAAAGACCATTCTTTTAAAAGTGGATGAGTAATTCAGATTAGGGAAAAGAAGAAGAGCATGTTTTTTGGCAAGTGAAAATATATAGACACACTCAAAGGATTTTAGGAGCAGCCAGGATAAAGATATAAAAACACAATATTTTTTCAAATATACAGTATTAGAAAGAGGCAGCTGCTAAAGAAACCACAGGGTTCTTGGACCACCTGTGTGCAAGAGGAGCACTCATGGATGACAGGATAAATGAGTTCTTTGCATCTGTCTGCACAAAAGAAGCTATTGGAGATACCAACTCTTCAGTGATTTTTTTGGGGGTGATGAATTGGAAGAAAAGTTGCATGCTGAAGTGTCCACAGAGGATAGATTGGAGCAAATTCACTGATTTAAGGAGTGAATCCAACTACACCAGATGGCATTCACCCAAGAGAACTCAAATATAAAAAGTGCTAAGATACTGTCTCTGGTGTCTAACTCTTTTCTTATATCCACTGTATATAAGAGGATTTAAAACTGGTAAATGAAAAAACCAGTCTTTGCACAAACACGTATGCCAAATGATTTTAGAATTACTGGTATATAAAGCTAATGAATACCTGGCTTTTAAATAAAATTCAACATTAACTATTTGGAGAGGCACCCTAAGTTAGGAAAAGCATAGCCTGGTTTTAAGGAAAGCTATGAGCAATAGAAGTATTGAATTCTGTGGGATGATGATAATCATGTCCAAAGGTCCTGAATGCACTGAATGGCCAAAGCTCAGTATCAATAGCTATCATGTTCAAGTGTCTATGGCAGTGCTCACTAGACCATGTTCTGAAAGCTGGATCCAGCACAATGCTGCATCCCTCCATCATATGAGCAGCACTAACTATTCCATCATTGTGGTCACAAGAATTCTCTACATCTGGGTAATCATGTCTGCCCAGAAATCCAGGCACAATACCTGCTGGGACCATGAGCTACAGGCATGACTGCCCAGAGTGCCATGCAACAAAGATGGAAGGGCTTCTTCAGAGCTGCATGGCATAACAGTATTCTCTGCACAGCACACTGGTCATCAGTTTGGCAGTTGCTCATCAATGGGAAAAAGGTACAGTTCAAAAGATAAGACAGGGACAAATATAGTGCTGGTTGTTACCAGTCTTCATTAGTTTTAAGCCCAGTTCTGTGTATACATAAGCAGTAGTAGTACTCCAAAGTGTCACAGACATAGTTTTGAAATGGATAGTGAGAAAAAATAGTTGCATAGTTACCTATGGACCTGCAGAGGGCACACTGACTGTTCTTGGAAACAGTATCAATACTGTGAACCGATGCAAATCATGCTGCTATTGTTCACATTTTCAGTGGAAAATGTGCCCAAAAGGTTGGACCTATTTTTATGACAATGTTATTATGATTGTTTGAAAATATTCATAGACCATTTTTCCAAAGTTCAAATCTGTGTACAAATCATGTAATTTTATAGAAAATAAAATCCTGTAGTAATACAAACAGCAATCATACATAAAATAATAATAAAAATTTCCAGGAACTGATATAACTCTATCAAATTAATTTTCTTAGTCAGGTGCCTAGATAGTCTGCAGGTTCTTCTCAGTGGAAGAGAGGCCTTGCAAAGCCTCTAGTAGGTCAACGATGGAAAAAATCTTCTTCCAAGATTTCAGGTGGTACTTTTAGTTCTGACTGATAAATTATATGAAACATTTTTAAAAATCTAAATTATAATTTATGAAAATTGCAATTTAAAACATTGCAAATACAGCAGTCTCCTTTATATGGCAAAAACTTTAAATGTTATAGCTACATGCATAAATGTTATTGCTACATGCATAAAACCAAGAAACTGTTGATATTTTTTCCAAGGAGATGTGTGTGTGTGTGTATCTTATGCACTTTTTATGCACTTTTATATATGCACTTTTTAATTACTCTCCTCGAAACTCTTGTCAAAATAGGTTTTTCCAAGTACTCTAACCCTTGTATTTCTGAATGAATTATTTCCTTCCTTTTTCTCTTCTCTTCCATTGCATTCTTATCTTTGCGTCTGCAAAGATAAGTTAGATCCTGTCCAACTCGAACAATAAGCCAATGCCTGTTACTTTGCTGCGAAATTAAATGTTTGGTAATTGCATTAATCAGACATCTTGTATTCATTACTTTGTAAACCTATCTCTCAGCTATTCACTGGCTGGTGAGAATGTTATCAGTCCATCACTTGCTTGGGACGGCTTTGTGCAATTAGGTGTCCCAGGAAGGTTGGATGAAAAAAAACTCCATAAAGTATCTTTTTGAAATGGCAAACTTCTTTTGTGGCTTTCCAGCATCTCATGCAATTTCACATTCTTTTGTAATTTATCTTCACGCTGTTGCCTGTGAGCACCCATAGAAAAGAAGTTGTGATGGTAGCAAAGAGGAGAACCAAATGAGTGGACTGATTTGATGAGCAGAAAATTCTAATCTGGAGTAGCTCCCATGCTGAAACTCTGTGCAGGATCCGCCGTGTGGAATAGTCCTAAGAGTGTTGTAAACGTATGCTTTGTATATACTGTTCAGTATGTTATATGAGTTTTCTTCTGTATGCTATACTTTGCTAATGTTGTGTCAAGTCCACAAAATGCTTTTTATCTGCATTCAGGTTCTTTTTGTTAACTCTTTCCCAACCATTGTGGATGTTCCTTATATACTGGTAGGGAAATGTCTGTTGTGTCTCACAATCAAACTGGAGTTATTTTTATATGGAATTCAGTTTTGTGCCCCTCACCACTGAAAACATCTCTGAAACAGGAGCTATGACAATGTCACCATCCTTAAAGAGTATTAAAATATATATTAAAAAGAATGGCATAAGAAATGCTAAGCTACTATATGTAACCTTGTATTGTGATGCAAACAAGGTCTCGGGACATACAGCACAAGGTTTCGGGACATACAGCACCAGTTCTCATTTCATAATTTGGTATTTGTGCTGCCAACTGCAAACTACATGTATGGTATCA
The DNA here is from genome assembly GCA_030015325.1 of Cryptoblepharus egeriae. Taxonomy (NCBI): domain Eukaryota; kingdom Metazoa; phylum Chordata; class Lepidosauria; order Squamata; family Scincidae; genus Cryptoblepharus; species Cryptoblepharus egeriae. The sequence goes on from JAREYC010000002.1 coordinate 21,816,282, forward strand.
AATATAATCCTGAAGATTTAACAGTAGCAAACATAAGAAAGATCTGGATCAGGCTCAAAAAATATCCAGCTCAGCATCATGTTACTCAGAGTGGTCAACCAGCTATATATGGGGCAGTTCACAAGCAAGAAATGAAAATATCCCATTTCCTGCCAGTGCTCCCCTAAAATTAGTACTCATTTTTTCTGAACCTGGAAGTAGCATTATAGACTGTTACAACTAATAACCAGCCAACACCCGGATCTCCAAGACGAGATGTGAATCCAGGAGAACCCCCAGGCTGTGTACCTACTCCTTCAGAGGGAGTGCAACCCCATTCAGAGCAGGACTATAGACTAATACCCAAGTTTTGGATTTCCAAACCTGGAGAACCCTTTCTTATCTGGATTTAATTTAAGTTTGTTTGCCTTTATCCAGCTCCCCAATGCTCTAGACAGTGATTCAGGACCTCAGCTGCCTCCTCAGGAGGAAAGGAGAGATAGAGCTTGGTAGAGCATACTGATGGCAACCTATTCCAAACATCCGAATAACCTCTCCTAGTGGCTTCATGTAGCTGTTAAGCAACGTGAAGCCTTGTGGCATCCCACAGTGAAAAGGCCAGGGTGCAGAACAAACATCCCCCAGCACCACCTTCTGGGATCTGTCAGCCAGGAAGGAGTGGAACCACCACAAGACAGTGCCTCCAATCTCCAACTTAGCCAACTGACCCAGAAGGACACCATGGTCAATAGTCTCGAAGGCTGCTAAGAGGTCTAGCAATGCACTCCCCCTGTCCATTCTCTGGCATGGGTCATCCAACAAGGCAACCAAGGCAGTCTCCATCCCAAATCCCAACCTGAAGCCAGACTGGAAAGGATCCAGATAATCAGCTTCTTCTAGGACCTGAAGCTTGGATGCCACCATTTGCTTGACAACTTTGTCCAGAAACAGGATTCTTCAAACTGGTCAAAAGTTGTTTAGACTAGTGGGTTCCAGGGAGAGTTTCTTCAGGTGAGGCTGAACCATCACTCGCTTCAACACAGCACCACCCTCCCTGTCCATTCAGCCAGTCCACCCCAAACATTTCTAATAAGCCACGCTGGGCAAGTGATGAGCAGGCAGAAGATGGTCTGACGCGACAGAGAATCCTATCAACCTCCTCAGATTCTACAAGCTGAAAAGAATCCCAATTGTCAGAATTGACTGGGGCCCCATGGACATCACTAGATACTGCTAAAATGGAGTATAAGTTATGCCAGATCTGATCACAGCAAGCTCATCACAACAAGTTCCTGTGTGCTCCACCAGAACATCTGGGAGAGGTATGATGGAATAGGCCCCAGACCTACAAAAGCTCAGCTGGACAGTTCTCCATAGATGTGATGGTGACAGGGAAGTATGCCCAATTAGCTATCTCCAACAAGAAAGAAATTGGTGAGAAACAGCGATTATATCAACAGATCTTCAATGTTGAGACTAGGCGTTATCAAGTGAGAATCCAGTTGGATTGCATAATTAGGATAATTGTTTTGTGTATCATACATGTTGGAAATTTTGTACTTCTAGATTTTAATAGTTAAAAAATAGATGAATGGCTAAATAGGCATGTGCATCTAGTACAAGAAAATGCTGTTCGTTTATTTGTGGAAACAAGACTTCTACAGTGAAAGTTAATAATAAGCTACTTTATCTGAAGTCAGCAAATTCATTTTTTTTTTTCAGATGAACAACAGGTCTACAAGACCTACGTGAGAATATCCACTTTTAATGTAAAGGTTCAAACAGAAAGGCCTGGACATAAGCCACAATGGGATTACATACCTTACCATGCCAACCTTTTATATTTATTCTACCACCAAGGTGATACTGTATGCTTTAAGGTTTTTTAGTCTCTGCATAGCACTGCAGTGCTGAATGAATTTCAGTTGAAGGGAAATATTTTTTAACAAGCCTGAGGTTGTGCAAAAGCCTTTGGGCTAACCTCATTAAGATAATGAAGCATCTGTGTGGGTTTTCTTTTTCTTTTTTTCCTCCATATGTGACATGAATTATTAAGTTATAATTTTTATGAGTCTCAAATATTTTGCATTGCAACTTATAGAAATCTGCAGTCACTCATACAGTTTAAATGAAGATAAAGAAAAGAATCTGACCAGATTTATTTATTTATTTATTTAATTTATATCCCGCCTTTCCTCACCTACAAGAGGGAGCTCAAGGCGGCTAACATCAGAAAGATAAAACACCATTAAAGTAGACTTATAAATATAAATTAAAACATAATTAAAATACAATTAAAATACAATTAGATTAAAACTGAGCACAACTAAAAACAGACTAAAATTTGTTAAAAACAATAAACTAGAACAATAAAAACTGCCCCCCCCACCTCTGCCCCATTTAAAAGGCTGGCAGACTATGTACATACAATATGACATTGTTGAAAAGTCTTGCCAGTCTAAACAGTAACAGGATATATGAAGTTGTACAAAGAGAGCAGAGAAATACCTGCAGCTACATGGTAAAAAGTATACTGTATATTCTACCATTTCCTGTTTTATTATTTCAAGTAGAACATTTTGGCTAGTCAGTGCTTATGGGTTTCCAAAGCTCTCAAGTGTCCACTTTTATATTGAATGGAAGTTACTGCATTGGAAGTAGCATATATTGGGCAGTTTGTGTATTTCTGTGTATATCTGCCCATAGGATTTCATATTCCCACAGTTTTACGAGTGTCTTCCAAGTTAAAGAACTGACAGCACTGGCTGGTGTTATTCTAGATTCAGGGTACTTCTCTTGTCATATTTTGTAGCATCTGCCTTTCTGCATTATAAATTCAATGAGAAATAAATCTTGTCTCTACACCAGTAGTTTTTGAAACATCAAGATGCTGTAGAAATAATTTTTATTCAGGTTTATGCCCTAAAGATGAAACACTAACACATTTACCAGTTGTTATGTTGAGTGATGCTCCTCATGGAGAATGCGTATGTATTTGTCCATTATGATGGGCAGTCGGAGGAGCAGGTCTATGATTGTCAGATATATTTTTCTCATGTTGACCTCTACAAATAATCCTTGCCAAGGCACCCATAACTGTCTGGTGCAAGTCTTGGCCCAGATTGCAAAATGGGATGAACAAATAGCGGAATAAGGTGCTTGAATCTCCAGATAGCAGTAGTTACAGATAAAGGACACATTTCAGTTTGCAGAGAAGTGGCTTTCACAGTGTCGGTGATCACACTTAGGTAGGGCTCCTTGAAGCAGATAACACTGTGATAGTTTTTGTTTCTTCCTACTGGGATGAATTCCAAGACAGTAAAAGGCAAACTGAATTAATTCAGCAGCGACATATGCCACAGAAAAGTGTTTGCATTTCTTAGCAAAACTGGAATTTCCTCACCGGTTATTTTTTAAAAAACCAAAACAAAGCTGGGCAGCATTACAAGAATGATACATTATATTTGTCTACTGCTCATGAGTTGCCTTTGTTTAAAAAAGTTGAAAATACTGGACTTTTATTGTTGTTGGTCGAATGCAGAAAAATAGAACTCTGTGTCTTTCTGTAGAAAGTACATTTTCTTCCGCATTACTCAGCAGGCCAGCCTTTATAAGCTTCTCAGTGCTAAACCCCTGCTGGTTACCCAGATGTACTGTGGCCGACTGTTAGCACTGAATACCACCAGTTACTTCTACTGATATTTTTTGTACATTTTTGCATATTCTCTATTTGCAGTTAAATCTGCAAATGGAAAGCCATTCTCATACATGACCTCCTGTGCCATGATATTTCTACAGGCATTTCTTTCATGGTGAGCAATGTAGATTTAATATACTTCTAACTTCTTAATAAGCTTGACAGCCACATTTTTAACTGGCTAATGCTTTCAACTTACTTTCAAGGACAGCTCCACACAGAGTATGTTAAAGCAATTCAATCAGCCTGAAAATGGATGACAGCGACAGCAGCCACTGGTGTTAATGGTTCAGCAGTCACTATGTGGGCCTTCTGACAGGCATGAGTCTTGGATCAGAGTCTAACCCAGCCATCCTGATGCTTTGTTCTCACAAGCCTCTCAGTTCACCCCACCTCCAGATACAGTGTGTATCTTTATGGTGTGGCTGCATCAGTGGAGGGGAGGAGGATAAGACTGGACTAATGGATAGGACTCAGTATCATCTATTTAGTAAAGATAGGTAAAATATTCAATGGGATCTATATCTAATATTGCCATTCTATATGTATTTACTCTGAAGTAAGTCCCTTTATGTTTGATGAGGCTTAGTTCTAGGAAAATAGGCATAGGATTGCAGTCAGGCAATTCTAACCCCAGTGGTGCTACTGGGTGCCCAAAGGGCTAGTGCTGCATCTAGTAGCCCTACAGAGACTACTAAAGGTCACCTCAAGGATGGGTGTCATTTGTCCCCTTCCTGTGTCTAATGGATCAGACCCCACAATTGGGCTACTCAAGTCTGCACTGGCTGTTTTGGACTCTAAGGGTGCAATCCTAATCTATCTATCTACAGTATTTATATACCGCTTTTCAACTAAAAAGTTCACAAAGCAGTTTACAAGAAAATGAAAAAATTAATAGCTAATTAATAGCTAATCTAGGCTGGCACAACTCCTTGGTCTTCCCATTCCCATGGTAATGTAGGGAAGCAAGCACATGTTTGTGCGCTGACTAAACCATTTCCCAGGAGTGGCACAGAAGTGCCTTATAGCACTTTTGTGCCACCCCCAGGCCAGCATGGGATTTGTGCTGGGGCTTATGCTGGCCTACCTGGGAATTAGGATTGCAGTCTAAGATTGCAGTCTAACCCTACAATCCAGAGTAACTACGGGGGCACGCAAGAGACATTACATGCCCCCGTAGTTACTGCACCACCTAATGAAAACCTATGGGAAATTCATATTGCAGTCCAGAGCAAACTGTTCTTACACCAGAGCAAGGACTCCCCATAGTTACTCTGAATTGCACCCTAAGACTACCATCTTCATACAGTATATTTCATTGAATGGAGTGAGACTCATACCTGGGTGTACTTTTATCTCAGTGATGTCATGCAACATCTTTGAAAAACATAAACCTGGATAGCAAAATAACAGCATCTTTTCATTTCAAGAACCTTGACTCGGTTATCATTCACCACATAACACTTTTAAAAAAATAAGCTTTCTCTTCAGATGGCAAAACCTTAATCAAACCGTTCTGTTCAGTTATCATGTTTGTCTTCTGCAGGCACAAAACAATTGTTCATATTGTAAAAATAGCATCTGATGTTGGAAAGTGCATGTATGAAAAATGTGCATTACTGATTTTATTGTATGTACTTAACCTCATATGTCCAAATCCTCTGAGACTACCACTATCTAGAAATTTTAAAAAATACATTAGAATTCCTTGGGATTAGGGTTCAATATCATTGGTATGTGAAGAATAAGTAAAGAGGTCTGGCTGTGGTCCGATTAAGTAAGTTTGTTCTGCCTATTGCTTTCATTTAGGAGATGAATCTACTTTGAATAGTCTGTTCATTAAAGCAGCTAGTAATGAAGATCAATGGGGAGTAAGGTTTTGGAAGTACAAGAGAAGGAATGTGTGGGTTGTGAGGTTGTCCTTCCTTCCTTTCTTCATCCTGGGTATTTGCCCCATCTAAGGGAAAGGAACCTGAAGAGGGGAGAGAGTGCTTTTGACTACCTGGGTACATTTTCTGCTTTATTGTCTGTATCTTCTTTATGACTCTGTGGGGTTATAGTTGATTTTTTTTATGTTACTGCATTTGTTATATTAAATCAAGCTGGCTTGACTTGTGATTGGCTCAATGTGGTACATTCCCCATTTTAACATTTTGACAGTCTGGAACCCAGACTTTTGATAACCCAGATATTTTGATAATATTCTCTGGTGTCCTGTAGGGATAACTTGCCTGCATAACATTACTTCATTCTATAACTTGATCCGTGTCTTATTTGGAAAGTTAACCCACATTCCAAAGGTCACTTGCTGTTACTTAAATCTGCTCTCTGCATTGTGTGGGATTGGCTATATAGACCTGTCATATAGGTCTGATATGATCTTATTTAAGGTAGCCATGATGGAAGATGGTGGCAGCGGCAACTTTGGCTGCTCTGGCTCTATGGTAACTTATGTCCCACCTCACCTGTAGCTTTGGGGTTTCCATAGTATTATCATAATTGGTAAGTACAAATGAGGTCTGCTAAACAAATCAATGAAAATTGTTGTCCCTACATGGACAGAGTACCTGATTCTGTCTAACTTTCCAATTCTGCTAAAGCCGCAATGCAGCCCTGAGGTTAAGGGCATAACTGTTTCCTTATCTTGAGGACACCTGTGTCATGCTCACCACCTCATATGTTGTAGTGCATGCTCCATTTATACAGCTGCCTCAGTGTTGGAAAGTTGGATATGTTTTAGCCCTAATTCCATATTTTAAAAAATCTGATTTGATAACTGAATATAGCAAGAAGCATGTTGCTCTTCTAGAAAAATTTCTGCCCCTGTTTACCGTAGACCATCTAAGTAATTCAGATTCTAGAATGTTCGATTAGGTAGCATCGCTGAGTACTAGCTGTTTAAAAACATTTATTAAAAACTATCATGGTATTGCGTCAAAATTTAAAAAAGAAATATTGACTTAGTAAAATAATAAAACTTTAGGAATAGCAGTATATAAATACTGATGTATGATTGAAAAGAAGGAGTAGATTAAGGGCACAATCCAGAAGTGCAGTTGGGTGACCCTATCCATCACTGGGCTGACCCAACTGCAAGATGCTACCCTAGTTATTCTGGAAAAGGCTTGGGGCAGCCTAAGGCAACATAGACTGCCCCAGGATAGGTGGACCTTGACTGCCCTAACTGGGGCAGCCTAGGCAATTCAGGAGAGGCATACTGAGGGCATGCTTAGCATTGCCTAGGGCAGAGCAGTTACTTTGTATCCAGAGCCTGTTTCCCCGGGCAGAAATGCCCTCTTCCAGCTCTTCAGAGTTATACCACCTCAGGATCAGGTATAGTAATAAGTAGACCCATAGGGGTCCATGATAAGGCAAAGTAAGAATGGCAGTGTTGACCAAAAATCTGAGTTCATGGCCAGCCTATCTGCAACCCTGGCCTCTCAACTTCAGGATATGGCACAACTACGGCAGCCACGAACCTGGCTGGCCACTCCAATAAGCTCCTTAAATTCATTGTAGACTATATTGGCATCTCATTAGGGACAGGCAGGCACCCCAGCTGTTCCTTATTCAGTGTGATCTGAGGGGGTCTCCTCAAGAGCAAGCCCTCCCCAGGTGTCACTGACATGATGCCTACTGACCATGCTCTGGAGGAGTTAGGGCAGCCCAGGCTTCCTGACTCTGGATGCAGCATAACTTTCTTCTCTGGATTCAGAATAGTGGGGCAGCCCAGCTAGGGCACTCCTCACTGCCCTTACTCTGGATTGTGCCCTAAGTCATCAAAGAATATGACAGCAGCAAGATGGAGAGCATTCATGAAGATTTGATCCAAGATAGAATAGAGGTACAATATTGATTGAAATTCTGGGGAACTTAATGCATGAGAAAATTTGAAAATACATTTGAAAATTTGAAAATACATTATTCAAATTTGAATAAATTTACATAAAAGTGTATTTAGATACAGACTGGAGGATTGCAAGGCATGCCTGTGAGCCACATGGAGGGGTCCTTCTGCATAGAGGCTTGCCACAGTCCACATCTGGCAACCGTGCCAGAGTTTGGACACCCATCATCTCGAGGAAATAAAATTAAATGTAGATTGTGTGAAAAAGATGTGAGAATTCAAAACAACATGAAACCCAAATTTACAGAAAGTGTGAACTGGTACTGTGTCAACACTATGTGTAGCAGCTTGATTTGTTTCAGTTATTACTGATTTTTTTTTTAATTTGCTTAATACGCAGCTGAGAAGAATGTTTCCAGTATGGCAACCAGACCTGCCCCTGACCAAATGGAATGGATCATTCCTCTCATCTTAGTCTCAGCCTTGACTTTTGTGTGCCTCATACTACTTCTCGCTCTGCTAGTTTACTGGAGGTGAGCCACCATTTTTGCAAAAATCTAATCTAATCTCATCTGAGAATCTAAGCTAAGTGATGGTAAACACTTTTGTGACTGTGCTTTGATTTTCTTTGTTTTGCTTTAATTATTTTCATTGAGTGATTATGATGCTAGATATGACCTTGACAACAGCTATCCGTTTCCAGTCCCTGGGAATGAATATTGTAGTGTGAATGGGCACATGCTGTGACCTGCCACTGGAAAAATCAAGTGAAGTTTTGTAGTAGTGTCCTGCCACACATGCTACCAAACTGGTGAAAACAAGGTGAATACCCTTTAAGTGGACTATTATGTTGACAATGGTTAGTAATATCTATTTGACAAAATCAAGAAATATAGTCAAAAATCAATGTGTGAAAAATACCCTTCAGGTGCAATAAACTGGGGGTATGTAAAATATCACAGTGATATAAGAGGCAGAGGTAATATTTGCTGAAGAATGTAACGTGACATAGATTAATGGAATTAAGGATTCAGATACTTTATAGAAAATTCAGAAATTCACAGTAACCCACCCACAAAAGGTTTCACCGTCCTGTGTACACTGATGCATATGGATGTTCTCGCTGGTGCAAAGGACAGACAAAAGTCACTCTCAGATAGAGGAAAAAATGGTAAGAATCCACCCTTTCAAGAGTTTTGGTTGAAATCAAGGATGCTTGTTATAGGTAGTGATAATTCTGACTGCTGAACAATATTTTACATAACACACCTTCTTTTGGTTTACTGTCCTTACTTTGGGAAAATGAACAATTTACCACAGTTCTTTTTTCAGACACAAAGGATCTAATTTAAAGTTAGGTAACTGGTATTGAACCAGGACATCAGTAACAAATAAATAAGGCACAATCTTAGGCAACATATGGAATTATTCGGTAATGAGATTATCAAAGCAAATAACATGAAAATGAGTTTGATCTCTCTCTCTCTCTCTCTCTCTCTCTCTCTCTCTCTCTCTCTCTCTCTCTCTCTCTCTCTCTCTCCCCCAAAAGAGAATGTGGTATCAATATAAATAAAACAGAAAACAATGCTTATCTTTTCCAGTAGTCAAGGGGATATACTTGTGAGGTTTTCTGACCAGCTTTTCCCCCTCTGCCCCCTAGTACAGAAGGCAGCAATAATATCAAAAGGAGAACTGGAAAGCATAGGAGACATAGATTACTCATTGTGAAGAGGAAATAACTTTGTGGTTTTTTTTTTCCTTTTTGAGCATGTGAAAGACTAAGGGCGCAATCTAGTGTAACTACGGGGAGTCCTTGCTCTGGTGTAAGAACAATTTGCTCTGGATTGCAATATGAATTTCCTATAGGTTTTCAGTAACTACTACGTGCTCCCATAGTTACTCTGGATTGTAGGGTAAATTTGAGAGCAAAGATGACATATATAGAGCACTGAAGAAGAACAAAGCCTTCTGGTTGTCTGGTTTGCACTAATGCCTTAGCAACATGCAGATCTAAATACCATTTTAGACATTTACATTTGATTACTTTTAAGTATCAATTCAAATTTTAGATATGAAACATTCACTGGAGAGGTCCTTATTGCTCTCAAAGACGTAGATGGAATACAAAAGGCAGTTAGCTATCCATTTGCCCTCCTCTTCCCCTAACCCTCAGCCAGTCATTCTACAACTCTGTTACTCAACGAAAGTATTTTATTGCACATCAGTACATGTCACAAGAATGTAAGAGCTCTGCTGCATCAGGCCAAAGACCCAAAGATCCAGCTTCCTGTGTCTCACAGTGGCCCACCAGATGCCTTGAGGAGCACACAAGACAACATGCTATCTGCATCCTGTTGCTGTTGCCCTCTGAGATAGCTTGTTTCTAAAACCTAGAGGTTGCACATATCTATCATGGCTTGTACTAGGGATGAACTTTTCCTCCAGAAATTTGTTCAATCCCCTTTTAAAGGAACTCAGGCCAGATACCATCACCATATTCTGTGGCAAGGAGTTCATAGACTAATTACATGCTGGGTAAAGAAATACTTTCTTTTCTCTGTTTTTACACTCCTGACACTCAGTTTTAGTGGATGCCCCCTGCTTCTGGTGGTAGTGTTGTCATGAACAATGTTTCCATTTAATTGTGTCTTTTACGAATAATACAGTATTGTAAGCAAGGCAGTGTCACAGTGACATATTCAACATAGGAAGGTGACCCCTTCCTCCACCAGCAAGTCTCTTGCATATCTCTGACAAGCTATGTCAGAGAAGAGCTAAAGAAAGACAAATTGAACAGATGCAGTCCTTGAATCAATCAATCAATCAATCTATCTATCTATCTATCTATCTATCTATCTATCTATCTATCTATCTATCTATAGTATTTATATACCGCTTTTCAACTGAAAAGTTCACAAAGCAGTTTACAAGAAAATGAAAAAATTAATAGCTAATTAATAGCTAATGGGTCCCTGTCCCAAAGGGCTCACAATCAAAAGTGCAAAAAGAACACCAGCAGAAACCACTAGAACAGACATTGCTGGGGTGTGTAGGGCCAGTTACTCTCCCCCTGCTAAATAAAAGAGGAACACCCACTTGAGTGTCTCTTGCCCAGTAAGCAGGAATCGCCTACTTTGACTTTGCTGAATTAAATTAGAATTATAACTGAATGAAATAAGAACACAATAGGTTAGATGTCTAAGTGAGGAATTTTCTTTAATGCTCATCACTCTGGCCAAATAATTGAAGATGGGGTAAAAAGGCCCACATGACCACAAAAAGAAAAAGACGGTTTAGAAAAAAGCTTGGGAGAAACAATAAAACCTTGAGACACAAAACAATACACTCTTCAAAATTCTGTAAGGATTTTTAATTATTATAAGATGCTGCAAAGGAACCATGAATACCTGACACTTTTCACGCTGTTACATGCTTTCTTGGGAATGGAAGATGCAATTGAAAGAGAAACTATATATTTATTACACTCTGCTGAGATTGGAAAGAGTTTTGCCTATTAATTAGGGGTCTTCTGACCTTTGTAATTTTTCTTGACTGATAAAACAACACTTTTTGAAACTGCTGGGTTTCTTAGCAGTTCAGGTCTCATCAGGTATTCATTGTATACTAATTTTAAAAAAACACTTTTGAGCAGTTGGGAGGTTTTTTTCTTTTTTTCCCCTAGTTCTCAAGGCCCCCATTCCATTATAAATTTATCAGTCTCTTTGAGTGTATGTAGAAGGAAAGGGACCTTTAAGCACAATCCTAATCCTCTCAGCACTGGCTGAAAAGTTTGTTAGGAGTGTACTCTTCATAGAATTGTTGAGCAATGCTCAGCGTAAGTGGGCATAGCTCTGCATGAAATAGAGTTAGTTGGTACAGGTTGCCTCTTCCTAGAATGATGTCAACCTGCCTTTCCCTCACCTTCTTGAGCTGTACATTTGGGTCAACATGACATGTGTCTCCGAACTTTAGACAGAAAATCCCATTCCATTCTGGAGAGTTACAACTGGTACAGTTTCACTGCTAACATTGGTGTCATATTGGGTGTCCTCCAGTGTGGTCTGCATCCCCTTTACCTCCAGATGCTACCATTTTATCAAGGTTCAAATATCTCAACTCTTGTAATCAAGTCAGCATTTTGTGTACCCATAGAAGTTATCTCGCAATTGCCGTTCCTTATTTTTTTCTTAGCAGTTCTTTTCTTAAGCAGAGCTGTGGTATAGATAGTTGGTTTTTTTTAAAGGGTGAAAGAAGTAGAGAAAATGAAGAAGCAATTAACATTTCAGGATTCCAGACAAAAGCTACTTTTAAATGGGAGTTAAATTATAGCCACTTCTGACTTCCAGCTAGGAGAAGGAAATTAATTCTTAAGTGCAGCTTCTCGGGTTTCTTTTGCTTAGCTCTTATTGGTCACTGTAAATCACCCTTGAATAACTACAGCCATTACCCCTGGGATCCAGAACACAAAGCAGCACTATTGCATTACATTTCTTGAGCAACTAAACAGCCTGAACAGGGTAATATGTTGACGTTCTGCAGGGATTGTTTTGTGAAGCAATATAGCTGCTGGCTTGCAGAGAACAAGGCAAGCAGGCAACATTCATTAGACTTTACAAGAGTTCTGAGAGAGGTTTTGTGTGTATCCCTCTGGATTGTGCAACTCCTATATCTACACTTCACAAAAATATATCATCTCCCTTCTAAAAGGAGAGTTTGCCTCCTCCCCACCAGCATCACACATGCTGATGTATCGCCTGTTCATTTTTGCAATGAACATCCCCAGTAGTTGGTACCAGATGCCACTAAAAAGCCTATCATTTGTTTCAGTCTGCCTACTTCCTTGTCATTGTCAGAGTAAAAGAAATTGTTGAAATGGAACTTGCACATGGAAGATTATAGTTCTGGAGTGGATAATGTCTTCAGCTAGGGGGAGGTGCTCATTTTCTGGCTACATGATTCAAAGGAAATCTCTCCGCTCCAACTCATCATCTGAAAACCGACTAAAGGAGAGGTGGCCAACACCAAACATGTTGTAAAGAACCTTAAACATGCTACTCCACCTTAATTTCACTTTTAGCTGCTCTCAATAGCTAAATAGCTCCTCCAAGTTCAAAGGCAGTATATCTTTGAGTACTAGAAGGTACAGAGCAGGCAACACAAGAGTACTGTTGCCTACTTGGGGCTTTTCAAAGATGGCAGACTGATGATGGAGTCAGGAGGTGGTCTGCATGAGCCATTTGGGCAAATCCATATAAAGTGCATTCATTGCTTCTGAATAATAAAGCCATCTTCTGCCTCTCCACCTTTTCATCCTCAAAGATTATCTAGGATCTCTTTGTGGATCATATTCTTGAAGATGGTATCTCTACCCTGGTAGGCTACGTGGGGTTTGCCAGTCTCTTCATCCAACTCTGCCCTGCTGTGTCCCTGTTATGACAAACTTTTGCAGGCCTTTGTTAAGTGATTGACTTTGCAGAATACAACTCCTTAGCATCTGCCCTATTGACTTTCTGTGTAAGGATAATGTGTAGGATGCTGTGTGGGAAAAGCAAAGCAATCAAGCAAACTGCTGTCATGCCATCTTAGTTTTTTTATTTTTTTTTCAAAAATATGTGACAATTTTGTGTGTGCCACCCCTGTAGGGCCTATAATCCACTAGTAGCACATGTGCTATAGGTTGGCAACTCTGATCTAAAGAATTCTGTGCGCTGCTCCATGGCTAGCAGCACTGCTATCCCAATTAAAGAACCTCAGTGAGTGACATTTACCAGACAAATGAGTACACAGAGATTTCCTTCCACTGAAAAAAATAAAGTGTTTTATCATGATGAGGGAGAGTTGGGAAAAAATATTTGTAATTCCAATCAGTGGAGCATCAGTTAGTAAATCTTCTTTTATGACTCATGATGACTGTGGCTCCGTTTGGTCTCTGTCTTCCATCAAACATGTTTCATGCCATTCAGTCTTTTGAGCCCGTACATATAGCACCTGTTGTAATAGTAGTTGAATAGCCGCAACATCCAGTTTATAAATTGGAGTTAGCTCTCTCCAATATTTTGGTCCATTCTACAGTTCCTTCTTTCAGTAGTGCTCTACATGCTGAATCACCACCTTTCATTCCCAAGGTCAGAGATTCGGGATCTGCTGTGGTATTGTTAAACAATCTTTTGCAAATCCTTTAGGACAGAATTCAGACCTCTGTAACTCAGATATGCTTTGTTTCTAGACAGATGCCAGGAAAAAAAGTTGGTGCATACAATGCATTTTGATCCTGAAATGCTGAAAGTCAATTGTCTTTCTCTGTACATCAATCATTGCAGAGTTAGCAACCCTTTGCTTTTTCTGATGATGAAGGTTTTTTTTGTGAGTACACTGAAAATTTGCATATTCTTTTACAAAGAGAAATCCAACCAAAAAGGTGTCTTCTTGCCTATTTTATTGCAACGCCAGCTGGATCCAATCGTATTGGCTCTGCCTTTCCATTGGACTAATTCAGTGGCATGGAGAGGGGGGATTTGCTGCTTGGGTAACAGCCTGTCCTCCATAACAATCCAACCCAGGCTTTCGTGCTTTGCATGCAGCGTATGCAGCGCTGAGAACGATACCATAGTCTTTCAAGACTGACAGAGGCCTGCTTTTTTTTACCTCACTTAACTAGCATTTCACATAACAAGCAAAAATTTCCAAGAAATCTTGCTTCACAAGACAAGTTCCGCTTCACATAACAAGTGTGCTATGGGCACGTGTGCTATGCAGCCCTGATGCTCCACATGGAAGCTCTTTAAAAGGGCTGCCAGCCAGTGCTGCTGCCTCTGCCCCCAACTTGGGGGCAGTTGCCTGGAGGTGCCAGAGGCAGCTGCCCTTAACTGCCCCCAAGTGCCTCCACAGACCACCTTGAACCTCCAGCAGCAGCCCAGGTAAGCCTCCCAGGAAAGTGTCTTTGATTCCTAACTATGTCTACTCAGAAGTAAGCCCCATTGTGTTAAATGGGGCTTACTCCCAGGAAAGTGTCTTTCATTGCAGCCTCTTAACCATGTCTACCCAGAAATAAGCCCCATTGTGTTAAATTGCAGCCCCATTGTGTTAGGATTGCAGCCTAAGTAGACTTCATAGGATCATGCACATTGAACGCATATTTTGAATTCAATTACAGTGTTTTGTCATCATTTTTACATGCAGTTAATATTTTATTTGAATATTTTGGGGGTTGTGGAATCAATCGTCTGTGTTTCCATTATTTGCTATGGGAAAAATCCGCTTCACTTAAAGAGCGTTTCACTTAAAGAGCATGCCTCCAGAACGAAATAAGCTCTTTATGTGAGGCACATATATGTATTGCGCGCGCGCGCGCACACACACACACACACACACACACACACACACACATGTACAACATCCTCCGGCACATCAACCCCCCATTCATCAATCCCCATGCACAACACCGCCATGAACATCAAACCCATCCATGCACAACACCCCTCCATGCACATCAAACCTTCCATGTGTATCAAACTCCCCATGGGTTTCATCCCCTCATGCACAACACCCCCCTCATGTGCATCAACACCCCTGCATGCGCCTCAGCCTCCCTGTATACAACACCCCCCTTGCATCATCCTCCCATGAGAACCATCCCCCCATGTGCACAATCCATTCCAGTGTACCTTCTCTCCAAGCGCATCAGGCACTGGACACCAAATTGGCTGGATGTTGATCAGTCTTCAATGTTAATTGTAGGAAAAAATACGTTGCACTCCTTTTCATCCCCTTAAGGGTTAAATTTCTCCACATTGGTTCTTGGTGGGTGTTGATGTCACAGAAGGAACACCCTCCCCAAATTTCATGCTTCAAAGTTCAGGGCTTGGGGCAGAGCATCCCTCAGTCAGGGATTCTCAATGTAAAGTATAGGGAGGAAAATGTGTCACGCTCCTTTTCGGTTGGAATTTCCAAAAACCGATGGATGCCTCCATCATGGAAAGAACACCCTCCCGAAATTTCACGCTTCTAGGCCTGGCAGTTTTGCCTGGGCATTGATAAGTCAGTGAATTAGTCAGTAAGTCAGTGACTTTTCAGTTTAATACTTTATCTAAAGATTGGTCCAGGAATTTCAGAGATCAGTATTCAGCTGTTTTTTTCTGATTGATGCAACCACTGGCTATTCCAATGAAAGTCTGGAATTCTCTCTATGTATACTATATTTATTATACTGCCACAGTGAAAAACGTGATAACTCAAGGCCTGAGACAATATAAGCAACTCCTTGGTTTCCCATTTGAGAAGGAAAGCAGGATATATTTTACATTTTTTTAGTAGAAAGAGTAACCATACAAATTTGTCTCCATACATATTTCCCTTACTGTATGAAACATTAGATGGACTCCTTGTATCTGAAGTGCCTCAGTCTTTTGGGTTCACTGCTAGTCTGCCAAGCTGTGTTACATGCCAGGTTGCGATGAATTCAAAGGGTCCTTTTCTTACTTTAGAGCAGTTCTGAGAGGTTGGTGACACACTTCCCTCCCCACCCCCTTTCTGTGCTTGAATGTCCGGCATAAAAAAGTGCAGCTGTCCACAGTGGCAGCCCTCATCACATGGGACCTAATACAGCAAGCCCTTTGCAACCTTTGGCTCAATAATTATCTGCTCTTTTTCACAATACACGGGGTCCTGTATGGTTATAGTAACAAACCTCCTGCTGCTGAATGGGTCCTGAGATGCCTGTTCAGCCCATTTGAGCAAAGCTACTCATCCTCATTTAGTGTCCCTTCCCAAAAAGAAATCACTGGCTAAGGATTGCTCTAAATATACTTGATAATACACAAGCTGTAATGTAATAAGTGTATGCGTGCTGACAGATGTTTTATGTTTCTCTCATTATGGGTGCAATCCAGAGTAAGTACGGGGAGTCCTTGCTCCGGTGTAAGAACAATTTACTCTGGATTGCAATTTAAATTTCCCATATGTTTTCACAAGATGGTGCAGTAACTATGGGTACACATAATGTCTCTTATGTGCTCCCGTAGTTGCTCTGGATTGTAGGGTAAATCTCTATTATTACTATTACATTTCTTTAGGAAACCATTTTTCCATTCTTCTTATTCATCCTTTTTTTCCCTCATTATATTTTACTTTTTTTGAGAGGTAACATTCTGAGTCTTCCTTTCATAATCAGAGTGCAGGCGATTTTTAAACAAGATTAAAAAAATTATA
The DNA here is from genome assembly GCA_030015325.1 of Cryptoblepharus egeriae. NCBI lineage: Eukaryota > Metazoa > Chordata > Lepidosauria > Squamata > Scincidae > Cryptoblepharus > Cryptoblepharus egeriae. The sequence continues at coordinate 21,833,012 of JAREYC010000002.1, forward strand.
CTGTACAAGATCAAATGACTAAAAAACAAAATAGAAATGTAAAAATCAAATTAAGAGCACAGTCCTAACCATGTCTACTCAAAAGTAACCCCATTTGTATTCAATGGATCTTACTTCCAGGAAAGTGTCTTTAGGATTGAGGCCTAAATTACCTGAATGACAAAAACTTCTGAAAGGGCAGCATTGTAAAGACCTTTCTGAATTCGCACGTGAATTCCTTAATACAGGTACAAGCACCAAGAAGGATCTGTTTCTGGATCTTATTTATCGATTTGATTTGATTTGTACTCTGCCTTTATTCCCGTAGGGCATCCACCCCCTAACCTCCCTCACAGTGGCACAACAGGACTCCCTCTAAAGACCTAATTGAACAGACCCTTGGGTTGATCCCTCAGGAAGTGTGAAAAGAATTCATTGTGACCATACGTCCTCTTTTTCCAGCACATGTCCTCTTTTTAAGCTTCGTGTCCCAGAAAAAAAATCTTCACTTTTTTCCTTGTGAACAGGTAGCATGTAGCCTTCTTGTAATTAATAAATTATATGTAAAGTTTTAAATTTGATAATAAGTGAGACAGTCAGTGGGGTAGCAAGAGTGTAGCGTGGGATGGAATTGTAAGGGCAGCCCGCAGGCACTCTCCACAGCCGATCCTGGAGAAGCAGACATGCTGGCGAATCCCGGAGAACTGGGCATGCAGCCGCAATGGCCGCCTGCCTACAGTTCAGCCAGCACAGCCTCCGCTCCTCCGGGAGCTGCTGCCTGCCTCACCAGCTGCCCACCCAGCCAGCCCAGCAGGTGAGCCCGCAGCCCAGTCAGCCCTGCCCCGATACCCCACACTGCCCTAGATGCTCCCAGTCCCCTCCCCCTCAGAGAGCTCCTCTTCACTTACCTACCTGCCCCTTTACCCCATCCCCCCAAGATCAGCCCCCCCTCATTCCCTCCATGCTTCCAGCTCCCCTCAACCTCAGAGAACCCTCCTTACTTACTGACCTGCCACTGTATCCCACCCCCATCATTCTCTCCATGTTTCCAGCCCCCCTTGCCCCAAGAATGTGTATATATTGTGTGCATTTAATTTTTATATAAATTAATATTATATATATATATACACACACACACTCATACATACTGAACACATGCATACTGTACACACACACTCACACGTGTGTGTGTGTGTGTGTGTGTGTGTGTGTGCGCGCGCGCGCTCAAACGTCTGTCTTGTCCTTTGCAGAGTCTTTCCTGCTACAAGCAGCTGTTTGAACTAGATGACCTAATGGGGTCCCATCCGACTGTGTGATTCTGTGCTTGGTGCAAAACTCTGCATATGGTTCTATGATTGCCAACCTTAGTGCTAATGTCTGTCTGCTGCTTTGCAGTCTTTCCAGCTACAAGCAGGGGGTTGGACTAGATAACCTCCTGGGGAACCTTCCAACTGTGATTCTGTGATAGTGTAAAAGTCTAAGTCTTTGATTGCAAGGATAGGTTCAAAAGTTGTTCTGGTCCTGCAGAAATCTTTCCTGCTACAAGTAGGGGGTTGGACAAGATGACCTCCTGGGGTAACTTCCAACTGTTTTGATAGGGGCAAAATTTCAGTTCTTGTTACGGGCGCCATTTTGCCTAGCTACGCCTCTGGAGACAGTGTTTCAACTAACCACATGAAAACAATATATGTGTGAATCTATAGCCTGTTTCCTAGAACTGGACAGGTAGAGCACCTCAAAGTTAGCCCTATATTTGCTGGACAGTACTGAGCATTTTTTTTTAACCTGGCTGAACTTGCTCAATGGATTACTGCAATTCAGTTCCTTTTTATCCTTTTTGGTGAGCCTAGCCCTTCAGTTTTCCCTCTCTCCAGTCATCTGTGCAGTCTTCAAACCTCAGCAGAGCAAAAAGCAGACTTATCAGCAAGACTTATCAGAGAAAAACAGTGTATTAGCCAAGGAAAATATGGTGGTACCAGATAGTCTTGGTGTGTTCAGTACAAATCTTAGGATCTTTTCCAACTGAGGCATGTGATTCAGAATTCTTGACATAATTGAGGTCTTTGTTCCTTAACGGGCAATTAGGGAGTGGATTGTCCTCTCAACCAATATGTTGCTGTAGGAGCCACTGGATTCTGTGTGTGTGGTTCACTATGCACTTCCAGTCTTGGTGATTGGTCACAATGTTTCCAGTCTTGTCAATGGTCACTCTTCCTTGCTAATTTTGAACCACATCTTCTTCAGTGCTGCTCGTTGGACTTTCCAGTGCCTCGCTCTCACACTACTGAGCTTCATGGCGGAAAAGAGACTCCTAAAATTATGCTTTCTTTTGTGTAGATTTAAAAAATGAAGACATCAGGTTGAATTGGGTCTGGACGCTAACCAGCAGCCAGTACAATTCTTGGAGAACCAACAGGATGTGTGCTAGCAGCCAAGTTTTCAGCTTCTAAATCACTGCAGTAATATATCCTGTGGCTTGCCAGAGTTTGGATGACACTTGCCAGATCTCTAGAGCACTCCAGGGAAGCCAGTCTGAAACTAGAAGTTAATAGAAAGCGCTGCTGAACACAGCTACTAACAGATTCTGTAGACTCTATCAGGTCCTACAATCATTTATTGCTAGTGAGTTTGATCTGCTTGCTTGTCAGTACACCAGTATCTATAAGGAACATAGGCAGTTTCATAGCCACCATAATTTCTTTCATGTCTGCAGTTTAGAAATTGGTTACAATTGAAAGTTAATGTAGTAGTTGCCAGCTCCTCTGGTGGTGCAAGTGGTTAAGTCACTGTGCCTGTTAACCAGCAGGCCAGGGTTCGAGACCTGGGTCCCCACAAGATGAGGATTTCTTGTTACAGGCAGGGGGTTGGACTAGATGAACCATGGACTAGATCCTTCCAACTCTATGATTCTATGATCTAGTTTGAGCAGCCAATCTGCTACCTCTGAAATTTGTTTTAAGCACTTGTATCAGATTTCTCTTTGAACTGGAAAGACTACCATATACCAGAATCAATTGTTTTCCAGTTAACCCAATATATCAAACAAATGAATATGTCCATTCCTTCAGTCGGCCCTGCATCCTATAATCTGTGAGACCATATTAAGGTGACTTGAGATTTGTGATCCTTTTCCTCCACCCATACAACAGAGTTATGCCATCATTTAATACCTTGGAAGGAGGCTGGTGCTGTGCAAACTTTCAGCACCAAAAGGCTTATTTGGCTGTCACAATGACAAGAAAATAATGGTGTTATTTGGAAATGTGCTGTTTCTGACATGGTGCTGCTCTTCCATGACTTCAGAATTTTTATGTAAGGTGCACAAGTGGTGGCAGGGCGTTCCTGAACAGCACTCCTGTATTACACTTGCACTTACTTTTCCCTGATGGTTTACAAACTGGATGTTATTTTGATTCTGTCAGATTGCTGCGTGTCACAAAGTGATGACAGGCAGGTTGCAGAATGAGTCTTTGGCTACACACCAAATAGCTCCAGGTGACTCAAACAAGCAAAAGCAAACACAATGCCAAAATGTGATCCTCTAAACAGGTCAAACTAGACATGATGCATCATTTGGTCTTGTGTTCTCAGGGTTTGGGTTTTGATTATTTTTTAAAAAACGTATATAGCAGGGGTTGGGGAAATTTAGATTGAGAATATGATACTAGACAACTGTAAATCTCTAACCATTTCCCTCCAGCTCTGAATCAAGGCCTTCTTCTCTTGACATTTACTTTAAGAGGAGAGCAGACTGCAAATCCAGCATAAAAACATGGGGGAGAAAATGTTGAATACCTGGATCAGGTTCCAATAGCTTGTTTGTATTTTAAATGCAATGCCATCACTAGGGTTACTGTCACCTCCAATAACTTTGTTTATCTAAACATATTGCAGTTTAAGTCACACAAAAAAATTCAAATGAAACCAGAGACCAAGTTGGTGGCAATCACAACTGAATAAGGCTGAATAAGGCTGCAATCCTAAAGACACTTTCCTGGGAGTAAGACCCATTGAACGCAATCTGGCTTACTTTTGAGTAGACATGGTTAGGATTGTGCTCTTAGTGTCCTAAAGACACTTTCCCAGGATTAAGAACCATTGTACACAATGGGGCTTACTTTTGAGTAGACATGGTTAAGATTGCACCCTAAGAGTTCTGGTATTGACTCTGATACACTGAAATGAGAGTTGACTTAAATTTAAAACTCACTGGTTCCCTGCAGTGTCATAATAACACCACACTGAATCTTGGAACAACCAGCTTCATTAGTTTTGAAGTAATAAAATTGACTTTTTGCATCAAATTACACTGTATATAACATGATGGTATTATTTGAAAATACCAAGATTTTATATTTTCACCACTATCAGTGGTGTCATATCACATGGCACCTACTGTGATCTGAATTCCCCCTCTCACATACTCTTTTGCACCCTTAAGCCACCATTCATTTCTAGGATATGTTCAGTGGTTCTTCTTCCTGACATTTTAAAAGCACAAAAAGCACAGCTATTAGATGCACAAGTGAAGCAAGTGCTATTTGACATCTTCTATTCCAGTATTTTTAACCGAAGTACACATGCATATACAAATGCAGGTGCATGCAATGACATCGCAATCCTAGACCCTGGTTAGGCTGGCACAAGTCTTGTTCTGGCCTGGTAAGTCAATTCTGCTCCATTCCAGGGTGGGGAGGGAGTTAGGCAAGTGTACAACATGTGCCAGTCTCACTATCCCTACAATCCAGAGTAACTACGGGAGCATATAAGAGACATTATATGTACCCGTACTTACTGCACCACCTAGTGAAAATCTATGGGAAATTCACATTGCAATCCAGAGCAAATTGTTCTTACACCAGAGCAAGGACTCCCCGTAGTTACTCTGGATTGCACCCGAAGTCTTCATGGAAACAGGGAGTTTGGTGAGTTGTGCTGATTTAAATTGGTTATAATTGCACCCTCAGTTGCCTCTCATCACCTCTCATATGATGAACCTAATCTGGAAAATAGATTGAGTACATTGATTTTGATTGAACAACAGGCAGAAAGATATTAAGTAGGTGTTTAATCAGAACTTAATTCCATGTTCAGCTTCCTAAAGGTTAGGTATCCCTAAATATTATTGAACTGCAAGAAATTTGAGTTTGAAAGTATTCTGTAATTTCAATAAATCCCGAACATCAGATGAGAAAAATGTATTCACAATTGTCCTCCATAATATGCGCTTGTCCTTTCCCAGATTTGAATACATGAAGCAAAACGTATAAATGCCACCTTTACAGTCTAATGAAACTCTGATTTCCTAACAAATTCATTTTGTTTTTTATCAGTACTGCTAGCTTAATTTGCATCTCAAAGATAGATCTAATTTAAGTTCAGCGATGATTAAATTAGTATTTTAAACCCTTTTTGTTAGGAAAACTAATTGTGTGTCTGTTGAAATCAGCCTTGATACAAAAGAGCATTAAAATGTTGTTTTTGTGAAGGTGAGGGGATCATTATCAATGGTTTATTTTTCTTCAATATATGAGATACAATTTCCACTTTTCAAAGGAAAACATTGTAATTACTAGAATTCTCAAATTGAAATTAGCCCTCACTGGTTTGCCTCTTCATATTTGTGATTAAATTGAGTATTTAATTAGCATTTATAGTATTCAGATTCTGAATTTAAATAAAAAGGGCTTGATATGCTCTATTGTTTACATGCAAAATACCAAAATTGAATATGTTAACTATTTGAATTAAAAACAAAATGGAAGCACAGAAAGCATTTTTTTAAAGTAAAGGGTGCAAACCTTTAAAAACAACTTTCCTCTTTTGCATACATATTAAGTCTTTTTTAAAAGGTTATTCTCTTAAATAGGCTTTAGTAAATGTTCTTTGATTTTTGAAAAATCAAATTTGGGAATTGTTGGTCTATTTTAAATGAAAAACTTAGGCTACAATTGAGAGTAACTACAGGACATTTTACACCGACGTAGTTACAGTGCCACCTATGGGAAATTTGTAGAGCAATCCAGAGTAAATGCCTCTTACATCTTCCTGTAGTTACTCTGGATTGTAGGGTTAGAATCACTGGATTATCTTATGCATGGTGCACGTCTGCAGTTTGTGTCAAAGGGGTTAATCCCATCTGCCTTTTAAAAAATTATAATGATTGCAAGCTCTTGTGATTAAAGAGCTGGCACAGCCTCTAGAGTCTCCTCAGAAACAATTGGATATTTAGACCACTTAATCCAGTGTGTTAAAAATACTAATTTTGGTATTTTAAAAAAAGGATAAATTAGTTCAAATTCTAATGCAAAAGGAAGAGTGCTTCGTGGTTTTGTATTTCTTCAGATAAGCAGAGGAGATTGACAGCACAATCCTAAATTGGACTGAAGCAGGCCGACTGACTTTGCCTTTGCTGCATCCACCATACCATTGGAGCTGCTGCCTGCCAACTGCATGGCACGGGGAAGGTTTTCTCTTTCTTCCAAGTAAAACAAGAGCAGACCTTTCTCTGCCCTCTCCAGACCCCTGCAGAAGCCTGACTTAGCCAGTGCAAGAATTGGCCTCCCAAATCCCTGCTGGCCCAAAATGGTACTTAATGGTACTTTTGCAACACCTCCAGAATGATGAAAGTGACTTGAATGGGCTTTGAATTGTGCTCTGAGATTTATTATTGTGCCATGCTGAAAAAGGGTTCCCCCATCTTCTTTGTAGACCTCATTTAAATTCTTTTCTTTCAGAACAAGAATGCTTGATGAGTTATTTAGTAAATCAAACCCAATACCAAGATTGTATATTGTGTTAACAGCATTTCACTGGTGTGTGTTTGTACTTACAAATCCACGCATGTGTGTTTGTGCGCGCACAGGTATTCTCCCACCCCATTTACCAATAAGCACCAGAGCTGGTTCAGTTGTGCGAATAAACATTAATGAAATTGTTTTATCACATGTACAAAAATGAGGAAAGAGTGTTTGTGTTTTCTTCTCTGTTAAATATAGCAATTTAATATCTGTTAAGTGGCTTCACAGCAGAACAGCATGTAAACTGTCAAGTATCACATCATCAGATTCTCCATTCCAGAATTCCAGTTTGGCGTTTCAGCAGCAGATTGTCAGCAAACCTGGTTATCAGGCTTGTGTCATTATAGCACAGTTGGGCCTAATTTAGAGTCAGGGAACTCTCCCCCCCCCCCTTCAACACTTTCTTATTTCCATAATCTAGCATTTAGTGTCTGTAAGGAGAGTATTTCTTTCCCTTCCCTGGAAGTTTTGCATTTTAATGGTGCATTGAAATGGGAGGGGGGGGGACTGCAGCAGGGAATGGGGTAGGATCCTGTTTTCAAATAAGAACAAGAAATCTTAATTAAACACTGTATATTCCTCCCCACATCTGTCTTAAACAGAAATGGCTCATTTGTTAGTCAATTCAAATTATGTTGCCTTGTTTCTCTGTTTCAAACTTGTTTCTCTGTGGCAAGATTTCATGGAAAAACACTTGCATTGGGCCATTTTCTTTTGTAAATGGCTGTGATGTGTTTGAAGTGCTTTACGGCACTTTTGTGACATCTCTGGCCCATCACAGGGCTTTTGCCAGCCTAACTGGAGGTTAGCCTACATGTGGTTGCTTGTCATATATACTATTAGGCCAATTACATGGTGCTACAATTCATATAAATCTGCTGCTGAGACCTTTATCTCTGGCCCAGACACAAATATCTGACATGTATCAGAGACAGATATTAGTTGGTGATGGCTCTATGTCTGCAAAATTCCCTCCTTAAAAATCCCCAGCTGCTCTTTTTATGATATAAAGACCCACAGGATTTTTTTTAAATTGGAGGAACTAGTTCTGATCCATTTACATTGAATTTACATGGAACAGCACCATTTCATACTTTTCTGTGTGTAGCATAGATGCAGATTGTAATTGCTACTGAGCCAAATGTACCCTACAATCCAGAGTAACTACGGGAGCACATAAGAGACATTTACGTCAACATAGTTACTGCACCATCTAGTGAAAACCTATGGGGAATTCATATTGCAATCCAGAGTAAATTGTTCTTACACCAGAGCAAGGACTCCCCGTAGTTACTCTGGATTGTGCCCGTAGTTGATTAAGTAAGAAACAAAGAGCTTTGAGCTCTGCATTGTCTCCTTACTGAGCATAGATAGGCAGAGCAAAATTACTAAAGTGGAGTTTTGGCATATTTAGATTGCTGATGGTACCCTCTGGACCAATGATAGCTAGTTGATAGACAGATGTTAATTGAATGACAATTCAGTTTCCTTTACCCACAGAAGTAATGATTCATGGCTTTTAGGGGCAATATTCCAAGAAAGCATATGCAGGAGATAGAATGGCTACTATGGGCACAATCCTAATCAATTTAGTCCAGCCTAACTCACCCCAGGTGGTGGTGTGGGTGGTCAATATATGCCTGTGCAGAGACCTAACCCCCCAGGAGAGGGGCAGAAGTGTCTTCCAGCACTTTTGTGACAGCAAAGGACTTATGCTGGGACTTATGACGGCCCAACTAGAGTTAGGATTGCATCCTAAATTATGCAAATCTTTGTTAAGGCAAAAGAGACATGAAAAAACTCTACATGAAAAATTTGATGTATTCTTAGCTGAATTGATTTGGAGAGCACAAAGTAAATAGTAAAATGCGGGCCTCCATCAGTCTTGAAAGTCTTGAAAGACTGATCATATCGTGCTCGGTGCTGCATACGCTGCAGGCGAAGCATGAAAGCCTAGGTTAGATTGTTATGGAGGATAGGCTGTTACCCAAGCAGCAAATCCCCCCTCTCCACGCCACTGAATTAGTCCAATGGAAAGGCAGAGCCAATACGATTGGATCCAGCTGGCGTTGCAGAGCTGGGCTAAGGACAGGAGCTCACCCTGTCTTGTGGGACCGACCCGGGTCTCGAACCCTGGCATGCTGGTTAACAGGCACAGCGTCTTAACCGCTTGCGCCACCCACAGCCCTAAATAGTAAAATGATATTTTAAATATACAGTATACAGTATTTCTCATCTCTATGTTTAAAAAGTGGTATTGTCAAGAGCTGGGCTGCTAGGAGTTCTTGGCAATTCTGTCCCAAGACTCCAAAGGCCCCATTGCTGTACTCACTCATGTGAGTATTCTGCTAGTCCAAATGCAAAGAGTTATGACTGAACTTTTCAGAGGAGAGGTGAGAAGGAACACAGAGTCCCAGGTGAGTGGAGGAGGGGCTGCTTAGCTGAGTGCTTAATTGCTGCTAGGTGTTCATTGGCTGGTTGTCTGGTGGGAGGAGCTTTCAAGGGCTTTATTAGGGCCTGAGGCGCGATCCTGTGGACCGGAGCCTGTGAGCAAGGAGGACTTGTGAAGTTGACAGGAGATGGAAGGGAAGGGCGCAGTTGTCGTGACATGCACCACGTGTGCCATGTTTGTCTTCTTGCCCAAGGACCCCGGGGATTATCGATGCTGCAAGTGCAAACTGGTTGCACTGTTGGAGGAGAAGGTGGCAGCATTGGAGGGTGAAGTTTCCACCCTTCGTCAAATTAAGGCATCTGAGGAGTTCCTTGGTGCAACACACACGGAACTTCTCCAGAGAGATGACACCAGTGGGGACCCCAGCAACGATGTCTCTTCGTGGAGACACGTGACAGTCAGGAGAAAAAAGGGCAGGAGCAGTCGAGAACCACTGGAGCTATACAACCGTTTCCAGAGTCTCTCAGATTCCACCATGCTGGCAGAAGTTCCTCTTGCTAGCACACCTACACCGGATCCTGGCATTGCCCATACTGGCATGCCTACAGATCCCCCTCATAGACAGCAGCCACAACCAGTTAGTGTGGGGGAAGCTAGACACAGAAGGAGAACACGGAGGAGGGTGGTGGTGATTGGAGATTCTCTCCTGAGGGGCATGGAAGCTGTATGCCGACCAGACCAGTTTTCCCGTGAGGTGTGCTGCCTCCCTGGTGCTAGGATACGGGATATCACGGAGAGGCTACCGAGGATGATCACACCTGCTGATCGTCACCCGTTCTTACTCATCCACGTAGGAACAAACGATACTGCTCGGGAAACTTTCCAAAAGATAGTTGGGGATTATGAAGCTCTGGGGAGGAAGATTAAGGACCTGGGGGATACCCAGGTGGTATTCTCATCCATCCTCCCAGTAATTGGCAAAGGTCCTCAGAGAGATAGCAAGATTTTTCAGGTCAATAGCTGGCTTCGAAAATGGTGTCATCGGGAAGGATTTGGATTCTGGGATCACAGGATGAACTTCCTTGAGGAAGGACTCCTAGCAAAGGATGGACTACATCTTACGGGTTGGGGGAAGAGTGTCTTCAGACGGGAGATGGCCAACCTTATCAGGAGGGCTTTAAACTAAATAAGAAGGGGGTGGGTTACGTCCAAAGGGAACCTAGGAATAAGGAAAATGCTCTGGATGGAAATTGCCAGGGCACAGCTGTAACTCAAAAATCTTTAGAGGGGCCTGGCCTTACAAAAAAGGAGGGAAATGCATTGAGTTGCAACCTCCAGGGCTTAAGTTGCATTTACACAAATGCACAGAGCCTGGGAAATAAACAAGATGAGCTGGAGCTTTTAGCAAGTGAAGGGAAATTTGATTTGATAGGAATAACTGAAACTTGGTGGGACGACTCCCATGACTGGAACACACAATTGGAAGGCTATCAGCTGTTCCGGAGGAACAGAAGTGGCAAAAGGGGAGGTGGAGTAGCATTATATGTCAAGAACATATATACTTGCTCTGAAATCCAGGAGAGTGGTCCGGATATCCCTGTGGAGTGTGTTTGGGTAAAAGTAAGGGGGGAAAATAAAAAACAAAACATTGTGGTGGGCGTCTACTATAGACCGCCAGGTCAAGGAGAAGGAGTAGACGATGTCTTCTTGGAGCAACTGGCAGGCATTGCAAGGAAATATGAGGTAGTAGTAATGGGGGACTTTAACTACCCAGACATTTGCTGGGAGACAAACTCAGCCAAACATGGAAGCTCCAGTAGATTCCTGATGGGCCTGGAAGATAATTTCATGGTCCAGAAAGTGGAGGAAACGACAAGGGGAGGGGCCATCCTTGACCTGATCTTAACAAATCGTGAAGAACTGGTTGATCAGGTCAACATAGTGGGAACTTTAGGGGAAAGCGATCATGAGCTGCTGGAATTTAGAATAATGTGGGAAATAAAAAGAGTGCAGAGTGAAACTTATATGTTGGATTTCAGGAAAGCTGATTTCAACAGGCTTAGAGGAGTCATAGGTGGGATCCCATGGGTTGATGATCTAATGGGGAAAGGGGCCCAAGATGGGTGGGAGCTCCTTAAGAGGCAGCTTCTACAAGCACAGTCAGAAACAATTCCAATAAAAAAGAAAGGGGGGAAAATGCTGAAAAAACCAGGTTGGCTCCACAGGCAACTTGGGGATCAGCTGAAGTTAAAGAAAGAGAAGTATAGGGAGTGGAAGACTGGAAAGATCACCAGAGAGGAGTACAGGCAGGTAGCCCGGTCCTGTAGGGAGGGGGTCAGGGATGCTAAAGCTCAGTATGAGCTGAGGCTGGCCAGGGGAGTCAAGGATAACAAAAAGAGCTTCTTTAGATATGCCCAGAGGAACAGGAGGAGAGACGAGGGGGTGGGGCTGCTCTTGGACAAGGATGGACAACAGGTGTCTGGAAACCAGCAGAAGGCGGAGCTGCTCAACTCCTACTTTGCATCCGTCTATTCACAGAAGGAGGGCTGTGCAAATGGGGGTGCGGGATCATTGACTGATTCGGGGATGTGTTTACATCCCCAAAGAGGTAATGAAAACATGGATGGTGCAGAACAGCAGATTAAGATTGACAGAGAACTGGTTCGAAACCACTTAACTGGCCTAAATGAATTCAAGTCATTTGGACCGGATGAGCTGCATCCTAGAGTTCTGAAGGAACTGGCAGATGTCCTTGCAGAGCCTTTGTCGATCATCTTTGAGAACTCCTTGAGGAGTGGAGAAGTGCCCCTGGACTGGAAGAGGGCAAATGTAGTCCCAATTTTTAAGAAGGGGAAAAAAGAAGACCCGGGAAATTATAGACCAGTCAGTTTGACTTCAATCCCGGGCAAGATATTAGAGCAAATCATAAAACACACAATTTGTGCACATCTAGACAAGTACTCCGTGATCAAAACAACCCAGCATGGATTTACCAAGAATAAATCTTGCCAGACAAATCTGATCTCCTTTTTTGATCGGGTTACGAGCTTACTGGACAGTGGCAATGCTGTGGATGTCATTTATCTTGACTTCAGCAAAGCATTTGACAAAGTCCCACATGACATTTTAATTAGGAAGTTGGAAAAATATGGGCTAGACAGGGCAATTGTTAGGTGGATCTGCAACTGGCTCGATGGCCGCACTCAAAGGGTTTTAGTAAATGGTTCTGTGTCAACCTGGAGGTCCGTTTCTAGTGGGGTACCCCAAGGCTCTGTCTTGGGACCGGTTCTCTTTAACATTTTCATCAATGACTTGGAGGAAGGGATACGGGGGAGCCTGATCAAATTTGCAGATGACACCAAACTGGGAGGAGTAGCAAACACATCAGAAGATAGGAGAAACCTCCAGGAGGATCTGGATAAACTGGAATCCTGGGCTGTAACAAACAGAATGAATTTCAACAGGGAGAAGTGCAAGGTTCTGCACTTAGGCAATAAAAACCAAAAACATAGGTATAAAATGGGGGATACTTGGCTTGGCAGCACAACATGTGAGCGGGATCTTGGAGTCGCCGTGGATAACAAGCTGAACATGAGTCAGCAGTGTGATGTGTCTGCAAAGAAGGCAAATTCCATTTTAGGTTACATTAAGAGGACTGTAGCTTCCAAGTCACGAGAAGTTATAGTTCCTCTTTATTCTGCATTGGTGAGACCTCACCTTGAGTACTGTGTTCAGTTCTGGGCACCTCACTTTAAGAAGGATGCAGCCAAACTGGAGCAAGTCCAGAGGAGAGCGACAAGAATGATCAGTGGGATGGAAGGGAAGCCCTACGAGGAAAGGTTGGGGGAACTTGGGATGTTCAGCCTGGAGAAGAGGAGGCTGAGGGGAGACATGATTGCCCTCTTCAGATACCTGAAGGGCTGTCATAGGGAGGAAGGGGCCAATTTGTTCATAGCTGCTTCTGAAAGCAGAACTAGAACCAATGGGTACAAACTGCAAGAGAGGAGATTCCGGCTGGAAATCCGGAAAAAATTCCTGACTGTGAGGGCGGTTCGGCAGTGGAACAGATTGCCAAGGGAGGTGGTGGACTCTCCCTCACTGGGGATCTTCAAGCAGAGGCTCGATAAGCACCTGTTGGAGATGCTCTAGGGGGAATTCCTGCTGCAGGCAGGGGGTTGGACTAGATGACCTACTAGGTCCCTTCCAACTCTATGATTCTATGATTCTATGATTCTATGAACTACTCTTCTTGGGTGCTTCTTCATTGCTGTTTTGCAAGAAGTGGGACCTTAGGCTACCTGCCTAAGCTATATAGTTGAGTAGCTCTAGTCAGGAATAAATTTGAATAAAGGCTTGCCCTAACCTAATAGAGGGATCTTGTTTAGGGCTGCATTTGATCTCACAGCTGGGGTTTGGACACCCCTGCCCTATATCAAGCTCAGTCCTGTTTGCAGCATGGCTTCTCATAAGCCTGTGATGATGAGTGCTTTAGCTGAGCAGCCACAGTAGTGCTTAATGCTCTGGTGGCAAACCTTAGAAGGAACCATGGTTACCATTTCCACTTATAAGTATTAAGGCAAATGTACAAAACATTATTCTGTCTTAGGGCAAAATCCATAGCAGTTACGGGTCCACGCAGTTACGTCACCCTTTAGTGTTATCTTATGGAAAGTCACCTTAACTTCTCCAGAGCAAAGAGCTTAATTTGACTTTAGGATGTGGGCCTTAGTTTTATACTTCTTAAATGATAGTAACTCAGAATGAGGAGCTTCTTTTCCTTTATTCCTTCAATTTCAGTTTTATTTGCATTTTAATTTTGAAAGTCTCCTTTATTCTGATAGCCCAGAACTTGTATTTTCTGTGTAATTAGGCATTGCTGGAAGCTAGTAGTTCTAATTCTTTAAATGTTACAAACGCCTTGATTTTTCAGGCTTTTTGAATAAGAAATGTTTCTTCTTTCAATGTCTGATTTGCTGTGTTTGGGGACTAAATTTGAAACTTCAAAGGTGTCCTTGCTTCTTTCTTCCTTTTGCAAATCCTTTGCACAAAGGTGATTTGACTCAGGTCTTCTTTTTGATCCAAGACATGTTATGACCTTTTACTAACTTTGTATAATCCTCATTGCCTCTTGAGAAGATGAATGTAACGGCTGCATGCTCAGTTTGGAATTCGGAAGGGTATTCTTTTTTCCATTGCTAGAAGATATTGAACCAATTGTTTCTGTCGTCAGTTCTTGACTTTCAGAGTAAGCTTGTAGCTCTCAATGGAGCAGCGAAGAGGAGGACTCTTATCATTTGTAAACATAACTTTGGTAAAATATTTCAATGCAGCTGTTCTTATAAGTTTAGGAGCATGCAATTTTCAGTTGCCAAGGACTATTGACCTCATTCTCTAGGATAATTTTCCTGATAATTGTGACAGATATCAATTTTCCTTGATTCTGCGAAGAAGCAAACTATGGGTTTGATGTGGTTCTAATAGGCAGAGGAACTGATACGTTTAATAGTGTGGCATTGGCTTTTCCTCAGGTGTTTCTGTTGGCCGAGGTTATTTTCAACATACCAACAAATGTTTGTTAAAAGAGCAATGGAAATGTGAAACTGTCACACACAGCATTATTATAAAGATTTTTGTTACATTTAGTGTGCCTATCAATTCCAACTTTAATATTAATCAAGTTTCATTTTAAGTTTCATTTGATATTAATCGTTTCATTTTAAGTTTCAGGTTTCCTTTTATACCTTATAATCAACTTTGGAACATTCGCTTTTTCTCCCCAAAGTCTCTGTCACACAGTACATAATTTGGATTGATGAAACTCATCAAGGTAGGGTTTCCTGTTTGAGCCCCATGACAAAGAAAAGCAGTCTTGGTCTCTCCATCTTTTTCCCCCACCCCAGTTCTGCAGCAGCCTGAACCCCTGACATGTATGTAACAAAAAGAGGGCAATCAGCCAAACATTACACACAAGTAGACTGACATATGATATGTAGACCTCATTATGAAGGTTCATATGTGCTTCTTGTTTTAGTCATTCATTGTGCTTCTGTGTTCCCATTTTAATTTACTTTTGCATTCTGCTAGATTACCTTGGCCACTTTTGTAAGCTTCTGAGTGGAGCCTTGCAGCAAGATCTTGTCAAAAACGGATAGTTTTGGCCCTGTTATGTCCTCTGCAAAAAGAGAACACAGATGCTGTCCCAGATGAAAACAATATCACATAGATACATTCAGCTCTCATCAATATTCAGTAATTGGTTTATCATGTGAGCTTTCTCTCTGTAGGCTTTTTAATTGCGAGAGCCTATGCAATTTGCTCGTAAAAGTCAGTGACTGATGACCCCGGCGAATGCTTCACAGACTGCAGGCAGGTGTCGCTTCAATGCACACCCCACCAATCATTACTTCTGTGCAGCCCCCTTACTCTTCACTGAAGTCTACAAATGCTGAATTCTCTTGTTTATTCTGGATCTATTTTTGCACTTGAACTTGGTTGCAGATAATTCCCGAGGTGGTATTGCTTCTTTAGATGTTATCAGTTGTCCCACAAAAACAGACATTTTAAAATGTAAAGTGGCTGCTACACACGTGTAGGTCTGTACACTCTTGTTACAAAAATTCTGAATTTGAAAATAATTTCTTTACAAATCTGTGCAAGTTTATATGAGGTGCTTTGCACAGTGCAGCTGTGGCAATTATATAGGATTGGACAATCCAAGAGGGTGATCAATGGTTTGACAGAAGCAGGTGTCTTAATTTCTTGGCTGTACTTGCCAACTGCAGTGATCTTAGAGCCCCCCAAAATAAACTCTGTCACAACTTTCATTTCTTTCCCTGCTATGAATTGATGGGACCAGAAGACATGATCTTGGTTTTTTAATGTTTTGTTTTAAGCCACATTTTGCACTTTTTTCTTTCACCCTCATCAACAAAAAATGCCCTCTGGTTATTTTGTATTTTCCGTGTCCATTTTATTTTTGTCAACATACTTCATAGGATACAGCTAATTAAAAATTTCCTAGCTGAATAGGGATTTTTGCTTTTCATGATGCCCTCCTCAGTTGCTCTCCAAATTCTGTACATCTATGTTGTCCCCAGACTGTGAGGTTTTTAATCTCATACTGCAGCCGTTCTTTCATTTTGTTGTCAGTATGTACAGTGGTCTGTCTGATGTCTGTGATCTCACATAGTTATTGTTCCCTGGGGAAAGTAAACCAAAAAATAAAGCATATGGGGTTCAGGGAGGTGGTGGTGAGAGAATGATGGGTCTGCTTCAGTGAACACACTGGTTTCTTTCAAAGATAACAGAGTTCTCAGTGATTTGCAGAAAGTAAGTGGGCAGTCTGGATTGTTCTGGAATGAGAATGAAGAATGCCTTTCCAGTAATGAGATTGTGGAATTCTTGTTTTCTGTTCTAAAAGTATTTCAAAAGTGTGGATAAAATTATTTATTCAAATGCATTCAGTCATTCAATGATACCAGCTACCAGCTGAAGAAACATCTCAGATACCTTGAGGTACAGTTGATTGCCAAAATAAATATAGAAGGAAAGAAAACTGCAGCAGTGGACAAGTGGTTATAGTGGCTCTTCAAGAAGTATTCTCACAATATGGAGCTCTGGTAATAATTGTGAAAAATCACAATCTTAGTAACAAAATAAAGCATCTAATTTTCAGTTATAATTAGTTATGATGTTTGAAAATTGTGATGGCAAAAAATGCTGCAGAGTAAGAAATCCCAAAGGAATGATTTGTTTTTGTTCAAAGGTTATCTATTCAGAGTTCTCCCAACCCCAGACCTGGGACCAGATGCAGCCCTCAGCAAGTCTCCATCTGTCCCCCAGCAATCCCCATCCAACCAACCTTCATGCAAGCCCTGTAATCCGTCAGAGGCAGTGGAAGCTCTGCTCTCCACAACTTGGGATGCTGGGAGAATTGCACACACCTCGTTTTTATGAACTGGTTTGAAGATCAGCCTCTCCATGTTAGAGTTTATGAACTGATTAGAAATCATTCATTCACAAGTTCTGTCAATAATATATTCATTTATGTAAATTTATTTAAATTTTAAATGACAATCATTTTTCTGGTCCCAGCAATGTCAGAGGTTTGATGTGGCCCTTCTGCTAAAAAGTTTGTTAACCTCTGCACTAGAACATAACATATAAATATCCATATTTGGATATATGATGTTATCTACTCTTTCCAAACATTCAAATATTATTTTCATATTCCACTGTAAACATGTGTGTTTTCAGAAAAATAAGACTGTCACTGGAGCTTGTGTTCTGTGAATATAGTTTTCTCACTAGAGCATTTCACTTATTTCAGCAGAGCTTCCCAAATCTCCCCAGATCCTCCCATACACTGGCACAGCCTGGCATGACCGTAGGGAGGCAGAAAATTGCCCTTCAGGGGTGCAATCCTGGTTATCATCCCAGCTCCTCTCGTGCAAAGACTTGTGGAGAGAGTAAATCTCTCCCTAAGTTTGAGAACCATTAGGGTAGAGAGTCTAGAAGAATAAACAGAATTCTAGGGTTGTTCCTCTGTGGGGCGATGAATGAAATAAACTAGTATATTGGCAGTTTTCAGGCAGTTCTCAGTTTATATAAGGATGATGTTACTGGAAAAGGGCTCCTCTATAAAAATGTGTAAATTAAAAGATACTTTTGAAAAACAGCATGATACTTGGCAGACAGAACTGTGTTTTGTAACAGAATAAAAATAGACAATATTGAGGGGTACCAAAGTTTAAGTGCTTCTAGTTTACCACTTTACTTGTACATCAGATATTTTGAAACAGATATACAATGTGACCAAGGAGAAACTGCACTGATTCTCCTGCAAGCAAGCAAGGTAACTGCACCTGTTTTGCTGCTACCATAATTGTGAAATGCAAACAAGTGAAAGATGAGTACCCCCTATTTCACTGAGAACCGTAGCTTTATGGGAAGCTTCAGAAACCAACCAGGGGAGACATGAAATTCTTGCATATTCAGTGTATAGGATTGTAGCCTTTGGTAAGCTGTGGCAAGTGGACCAACAGAAGAAACAAGCCACTAGTTGAAAAAGTTTAGGAAATGTTTGGGAATGAGTTTGCTGCAGCTCATACCAATCCCATTGTTTCTGAATAAAAATCCATTCTCTTGTTTCAAATTTTCAGAGCTCTTTTCTGTGATCCTAGAAAGTTATTTCATATTATGCATTGGTATAAACAAGTGCATAAGTATACAAATATGTGTGTGCATACTGATCTGCCCACATGGAGGGAAATGCATTTTTAAAGGAACAGAAATTGTGGCTGGAGGAGGCATTTAAGTCACATACATCACAAATCTAAGCCTCTTTATTCAGAAATGTGTTCACTGATTTCAGCATAAGATGGCAGAGGTACTTTCGTCATATGGTTTTTCTGTCTGTATTTTTAAAAAGCTGTCAAAACATTTTTAAACCATGGTTTCATGTAAACAAAGTTTGATCACCTAATCATTCCTATGCAATCAGGAGTGTCCTCCTCCAGTTTCTCCATGTAGGTGTCTCTCCTTTCCTTTTATTTTTGGAGGAGTTCCCACTAACTATGTGCACAGGAGTTCCCACTAACTATAGATAACATCAGGCTAAAGTCAGGATTATAAACCAATGTGCTTTTTATCATTTGACCAAAGTATAGCTAAAGAACTTGGCAGTGTGCATGTAACAATAGCCACACTTATTGGTTACATGTTAACAGCAGCTATATTAACAAAATGGAAAAGAGGAGGCGTTTGGTGAATAATAGGCAATGGAACAGTTATGATACACTTTATTCATTGAGATTATAGGGTGAGTCAAAATCGTACGAGCCTGGTGGACATGGTGTTCACCTTTTCTTAATAGAATAAAAGTCAGAACAATGTAGTTCTGATATTGTTAAGAATAATGTCATATATAGATGCTGCAGGGATGGTGCATTCCTGCAAAAATTTTGGTGTATTCCTGCAAAAATCTAAAAATAGTAGTATAGGGTTTGTATAGGTGCTTTTAAGGAAAATAGTAACAAAAGCATCCTCTGTAGACATTTCTGAATATTTTTATTCAAAGCCTTGAAGACATCACACGCAATGCATGATCTGCCTGTTTTGTATTCATAGCCCTTCCCTTTAGTGTGACTGATTTATTCCCCTTTCTGCCTCCAGGGTGTTCATGGTCCTAAATAAAGGCAGGCCAAGTGGGAAAAAAGGATCTCTTTGGCTAGGAAGGGGAAGTCTGGCTATTCAGAGAAGAGAACAGCTAATTTTTGAAGAGATGTTTGGGCATATGTCGCACACCTGGATTCCCATACATCACTTCCCATTGGGAGTGATTCCCAATGAAGTATGTTTGCTGCTAACCCCTGTGCAGTTATTAAAAGACAGACTGTCTGGAAACAGAGGTCTGCTATGCTGTGAGTCAAACCATACCGAGAAAGGTGATCTTTGGTGGCTGCCTATTGTTTCAGGAGTTCTATGAATTTAGCTGCCTTACTGCTTCTATTATTTATAAAGTGCCCTAAGTGCACAATAGTTGGGATTGCCAGGTTGTCCCTATTATGATAATCTTAAGAGTTAGTGTTATGTTGAGGACTGTCTTGTCCTCAAGACTGTCTTGTCCTCAAGGTGTACCCCAATCCTACTGATCCTCACAGGAGGCTATGTATACTGTGTGCAAGGACATATCTTCATACTCACATTGTGAAACCATGGTTGCCATTGGATTAGTAGGGGTGGAAGGGACAGAAAGCATAGAGTAGGATAATAGTGGACAAAAAGTTCACAACGTTAAAGGAATCTACTAGCCTGCCAAAGTACATGAAACATATCATTTGTTCCCACATTAAAAAAAATTGTACCTGCAGGAGTCAGATCAGGGTTAGAGCTATGGGAGGGGATGCATTTAACTCTTTGTCTCACACTATGTAAAAATGTTCCCAACCCCTAAGTTGCTTTCAGCCTTGGGAGTAAAGCTGCTAATGCCACCAATTGAAGCTTTCCTCCTGAGATCTGGGATGAGAGAGAATTAATACCCATACCGTCTCCCCAATCCTGATACCTTGTGGCTCCTATTGTACTGAAAAAATAGAAGCATAGTGGATGCATGTGATGTCCTTTGGAGCTTGACCCTTTGTGTTAGCCCAAACCAAACATGCCAGACTTGTGTACGCCTTGTCACAACTTCTTGTCGGAAATTTTGTCGAGCTTTTGAAAAGCCGAGCAAGTTGCCCTTGCTTCTTTTTGTTCCTTCTTCTTCTTTTCACTCTCTGCTCTGTATCTGCTCTGGAAACAATGGAAGTACAAATCGCTTTGACAGTGTCAGCAAAGCTGACAGGATGGAGTGGGCTTTTCCTCTTGGCCGTAATTCCAGTGCCGGGCCCGGCATGACAGTGAAGCTCCAGACCTTTACAAGTCGAGGTGGCCGCTCTCCTGTCAGGGCAGTGAATGGGGGTTGCGCTTCAAGGCTCTGCACAGGTGTTGCCGAGCAGTTCATTAAGCAAGGCAAGAAGAAGGATCCCTCTCCTCTGGCCAGGCTATTATTCAGAGCGCCTGACAGCTGAGAGCAGCCCCTTCTCTCCTCACAATAGCTGCTCATGCTGAGTAAGACTCATTAAATATGCAGTTCCAGCCTCAAGCAGCTCATTAAGGCGGCAATGAGCAGTGACGCTGCCGTTGGAAAACCCTGCCTTGCTGAGCATCACCATGCAGAGGCTCACTGGATCTCTGGATACTCTTCTCTTCAGTGCCTTCTCGGTGATGACCGGCTTGTGCTCTCTGATTTGCATTAAGTACAGGTAACACCAACAAAAGGCCCTTGGGGGATTAGATCCTTAACATTGGGGGTGGTGGGAGCATGGGGGTGCTGATTAGTTTTCTGGCCTTTTCAGAGTACTTTCCAGGGGCCTTGGTTGACATCAACTACACGCTTTTGCTTTGCAGCATCTGTGATCTTGTTTCGCAAGAGGAGTCTGGGAAGCGGAGAGCACAGCTGCAAGCAGCGTTAGGAGGCAAAGTTCTATTGTGCTGCAGTTGTAACTTTCCTTGCATGTCAGCCAGATGTACTCTGAGATCCTGTCCGTTATTTACCTGACCTTAAACAGGAATGTTGCATGCAAGATGGACATTTCCAATAACATATTGTTTTGTTGTTGTTGTTGAAATTGATTCCTGAGCAGGAAAGAAATAAGATGTGATCCAAAGTTTCTTTTTTTCAGTGGATGCAAAAGAAGCTGTAAGACCACAGCTACTGAACGTCTTTGGCTATACAGTATAAATGTTATTGTAGATAAAGAAACTTCTTAATGAAATGCTGGTTTTGATGAAAGGTGACATGGATTTTTCCAGGTGTGGTGTGGGTCACTGTCATGATGAAATGAAATCAGAATTACAACTTTGTTTTATATCCTGCCTGAAGATAATTCAGGGTGGCTTTATGGAGGTGATTCCTTGCTGTTAAAATGTCAGACATGGCAAAAACAGCTTTTTTCTGGATTGTTGCATGAGCGTGAATGTACTGATGATATTCCTCTGCCATTCACAGAAAATGTTTTCAGACAGCGCATTTCTACGTAGAGGACAGCAGCTCACCACGAGTGGTGCCAAACGAAACCATTCCCATTATTCCCATCCCAGGTAAGCTGGGCCTGAATATATGACTTTGTGTGAACTTACTCATGTTCTGGGTTATTCAAATAGATATCGCAGAGTTTGGGGGTAAAAATTCTGGTTTGTTCAGTATTTTTCAGCAGCTTAAAATCAACGGCTTACCATATATTTCTGCAGCTCTTTAAGTAAATGGGGGAACCCCATAAAGGAGTACCATGTCCTTTTTTGATGAGGAAATGATATAATCACGGAAGAAGCTCCCATGTGTCTTACCCAGCTCACCCTCTTTTCTTGCCTCGCCATCTTGCCATAAGGGACTGTCTCCATCCCTCCTCCTCATTGCGTCTCAGTACCTTCCATCAGAGAAGGTATCTATATGACACTGTGCCTGTGACCAGTAAAGAACTACTTTACAGCAAGCATAGATTTACATCCATGCCAAATAAGCTGTTATAAATTAGAATAGCTTTAAATGTATATTAGTGATATAGATAGTATTGTGTCAGCTGATAAAGCCACATACATCCCCTCATTAAATATTTATTATCAAAGGTGTAGAGGTCTTTGTGCAAGCCACTGCGAAGTCTGGATTCAGCCTCCACAGGCTCACACAGCTCTGTGTGCACCAGCATGGTTTGCTCGAGAGAAGGCATGAACATACTTTATGGCACATTTGGGCCAGTGCAGTGAACTTGTGCCAGTCCAGCGCAATCTCAGAATTGCGTTCTGAGGTTACAAATCTAACCAACTTTCCAGCACTGGCATAAATGCAATAAAATGCTATGGTACAGAAACAAACATTGTCTTACCTTGAAGAGGTCTCTGTGACTGCCCCCCAACTACAGGAAGCAACACATGTTACACTGGAACAGCTATGCCTATGCTGGAAAAGTTGGTTAGGATTGTGTCTTGAGTGATCCAAGTTTTGTAATTTCTAGATTAATTTGTCAGTAACTTCCAAAGTTATTCCAAAGTTATATGCTTTACTGAAAGACAGTAAAGACATGCTTTACTAGTTAGAGGATGAATGTGATAGCTTTCATGTACGGGTCCAACCATGTTGTACACAGATTTTTTAATACACAGATTTGACTCAACACAAATGGCCCTGCAAATTACAGTTTTAAAAAACTGCTTTTCTACTGTTGTAGAGAGATAGTCATGGAAGCATTCGTTCCATTTTTCAGTCCCAGAATCAAACCCCTTCAATTATTGAGGCACTATCTTATTCTATGAGATACAGTAGAAGATGAAGAAACCTGCAAGTGTATCTTTAAACCTATTTTTCCATTGTTTTCTTTATACACGGATTTATTTATCCACAGGATGTTCCGGAACAAAAACCTAGTGGATAACAAGGGACACCTGAATTTGTTCATTGCGAAACAGAGTATTATTTTAGACAGATTATATCCAGCATTGTGAAAACTAAACACTGATAGCCATAGAGAGCTTTTGTATGGCCCACAAGCAGCGCTGTTAAGAAGTGTGACTCCCTCAACAATCACTCATATCTTTTTTTTAAAGTGATCTTGAGTAAATACAAATTGAATAGTCACTTAAGGAACAATCCTTACCAACTTTCAAGCATTGTGCCAGGGGATCAGGTGCAGCATTCTGTAGTTGGGGGGCAGTTATGGAGGCCTCCTCAAGGAAAGGGAATTTTTGTTTCCCTATCTAGGAGTTGCATGAAAGAGATGGATCCAGTGGCAATTCTATCCCTTCTGTCAGCAGGTTTCTTGTCGAGTAGATCCAAGATGGCCAATTGTGGAAAGGGAGGATATAAGAAGGGGTAAGGAGATTTAAATGTGGTTTGACTGCTGCATATGAGAAGGAGAGGTCTAGGCTCTATATATGTCAGTTTTCCAACGATGACCCAATTAGCTGGATTTTGAATTACTTTGCTCCTGCTTCATATGATTGTCTTTGGAAAGATATGTGGCTAATGCTTTCTGACACAGCTTTTCTTCATATATGCTACTCCATTGGCACCAAAATCTCATGTCAAAATTATCAATAAGTTATAGTATTCAGTAGTACCTTGTAAGACAAACTGAAATTTCAAAGGAATTCTGATTTGTAAGACAAACAGTGCCTTGCATGACAAACAGTTTGGCAAACAGTTTTACAAGGAAAATTGATGGATCTGCTTTGTTAGCAACAGCCAGAGGTTATGGATTTGATCTCATCTACAGAGGAGGAGGACTTTTAATGGGACTTCTCACTAGACATGCATAGGATCTTTCTGTCATAGCCCAATCCTGAGTGCTCAGTACAGGGAAGTGGCACAGTGGTAGCTCGGTGACACGAACATGCTGTTAGGTATGTTTGCAAGCCCAACTGCTTGGCCACCACCATAGCTAGCCCAAGGCTGAGAGGTGCACTAGAACCATGTAAGCACCAGTACTCTGCTGTTCCACAGTCCTTGCAGGCTGCGGTCCTTTGCAGAAACAACAATCCTTGTAGGGCTACTTTCCCTATACAGAGATAAATGTCCCCTTCTGATAAATGTCCCCTTCTGATAGCAATCTTGCTATTAGAATAGAGCAGCAGCTTCTTGCTGCCATGCTAATCCTGGACTCAACTTAGGACTGGACTGTAAGTCAGAGCTAAGCTACACATTTGGCTAAATGAAGGCTTCTAAAATGAAATCGCTAAAGACTTCAGCCAAGTATTACAGTACTTTTATGATGCCCAACACCAGCACTGAAGCTGGAGTACTGACACTGGACAGCCCAGGATTGGTTCAGCTTGAACTAGCTTGTTCAGATGGCTCTGTTGGTTTTTCCAATGTAGCTGACCTTTTACACCATCCCAATTTAAAAAGCTTATTTTTAAGCAGTTTTACACCAAATATCAGGTTTTTCCCCCTCAAATGTCAATGGATATAAATTTGAGAAAACCTGGTGTTTTGTTTTTAAGTGAGGTTATTTTGGCTCCAATGAGTGGCTATTCATATGAATAGCTGTTCTTACTGGATTTTCAGACAGATGATAGTTTTTTATTTTTTCTGCCCCCAAATTTTTGAAAATTGTTGATTTATGGTAATTTCCACCAACACTTACTATGGCAAGCCACATTGCACTGAATAGGAATTGTTAAGAAGGCAACATTAATTTGGGGCAGCTTGGTAATTCATGCTCAAGAACTTCTAAGGCTTTAAAACCTAGTTTTCTCTGGGGAGGGAAGCCAAATTTCAAAGATAGTATAAACATATGATGATCCTTCTAGCAAGTTTGTAGTGCATGGGGCATTGTGCCTCTTTTCACAGATAGGTAATCCAAGGATTCTTTTCCCGATAATGAAAAGCAAAGCCCAAAATGGACATGCGCAAGGTGTAACATATACATAAATTGTGACAAGATTGCAGCTGATAGTTGGGAAATCAAAATTTCAGTGGGCCTTTTTCCAATATGTATGGAAACAGTAAAAAAAGCCTATTTTTCATCTCTTGGAAGCGTTAGTCTTATCCTGATGCCCTTTCCATGCTTCCGCCAAACTAGAAAAGCCTTCAAATCCCATTTCCCCCAAGCAATCTGCTGACTGAGTGAATTTGCACCTGCCCATCAGTTGCAGCTCCTGTACAGTCATTCTGCTGAAAAGTCTTTTAAAAGGTTAAATGGAAAATTCTCCCTTTCAATTCACTTGTACCGTTGATAAGATGATACCTCTTTTGAACTTTTCCTCCCCTTTAAAAACAGCCAGAGAGCGTGAGAAAATTTTCCATGCTATATTGATTCTGGAAGTAAAATATAAATGACATTTTAACAAATGCCAGTTCCTCAAAGTAACCTTATTTGCCAGTAACACCCCAGGCAGTCATTTAAGTAGCTAGTTAAATATGTCCCTGTAGAGCTGTACATCTCTTTTCATTGAGCTGAGTAGACCTAATTTCTTTCTCAGTTTCAGTCACAGAGTGACAGTGAAAGCAATTTGGTCATGTATATCTAAAAATATGAAATGCCTTTGCGTTTCTTATCTCCTATGAGAGCTCTTAGGTTCTTAGATGGCTTCTAAATACTTGGCATCAATGACGGGTGACAATAGAGTTTTTGCTAGTTCACATCTATAACATTATCTCATATTTTACATGCTTTACTTCTCACAGAAAAAACTGCTACCTTATTGAGCATGAGGCGCCATAATTTACAGTTTTGCACTAATCTATGCTCATTCTGTCCATAGCACAGAGTCCTCATTACAGTTTATAATTATCTTTACTGGGCTATCTAAAAAATTTGGGACACAGGCAGGATCATTAGCCTACTGGCGCCTACAGTTATTACATACTAATATAAATCAAAATGTATTGGTCTCCTTTGTGTCTTTAGGGGATAAGCAACTGTTTCTGGTTTGCAGGTTTATTAAATGTTATGGCCATCATGTGGAGTGTGTGTGTGTGTATGCAATTCCCCTACTTAACTTTAGCTTTTAGACCAAGTCAAAATATGGTACATAATTTTTGTCATTGAGTTCAATCAATTGTAAAACTACAATCATTAAAAAAAAACAAGAAACTTCTTAGGGCTGTTGGTGGTACAAGTGGTTAAGACACTATGCCTGTTAACCAGCAGGCCAGGATTCGAGACCCGGGTCATATTGGCTCTGCCTTTCCATTGGACAATTTTCAGTGGCGTGGAGAGAGGGGATTTGCTGCTTGGGTAACATCTTCCATATCAGTCTAACTCAGGCTTCCGTGCTTCACATGGAGCGTATGCAGCGCCAAGCATGATACCATAGTCTTTCAAGACTGACGGATGCCTGCTTTATAAGAAACTTCTTAAAGTAGATCTAAAATCATAAACCTTTATCTGCATTATAAAATAGAAGAACATTTAAAGATGTGCGTGTGTGTGTGTGTGTGTGTGTGTGTGTATATATATATATATATATATATATATATATATATATATATATATATATATATATATATACTAGCGAAAAGTATACCCACCTTGCGGGAGTAACATTTCTCCGTACGCAATCCCCCCATGGTGCATAAACACCCCATCCGCATAAACACCCTATGTGCAACTTCCTCCCATGTGCAACTTCCCCCCATGTGCATCATCCCTCCATGCGCATCATCCCTCCATGCGAATCATCCCCCACACGCAACATCCCCCATGCGCAACTTCCCCCATGGGCAACTTTGCCCCATGCAGATCATCCCCCATGCGCAACTTCCCCTGTGTGCAACTTTGCCCCGCGTGCATCATCCCATGTGCATCATCCCATGCCCATGCGCAACTTCCCCCATGTGCAACTTCCCTCCGTGCGCAACATTCCCCTGTGCACATCATCCCCCCTGTGCACATCATCCCCCCATGCTCACCATCCCTCCAAGCACACCATCCCTCCATGTGCACCATCCCCCATGTGCAACTTCCCCCGTGCGCAACTTCCTCCCATGCACAACTTCCCCATGCGCAACTTCCCCCATGCACAACTTCCCCCTGCGAAACTTCCCCCGTGCGCAAATTTCCCCTGTGCGCAACTTTCCTACATGCGCATCATCCCCCCATGTGCAACATCCCCATGCGCAGCTTCCCCTCATGCGCAACTTCCCCTCATGCGCAACTTCCCCTCATGCGCATCTTTCCCCCATGCACAACTTCCCCTCATGCTCAACTTCCCCCATGCGCAACTTCCCCTCATGCTCAACTTCCCCCATGCGCAACTTCCCCCATGCGCATCATCCCCCCATGTGCAACTTCCCCCATGCGCAACTCCCCCAGCACAACCTCCCCTCATGTGCAACCTCCCCCCATGCACAACTTCCCCTCATGCACAACTTCCCCTCATGTGCAACCTCCCCTCATGCACAACTTCCCTTCATGCGCAACTTCCCCCATGCGCAACTTCCCCCCATGCACAACTTCCCCTAGCCAGTGCAACCTCTTCCTCCAAACAACATTCCCCCCCAGTGCACCAGGCACAGAGCACCTGAGAATACCTGAGGATCACTGTCCTAGAGATGCCTAGAGATGTCCTAGAAATTGGCTGGATGTTATTCAGTCTTCCATGTTAAGTATAGGACAGAAACATGTTGGCCCCTTTTCAGCCCCTGAAGGGTTAAATTTCTCCAGATGGTTCTTGGTGGGAGTTCAGGTGACAGAAGGATCCCTCCCAGAATTCCATGCTTCTAGGCCCAGCGATTTTGGCAGGGCGGTGATGAGTGAGTGAGTCAGTCAGTCAGTCAGTCAGTCAGTCAGTGACTTTTCTCTTTAAAAGCAGGCCTCCGTCAGTCTTGAAAGACTATGGTATCATGCTCAGCGCTGCATACGCTGCATGCGAAGCATGAAAGCCTGGGTTGGATTGTTATGGAGGATAGGCTGTTACCCAAGCAGCAAATCCCCCCTCTCCGTGCCACTGAATTAGTCCAATGGAAAGGCAGAGCCAATACGATTGGATCCAGCTGGCGTTGCAGAGCTGGGCTAAGGACAGGAGCTAACCCTGTCTTGTGGGGCCAACCCGGGTCTTGAACCCTGGCCTGCTGGTTAACAGGCACAGCGCCTTAACCGCTTGCGCCACCCACAGCCACGACATCCTTTATAGACATACTTTTATATATTAAGCCATTTATATTCCACTTTTCCAGCCCAGATTACATATCAAAGTGGCTTACAACATAATTAATGGCTTCCTTCTATACAAGGCTGACCTACACAGTGCGAAGCTTATGGCGTCGCATGGATACTCTGGGGCCCTGGCAGCGGATCCTCCTGTGAGTTCTAGTTCTGTGGAAAGTCACCTGGAAGGTACAATGTGCATCTTCTAATCTCATACTCTAGGACAGTGATTCTCAGGTATTTCAGCATGGGACCCCCTTCTGAGAATGACAATCTGTCCGGGATCCCCCAGACAAGATTTCATGTCTGGAAGTGACATCACTTTGATGTCTGGGCTTCTCCATGTCTACTCAAAAGTAAGTCCTATTGTTTTCAATGAGACTTATTCCCAGGAAAGCAACCTGAGTGCCCCATTTCAAGATGATGGCATCCATATGCCAGCTTTCAAGATGGAGGTATCCAGCTTTTTGCAACCCCCTGAAATGAAGTTGCCTCCCCCAAGGGAGTTCAGACCCCCTACTGTGAAAACCACTCCTCTAGGAAATGCTGAAAAAATATTATTTTTATTTATAGAAAATATTATCACACACAACAAAAGCTCCTGTCCTCTGCACATTTACCTGTGAGTAAGTCCCATTGAATAATTGGACTTATTTTTTGTAGATATCTGTATTCTAAGTACTGATTTACAGTGTGAAAAAACATGTTGAAATGAACTCACAATAGCTCCATCACATGTGAAAAGACACATTGAGGACAATCTTACAAGATTATATACTCGGCCAGGTTCTTTAGCGTTTTTTAAGAGAATGGTTTAAACTTAAATAGAGCCATTCCTCTGTGCTTGCGGGTGGGATAATTTGAAAATCAAAGAGAAACAGCTTATCTTCTTACATGTTGCTCAGTAATTTTCATTTCTTTCTCTAATTTTAAAATCACTGACCTTAGCGGGGTGTAGCATCTTGAAGGCAGGGTGACCAGATGACTACACCTCAAAAGGAGGACAAGGTCTTGGATTCCTGTCCGTCTGGCCTTTCTGGCAGACAATGGCATGTTTGCCTACGCACGAGTAAAACCGCAATATTGGGCACTTTCATTTTCCCATTGAACTCAGGGCATGTTTTTTAGTTTTAGTTTTTTGGCCATAACGTTTGATAGGATGGGCTACTGCACACCATTGCAAAGTTCCAAAATGAAGCCCAAATGGAGGACAATTGAAGCCCTTTTGGAGGACACCCGGACAGGAGATTAAAAAAGAAGACAAATCTGGAAATTTTCGGTCATGTGGTCGCCCTGCTTGAAGGGCATTTAGTACTTTGTATAGGCTCCAGGGAAGACATCAACTGAGTTTCCCTCTATTTATAATTTCTGCAGAGTTGTTAGAAATGGACTGATATTTCAGTAGCATGAAATCTAGTCCCTGTGCAGTTATTTTATCAGAAATAAACTTCACAGGATAGGCAGTGAAAGATTTTCCTAACCTATTTTGCTTTCAGCAATGATCAATGACAAGATGGTAAAACAAACTATTCTACAAGATAGATGAACACATCATTTTGATTGTATCATCCTTTTCAGGAGAAAAGGCAGATATTTAACATGACCAAGAATGCAATCTTAAACAATTTTGCAGCTCTGGGGTAAGAGCAATGCAACTCCGAAGTAAGGCAACAAACATTGCCTTACCCATGACTGCTCCCCTCCTACAGGATGCAGGACTTGTTCTCTTGACACAATGCTTGAATTGTGCTTGAATTGCACCCATAGAACCCTGTAAGCACTATATTTCTTCAGATAGTGGACTATATAAGGGGACTTTAACTATCCAGACATTTGCTGGGAGACAAACTCAACCAAACATGGAAGCTCCAATAAATTCCTGATGGGCCTGGAAGATAACTTCATGGTCCAGAAGGTGGGGGAAACGACAAGGGGAGGGGCCATCCTTGACCTGATCTTAACTAATCTTGAAGAACTGATCTTGAAGTTGGAACTTGGGATAAGTTATAAGGGGAACTTGGGATGTTCAGCCCGGAGAAGAGGAGCCTGAGGGGAGACATGATTGCCCTCTTCAGATACTTGTAGGGCTGTCATAGGGAGGAAGGGGCTCATTTGTTCTTAGCTGCTTCTGAAAGCAGAACTAGAACCAATGGGTACAAGCTGCAAGAAAGGAGATTCCGGTTGGATATCCGGAAAAAATTCCCAACGGTGAGGGCGGTTCGGCAGTGGAACAGATTGCCAAGGGAGGTGGTGGACTCTCCCTCACTGGGGATCTTCAAGCAGAGGCTTGACGAGCACCTGTTGGAGATGCTCTAGGAGGATTTCCTTCTGCAGGCAGGGGGTTGGACTAGAAGACCTACTAGGTCCCTTCCAACTCTATGATTCTATGATATCTAATGCATACTTTTTCAGTTCCAAAATTGGGGTGCGGATTAGATTTGAGGGCACGTTAGAATCAATGGAATATGAGTATATGTAACTGAGACAGGAAGGAGAACAGCCAGCCACTTCACCCCCCAAGCAGGCAGAAGGAGCATCACTGGCTTACCACCTCCCTGTCCCTGGGACAATCACTTTGCCCCAAGATGAGCCAGAGTGATGCTGTTCCTTCTGCCTTTTGGGGGGTGGGGGGCAAAGTGGCTTTCTGTCCTATCTTGGGGGTAAAGCGTGCACCATCTAATGAACTGGATGCTGTGATTTTAAGAGGATTGAGGGTTCTTTAAAAAAAAGTTTTCTTTGTATTACAATCACCAGCAAACTTTTTAAAATCTCAGTGCACGTTAGATTTGATGGTGCATTAGATTTGAAGTAATACGGTGTTTACTTAGAAGTAATCAGGCTTGCAGTTATGTATGGTGGGTCAAATCCCATATCCAAGATTTCACTTATCCACTGGTGCCTCCCACACTCATTAGCTTGTTTAAGTACCCCAGCCACAAATTCCTCCTCTATCAATGTCACTATAAGCTTAGATGCTTATAGTAACCTTCAGGTTGGCCATCTGGTTGCATAAAAATAACTTGGTTGATCTTGACAGAGAGCAGGTAACTTCTATTGAGACTAATCTAGGTAGCGATCTAGTTAGAACCTGTCTGAGAACCTTTCTCTGAGTACCTTGGCTGGGGGCAGGTGGGCAGGACCACAGTGCGACTAGATTGCTGTGGCTGGGGGAACATTGCCACACATCGAGTGACCCCCTTCAGCTGTGCCCGTTCTTGGTGCCCAGTGCAAAAAGAAAAGGGGGTTGGAGCAATATGCAGTTTCTCCTCCTCCTCTGCACAGCAGCCTCTTTGAACTTGGCTTTCTCCTGTGCCTAGCCATAGTCCTCGGCTTTCTTATCCTGCTCTTTCTGCCTCATCACTGCCAACGGGGCTGCTTTTGAACCCTCCAGGGTTGTCTTGTGAGCATATCTGGCTCCGCTCCCTCCCTTCTCGGACTCTGGACCTTTCTGTTGCCCTGGCAACACAAGGATCTACAACAGTGGCCTCCAGAGATATGGTATTTTCCCATCCTCTACCCAGTCTCTCAAAGGGGTCTTTCGTGGTTGTGGATCTCGATGAGTACCTGGTACAAAGGAGTAGGGGGAGGCTGTTGCTGGACACTGGAAATGCATATTGCGGGCCGTTAGATATTTTTTCACCCTTCTGAATTGCATGTTGCAGACGACCCAAGGTTTTTTAGTTTCTGCAGGATGTCCATGAACATCCCCCCACTATGGAGAGCTCCCCAAGACACCACCTGTATATGTCACCGGAAACGTCTGGCTGCAAGGGATTGTTGTTCCTGAGCATTTTCCCCCCAAATGTAGGTTAGTAAATATAGGCTAGGCCAGAGAGATTCAACCTTTTTCATCTCACACCACACTTAACAAGACACTGTTAGTTGTTTTTACCATTGACAAGGCACACCGGACTGTTCAAATCCCCAGTTTGCCTATTAATCTCCAAATTCCAAAGGCACACCTGAGGATTAGCTGCAGCACACCAGTGTGCCACGGCACACTGGTTGAAAATCAGTGGGCTAGATTTTATCATGTTGGCAATTCTTAAACCAGGCGATTTTTGAAAAAGGAAAGGATTTTCATAATTTTAAAATATCTATAACCTATATATAGGGACCTGCAAAAGGTGAGGTTATTTTTCCTGACAAAAGGATAACATAAGCTCACCTTTTGCAGGTCCCTACAGTAAAATAGCATTAAGATATATTGTAGTGTTTTCTGATCCTCTGGAGTAGGGTAGAAATCTATTAAAATAAATAAAATTTATTTTATGAAGACTCATTCTTGCTGCAAACTCTTGATCCCAGTTGGGTCTAGTTGGAAGGGTGTTTTAGTGATACTAATGAATGCTGGTCTGATTTTAGGCAGGGAGAAAACTAATCACACAAATGGGAATATGCATTGAGCAACTGTTAGGTTTCCTAATTAGCCTTTATAGGATTTCATTAATCTCTTCAGACTCAAAGAGTTACAGTCTCTGAAGTACATCTGTCTTGAAATGGAAAAGGAGCTTAAAAGGAATAACTAGATGTGAGGTACTTACAAGAAACACTTTCCTTATACCTTAGCAGATTTTATTTGTTAAGCTTTTTAAATTGCAGAAGCAGAAAATATCAAATACTATCAAAGAACGTAAAGGAATTTCAAATGATGATTTCCTACTGGAATGTGGAACTGTCAGATTTTATTTATGGCTAAATATATGTATGCCCACAATACAGTGCTCCTGTACTAAGCAGTTAAGTGTAAATTCCTAAACTGACACATCAGTTCCTCCAACTACCTAATCTGTAGCATTCTGAAGCAAGGAAAAGGGACAAAGTTGAAGTGCTGTTAGCAGTATCTTTCTATTAGGCCTATTTTCTGCAAGTCAGCATAATTTTTCAATCCATTTGGTAGACCATAAACTTTAATCCTAGTATTTTAGGACTTAATCAGAAGATTATCTAACTGAACTCCTCCAATGTTTCAGAAATTCTTTACTTAAATTGTTTGGGAGAATGACTTTAGTGTCTCAAATGAAAAGCTTTCAGATACTAAGAGCACAATCCAAACCATGTCTACTCAAATTAAGCCCCATTGTGTTCAGTGGGTAGCTCAGAAGTAAGTCCCGTTATATTGAATGGGGCTTACTCCCAAGAAAGTGTGTTTAGGATTGCAGCCTCTATACTGTAATTAATGCAGAGTGCCCTCGTATCCTTGAGGGCACAATCCTAAGCAGCGCCAAGGTAAGGGCAGTGCAGCTCTGAGGTAAGAGAACAAACATTCCCTTGCTTTGAGGAGTAATCAGGAGGTGGTTTGATTTAAGTTTAATTCA
Organism: Cryptoblepharus egeriae; assembly: GCA_030015325.1. Lineage (NCBI taxonomy): Eukaryota > Metazoa > Chordata > Lepidosauria > Squamata > Scincidae > Cryptoblepharus > Cryptoblepharus egeriae. The sequence continues at coordinate 21,866,685 of JAREYC010000002.1, forward strand.
AGTGAGGTTTTAGTTTATTTTTTTATTTTTCATACATGCCATAACCTTTGTGCATCTAAGTTCCATAATGTTGCAAAACAGAAATAAACATCAGGCCATTCTGATGTTGGGCTCACAGGTATCTCCAATTTTTTATCCACGAATTTGACTCATGTCCCTCAGTCCACATTGAGCCAGACATGGCCTGACTGGTATACCCTCTGTATGCAACTGGAGCTCTGCTCCAATTATGTTTCATGCCAAGTCCCAAGTATTTGATTACCCATTTGTTTGGCATCTGTTGTGGTTATGGGAACAAAACTCCAGCAGATGCTGAGGCCCTACATATATTTCCATATTGCAGATCTCAAATCTTTAATTTAGTGGTTTTTCTTATGCTAAAAAACACCTCATGTGTCGCATCACATGTGCAACAACAACATGCCCATTCCATGGACTTTGGGGCAGGCAGAACAAGCTGGCATAATGGCAAAGACTGTAGTCTACCTTTTTATTTATGTTGTGAATCTTTCTATTGGATATGTTATAAACATTTCATATAAAATCAGTACACTGAAAAATGGCTCAGTAATTCTGACTGTTGGTTTCAACTCTACATATTTTAATTGATCTTGGATTTTTTAAAATCATTCCATTATGTCAGTAATTGGTTCACATGAACATTGTGTTGGGAATTCATGTATTTTTTTGGAAAATTATCTTGCAGTGGAAAATAAATTATTCAAATGCATGTGGATGAGAGGAGTCCCTTAAGTGAATTCTTCTAGCATAAATTTTCATATTATAATGATAGTCTAATCAATATCAACTAGAGGAAGGGCATACTGTCTGATGTAAACTCAACAAGACCAGATGTTGCAGTCAATAGTGTTCCTTGAGCTATGTAAAGAAAGCTTGGGAAAGGTCAGCATGGGTACAGATCACTCAATACTGCAGTTATGATTGAAGCAAGCACACAATTTGGGTATAAAAATGTTGTAGTCTCACAGCAGAAGTTGTGAAGCTGCAAGTTACTTTTTATATAATCAAAGCAATTTAGGCAGCACAATTCACCCATCTCCCCGTTCCCCCAGGGGTGTAGGGAGGCCAGTACATGCCTGTATACTGGCCTTTCCCCCACCTCCAAGAGTGGCAAAGAAGTGACTTATGGCACTTTCGTGACACCCCCAGGCCATCACAGAACTTTTCCTGGTCTAACCAAGGGTTAGGATTGCAGTAGCAATCTCTTGCATGGATTGTACTAATCTACTATTGGAAATGTGTCTTATCCTTAACAGTATTATCACAGGGTACAGTTCTCTGATATATTTTCTGGGGGAAATTCTTTTTGACTGTTCTTCAACATTGTTTTTTATCAGTTTTGCGTATTACATTTCAATCAGAGGTAGCAATGTGACAACAGAGTACCTGTGCATGCATACGCATGCACGCTTGCACACTCATACACATGAATGCACACTCATACACTCATGACACTTAATGTATATTATCTGTGATTTTGAGAGACATCCCAAAATGTAACGTAGATATGCCATAATGCCAAGATATGTTATTTTGCTCGAATTTTTGTGTGATTTGTGATTAGCTTCATTGCAAAAGTAATCAAATGTATTTACATTATGATTTCTGAAATCACCCAATGATTTTCAACCTTTTCCATTTTAAGGCACACTTAACAACGCACTGACATTGTCAAGGCACACCTAGCAATTTTACCATTGCAAAGACACACCAGACTGTTATAATTCCCCAATTTTTCTATTAATGAATGTCAATCCCCAAATTCCAGTGGCAAACCTGAGGACTATCCATGGCACACTAGTTGCAAATCACTGCTCTAGGCTAACCCAACCACTGTAGATGGATTGATGTCCTACAAATAAATCCCCGCCTAGTCTCTCAAGGTCCATTTTCTCTCCACTGTGATCTTCCTTTCATCTGACTGGAGTCTTTGTAAATCAGAACGAATAAGCAGTCCTTTGTGTTCATTGGATTAAATAAACCAGGATAAGAATGTGCAAAATAACAACTACTTGGTGATCAGTGGGTAATGGGTGCAAGTTAATAATACTGTCAAGATCTAGTGCAACAAATCATATCTGTTCAGCATCTACTTAGCTGTGTGTTAGCTTGCTGCACACAAGTGGGTACAATTATAGCACTTTTATGTTCTAGTTATTAATAACAGCTGCATATTTTCATTTTGCAGATGACATGGAAGCCATTCCTGTCAAACAGTTTGTTAAGCATGTCAGTGAGCTGTATGCCAACAATCAGCATGGATTCTCAGAAGACTTTGAGGTATGTGTTTAAAGACATTAGCAAAGAAACATCTCTCAGAGTGTCAGATACTAAAGTTCCTAGCAATCTTGGATGTGTAGCAGGCTGTAGAAGTAAGGCCTAGTGCTTATGAACCTGCTGATGAGGAAGCTAGGAGAAAGAACAGAAGGTAAGACAACTCATCCTGGGATGAGTAGATGGATATGGAGGTACCACAAAGACTTCTAGTGCAGAAATTGCAAGTCACCTGCTTGAGGGGGGCAGACCAAATAAGACAATGGCTGTAGCTGAAGTAGAGGTGGACTGATCACATGCAGGTCATTCAGCTTGGAATGCTATTCAAGACCCTGTGTGTCATGACCTAGACACCTTACAAAAGCACAAACTGCAATGACGGACATTGCCGGATGCCACACCACCCTAAGTCTACTGTCTCTGCTGCAGCATGCTTTTTAAAAAGTCCCATCCATGCTCCATCACTCGGTTTTCACAAATCAGTAAGTGAATGACTTTCAGTTTTATTTAAAGGTACCACACAAACAAAGCAGCTCTTCCATTTGCATGATCCCTTTATGTAAAACTGGTTTGGGGAAACTGAGCAATGGAGCACAGAATGGAAGCAGACCAATGTGGCTAATGTCTGTGACAGGCTGGAGCAGTGGTTCTTGAGTATTTCAGCCTAGGACCTCCTTCTGAGAATGACAATCTGTCTGGAAGTGATGCCAGGATCAGAACTGATATCAAACAGAAGGGGCATCACTGTGATGCCAGAGCTTCTCCATGTCTACTCAGAAATAAGTGCCTTTGGGCTCAGTGAGACTCAGGCTGCACTGAGTCACACTGAGTTAGGATGGCATAAGTCTCGGCCCAAGTCCTGTGCTGGCTTGGGGGTGTCACAAAGTGCCACAAGGCACTTCTGTACCACTCCCAGGGGGTTAGTCCAGTGCAACGACATATGCTGACCTCCCCACTCTACCAAAGGAACAGGAAGCAGGTGAGTTATGCTGCCCTAAATTGGTTAGGATTGCACCTTTACTCCCAGAAAAGTATGGATTGCAGCCTGAGCCCCATTCCAAGATGACAGCAACCAGCACCAGATTCCAAGATGGTGGCATCCAGCATTTCACCCCATCTGTAATGAAGTTGTGATCCCTCCCCAAGGGGATTCCAACCCCCACCTTATGAACCAATGGGCTGTGGGTGGTGCAAGTGGCTAAGGCGCTGTGCCTGTTAACCAGCAGGCCAGGGTTCGAGACATGGGTTGGCCCCACAAGACAGGGTGAGCTCCTGTCCTTAGCCCAGCTCTGCAACGCCAGCTGGATCCAATCGTATGGGCTCTGCCTTTCCATTGGACTAATTCAGTGGCGTGGAGAGGGGGGATTTGCTGCTTGGGTTACAGCCTATCCTCCATAACAATCCAACCCAGGCTTTCGTGCTTCACATGCAGCGTATGCGACGCCGAGCACAATACCATAGTCTTTCAAGACTGATGGAGGCCTACTTATGAACCAGCGGACTGACTGGAGGCTGGTCCAGCAGACTGGAGTGATAGCACTTTCTAATCCTTAAAAACACTTTTTCCAAAAGCCAGTATTAACAATTCTGTTTCCTGGAGTTCCTTTCAGCGTGTTTGCTGTGGGATTTGAAAATTCTGTCAGGAAGGAGGGCTCTTCCAACCCCCTCAGCCAAAAATAGCATGCAGCTGTTGTGCCATCTCCACCAGGGGTGAGAAGAAAGAATGATGGTTAGGGGGCCTGACATTCTTTAGTACCCACATATTAAAAGTCACGGACTGAGTCATAAAAGGCAGCTGTATTTACAAATGCAATATTAGCATGAAATTGCTGGTTTGATATCTAACGCTCCTTTACTCAGTGTCATAAAGATAAAATGGCCATCATTGTCTCTTGCATGGCTGTTTATCAAGCCTGTTCTTGCTGCCATTTTGGTTCTATCCTTTGTGGTTGGCTGAACTGTCTGATAAGTCCCAAACTAACAGAAATCCCCTATTGTGCCAGTCATAAGTGTTTTGCATTCATGAGGACAGCGACTGTGCGAGGTGTTAAAGTGATTTCGTTAAATTGACTGTTGGCTGGATGACTGAACAAGGATATTGAGGCATTTAACAATGTTGATGGTATTCAGGACAAACATTTATCCTCAGGAGAGCAGAATTTGATGGGAATGATCAAATGCAGTGCCGTCTCCTCAATTATTTATGAATTGAGACCCCAGTGCTGTTCATCACAGCTGGTTCTGACACCATTTAATTATTCAAAATAATCAGCTACACATTTGTAAACTTGTGCTGACTTAAAGTGAGCTTTGCTTCATCTGTCTCAGAAATCGCTGCTATTAACAAAAAGGAGGACTGCTTCTATCTGCATAGAGGAATATGTCACTGAAATAGTCATTCTCAGTGCTTAATCTCCCTATGGGTTTCCTTTTAGCTACTCAGTAAATATTGCTTTGCTTATTAGTATTGATTTTTAGAGCTATGTGTCACCACTGGGTATAATGCCCACAAGGCATTATAATAATTTTATAATTGTCATTTTAAAAACCAAAGTCCCTTTATTCTGCATTAATAAACTTAGAATGAATTCATGATTTTCCTATGACATGATTGTAAGGGTCCTCTGAGATAGTCATACCCTACAATCCAGAGTAACTGCGGGAGCACATAAGAGACCTTACGTGTACCCGTAGTTACTGCATCACCTAGTGAAAACCTATGGGAAATTCATATTGCAATCCAGAGCAAATTGTTCTTACACCGGAGCAAGGACTCCCCATAGTTACTCTGGATTGCACCCATAGAATCATAGAGTTGGAAGGTATGTAATTGGTCATCTAGTCCAACCATATAAAAGTCTATTACTGAAAATGTCTTCAGATTTGTCCTTTATTATTTGATTTACAATATGCCAAGGAATGTGTATTTAGAAAACCGGGCTCCGTCAAGTTCATACAATAGTTCTGTCACTAGCTGATGAGGTCTGATGATGTATGAGGAGGATTGGGCTGTTCTGCACATCCATCCCCTTCAAAACCTTTGCACGTCTGTCAAAGTTGAACATAATGAGGTTAGAATAATTTTGCTGCTGGGCTTATATACTATCCCCAATATTGACTTTGGAAACTACTGGATGAGAAACATAGTAATGATTTTCATCCCTCTGCCACCAAATTGGATGAGATCACTGGGACATTCATTAAGGCAGAGAGTGATGGAAAGGCAGGGTTGAGTTGTGTAGGTTGCTAGGATTGGAGCGTTCTGTTCTATATGACAGTTTCCAAATCTCTTTACCCAGACACAGAAACATGCAGTTTTGAAAGTTTCAGTACCCCAAGTTTAAAGGGTGATACACACGTGTTAAAAAAAAAAGCAGAAAAGATGACAACATTGAAGGAAACTCCAGGATGTATGGGTGGCCTGACAAATATGCCAGACCTGAAGTTGTGTGTGGGACCAGAAGATTCTACCTCCTTGCTCAGAGTCGCAATGGAATAAAATGAAAATTAAATTAGCTTTCAGAAACTGCAATTCAAAATGCTTATAAAGCTTTGTTTCTATTTAGAAATATTTGGTTTATCCACCATTCATGAGTTTCATATACCGCTCCGCCTCAACATTTTTTACCGTTTTGGCATTTTAACAACCTATAGGATTTGAGCATTATGTATAGGATAACTCTTTGCCCCCTTTGAGGTATGCCCCTCTGGTCATTCTCTCTGTTCTTCTGGGATCTTAAATCTGGTGTTTGCTAGAATTTTGGAAAGCAGATGGTGTTTAAATTCTATCCTTCATTTCTCATTAAAGATAAATAAGTGAGAGAATCCATGAAGACCTGGAATGGAATGTTTAGAGTATACCATATAGTATATTTTAGAACCCAATTTTGTTTTGCATCAATTTGTAAATTGATCATCTCTGATGTTGAAAGATTAGCCGTGGTGAATATATAACCTTGCTAGCGTTGCCCTCAATCCCAAATTGAATCTAAACAGAAAACCAGCTATACAACTTCCCTTTCAAAAAATCTGAAAATTACTTTATGATTCAGTATACTCCCTACTCTGCAACCTTTGAACACCAAGAAAATAGCCACCAATCTGTACATGTCCAATGAAATCACTTATGCATTTGATAAGTGGTTTTTTGGCTATAGCATTTTATGGCTATAGTGGTTTTATAGCTATGGGATAGAGATATTTCACTGGGAAATTTCATTGAATTCCACTATAAATTACACATCAGTTGATATATGTATTATAGGATAATACTATTCCAAAAACCACTATAAGGTATGCTTATGCCTACTTTAGAATAAAGTGGGCTTGCACATGGATGTGTGCCTACCCATGGAGACTAGATCTGGCCTCTGCACTAATGTGGATAGGTAAGTTCACACTGACAGCAGTCCACAGGTAGAGGGGTTTGGAGAATGGTGGGGGAGGGAGTTCTGGAAACATTTCAAGGCTGGAGGTCAGGAAGTTAGAGGGCCAATAGGTAAGTCAGGACCAGAAGGAATGCTGGTGCCAGGATCCAGCACTTACTAACCCCCCTCCTTTGTAGTGGCATCCCTAACATTTGAGTCACCCAGTGCAAGAAGCCAGCACATCTTGAACAAAATAAGCATGAACAAAATAATGTACTGGAGTGTCTTCTTTTTTAATCCTAACAGTTCATTGTCTGAAGTTATATTAGGATAGCTTTCCAGTCAGCCATCCCAGTGAAATTTCTAGCTCATTATTTCGCATTATCGGATATGTAGCAATTGGATTTTACATATAAATTTAGCAAAAGAATATTTGAAGTTTATAAAACTAATCAGCAACTTGTTTCAGCAGGACATGAAGAATGAATGAGTCATTAAACCTGGTGTATTAAATCCTAATCAGTGTTAGCATGGACAATATAATTAAAAGCTAAATTAGCCATAATGGCACAGAATAGTTATAGCTGTGACAAAAGGTTGATTAGAACCAAGTGCACTGGAGTCTAGGGTTGCTAACAATACATTCCAGTGGTGAAAAAAAAAATAAGAACAGGAACTATTCATCTTTAAACAAAATTAGCATTCTGGGACATTAAACAGTAAGCACTATAGTAGCCAACTTGAACAAATATGAAGAAAGGAGGAATAAAAGAAAATGTTGTGCTGCAACATTCTTGCCATCAAACCTTTCCCTCAATGTGGAATGTACAGGGGCAACCACATGCCCAAACCTCAAAAGGAGGCCAAGGCCCTGGATTCCTCTCAGCCTGGCCTTTCCAGCGGACAATGGCACATATTCCTACACATGAGTAAAGCCGTGATATTGGGCAATTTCATTTTCCCATAGAACTCAATGCATATTTTTTTATTTTAAGTTTTTTTGGCCTTAACTTTTGATAGGAAGGAGATATTTCTAAATGGATTGTTGTGTTGGATTCAGCTCTTCAATACGAATCCAATGACATTTGACATGATGGGTACAGCACACCACTGCAAAGTTCCAAAATGAAGCCCTTTTGGAGGACACTCGGAACAGGAGACTAAAAAAGAGGACAAATCCAGAAATTTCCAGTCATATGATCACCCTGGAAATGTAGAACAGTCCAGCAAAACAGATAGCAAGGAAGGGGTCTCTATAGGGAAGAGACTTCAGAAAGACCACATGGACACATTTACTTGCCAGAAGGATGCCAAAAGACTCAGCAATGGATACCTAAACTGGAAAGAAGATGACTATATCCTAAGTTATAGGATATAACTTAGTTATAGGACATCACACAAAAAAGAAACACATACATTTTTGGGTGGACAAAGAAGTTTTCATCTTCTCTTGGGCATGCAAAATGGGGTTACTTGATTTGATTGAGTTTTAGCACGCCCTTTCAGGACTAGCGGAAAAGATTAATTTAAGAGATGTGTAGCTTCTAAGTCATGAGAAGTTATAGTTCCTCTTTATTCTGCATTGGTCTGACCTCACCTTGAGTACTGTGTTCAGTTCTGGGCACCTCACTTGAAGAAAGATGCAGCCAAACTGGAGCAAGTCCAGAGGAGAGCAACAAGAATGATCAGCGGGATGGAAGGGAAACCCTATGAGGAAAGGTTGAGGGAACTTGGGATGTTCAGCCTGGAGAAGAGGAGGCTGAGAGGAAACCAGATTACCCTCTTTAGATATCTGAAGGGCTGTCATATGGAGGAAGGGGCTCATTTGTTCTTAGCTGCCTCCGAAAGAACTAGAATCAATGGCTACAAACTGCAAGAAAGGAGATTCTGGTTGGATATCTGAAAAAAATTTCCTGACGGTGAGGAAGGTTCGGCAGTGGAATAGATTGCCAAGAGAGGTGGTGGACTCTTCCTCACTGGGGATCTTCAAGCAGAGGATTGACAAGCACCTGTCAGAGATGTTCTAGGAGAATTTCCTGCTACAGGCAGGGGGTTGGACTAGATGACCTACTAGGTCCCTTCCAACTCTATGATTCCATCATTTCAAACCATTCTTGTGGGACAAAAAGGCATGACAGGGCATGTGCAGCACCTATGCTCATGTTGGTGGGGCTTCTTGGCAAAAGAATCTAAACACTCATTGGGCTATTTGAAACATTTTATTATGCAGTGGGGCTTGTTTTTGAAAAAAAAATTGATGGGGGACCCCAATTGGCAAGACCTTATGAAAGGAGACACACAGATGTCCTGCACCACTACATCATTCTTTCCCCTTAAATGACCCTTAATTAGCATAACCTCCCCTCAGAGTGCAGTGTGACGTCACCCTCTTCAGAGCAAAATCCTGCCTGGCTCCCAAGATTGTCAACCAGAAAACAAAATGGAGTTAAACTGCACACATCCTAGCATAAAGAAGACATTTATAACAGAGGATACACATTCTCTTACAGTCTGCTGACTGAGCATAAGATGCGTTTCTTATAGAAGCATAAACAGACAAGTGTATCTAGGCAGAGACTACAACTGAAGTCCCATCAACTTTACTTTTGAGGTTTTGAAGTGGAGAAGACTGCAGATATTTCCATGTTTCCGGAATGAGTGTATCTTTAGTTCTGAATACATGAATCCGTTTTTAAGATGCACGCTAAAACTGAGATTGTGAGCTTGCGGGGGCAAATCAGCTCAGAGAACAGTGGTTAGCAGATTCCCTTGACTGGACAGCATATGCTTAATGTACACATCTCTTGTTGACCAAAATTTTGATTAGGTCAACGTCCAGTACTAGAGGGAAACACTCCCCAACACAGTCCTCCTTGATTATATCACTAGCAACTATAATTTATCAAGGAACACCACCACTTTTTGGACCACTGACAAGGCACACCATGCTACTGTTAACTTAGATGCCCATCTAAAAATAGCCCAATTTGCATAAATTTGCATTTCCGGACTCTGGATCCGGATGGGCATCTAAGGGTTACAGGCTTCAATTCCCCAAATACAGTAAATGATTTTCTCCAAAGTCCCACAACACATGTGTGGATCACCGGGGCACACCAGTGTGCACAGTGGTTGAAAATGGCTGGTGTAGACTCTTGGACTTCATTCCCATGAAGTCTACAGAATACTTTAAGCCAAAATGGAGTCATTCAAGTTTTCTATAGAAAGTCTTTCGATTAATCAGCATTAAAGTCTACTGAAGATTTCTCAATCTGCATGTCCTGGCCTTTGAGTTCATGTGTTGGTGTTAGGATTGAATCACTGAGCTCCACCTCTTAGGTTGAACTGTTCATCTGGAACATGGAGCTATAAGTGACGTTGTGCCAGTTTAATGTATGAGGATTTATTTTGCCATCTTTTCTACTTTCAAAGATTGTGTGATTTTTCTTCTGAAGGGAAAAAAGACCATTCCTGCTTTATTATAAATGCCTCTGAAATTGTACTTGTATTTGTGCTCCTTAGCATAATAAACAAATATATTAATGTTTTGGGTCTGGAAGCAGAAGGATGTTTTGAATTGTTATGGAGCTTCTTTATAAAATGTCTGGATAATCCTGAACTCATGTTACATCTGCTGTTTTTCTAACATTTCTCTTGTTAATTTGCTCTACCACTTAGCTTTTGATCCTTCTTTGCAGCAGCTGTGCTATACTAATGACTTCCCTTATTAAAAAACTTATATATTATCATGTAAAGCCTGGAATATCAAACAGTTTGGCATCTTTGTGACCCTGGTATGGAATAAGGATAGTGGATATGCAGAAGTTCTAAATCCAGATAAATACAGTGAGAAAGTACTCAATAAAGAGGGAATACGAAAATCTTCCTTTATTGAAAAATGATCTCAGTGATGGAATTAAGGAAGCATTCCTAATTTGTGGTGAAACAGGCAGGCTGGAGTGCCTGTGCTGTATCCCGCAAGAGTTATGGGCAACCAGTGGCTCACTCCAAGGCAATGGGTACATTTCCCCTTACCCCAGGGAGAGCCATTGCAGTCCAAGCACACAGATCTGCACCACCTCAATTGGCAGCACTAATCGAAGCTTCCTGAGGCTGCTCTTGACTACCCGGCAATATGGTTAGGATTTGGTAGAATTGCTAGATCCTGGCTCGCTCTCCCACTCCCTGCCTACCTACCCCTGTAATGCCTGCCACTCACCCTTCCCCCAGAACATGTCTCTTCCGCTTCCTCCCCATCTTCCTCACATAACCCTATATCTCTGTTGGGCAAGCTTGGCTGACACAAACTCACCTTTCCTGGGACCTGCATTGGTTCATGTCCATGCACTGGCCTAACTGCATTAATGTTGCACTAATTGCACTCACAGTTGCTTTATGGCAACAGTAGGTACATCTCCAGATCAGGATTATGCCCTAGGAGGGCACTTTTAAGTAAATGCCAGAGTTATTGAAGGTTGTGGTGGAGGAGTAGAGATTACTTCTGTAATTGCCCTCTTGGGACTTATTGATATTTGAATGTTATTTAAAGTTACTCAAAAGACATTCTCTATAACAGGGGTTGGCAATCGGAGCCACTTTAGAGTTCATGGAGCTTTAACAACTGTATAGAAGAGGGAGTTTTGACAGATTTTACTAAAGGTCCAGGAACCCTGAAGAGGCCCAGTTGGCCAACCTCTGCTCCATCACTGTAAGGAATCACTGTGATCCTGGAGAAGAAAACAGCCAAAAAATATTTTAACACACATTATTTGACTTGATGATGTTGATGCCTTGAATTGGATCATGTTGCAGACATCCTTGCACTGTACTAAAATGGACATCATCTGAATAGATTCAACAAAAATGAATGTTATTTGTTTACTCAGTTTTCCTCCCTTGGGGTACGGTATATTTTGGTTAATGTCTCACCTATGTGCCTTTACTCTCATGCTTCATTGTTCACATTGGAACTCCTTGAAGACACTATAAAAGGCAGTCAGTCATAAATTGAAAGTCCCTGCTCTATGTGTAAAGAAAAGATTGACTCACAATGTGCGCCTTTACTCAGCAGAGGAATAACTAATTTGAATAGTTTTTCTGCCTTCTGAAAGTTCTCTGATTGCTATGAAGCCCTGGGCTAATGATCAGAAAAATGTGTGCGACCACATGTGTCCATGTCTTGCTGTTGTTAAGGGAGAGCCAGACAGACATAAATGCCTTGTGTGGGTTTTTGCACTAGAATGAATTTTAATCACCATGGACATTATCGGATACTGGGAACCAGGCGATATCGTTTAATAGAACAGAAGATGTTTAAACAGTGTTATGCTGAAAGAATACTCAAGGGGAAGAAAATCAATTCCACTCCTGGCATTTCAATGTGTTCTGAATGAGCTATTTGTGAAATGAGAGAAACAAAATGTTTTGCACTCATCTGTGGTTTCCAATTTAATTGTTTTCTTAACAGGAAGTGCAGCGTTGTACAGCCGACATGAACATCACTGCTGAACATTCCAATCACCCTGACAACAAGCACAAAAACAGATACATCAACATTTTAGCATGTGAGTAATAAAGTCCTTAAGAGACCAGAGAGAAAAGTGTGCACCTGAAAATGATATCCCAAAGCCTGTGTGCTCCGCATGAGGCTAGTCACAGCAATAACATGTAAGTTTCATCAAAGGGACAAAATATCCCCTTAGGCACACTTTCCGAGACAGATAAAGTTGACTGACAAACAGTTGCAGATTTAGGTTAGAAAGTAACAGTCCCACCTAACAATTTTGCCACTGATTTTTATGGGCTAAAATTACTGCCTGATCGAAACATGCTAATCCCTGAAAAAGTGACTTAAGGGCAAACTGTTATGGATAATTAACAATCCTTGGCATTCAGTTCAGGCATAAATTTGCTAAGGCAGTTATCTTGCTTGCATTTTCAAGTGCTCCAGGGGAAAAGTTACTAGGAACTCTTGATCACTTGCTGAAAATTTCTGCAGCTCAAGTCTGTTGTCTGGCAGGCTGATTATTTCATTTGAAATGTACCAATATTTCTGTGTAACCTGCTTTTGTATGAAACTAATAGAAGAGAAGGGCTTTAGTGGTGCAAGTGGTTAAGACACTCTGCCAGTTAATTGGCAGGCCAGGGTTCGAGACCCAGTTCTCAAAAGACAGAGTGAGCGCCAGCACTTAGCCCAGCTCCTGACAACCTAGCAGTAGATATCCTAGTAGACAACCTAGCAACCTATGCAGGTAGATAAATAGGTACCACTTTGATGGGAAGGTAAAAAGCAATGTGCCTTCAGCAGTCATGCCGGCCCCATGACCATAGAAGTGTCTTTGGATACGACCCTTGCTCTAAAGGCTTAGAAACAGGGATGAGCATTGCACCCTACAATCAGTCACGACCAGTGCTAGATTTACTTATAAGCTAAACAAGCTATAGCTTAGGGCCCCACTTTCTTGGGGCCCCATAAAATTTAAAGAAAAAAAACTGAATGTACATTTGCAAAATATAAGTTTAAAATCAAATAAAACCTACATATAGCAACAGTGTATTGTGTTGTGTAGGCTCTTATGATGTATGTAATGGGCCCCACCTGCTAGCCTACTCCCTAAAATATCGCTGGTTTGCTCATTTCTATATATAGGGTGCCTGCATTCTGCATGGACATTATGTGCAAATGGCTTTAGATACCTATTAGGTCCATAAATTACCATATAGCATATATTCAACACAAAAAAACAGCAACAATTTGTTGTTGACAAAGGACAGCTGGACATATAAAGGGCCCCATTACCTTCAATAGCTTAGAGAACCTTTAATAGACAAGAAGGCTAAACCAAAGCACAAGTATTTAGATAGAACAGGAGAAAATCATTCACACCATTCAAGGCTATTTATGAAAGTCTGTGAAAGTCTGGCTACCACACTGGTCACTGCCACTAAAGGTCAGAAGTGCAGCATATACTATCAGCTCCTAGAAACCCCACCAGTGCAGGTAAGTTGGTAGTAGAGATAGGGCAGGAGGACTTTCAGGGCAGAGAAGGAGGTGGGTGGCTTGGGAAAAAGAAAGGTTGATCCCAACAGAACTAGTATGGATCAAGCTTCTACCACCTCTTTTCAAACCATCTGGCTCCTTTTCTCTCCCTTGCACTTATGCCAGGCCTTTTGCTCCCACCACCACCACAGGATGCAGCATGTGCTCTGTCCATGTGATTACAGTATTGTTAATGCTGGAGGTTAGGAATGAGGCATTGTTGCGTATATACAGCAGTCCACAGAAAGTATCTACTGTGCAAGTGAAATATATTTTTTAAGTTCAGAGCTGACCTGTGAAATCGAAGATTCATTCTTTTTTAAACTGACCGAACAAAGAAAAATATCAATTTTCATTTTCCTAAGATTATATTTATTTCAGAGCCAGAACAAAATGAAGTGTTGTTCTAGTGTCCAGGAACAGCATTGCCCTCCCCTAAACCTGCACCTGTCCGACATCCCAGGATCTGGCTACCCTCTATACATAACTACCAATCCGATTACTGCCATCATCTGGGCAACCAAGGAGAACACCACCAACATGCCATCCAGCAACTCCATAGCTAGCATTGCTGTTACTGATCTGATACAGTCAGATCCTGCAACTACTTATTGCTGTCCAAGGCTTCCAAAGCTGGTTGTCAGGACAAGAGTACTGGAGGTTGGGCTCTGGATTGGAAAGGGCTTCACGTGTCCATATGGCAGACTCATTTAAAAGGTTCATCTAGTGCCGTGGATGGCAGCTGGAGGACAGAGCAAAAGGTTGAGGGCTTTGCCACTACAGCCCTAGGAAGCAATCCTGTGAGAGGGGGAGAAATTGGGCACTACCCTCTCAAAGGAGCACTGAGTAAATGGGGAAAAACTGTCCTAGTATGGTCAGCAAGATTCTTATAGGTTGGCAAAGAGAAACAATTGCAGTGCCATGAAGGGTTATCTAGATCAGTGGTACTCAAACATTTCAGCACAAGACCCCCTTTCAAACTTATAAATCAGTCCAGGGACCCCCTGTCAAACTTACGGGGATGCTCCTGAATGTCTACTCATAAGTTAGTCCCATTGTGTTCTATTAGACTTATTCCCAGGAAAGCCCAGTACCAGATTCCAAGATGGTGGATCCCACTTTCTTGCAACCCCTATCACCCAAGGTCACAGCCACCCCAAGGGTATCCCAACCTCCACTTTGAGTACCACTGTTCTTGATACCAGCTAGGAAAAGCTGACCTGTTTTCTTCATTGGCTTTGGGGAATGTCACTTGCACTAGTTAAACATGTAATTTCCACCAAAAATGGTGACTGCAGGATATCTCTCCTCCCACTTATTTCTAGGGATGAAAGTGAGAGCTGGTCATGTGGCTGCCATTTTTGACAGCAATTTGGCTATCAAACTAAAGGAAAAGGTGGGAGTTTTAGTTATTCTGGCATCACTCACAAGTAAGAGCTTAAAACATGTGAATTTGCTTATTATCTTCCTTAGATTCATATGCTAAACTATCCAGAAGTTGCATCACAGTTGTTTTCTTATTTATTTTGTGTATTTTTCCCCTGCAGATGATCACAGTCGAGTGAAGCTAAGACCTTTACCTGGAAAAGACTCTAAGCACAGCGACTACATTAATGCCAACTATGTTGATGTAAGTTGTTTTGGCTTTCCTGTCTCTTTTGAGAAATAGTGTCAAACAGAAAAAAGCAAACTGGAGGCCACAAGTGCACGTAGAGGGTGTTTTTTATTTTGTTTACTAACTCCATTTCTCTACTCCTAAAACATTCATATTGGGAAAGGTATCTGTTTCTGTGATATATACATTATAAGTATGACTGGCATACAGGTACTTTCATCTTGCTTTGCACTGTGATTTTCTTTGAAGGGTTACAACAAAGCAAAAGCCTACATTGCCACCCAGGGACCTTTAAAGTCAACATTTGAAGACTTCTGGAGAATGGTTTGGGAGCAAAACACCAGAATTATCATCATGATTACAAACCTCGTGGAAAAAGGAAGAGTAAGGATAAAACAGCCTTTCAATAACCACTTGCCTTACTTTTCACCATGGTTGTATAATCTTCCCTCAGACTTGTTAAATTGTAGAATTCCTTTAATTATAATGTAAATAGTAACATAATTTGTGGTATAGAAGGAATTACACTTTTATTAGGAGCAGTGGGAATAGAAGTAGTAGGGAGTAGCTAGTAGTAGGATTGCGCTTTTATTAGTAACTAGGAAGTGGGGAGTGGGCCATAGCATGTGATTTGCATGAAGAGTTGACACCACTGCTTGCCATAATCTTTGTATTTTCAAATAATATCATCATAAATCATTAAATGCATGATTTCACGTGGAATGAAATGAAACAAACCATGTTGAAAGATTCCTATTCTATCAAGTTACAGCCAAAAAACCAGCAGCATGGGACATGGGTGCATCACCAGAGCCACTGCCTTGGCCACTGCCCTGTCTGCTGTATGAAGGGAGGCCCATAATAGGGGTAACGTGTTGGCCTCCCATGCAGGTGACAGGCTGCAATCCTATGCATGTCTACTCTGAAGTAAGTTCCAATTCGTTCAATAGGGCTTACTCTCAGGAAAGTGTTCTTAGGATTGTAGCCATAAACCCTAGAGATTCCACTGGTTAATAGTCAGACCACAGCTGTGGTGGAAAATGAAATAAAAGTTCTGTAAAATTAATGTACATAAGAATATAAGAAGAATCTCCCCTGGATCAGGCCACAGACCCATCTATTCCTGCTTCCTGTATCACACAGTGACCCACCAGATGCTTCAGTGAACATATTCCAGTACATATTCCAGTACTATTTGATTGAATTCCTATACCAATGGATTATTTTTTTTAAAAAAAGGGCTCCTACACTTGTGTGATGTGGGCTCTTTTGATACTCATTCCAACTCTGTCCAGGTGAAGGTGCACTAAGAGATTTCATGGTGGTTTGGGTGATTAGAGTCTTTAGCAGTGACTTCTTCAGTAGTCCTAAAGTCATAGGGAGCTGGGAGAAAATGGTATTTCCTGAGTTGCTTTGTAGAGGACCAATCATAAAAGAAGATCTGGGAAAGGCAGCAAGCCTTGAAGTCTTACCCTACAATCCAGAGTAACTACGAGAAGACATAAGGAGCACTTACCATGGATTGCTCTATGCTTTTCCCATAGGTGGCACCGTAACTACGTCAGTGTAAAAGGTCCCTTTTACTCTGGATTGTAGCCTTAGAATGATGTTGAAAGGGAGAGTACTTCAGAAAAGGGGAAGAGAGCCTGAGCTATCTGAGTGGGAAAGAAAAGTGAAAAAGAAATGGTACTGAAAGTTACTCACAAGGAACTGGAGAAGCAAAGAACTCTGAAGTGCATTTTTTAGACTCTAAAATACCCCATTATTAGGTTCCTAGATGGTATTCTTAATGTAAAAACTAATCTCAGCCACTGCAACCCTTTCTTTCCTCAGAGAAAATGTGACCAGTACTGGCCAACAGAAAATAGTGAGGAATATGGCCATATTATAGTCACATTGAAGAGCACAAAAGTATATGCTTGCTACACAGTCCGCCGCTTCACAGTTAGGAATACAAAAATGAAAAAGGTGAGGAAAATCAGTTGCAGTATGGCTTTTTTCAAATAATGTTTCTGTTATGATATACCTTGCTATCAGTGGTTTAATGTTAAGTGCTAGAGCTTGTTATGACACCCAACCATAGCCATGCCATCTGTTCCATGACCCATTCAGACTATGAGCACAATCCTAACCATGTCTACTCAGATGTAAGCCCCATTGTGTCCAATGGGTCTTACTCCCAGGAAAGTATCTTTAGGATTGCAGCCTATAAAAATAATCAATTTGAAATTTCTTCATTAGAGTGCATTTTCATTTTGCTGCCAATTTTCTACATTATAATTTATTATATTTCATTTGTGTTCCAATTCTATCCCAGACAGGGCTGCCAGCCATAGTGCTTTTCAATAGCAAAACTCTGTTCTGCTATCACAAATGGTGCCAACAGAGCACAGATACAATAACACTTCTTTATAGTGAAATAATGCCTAAACCAACCTTATAGCTTTTTCAATTCACCGAACCAGCACTTGGATTCAGTTCATTTCCCTGCCTATCTCACCACCAAACACAGTGTAATCTAGTAATGGTGACAGAGTATGTGTTAGGTTGGGTTTCAGTCACTAATATGTTTTCTAACTGTATGTGTTTTGTACTTTCTGTATTAAAAGGGAAACCCTAAAGGACGCCAGAATGAAAGGACAGTCATTCAGTATCACTATACTCAGTGGCCTGACATGGGCGTACCTGAATATGCTCTGCCAGTGCTGACCTTTGTGAGAAGATCTTCAGCTGCCAGAACCCCAGAGATGGGCCCAGTCATTGTACACTGCAGGTACCTCTTGACCGGATTAATTCAATTTACAGTCCAATCCCGTTCTGCCCAGTGCTGGTGCTCCAGTCTCACCACTGCTGCTGGCCATTGTTTGATCTGTCCCAAAGGCTGATTTAACCAGAATCTCTGGAACTGGGAACTAATCATCATGCTAAATATATGTCCTGTGTTTATAGATTTTTGTATATGCTCTTCTTTGTTCTTCACAAATCAGAGGAATATCATCAGCTAAGCTCATAATTTATCTTTGTATATTAACCTTGGGGACACCACCAAAGTCTACTCCTTTGGACATTTCTGGAGGACCAAAAATGAAGTATATACCATGTACAATACCAGTTTTATAACTGTGTCCACCCTCAAAGGTTTGGTCCAAAGTCCTTGGGACTAGAATTTTGTTTCTGATTTGCAGGAGAAATCTTTCATTTAATCAACATGTAAAATTCCAGTAGTTATTATCAACTGAGGGGCTATGGGTGGCACAAGCAGTAAAGACGCTGTGCCTGTTAACCAGCAGGCCAGGGTTCGAGATCCAGGTCGGCCCCACAAGACAGGGTGAGTTCCTGTCCTTAGCCCAGCTCTGTGACGCCAGCTGGATCCAATCGTATTGGCTCTGCCTTTCCATTGGACTAATTCAGTGGCGTGGAGAGGGGGGATTTGCTGCTTGGGTAACAGCCTATCCTCCATAACAATCCAACCCAGGCTTTCGTGTTTTGCATGCAGCGTATGCAGCGCCAAGCACGATACTATAGTTTTTCATGACTGACGGAGGCCTGCTTATTATCAATTGAAAATTGACATCCATGTACAGTAGAAAACCTGAAGGCAGATACTATGAATTAATTAAAGAATCTTGTTGTGTCAATATTAACATTTAAGCATGTTGTGCTAGTATTCTTTAGTGTTTAACTAGGGTGTTTCCAATTTTATCTGTCAGTGCTGGCGTTGGCAGGACTGGTACCTACATTGTTATAGACTGTATGCTGCAACAGATAAAAGATAAAAGCACAGTTAATGTCCTGGGTTTCCTAAAACACATCAGGACACAGCGCAACTACCTCGTCCAGACAGAGGTAAGTAAAGATATATTCATCTTTGAAACAGTAAACAATTGTCATCAAATGTAGAATGATTTGATGAGCATAATTTCCAGTGACATCTCTCTATGGGTGACTTCTTGAATTTTTCTGTTTCATCCAACACCTGAAAGAAATTACTCTCCAGGCTGAGCAATAGCTCATGGGTACTACATTGTAGTGGCTTTATCTGAACTGTAGATTACAATAGCCATGTTCTGTTGCTAATAAAGATTAGTCATTTATATATATGAATTATATACTACCTTTCCCTCTGAATAATGGTACACTCAGGATGCAGTTTGTCCTACAGTAGATTGTTCCTAGAATAATGGTTAGTGGCTGCACCTTTTTTATCCCCTAATCCAGTGATTTTCAAACTTTTCATCTCACATCACACTGACAACGCATTAAAACTGTCAGGGAACTCCATCAATTTTTAATTTTTTTGTTTATTAATTGAAAAAACACACTATCTCCTGGTAGAAAGATCCTAGAGAACTATGGCAGTCAGAGAAGAAGGTGAATTCCAAGTTTAAAATGAAGTACAGCAAGCAGAGGAAAAGAAGACAGTAAAGAAATAGGGGGGAAAATCAGAAAAGTTGTCTAGGTAGCACTTTATATAGATCTTATTCAACATTTCATAGATTCTATGGAATTCCCTCCTGCAAGAGGCATGGCTTGTGTCCTTGCCAATTTTTCTGGACACTATAGATTGTTTTGTTTCTTGCTTTCTTGTTTCACTGCTATTTTGCTTTTCATTTTCTGTATATATTTAACTTTGTTGCAGGCCACCTTGGTTCTGTCAGAAGTGTTAGGCCATCCTCCCTTTGCTTGCGAAAGGCAGGCCATAATGAAGTGATTGTTCATATGCTGGCACTGAGCTAGTGAAGTAGTTGTAATACATCACTTGTTTCTGAAGCACCTGTATTCTACAAAAAAATTTATATCTTAGTACCGTTGTAAAAGTGCACAAGGTGGTTTGCAGCAGGTTCATAAAAACAAACAATGCTACAATAAAACATAATACACAATAATAAAATGACAGTACAGAATATAAGAGTGAAGCATAAAAATACATTAAAGCCATCATTATTAACTTAAGATTGGGGAAAATAGCACATTAAGATACTCCTAAGTCAGTCCAAGTAAATGAGAGAAAAAATGGCACCAGGCAAACTTCCCTAGGGAGAGAGATCCATACATGCAATGGATCTGGTTATTGTTCATCTTTTTTTCCTCCTTCCATTTTAGGAGCAGTATGTTTTTATTCATGATGCCTTGTTGGAAGCCATTCTCGGGAAAGAAACTGAAGTTTCTGCCAGTCAGCTACATAGTTATGTTAACAGCATTCTCATACCTGGAATTGGAGGCAAGACTCGGCTTGAGAAGCAGTTCAAGGTAAAGAGATCAATCTATAGACACAGAAACTTGATCGACTACAGAGATTTTATTCTAGCTCACCTGTGTTTTATGAGGGAAAGGTGACTGGCATGAAAACAAAGGTCTGAGTTGGTTCCTACCCTTCTGTAGTGATTGGAATCTTAGGTTGCATCTATGCAATAAATCTAGATGTTATTTAGTATTAGTACTTTACCAAGTGAAGGGCTGTGCGCGGCACAAATGATTAAGACACTGTGCCTGTTAACCAGCAGGCCAGGGTTCGAGACCCGGGTCGGTCCCCAACAAGATAGAGTGAGCTCCTGTCCTTAGCCCAGCTCTGCAATGCAGCTGGAACCAATCATATCAGCTCTGCCTTTCCATTGGACTAATTCAGTGGCGTGGAGAGGGGGAATTTGCTGCTTGGGTAACAGCCTATCCTCCATATCAATCTAACCCTTCGTGGTTCACGTGCCTTTGTGGTTCGCGTGCAGTGTATGCGGCACCGAGCACGATACCATAGTCTCTCAAGACTGATGGATGCCTGTTTTACTTTACCAAGTAATTAGTAATAATATTTTTCCAAGAAACATCATCTCAATATGTACTGTCAACAGTGGTTGAATTTGCCTTTGTGCATTTAGAAAAACACAGCTGTAGGCATAGCAAGTATTTTTGTACATCAAAATAGACATTAATTAATAGATATTATTGTACATTAAAATAGTACTGGTCAAAAATAAATGAAAAACACATTCATAAGGTGTATAAATCAATCCTACTTGCTTCGATTCAGAAATCCAAAGATTATTCATGTTGTGTTTAACCTGACATTCACATTGTTTCTGAACCTGACATTCACATTGAAAAATGAAAAGATTAGTTGAAAGCCTTGGTTGGAAGAAGAACAGGTATTGTATAAATAGCCTGGTGTTCACATTGTCTCTAAAAGGTGAATCAGGCCCAGGAAGTGGGTTGGGATTTGGTATGCACTGCCACTGATCCTGCCCCCTCCCAGGCCCAATCCACCCTCCTTCCTGCTCCATTACACACATCCCTGCCCTTTCCAAACATTCCCACCCTCTTTCATAGAATCATAGAGTTGGAAGGAACCTAGTAGGTCATCTAGTCCAACCCCCTGCCTGCAGCAGGAAATCCCCCTAGAGCATCCCCGACAGGTGCTCGTCGAGCCTCTGCTTGAAGATCTCCAGTGAGGGAGAGTCCACCACCTCCCTTGGCAATCTTTTCCACTGCCGAACCGCCCTCACCGTCAGGAATTTTTTCCGGATATCCAACCAGAATCTCCTCTCTTGCAGTTTTTACCCATTGGTTCTGGTTCTGCTTTCAGAAGCAGCTATGAACAAATGAGCCCCTTCCTCCCTATGACAGCCCTTCAAGTATCTGAAGAGGGCAATCATGTCTCCTCTCAGCCTCCTCTTCTCCAGGCTGAACATCCCAAGTTCCCTTTAACCATCCTCTTTAACCCCCAATCTGCCAGCATCCATGAAAGACTCTACCCTTCTGACAGTATATTCCAGAACCCACACATTCTGGTGTTGCTGAACCCCCACTGAGCTGTTTCTCTTACAGAACATGACTATGTTGCATTAATAATTATTTTATTACAAGTCATGTTTGATGAGTGTAACTGCCTCAGAGGACTGATTTTATTCTACCAGAAAGCAGAAAAGAAATGTAAATCATAAATTAATAAATAGACCTTGATTTCAGTTTTGGCAGACATGGGCTCCACAGTCTGCTTCTTTAGTGAATTCTTGCATAAAAATTTCCAGCTACTGGATGCTCACTGTGCACTATGGAATTATCACAAAGGAAAAGTAGCAGACAAAACAGACTAAGGGTAATTACGGGGAGTCCTTGCTCCGGTGTAAGAACAATTTGCTCTGGATTGCAATATGAATTTCCCATAGGTTTTCACCAGGTGGTACAGTAACTACGGGTGCACGTAATGTTTCTTGCGTGCTCACATAGTTACTCTGGATTGTAGGGTAACTCAATAATAGGTCTCAGCAGCAGTACTCAAGTTAGTAGGAAGGAGGGAAATGCCTTGTTTGAATTTTTTAAAATAATTTTTGAAGACCTCCTAACTAACAACCTTTAGGGCTTTGGAGTAGATCTTAGAGAACATTAAACTGACATTGTCAAAGTTGGAATGGAATTGCATTTACTTTGCTTGCAATAAATAGGACCTACACAGACTCAAGTCCTGTATAGAGCTATAAATGAAACATTTACAGACCTATAGAGGGCCAACAACCTTTGTTGTTGTTATAGAGGACCAACAACCAATGTTGTTATTCTTTATGCAAATACTTTATGCCAATAGTTCAGTACTTGGCATTTTCAGTGTTTTTAGTAAATTAATACAGTTTGGTCTTTCAAGGATGCAGACTATTTTATAGAAGTAAAACATTTCTGAATGTGTTTTTAAAGAACCACAAAAATTTAACCTTTCTTCTGCTTTATTTAAATATATTTAGCTGGTTATGCAATGCAATGCAAAATATGTGGAGTGCTTCAGTGCTCAGAAGGACTGCAACAAAGAAAAGAACAGGAACTCATCAGTAGTGCCATGTAAGATTACATCTTCCATCGTGATTGCTGCTCTGCATAAATTCCTTGTATTCTGAATTGTGTTTGCGCCTGAATTCTGAATCCTGAATTCTGAATTGTGTTTGCGTGAAAAGCATCAGGTCCTGGGTTGGACTGTTATGTGTTTCTAGATAACATAAATGACCTGTACGTCCTGATACCAAGCTGATGCATACAGCCACAAATCAGAAGTTTCCAACCTGGTTAATACTGTAGTAATATGAAAGTTCTATATATAATGAAGCAATTTATTAGGGCACAATCCTTTTGCATCTACTCAGAAGCCCCATTGTGTTCAATTGTGTTTACTCCCAAGAAAGTATGTATAGGGTTATAGTCTGAGTAATGAATCCAATATCTTCATAGAACTTGGCATAGCTGTATTTTCCAAAGACAGACTGCAGTTATTTTCTCTTAGGCCAGAACTCCAGGTTGTATGCTCACAATAATGCCCCAATGGTTACTTCATCTATTCTAGGCAAAACAGCTTATAAAGATCCTGTCCCCTCCTTATATTTTCTTATATCAATTTCTTCAGCTGCTTTTATTCAATTTAGCGTGTACCACTAAATTGTGTTGTGGCCTCAGGTGTTGTGGCCTCAGTCAGCACATTACTATTCCCGGAGTAGTCATAAGCAGCAGTAATTCTGAAAAATATTAATGAATTGCTGATATTGTTAAATGTCTTACACATACTGCAAATAGATGTACAGGTGGGGCCTATATCTGCAGATTTTCCTTACTGCATAAGCTGAACCCCTAGATCTCCCCCACCTGCAAACCTCTCAGAGGACACATCTGGGAAGATTTCTGAGTCTTGGAGAAAGCATGCTTATGATGTATGGCCAAGAAGGATCACATGGGGACATAATTTCAAGAAATAAATTTTACTACACAGGCAAATGAATCCTAGGGTGCTCAGTGCCCACAGGAACAGCTATGCCAAAATGGCAACTACCACAGTCTCCTAGGAGTGATTGCTGCCTTCCTCTGGATTATGGCGACATTGCCCCTGTGGGTCTCCTAAGATCTATGTTCACTGAGGATGCAATCCTAACTAAATTAGGCTAGCACAACTCACCCATCTCCCTGTTCCTGTGGTGGTGTGGGGAGGCTGGTGCAAGTCTGTTCACTGGCCTAACTGACCCAGGAGTGGTGCAGAATTGTCTTATGGCACTTTTGTGACAACCTCTGGCCAGCACAGGACTTTTCCTGGGACTTGTGCCTGCCTCTCCATAGGTTCACCATGGGATTTGTGCCTGCCTCACCATTAGGCACTGTGAGAGTTATGTTGCAATATTTGTGCTTGGTTATGAATTATGTTTAATACAGAGGTTTTTTGTCTGATATTTCAGCGGAACGAGCAAGGGTAGGATTGGCACCCTTGCCTGGAACAAAGGGAACTGATTATATTAATGCCTCCTACATCATGGTAAGAATATCAACATTTCATTTGTAAACACGTCACTGAAAAGACTGAACATAAAGTTGATTTATCCCATTAAAGTGTGTGTTTGTATATATAAAAAACTAAGGGCACAATCCAGAGCAAGTTCAGCCTGCTCTGCCCTAACTGCTCTCTCCTAACTATTCTGTATCCAGAGCAGAAAGTTATGCTGCATCCAGAGAGTCAGGAAGCCTGGGCTGCCCTAACTGCTCCAGAGCATGCTAAGTAATTGACACATGGAGAGGACTTGCTCCTGAGCAGACACCCCTCAGATCACACTGAACAAGGAACAGCTGTGGTGCCTACAGTGGTGACACGACTCGGCGCATCACCCGGTGCGGAAGTCTGTGCGTCACCCCTGGGAGGCATGCACCCTCCTACCTGGACTGCGCAGTTGCTAAAGTTGGCGCCTGCGCAGTTGTTTCTGAAGCCAACTGGCTTCAGAAAGAGTACTGCGCAGGCACCATCTCTGATGCCTTGCAGTATTTTTCTGAAGTCTTTCAGCTTCTGAGGAGACTGTGCAGGCGTCAGAGTTGGTGCCTGTGCAGTACTCTTTCTGAAGCCATGCGGCTGCCGCTCTGCCTCCTGAGTGAGGCCGAATGGCTGTGCAGAGGTGCAGACTTCCTCCACTCTGTTCGGCTGTTCTGCATACTCAGTGTGTTTCTGCGCAGTGCACCTCAGCTGGACATTCGGGCCAGCTCCGCGGACAAGTGGCAGCTTCTGGCTGCTGCTCTGCCTTTGGCGTGCTGACGCCTGGGGCCTGCCAAAGGACAATCAAACTCCTCTGGCGCATCACCCCATATGGAGCGCATCACCCAATGCAGCCCACACCAGCCGCACCAGTCTGGTGACGCCACTGGGTGCCTGCCTTGTAAGGAATCCCTGATGAGATGCCAGTACATTCTACAGTGAATACAAGGGGCTTCTTGGAGTGGCCTGCTGTATCCTGAGCTTTGTGGGCAGCCGTAGTTTGTTCCATATCCTGAGGTTGAGAGGCAGGGGTTGCAGCTAGGCTGGCCAAGAACTCAGATTTTTGGTCAGCACTGCCATTCTTACTCGGGCCTTATCATGGACCCCTATGGGTCTACTCATTACTCTACCTGCTCCTGAGGTGGTGTATCTCTGAGTAACTGGAAGAGGGCATTTCTGCCTTGAAACAGGCTTTGGATACAGAGTAACTGCTCTGCCCTAGAAAATGCTAAACATGCCCTCAACTTGCCTCTCCTGAGCTGCTTAGGCTGCCCCAGTTAGGGCAGAGCAGGTCCACCTAAGGCACCCTATCTTGCCTTGCTCTGCCCTAAGCCTCTTCCAGAGTAACTGGGCTGGAGCATCTTGTAGTTGCTCCACCCTAGTGATAGATAGGGCAACCCAAGGGCTCTTATGTGGACAGATTAGTTGCTCTGGATTGTGCTGTAAAAGAGAGTTTAACGTTTCATTCACTCATTATTACCTGTGTGTTTCCTTCATGATTCAACATAGAAATAAGTGGAATCCTCTAATTGTCACTCCTACTGTCAGGCAGATAGATAGGTAGATAGGTAGATAGATCTACAGTGTTTATATACCACATTTCAACTGAAAAGTTCACAAAGCTATACCATTGATAACTGGAAGAAAGGGCCTAAACACCTCTCCCATTTAAAGAAACTAATAACCAGCTTGATGAAGATAATTTGCTTATTTCTGGCTGAGGGGTGACAAGGGAATTAAGGGGCTCAAGGTCAATGGAAATCCTGTCCAGTGTGCTGCTATGACCTGCATCTATTTCTATACCTAATGCTTAACCATTTCTTTTTTTTACTGACACATTATTTTCCACTGCTACATATTGAGTGACTTCTGCAGTTTCATCTTAGAGGGCTCTTTACTAAACATCCTCAGCTACACTTGAAGCATCAGAAACAAAATGAGTGACATCCTAGACAGATGCAGTGTTTTCAGTAGCTTTGCTATTTTTGCATGTTTTTCTAAATACTGCAAAAAACCTGCAGCTTATCATCCTTTATTTTCATTAAGCCTCTTGGGGTCTCAGCAAGTTGCTGTTCCTAGTACAAAATGTTAGATTAGGTGTAACACCTTTACAGATTTTATTATTCTTTAACATGTTCTCCAATATTGCTGTTAGGATAAATTAGCCCAGTGGGGAACTTTAAAAACTTGCAGCCTAATAAATTAGTATTGTCTGTTCCCAGCCATGAAATTCAGTGTTCCCTAAGTATTTCACACACTGAGCAACTACTAAATGTGGTTTTTGCATTAAAAGGGTTACTACCGGAGCAATGAGTTCATCATAACACAGCATCCCCTGCCACACACAACTAAAGATTTCTGGCGAATGATCTGGGATCACAATGCACAGATCATTGTCATGCTTCCAGACAACCAGAGCTTGGTAAGTAAATTGACTCTACACACTGTATGATAATTATTAGCACATCAAGAAACCAAAGCTGACAAAGTTTGGGGCTACTACCACATTACTATGCAGCAAGGGAAAACTCTTCCCCTTCCCCTGGGGTAGGGCTGAGGGGTAATTGCCAGAAGGCAAATCTGCACCACTCCTGCAGGTGTTAGGCCAGTGCACAGACATGTGCCAGCCTCCCCACATCACCTCAGGAATGGAGCAGATGAGTTTTCTGGCCTAAACTGGTTAGGATTGCTGCTTCCACCCCCAGTCACAGCCAGAAAGTTTGTCCAGTCACTTATCTCCAAGCTTAATCTACTCACTGGGTTGTTGAGAGATTAAAAGGGAGAGTGACAGGGTGACCATATAGGACGGATTACCTTTAATTATTGCATAGAAGAGGGAATTTAGGCATGTGCTGCTTTTTAAATCCTTCAATGATGAGAAAACCTGCCTTAATTCCCTCTTGTATGCAATGGTTAAAGGTAGAGGCCCTCTGTCCTCCATTCTGTATGGTCACCCTACACATTCCTCTGAGCAGTTTGAAAGGAGGTTGAAAAAAATATAAGAAATCAAATATACATGATGTGCAATTTAAGTCTTACCATGATGAAATGCAGTTTCCACACACTTCCTCTTGTTCACAGCAACTGGGGCAGCACAGTGAACGTAAGTGACAATGTTTGTATTCCCTAACTATCCAAGTTTCATTGAGATACATCCCAATCCCTCATAAATTTCCCCATGACAATGCAGTGGTGCCTGTATGGCTTTTGCTACAACCTGTGAGGGAACTGCAACTGGTGGAGGTCTCCTCAAAGTAAGGAGATTTTCGTCTCCTTGCTCTGGGATAAGATCCAGCAGCCATAATGGAGCAACTTGGGCAACTGCAGCAAGTCCCTGTCACAAGTCCACATTGCCCTATCTTGCTGGATTGGATCCTTGAAAGGGGGTAAGATATGGCACATACCAGAGATGCCCACAAATCAGTGATGGCATTGATGGCACACAAATCAGTGTGCCCCTTCTGATCCTGACAGCCATGCCTACTACTACTGCCTGCTCTGCACAGTACAGAAAAAAAAGTTTAGAGAGAACACTGATCCTGCCTGTAAGCATATTTTGTGCTGTTTGGGGCAAATTTTGTGCATTAGAGCACAATCCTAACCGTGTCTATACAAAAGTAATCCCATTGTGTTCAATGGATCTTACTCCTAGGAAAGTGTCTTTTGGATTGCAGCCTGAGTCTGATGTTCCAAATCACAATCAAGTACTCTGGATCACAACAACAACAACAACAACAAAAATTTTTTTTTAATTATTTTGAGTTTAAAAATAAATATAAAGCAGTCAAGGAAAACTTAATATTTGTTTTTCAGAATTTATTGGGATATTTCAGTACCTTGAAAATATGTCTGTTTTACTATCGAAGTAAAATATGTATCTGAAACATATTACTACAATATGAAGCCTTTCCATTTCTTTGAATCAAGGCCTAAAGGGAAATATAAATAGCAAATAAAGAAAACAAAATAATATCTAATTATCATTGTGGTTTTAGGTACATGTCTGCCTTGAGGCATAATAAATAAGATAACACAACTGTATTTCTGGGAAATTTGTAGGCATGTAAAATTTTAATCATATAAATAATCTAAAATAAACATTTCCCTATGCAACCAATTAGACCTGACCTGTTTGGGAAGCTGAGAGTATCTGTACCACACAGTAGCTGTGTTGTTCTGATTGAAACATTTTTGAATGGTTTATGATACTACCTATTAATTCAAGTTTTGATCCTCTGAATGTTACTCTTATTAAAAGCTAAGGAATATATAAGTCTTCTGTTTGATTTGCATGTTTTCAGGCAGAAGACGAGTTTGTATACTGGCCAAGTCGAGAAGAATCCATGAACTGTGAGGCCTTTACTGTGACCCTTATCAGCAAAGACAGGCTGTGTCTCTCTAACGAAGAGCAGATCATCATCCATGATTTTATTCTTGAGGCAACCCAGGTATATAAAACTTGCATCAGAGGTGAATCTGGAATTCAGTTCTAAGTGTTGCCATTTTCAATGAACACTTGATCTAATTTCAGCAGGCCTCCATCAGTCTTGGAAGACTATGGTATCGTGCTCAGCGCTGCATACGCTGCATGCGAAGCACGAAAGCCTGCGTTGGATAGTTATGGAGGATAGGCTATTACCCAAGCAGCAAATCCCCCCTCTCCACGCCACTGAATTAGTCCAATGGAAAGGCAGAGCCAATACGATTGGATCCAGTTGGTGTCACAGAGCTGGACTAAGGACAGGAGCTCACCCTGTCTTGTGGGGCTGACCCGGGTCTCGAACCCTGGCCTGCTGGTTAACAGGCACAGCATCTTAACCGCTTGCGCCACCCACAGTCCTTGATTGGTTTAATGGCTCTGATCCCAGTGGACGGAGAATCGTTATCAGTTACATTCATTCTTCTGTGACTTACCCTACAATCCATAGAAACTATGTGAGCATGTAGGAGGTATTATGTGCAGCCATAGTTACTGCGCCACCTAGTGAAAACCTATAGGAAATTCATATTGCAGTACAGAGTGAATTTTTTCACACCTGAGCAAGGACTCCCCGTAGTTATTCTAGATTTCGCCCATTATCAGCTATTTTTCCTATGGAGTCTACTGTACTCTTCAAGTACTATATTATCATCTTACTAAATATCTGTCATATCATGTTTGATGTCCCACATAAGAACTGCAAGTTCATCCTGTTTATCATACTTTAAGACGAATTTATGGAAAAATTATCTTCCAGTCAGAGCTCCAATTAAAACTGGAAGTGGTCTCTGATTCATTGCCAATTGGATTTAACTGGATTTAACACTGTCAATTAGATTTAACTTTTGCAGTGGAGAGGGAACTATGAGTCTTTTGGACCCTCTAGAAGGCTTCATGACTCTCCCCAATGTGGCACCATCTGGGGACACACAAATCTAGTCCTTTCCGCGCAACCACTTGCAGTGTTTCAACTTCGAAGGAGTTTGAGAGGCACTGATCTAGAAACTATCAAGATTTGAAAGTCAGGGCTGAGGTTTTAAATATAAATGTTGACTTCAACTGGTTTTCATTTTAGGATGACTACGTTTTAGAAGTACGCCATTTTCAGTGTCCCAAATGGCCAAACCCAGATGCCCCAATCAGCAGCACCTTTGAACTGATCAATGTAATCAAGGAAGAGGCCTTAACAAGAGATGGCCCCACCATAATTCATGATGAGTATGTATGCCAACCAGATCACATGTATTCATGAATGGGAAAAGAGTAATTGCAGTAGTATTCATTTGGACTTTCATCATGGATGAAGGACCTGTCCATCTGGGAAGACTCACAAGTATATAATGTTACCAATTTCTGTGTACTCCTTTTCCTTCCATAATAATTTATTGTCAGTGAAACATAAAATACAGTGCTCTGTATGTCATAACTGAAACATTTATAAATGGAGGAGGATTCAAAGATCTGCTTCATACATTCAAAGTGTGGCATGGACTCCTGACACAACAGCTCCTAAGTGTCTTCTCTCTTCAGGTGGGAATTGGGCTCCTTGATTTTTGAGGAAGATGAAATAAACAGAACAAGGTCTAGCAGCCCAATCTTGTACTAGGCCTGCCCAGAGAGTACAGTGGTGCAGGTATAACGTCCACTACATATTATGAGCTGGCTGGGGATCAGGCAGTTATAGAGAAGTACGTTATGTATATATTGTATGTACAAAGTATGCTTACTTTGGTAATCCAGTGAGACCACTACAGCCTAATTTATGGGGATGGGGAAAGAAGCAAGGTATGGATATCATACCCCTCACTTTATAATACACCTTTAGCTACCCCATGGATAGTGGTGAATTCTCCCCCCCCCCCAAAAAAAAAAATCTGCCACCAGGAGGGTAAAAGACAAAGAGGGGACCCTTCCTTGCCCTCTTCACATATAGTGGTACATCCAGTTGCCAGGTTCCTCTCTTCCCAGCCAATGATAAACCTTCTTACCTGAAGCCTTCTTACCTGGCCAATCCCAATTCCTCTGCACCCCACATGTTCTTCGTATCATCATCACTTATAGGGAGTAAGGTCTTATAGTCAGAAAAGAATGGATTTTGTCAAGAAAAGTTAGCAAGTAGTATGTAAAAATAACAAGACTTTATGACTAAAGCAAAGGGGGAAACTGGAAAAGTTGAAAAAGGCATAAACAGCTATTTGAATTTACAAGCAAAACTAAAGAATTAAAACTACCTATGTATAAGCTCTGTCTAGAAAGCTATTACTTTGCTGCAGTTCCCCTCCATGGGGCTAGAAGACAATCAGCAGTGTGTTGATAGCTTCCCTATGGGAATGGGATGGCAGGAATAGAATAAATTCAGTTGTTCAAATAGAATAAATTCAGAAATTCAATAAATTCTGGATCATCCAGAAACAGGAAATCTGGGTTCAACCAGAACCTCTTTTTTGGCCATGGTCAGGTGAATGGACTTGACTTAGGGTGCAATCCTAACCATGTCTACTCAGATGTAAGTCCCATTGTGCTCAATGGGTCTTACTCCCAGGAAAGTGTGTTTAGGATTTTAACCTTAGGCTGCAATCCTAAGCTCAATTTAGGCTGGCATAAGCCCCAATGGAAGTTCTTTTCTGATCTGGGGGTGTCACAAAAGTGCAGTAAGGCACTTCTGCCATATTCCTGGGCGTGTTAGACCACTGCACAGGCATAAGCCAACTTTCCCACATCTCAACAGGAAGATATGCCAGGTGAGTTAGGCTCGCCTAAATTGGTTAGGATTGCTCCCTGATAGACAGATGTGAGTTAAACCCAACAGGGTGCAAGAGGCATCATGCCTGCTCCATTGTTCACCTAGGCTATGGCCAGACTGCCTGGCATGATTCTGCTGGCAAGAAAACATCAAGGAAGTCAGACATTTCTAGCTCTCCAGATTTATTTCTTGCAAAGCTGTGGTTCTGTTGACTGGGAGCCAGTGTATTGTTAGGTGTGTCATGCAGCACTATAATTCAGGGATGCAGTTCCCCCGCAAGCCCTCCTAAAGAGAATAATTAAAGATTTCATGTGTTGTTTTTCTTTCACCACTTCTTGATATCCTAAAGCAGAGGATAAAACTCTGATGCTTTGGCCACGTTGTATGAAGTCATGGCCAGTTTTTAACACTCATTTAGGTTATGAGTGCTTTTGCTGTTCTTGCACTATTCAAAACTGCCTTACAAAATTAGGACAGTTATTGATTTGGGCATTTCATGAGACGCACCAAAAAATCAAATCACTGTTTCTAACAGCGCTGAGTCATTCCTTCTGCAAATTGCTTTGGGGAGTTATTTGTTATATTCACTGATTTTTTAATGCTTTAATACATAATATATGTTCCATTTTTAACTGCATTCTGAGGAAATGTAGCTGAAAATGAATTTTTTTTCCCTTCGGTGCACCCAACCACTTCATCATTTATTTTATCTATTAATACTACAACAAACTAATCCCAATATAAATGCACCAAGACATATTTCTGCCAAGGAACACAGGGTGCAATTTAAAGAAAAATAATGCATTGAAATTTTCATAACTGCTTGGTGAGGGGACCTCACCGTTCACCTATGCATAGCTAACAGAACTGTTCTGTGGGTCGGCAGGTATGGAGCCGTGGCAGCTGGAACATTATGTGCCCTTACCACTCTGTCCCAGCAGCTGGAAAATGAAAACGCTGTGGATGTTTTCCAGGTGGCAAAGATGATCAATCTGATGAGACCTGGAGTATTTACAGACATTGTAAGTCTTAAAAAATTATTTATCTACAGTATTTATATACCACTTTTCAACTGAAAAGTTCACAAAGCTGTTTACAAAGAAAATGAAAAAAATTAATGGCCAATCGGTCCCAAAGGAGCTCACAATCTAAAAAGATGGGGGAAAAAAACACTGGCCAAAGCCACTAAAACAGACATTGCTGAGGAGGGCCCGTTACTCTATTAAAGAAAAGAGGAACACCCACTTGAAAGAGTGCCTCTAGTTGTTGTTCACAAGGTAGTTACAGAAGAGAAAATGCCAATTAAAACCTACTCATATACGATGCATGCAATTCCAAGCTCTTACACTTCACTCTGCAGAATTAGTGTGTAACAATTCCTGTGGTTTTACTGCTTTTTTCCTTTTTTGGATGGTGTAGAGATTTCCTTTGCTTCTTAGAGCTTCAGTCTCAAAAACAGTCTGTTAGGATGGAAGGCAACAACACAGTCAATGTTACTGTTCAGCTAACTTCTACCAGCTGGCATCCCTGAAGGCTAAATAGTGAGCAACGGTTATAGTTCAGTAGCAACATACGACCTTAGATGCACTACCTCTGTAGTCTCAGTCAGAGCTGACTGAAAAAAGTACACCTAATATTAAAGTGCCAGAAGCAAATAAAGACAATTTGGATTTAAGAAATAAATCCAAATTTCTGTATTTTAGAAAACGCTTGACAGGACATCTAATATACAGTACAATTGTTATATTGCATAATTGGTTAATACTCCTAACGAACTCACAGTAGAAAATGCAAACTGAACATTTCTGGAAAATTAGGTAGCTTTATACTTTTTGTTCTTTCCGTTCCAGGAGCAGTACCAGTTTCTTTACAAAGCAATGCTAAGCCTGGTCAGCACTAAGGAAAATGGAAACGGCCTCCTGGCTTTGGACAAAAATGGTGCTGTTATGGCCAGCGACGAATCAGATCCTGCGGAAAGCATGGAGTCTCTAGTCTAATTGGAATATTGAAAAGGCACTTATTTGTGGAATTTCTGAAGACGGAGTGAACTTTCTGAGGCCTTTTTTTGCCAGACTCTAGGTTATACAATAACCCAATTACTTTTTTACACTGATAAAAGTTTTGATATTTATTTTTGCCATTTTATGTCTTAATGGTATCCTACTGAGCATTTGCACCTCTGTTTATTTCACACAGTGAAACGCAATTTTATCTAGTTTGCACTATATGATCAGTGTTAACTGCCTATCAAGTTGTAATACAAAAGCAAACAAGCAAGCAAACCCTGATGTGACATTCCACGACAACAAACATGCTACTTTTTTGTTGATGTTTTGATAATCACCATGATCCTTGATTTAAAAGTCTTGAATGCTAACCCAGGAGTCTTTTTGATTTATAAGAAATGTTGTACCCTTGACATGCTCCAATATTTATTTTTTTTAATTTTCATATAACTTTGGTAATTGCTATAGGTCTTCTGTATCCCATTAACATGGATGAGTGGTGGTGGTCAAGTTTTTTGGCTTGGTTTTTGACAATGTTGTGGGGTGATCACTAGCTACCCTGCAGCACTGTAGTTTCCAGAGGCTAAACAGTTGTTCTTCGTGGTTTTGGATTCCTCTTTTGGTCTACAGAGAATTGCTTCCCATGAAATGCATTGAATTCCTAAAACAGAGTACAGTCTCAGGCTTTATTTAGCTTTACAGTTTTACTGATTCCCCCACTTTTAATACCATTCTCATTTTGATTCTGCAACAGTAATAGGCGAAAACACATTGAACATATTTCCACCACAGCCAATTTAGTAATTAACAGTGCAACAACCAACAATCTGGTCTTTTTATTCCAAAAGCATTAGGTAGCAATATCTCCAGCTATCATCCTACTCAACAGTTTAAACACGTACTTTCTTAATTCCTCTGGAACAAGACCTCATTCTTAACAGTATGTTACATGATGGAGAAAGGAATTTCTTAATTTCATAGCTGTTAGATGCCATTTTTATAGATGTGTAATTTTCATACTTTAGTGCTAAAACGTACTGATCCATATTACTGGTGAAGCAATCTAATAAAAAAACTACCTATAAGATTACACTCTTCCTCTTTTTTGGTTTTTACCGAATTATTTCGTACACCCCTCCTGATATTGTCAGTTCATTTTTATATAGCATAGAACTGTTCTTAGACTTTATTCAGACAGTCACTTAAAACTCTTTAAAGCATAAGAAAATTTCATTTCTGTTCATTAGTGTAAAAATTTAAGACTGCTTCAAATGACTTAAAACTCTTGTGTTTACCAGACCACTTCCTGTGCAGTTCAGTTAAGTGACAATTGTCCACCTGCACTGTTGTTGTTGTTGTTGTTCTTGTTTAACAATTTACTTTGTGAAAAGAGAAACTGAACTAAGTTCTGATGAGGTGCTTGGTGACATTGCCAAAGACATCTACAGACATTGTAAATAAGCAGTGAATGTCCACAGGAGACAGATTTCAAAGTAGACCTTGCTGTGAGCAAGTGAAATTCAGCTTAATTGGCAGCACTATGCCAGGGTGTAACAGCTAAGATGCATAACTGTCACATTAAGGTTGTTCAAATTAGTCCAGTATAAGCAGCTTGTGTGCTAAGTTTCCCTCTGAATAAGCTGGTGTGGAGCCATTCTCCACAGTTGGGGGGGTATGGCACCTTAGAAGCACTTCTCAGGTTCCAGAGTGCCCCCCAAGTCAAACCAGATACATCACAAACAGTTAAACATTAAAACCTCTTCTCACAGTTTTCAGTCTATAACCTTCTTCAAATGTGCCAGGGATCCCTAAGGGGGCATTTAACCCCCCACCGAGAATGGCTGGATCCTTCCTCACCAGAATTCACTTTATTCTGTCTCCAATTCAGTTTCAAACAGCAACAAGAAACATAGCTGCTTATAAATGCATTAGGTACAATATATGTGGCTAAGGAGGAAGAAACTCAGTTTAGAGCTCACTCGTCCTACTATCAGCTGGTACTACCTGTTACCAGTAGAAGCTGTCATTGATGGAAATTTCTGGCCTAATGAGAGAAATGTCTAATTAGCCAACAAAGTCACTGGCCTAATTCTCACCAGGATGATAAACCCATGTCTGGACTATACTAATTTATGACTGAAAGAATAGAAGCCCATATAATCCAACCCATAGAATCAAAGTCAGTAGGAAATGAGAGGTCAGAGGGCACCAGGATGTAGGTCTTTAGTGTGCTCCATGAATCATTTGTTGGGTCACTGTGATACAGTGCTGGACTAGATGGGTCTTTGGCCTGATGGGGCTAGAAGAAGCTGGACTAGATGGGTCTTTGACCTGATCCAGCATGGCTCCCCTTATGTTCTCACCTTTCTCCCAAATATCTAGTTTTCTGCGTGCAGGAAACTTTGTTCTGTCTCAAGTGGTATATCCGAAATCTATATGAAGTACAGTAATAATATCGAAAATAGCTCCACAGTTTTCCCCTTGACTTTACCCCATCCCACTAGCTTCTCCAAAAACAGCCACAGAAAAATTCTAGTATTTGATAGGGGCAGAATCAGTGGTGGGCTTTAGGGGGTTCTCACAGGTTCTATAGAGCCCTTTGCTAATGAGCACCTGGTTCTGAGAACTGGTTACTAATGGGACATAGAACCTGTTGTCAATTTAGGTTATTAGGACACAGAACCTGTTGTTAATTTATTTGAATCCCACCACTGGGCAGAATGATACCATCGTTTATAAAACTATATCCATTAAATATCCCAACTTTTGGTACAAAAATCTCCTGTAATATTACAGGAGCTGCTATGCAAATACTTGTTATTCCAGTCATTGCCTCATACATGTGGTTGATACTGAAGTCTCTATAGATACCTGCAGGGAAAACCATTTCTCTGTTTGGATAATGATTTCAATTATTTTTTCTACAACATTAGGTATGTAAGAGGAATTAAACAAAGGCATTAAATATTTATTCAAAATAAAACATACACATAGATATGGCAAACAGATAGAAGTGATTAGGATTCTGTTGACCCCAAAATGGAGCCCTACCAATCATATCTGTTAAAGAGATGGCCTTTGGATTACTTCATAAGAACAAGACTGTTTTAAACCAGACAGCCATACTTTTGATATATTTCACCACTAAACTTCAAGGAATCAGAACGATCAAATCCTTCAATTTGAAATTATTGTTTGGACACAGAAGCTGATGCATCTAGAATCTGTAACCTACTTGCACCACAATCAAATTCAGATGCCATATTTTCTTAAATTCCTGTTTCTTGTAATATTGTCTTCTTAAAAGGTGATGCCCTCTTAAAAAGGTTTGAAAAGATTCATTGCAACAGGGACACTGGTCAGCCAAAGCAAGAGCCATTTGGAAACTTGTCACCTAAGCTGCTACTTGTAATTGTTCATAATCACACAATTAAGTGCCTCTTTCATACTGCCACCCATTTTAAATGTGCACCCTACAAAATACAAAGTTTGAAATTATTAATGTGGCATCAGAAACAATATGAAAACAACATCACAAGAAGCAACTGCTTTATCCTTTGACAATTCAGGTGCTCAGAAGGAGCTTTCTGTGAGACTGGAATGAATAGAAAAGGCCTGGCTCACACTGAGCTTCCTGTGCATAGCAGGATCATGGCATGCATGTGAGAGCTGCTGGATGGGCGCTCTCAGTAAATGGGCTGAATTCAGGGAAGTCAGCCAGTGAAGGGTTTAATGAGTCCATTGCATTGTGTAAATATTGATTGACCTTTTTTCCCAGAAGTGGCACTCCACCATAACAATCCATTTCAAGTTGTGCCATCTTGTCTGCTTCTGCTCTGACTGAGAGGCACCTTGCTTGCATTGGCATCAGGGACTGCGGTGTCCCATTGCTGGCAATGGGCACTGCTTCAGGAAATTACAACTTTTGAGCGCGCGATGAATTTTGATCACTTCACATCGGAAATTTTGTGGCAAGAAATGTCTGGTTCAAGAAGTAAAAGAGGTGTTTGCTTTGATTTGTTCAAGTTAAGCCAAATTTGTTGGTAACTTTTCATTTCTTTTGGGTTCAAGGAGGGGAGACCACAGAGGAAAATGAATGTGCTTGTGACAAGACTGCCTGGATGTACTTAGGCCCCTTCTTAAAAATGTGTAATAAGTTGTGCAAGTGTGTGTTTGTGTGTGTGGATTTAAAGTTGAGTTGGACCAACATAGCTGAAATATGTCTGTTGGCAAAGCTGTTGCCAGCTGAACTGGCTTTTGTTTTTCTTAACTATTAACATAAAGTAATAGTACTTTACTACTAACATAAGGCTTAGTCTCTAGGTGTCTAACTTCCATAACTTTGCTTTTAATTATTCCACATGATAGTCAGGAGATGGACTATATCCAAAGAAAGTTGTGACTCTGGACCATAGAATCAGTGAGACAAGTTAGTCATGACTAGCTCAATCTCCACATGACTGACCCACAACTAGCTTTCTGTGGATACATCCTTGGTTGGGGTTATATTAGAATGGTTGGCAGCAGATAAGGAGGAAGGATTAGAGAGGATAGTCTGTTGTTCGTCATGGAGTAAGTTTACTGAGACATGAAAAGCTACAATTGTGAAGCTATAATTCTCAGCTTGTATTAAAGCAATTGTGTAAAGACAAATAACCCCAGTGTGGTGGAGATCAGTTGTGGTGTAAGACTCATTGAAATCAATGGGATACATACCTTCAAGCCAAACTTGAGCGCAACAGACACTGCTATACTTACTTTTCTAGGAGCAAATCTAATTAAATTCAATGAGACACATGTCTGAATTAGAGCAGAGAAGGATTGTGCTGTAATCAGATCTCCAAGGATGGATGCTCCAAGTTTAAAGATTTATTCTGGTTTTTAAAATAATATTTCACTTTTGGATCTTATATCTGCTTATTAGACGGATACTGTACTGCTTACACTGAAAACTCTGAAGTTATATGAATAAAGATTAGCGGTCTCAGATTTCTTATAATTTGTCTTTCCTTCTAGAGTAATCCCAATTACTTTAGACAGGAAAACAAACTATTATAATATTTGAATTCTGGTTAATATGTAAACAGGAGTCATTTCCAATGTTAAAGGATTAAATATTTTCAAAACTGCGATAACCTGGCTTTGATGCAGGAATAATGCCTGGAGTTATTAATCTGGAATAATGCAGGAATTAAACCAAAATGTTTATTTTTAATTAGAATTTCTCCTTTAGCATTTTAGATGATTTTTTTATGATAAATGAGGAAAGGCATTTTAGTGTGTATGTGTGTATGTATGCAAGAAACCTATAGGATCCATTCTAGAGCTAGTGGGATTCTAATCAGACATGCAGGGTTTTTCATCTTCAGATTCCTAAGTGATACTTTTAACTTTAGGGGGATACATTGGAACATCACCATAATATTGTTCCTTGTAATGATATAGCACAATGACCTTATTAAGAATAGTTGTTTTCTTGTTAATTGCAATT
Organism: Cryptoblepharus egeriae; assembly: GCA_030015325.1. Lineage (NCBI taxonomy): Eukaryota > Metazoa > Chordata > Lepidosauria > Squamata > Scincidae > Cryptoblepharus > Cryptoblepharus egeriae. The sequence goes on from JAREYC010000002.1 coordinate 21,905,980, forward strand.
TTATTTTAAAGTAGAGATAACAATTTTACCAAAGAAACATAATATTAATTCTTAGCAAAAAAAAAAATTTAAAAATTAAAGAAAAAAATAACAAGGAAAGCGTAGTTGTCTTAGGCTGCAATCCTATGCACTCTTTCCTGGGAGTAATCCCCATTTAACACAGTAGGATATATATGCATAGGATTATGCTGTTAATGATTTAGCAGTCGTGCTCTCAAATTCATTCTCTTCTGCCACCCACTCCTATGATAGATGGTTAAGTTAAAATGGTGCCAGTGAATTTTATATGAAGGGGAAATGCCTCATTGCTTATCCACTGCATTTCATTTTTTTTCCCTTTCTTTTTTTGTATGGATGTAACGTTATCCACTTTTATTTGTTAATCCTTTGACCTTTTCTCTTTTGGTTATCATTATACTGTATACAACATTGGCTTTGCTTATTTGTATAGAGAAGGCATGTAAAACATTGAGATTGAGAAAAAGAGAGTACACAAAAGAAACGATAACGAAAGACTTGGCCTCGACATTGTCTTAGCTGTTCAACTGTTTTTAGTATTTTTGTTAGATATTTGCAAAGGGAAGCCTTTTCTACAGAGGATAATTAATTTCAAGAAAAATGTCTTGAGTTTTAAGAATAAACATGTCTCCAAAAGAGGAGATTGTCAATTTTATAAAATGTCACAACTCTCCAACATTTGGGGTAGTGACCTTTCTTTTGTTAGAACCTTTGAAACTAGCAAGCAGCCATTGTTTCTAAAGAACTAAGTATTCATCTCTAGCCGTTCTTTTCCTTTCCGTCATTTTTAAATAGCAGAAATCATTAAAACTGTAAATATTTTGTTGCTTGAATAAGCATCTTCTGGGAACTTTGTATCTATGGTATATAATCATAGAATTTTATATTTTCATATAAAGCTAATTTTTTTCTAGTTTCAACTTCTTCATAGTTTTCTTTTTTCCTTTTGTGGTGGATATGTGAATACATACTTTCCGTGTATTGAAGTAGTGAAACGCCATCACATTCCAAAAAGAATCCAACACATTATTTCTTTGGGACAGTGATTGTTGATGCTGGATTTTCTTTAAATTCCATTGTCAGTGTGTGCAATAGGAATTAGACTTAGCCAGTCACTGGATAAGTTTGTCTCATTGACCCATTGGGGAAAATGTGGTGTTTGGTTTGGGGGGGAATTATTAATTTTTTTTGTTTTTGATTTTCCTTTTTGTAACTTGAAGAATTTCCTTTTTGTTATGTTTTAAAGTATATTGAATCATTCTATTATAGTGTTATTTAATATGTAAATTGTATTGCTATACATAAAATAAAGTATGGTTTTTGATGTATTTACAAGACTTGGCTGATATTTTCAACATACGGTATGCACAAATCAAAATAGACTTACCCTACAATCCAGAGTAACTACGGGAGCACATAAGAGACATTACGTGTACCTGCACTACCTAATGAAAACCTATGCAAAATTCATATTTCAATCCAGAGCAAATTGTTCTTACACTGGAGCAAGGACTCCCCGTAGTTACTCTGAATTGCGCCCTTAGACCCAATCTAGGAAGATAAATCTGTGCATGGAATCTGGCTTCTTTTCACAGATTCCCCATGCGGAATTGGGAACCATATGCACAGACATGTGCATGGGTGCAGTTGTCAGAAGAGCCTCTGAACTGATAAGCAGTGAGGCATAAATTTTGAAACAAATGAGATGCTGATGTGCATTGCAATGTGCATGTAATGCATCTCAGAGTAAGATCCTTCTCCACAATTCAATAGGAAGCCTGCCTATCTTTGCAAAACATGTGGGAATATGCACAGTGCACCTCTGGCATTTTACACCAATAGCTGCACAGAAGCCTTGGCTGAATATGACATGATTCTAATCTTAATTCAGAAGAGAGGTTTAGCATTCCACAATTTAAAGAGTCATTGCTGAAGTTGCTACTCACAGTGCACTATCCAAAAGGGAAGGAGAGAGCACATCCTACAAACATTTGATTTTCTAATTTTTTACCCACCACTGATTATGTTTCTAATGGGATCAGTTCCGGATGCCATACACTTGCACCTCAGCCATAGAGGGACGGAGCAAATTGACAACAGAAAGTCTACAATCTTAACATTGACATTTCTCACAAGCATCTTGGAAATACCTATATAATACTTCTTGACAGAAACTCCACAAGTACAGTGACAGAAGTAAAAAATAAAGCACAAGAACCACAAGAACAAGAAGTAAAAAAACAAGAAGAAGTAAAAAATAAAGCACAAGAGCCACATGTGTTGGTTAGTGGAGATGGAAGAATTCTTGCAGATGGTTCTTGATGCTTTGTTTTCTGCGAAACATATATAACTTTTTCAGTCACACTTTTCCTTTTCGGTCCGTAAGTGTGCTTCTGTGAGGTTCACAGCCCACTCCTAACCAACTTTCCAGTAACTCATCGCTTTCTACATGGAACTAGAAAATGGTTTAGGATTGCACCTTCATCCTTTCAGATGGGCTTTTTTCTGCTTTTCCACTCAAGTATCCTCACCACCATGTTTCAAAATCATATTTATCTCCTCATCTGGGCTTGTTTATGGGAGGTATCTTGGCTTGGCTGAAGCAGTTCATTAATCCAAACATCAAATCATTTCATTAATCCACTTATTCCATCCCATGTGTGTACCTTACTATTTTTGCATGGTGATCTCAAAACTTTTTTAATTAAAAGCCAAGCACAATACTCCACATTCCCCCCACTTTCCCTCCCTCCCAAAGTTATTTGCCTTTCAATCTGCTTACTATTTCTTTCATATTTGGGAACTACTGTTCAGGAACTTACTGTAGTTCAGGAATTTATCATAGTTTCCCTGTAGACTTTTATGTAAGTAATAAAAATAAGTAAAAAGTTGAGCCTTGGCCAATGAGTATCCCTAGATCAAGATCTGCATATGCTTTCTATTTCATAACCCAGTTTAATGTAGAAGAACTGCATCTTCTCTTCCATCAAGCCAAAAATCTGCTGCTGGAGCTTGGATTGCTCATCTGAATTGATGTCATGTGTACAATTTTTTTCCTTTTTTCTGTTTAATTTACTGTTAGATAGTAGCCAAGCTATACCTGTATGCCCATTTCAATGTCCTGGAAACAAGCCAGACAAACACAATCTAAAGAACAGCACCACCCTAGAGTTGGTCACAACTGTGATTTTACCTATATCTTTTATTCATCAAACCAAAGCCTGTGAAAACAACTGAATTTTTGGGAAAGCATGATGACATGCAATCATAAATACACACACTTCATTTTATGCTATAACTCATACAAGTTTTACTCTCATTTCTGTACTCATTCAAACCATGAGCATTTAGACAAGAATACATCAGTAAAGTGCTTTGTGTATTACTAGTAATATAACTTTCTATGAGAAACAAGCTCTTAAGTATACTTTCATCTGGAGTGCTAGTTCTCAAGATTAGTATCTGCAAATGTTCAGCTTCTCACTAAGCCTAGCATGAAGGCTTGCTGCATCAATAATACAAAATAATATTTTGAATATAACTTTAAAAATGTTCACAATAGAAGAAAAAAGCTGCACCTGTCACTGCAAGCCTGTTAGGTCTATTGAGTGACCCAGCCCAGCATTCACTTCATCTAGCGGGAAGCAAAATGTGCATAATGTGCAGGGGAGGGGGGAGAAGATGAAAGAAAGGGTGCATTATAATATTTTATTCCTATGGGATCAGTTAAAATGTGTTGGTGGAAAGGAGTTACTAGGTAAAAAGGTGCAGACTTGCTTTGTAAAAAGAATGTTGATCAATGTTGTGTTCACACCATTTGATGCCAACCAGCATTAAAATATATTTCCTGAGCTGACGTTTCAAGCCTCACAGGAACGCAGTCTTTATTGATCACCCTTGGTCTATTTTTTGTTACCAGTCAGTGGTCCTTGAAGATCTCCTGATTTAAAAAGGAAAACATCAAAATCCTGTTCTCATTCTCCACGTGTTCAATTACTCTCACAAGAAGTGTGCTCTTCTTCCTTTCAAAATCTATTATTGCCGCAGTGTCCTGAAATCTAACTGGGTTTCCACTTTGCCCTTTGAAGAACATGGCTTGGATGAAGACTGTTTCTTTTTGGGGGACCAGAATTTAATAAATTTAAAGCTGTACTGCAAGCCTTTGAACTCTACACTATCCTTTGGGAGACACAGGTGTGGAGCGCAATTTTTTAAAAAATTGATTAGTTTCTTACGTCTCTGTTCTTGATAGTTTTGCCATCTGTTCACTTGGAAAATGAGATGACTCTGGTCAGGGCTTGTTAATTGGATTGTCGTTTGTTTTGTCTTGTCCACAGAAAGTGCCTTTGGGACAGGTTTGCAGCCCATTAAAGAACAACTGAATTCTCTCTTTCAGTCTTTTACAGAACTGTTCAAAAGCAGAATAGATCATGAAAACACATTTGAGTTTTCCATAAAGTTGATCATAACAGAGAATCAATCAGTTGTCTTTCTCGTTTAATTCTGCTCTTCCTTGCAAAAACCTCCCTACTTCTTTTAGCGGAGGAAGATGTTTACAAATTATGTATACAGGGCCCTCCTTATCCATTAAGGGTTCCATTCTGGAACCTCCCATGAATAAAAAGAATCCATGGATAAAAAGTGGAATATTAAAGACCAACATCCTAGTTTCTTGCTCTTTCATTGCACCTAATGCAATAAGGTGTCTCAATGTTTGCAGGGGTTTGATTCTTGGACTTCCCACTGATACAGGAAAAAATGAGTTAAATAAAAGCAGTTTAAAAAATAAAAGGGGCACCCCTTTTTTAAAAACAGCTTTTGTAACTATTGTAAACTTGCAGTCAGAAATTAGAAATGCAAAAGACTGCCTGCCTTTGGCTGTCTGAGCTGAATAATGAAATGATTAATTGTTCGATTGCTTCTCTATCAAAGTAGGAAATCAGTTTTTAAAACTGTGTTTTGCAGTGGCTATTCATGCTGTCAAACCCATGTATAAAAAAATTTATGTTTAACAGGATTGGACCTGTACTTTGACTAAATGGACCTGTACTTTGACTAAATTTGACCAAAGGAAAGTTATGTGCCCTTAAATCAGGTAAATGGTCTAATTTGGTACCACCTCTTCTTAGAATATAAACAAAACAAACTCTATGCATGTTGACTCAGAAGTGCCGCAATGTGTAATATGACCCTATAATCCAGAGTAACTATGGGAAGACATAAGAGGCACTTATTCTGGATTGCTCTATGCATTTCCCATAGGTTTCCCATAGGTGGCACCATAACTATGTCGGTGTAAAAGGTCCCATAGTTATTCTGGATTGTAGCCTTAGGGCGCAATCCAGAATAACTATGGGGAGTCCTTGCTCCGGTATAAGAACAATTTACTGTGGATTGCAATATGAATTTCTTGCTCGCTAGGTTTTCACTAGGTGGTGCAGTAACTACGGGCGCACATATTGTCTCGTATGTGCTCCCGTAGTTACTCTGGATTGGAGGGTCATATTACACATTGCGGCCTCAATGAGGCTGCAATCCTCTCCACACTTATCTGGAAGAAAGCCTCATTGACTATAATGGTGCTTACTTCTAAGTAGGCATGGATAGGATTGCATTTGTTGTCACTTAAGTGTGCATAGTATTGCAGTCTAAATGTTCATGCCATATGACTTGAAATCAAGATTTGGCGCAGTATGTTACTGCGGGTCAACCCATGTTTGGGATCGATGTGGAAATAATGACTATATAATAATGAAAAGTAAAGTGCTATTCAATATTTATCATTCATTTCACATTTCCGCATTTCCAGTAAGCATCTTTATTACTTAAACTCCTTACTCTAAGATTGCTTACTTTTCTCCATCCATGCTTCTTAGTTTTGATGCCTCTTTACTTACTGTAAATTAACTGTAACCTGCAAAAATAGCTTTAACTAAACCCTTTTCAAAGGAAGAGGATGAACACTGTCTAGTAAACACGTATTGATTTTCCATAAAGTTGGAAAAGAATATTGATCTTAGCAGTAATATATTGTATCACATGTTATGCCATAATATCTGTCTTGCAGTTGTCTTATCAATGTAAGGTAAGTGCATTAATAATGTGAAATGTTTGATTTCTTCTAAGCCGCTTTCTATACATATGCAATAGTGACAATTCATCAGAGTTAGGCAATCTGGAGCCATATTGATTTTGATAGGACTTCAGAGTTCCTACATATGTGATGTATTGTGATCAATCTAAAATGTATCTGTTTCCCAGCTGTCCTATAAAAGGTTTATATAATACAGAAAAGACTGAAAGTTAATGAAGTAGTATTTACAGCATTAATAGCTCCCAAATCTTTTATTGTCTGAATTCTGAGTCTCCTCCAGCCTGTTCGTATGAAATCCAGCCCCAATCCGAGCTTGGTCAGAAGCCTGGAAACAGGGACCCAGAACCATTTAGGAAAGCAGATACCTGATCTTGCTGCTGCTCTTGTCTGTTTCTGTCTGTCCTCCAGCATCACTCATGGGATGTAGGACAAACAGATGCTATAAGCAGTTGTTATAATGTGACTCTGTAGGTGATAGAGGGCGCAATCCAGAGTAACTATGGGGAGTCCTTGCTCCGGAGTAAGAACAATTTACTCTGGATTGCAATATGAATTTCCCATAGGTTTTCACTAAGTGGTGCAGTAACTATGGGTGCACATAATGTCTCTTACATGCGCCCGTAATTACTCTGGATTGTGCCCAGAGCTTCACAAGAGCTTTTTGTGTTACAGTACTATGAGCTGGCGTTGTGATGTGACCAGGTAAGAAATACTGAACAGTAATGGCTATTTTAGTCAATATTGTCTACTTTCCAGGGTCTCCTCCCAGTCCTATCTGGAGATGCCAGGGATTTATTCTGGACACTTCTGCGTGCAAAGCAGGTTCACCAACACTGAGACTTTTCGCTGCTCTCCATTGTGGAAATTTGCCATTGACAGCTACTCTGTTTCCTAGTCCTCAACCAGTTCCTCTTCCATGAGAGTGGAACTGTTCCTATTCCTGTTCCTCAACCATTCCTACCCTCTAATTCTTGGACTGTAGAGTTTTCTTAGGAGCCTTTGGTAAAAAGAACCATATCAAACCCCTTCTGAAAGTTGAGAGATGCAGAGCACAATCCTAACCATCTCCACTCAAAAATACGCCCCATTGTGTTCAGTGGGTCTTACTCCCAGGAAAGTGTCTTTAGTATTGCAGCCATAGTGTCCACAGGTTCTCCCCCACATCCACATGCCTATTGACCTTTTCAAAGTCTAAAAGGTTTGTGAGGCAAGACTTACCCCTATAGAAGCCATGCATATTCTCTCTCAGCAATGCCTGTTCGTTTATGTGTGTTAAAATTTTATCTTTAATGTGACTTTTTGCCATTTTACTTGGAACTGATGTTAGGCTGACTGGCCTATAATTTCCTGGATCACCTCTCCTTCCTTTTTTAAAGATCGGTGTGACATTTGCTATTCTCCAATCTTCTGGAACCGTGGTCATTGTAAGGGACACGTTGCATATTTGAGCTGTAGTCCTTTGCTCAGTAACTGAGGACCTGTTTAGCTACTTTGCTAAGCTTTAAATGAAATCCAGATCCATTTCTTTTCTTTTTGCAGGGCTATGAAGCTATTTTTAATTCATGGTAGCACTCATGCCATTTCTTCTTCCCTCAAAATTATTTCACTATGTGGTTTTTAATCAGCATTCTTTCCTGCATTCTTATAGGTGAAACTCCACATTATAATGTACACCACTGATTATTGAGAATTTCAACCTGGGACTCCCTTCTGAGAATGATAATCTGTCCAAGAACTCCTGGTTTCTGACATTAACAGAAAGTGATGCCGGAGCTCTTCCATGTCTACTCAGAAGTAAATACCACTGTGTTCAGTGAGATTTGCTCCCCGGAAAGCAGCCTGCATGCCCCATTCCATGATGGTGGGGCCTAGTGCCAGAATCTAAGATGAAGCTGCCCAGTTTTTTGTGACCTCACTGAAATGAAGTTGCAACCTCGCAAGGGGGTCCCAACCTGCACTTTGAGAACCCCTTTGGTACACAATGCAGGGATGCTGCAAAAAATATCACATCATGCTCTCCCCACCCTTTCCCTACAATTCATGACCACATTCCATGCTTTGATATCATTTCTGTTTCCTTGTTCCTACTGTAGGATCAAACACACCTGATGAGGTCATGACATGCAGCAAAAAACACAATTAAAGCGGAAGAATGACCTAAAATAAGTAATTCTACACATGCAGAGAGGAAATTATCTTGATACAGAGGCAGGGTGACCATATGACCAGAAAAACCTGGATTTGTCCAGATTTTTAGCCTTCTGTCCGGGTGTCCTACATTTTGGCTTTGTTTTGGAACTTCTTGATAGTGCATAGTACCCCATCATGCCATATGTCGTTGGATTCGTATTGAAGAGCAGAATCCAATGCAAAAATCAGTTTTGAGATATCTCCTTCCTATCAAATGTTATGGCCAAAAAACAAAAAAAAAACTATAAAAAAAATACATTTTTTGCAATTTTTTTTTAGCGGGTAGGAATTTTAGCTTGGGAGGGTAGGAATTTTGCCCTGGGGGTAGGAATTTTGGCCTTGGGGTTCAGGAATTTTTGGTTTAGCATCTGGTCACCTGTACAGAGGTGCTATTTTTGCCAGTACTCCTGTGCTGCACATAAATGGCAGTTTCACCAGAAACAGTTTCTTGCACACACTCCATCATTACCAATGCAGCAAAAAAAGGGGGAATTGACAGCGCAAGCTTTATTTCAATATACACAATTAAATACTTTATCCATTGCTCGGCTCTGTATTCCTGATACAAAGCAAATTATTTGGGGGCCATTTTTTGCTCTGCAAGATCTCCCAACATCTTACATCATTAACCTTTGGAAATCAGATTAGATATCTTTCATATTCTTATTCCACTTCTTGTCTGCCCAATGGAGGTGGATGTCTGCATTAATTTTTTTTAACACCTCCACATACATATCCTTCCTGGTCAGTGTGAGACTTAACTTTCCATGTAATAAAGAATCCTTGTTTGGCTTCTTGCTCTGAAACACATTTGTGCATTCGTGTTAATGACACATTTAACTAGGAAACTGTGTCTTTAAGTAGCATTAACGTTTTACATTGCCTGCTTCTAGTTTCTTCTTAATGGCACGTCTTTTTTCCCTTATCGGTTGATAATTCCAAAATAAATATTCTAAGGTGGAGACCTTGCCTTGAATGACATCATTTAAGCAATGTGATGCCCATTAAAAAAAAACATAAACCCTTTAGGATGATTTCTACAATAGAGACATTAAGAGTCCTTCTCTACCTGACTTTTAAATTAATTTTAAAGTCTGTGTGATCATCTTAGGCAATTGAAATCCTACTCCTTGTTGTTAATTGTAATTACTGTTCTTCAAAACTACCAGGAAGTCTTTTTGATGTTTATTTTTTAACCACTTAGCCAATAAAGTGAATAGCCTGGTACTGTAAAATACTTGTGAAAGAGTGATTTGTTTTGCTACAGCTTCTGCAATCTGCAAATGGCTGTCTGGTCTCCCAACTACTTCCAAGTCAAGAAACGAGACTCTAACAGCCCAATCCAGAGTAACTAATATGTCCACATAAGAGCCCTTAGGTTGCCCTATCTAACACTAGGTTGGAGCAACTGCAAGATGCTCCAGCCCAGTTACTCTGAAGGAGGCTTAGGGCAGAGCAAGGCAAGATAGGGTGCCCTAAGAGAGGTGGACCTGCTCTGCCCTAACTGGGGCAGCCTAAGCAGCTCAGGAGAGGCAAGTTGAGGGCATGTTTAGCATTGCCTAGGGCAGAGCAGTTACTCGGTATCCAGAGCCTATTTCCAAGGCAGAAATGCCCTCTTCCAGCCCTCAGAGTTATACCACCTCAGGAGCAGGTACAGTAATGAGTAGACCCATGGGGTCCATGATAAGGCCCGAGTAAGAATGGCAGTGCTGACCAAAAATCTGAGTTCTTGGCCATCCTAGCTGCAACCCCTTCCTCTCACCCTCAGGATATGGAACAAACTACGGCTGCCCACAAACCTCAGGATACAGCAGGCCACTCCAAGAAGCCCCTTGTATTCACAGTAGAATGTACTGGCATCTCATCAGGGACTCCTTATAAGGCAGGCACCCAGTGGCGTCACCAGACTGGTGCGGCTGGTGTGGGCTGCATTGGGAATGCGCTCCGTATGGGGTGATGTGCCGGAGGAGTTTGACTGTCCTTTGGCAGGCCCCGGGCGTCAGCACACCCAGTGGTGGGCACCAGCAGGTTCGCACCTACTCTATAGAACCGGTTCTTAACAAGAGATACGACATATAAAGTTTAAAAATAGCCATTTAAAAGTGGCTGCCAGATGGGCAGAGAACCGGTTCTTAATTTCTTTGAAGCCCATCACTGAGCACACCCATTCAGGCCTGCTCCAAGGCGGAGAATCAGCCAGAAGCTGCCACTTGTCTGAGGAGCTGGCCTGAACGGCCATCTGAGATGCACTGCGCAGAAACACACTGAGCATGCCGAACAGCTTCAGAGGAGACTTCCTTAGAGCAGAGAAAGTCCGCGCCTCTGCACAGCCATTCGGCCTCACTCAGGAGGCGGAGCGGCAGCCGAATGGCTTCAGAAAGAGTACTGCACAGGCACCAACTCTGACGCCTGCACAGTCTCCCCCGAAGCCAAAAGGCTTCAGAAAAGTACTGCGCAGGTGTCAGAGATGGTGCCTGCGCAGTACTCTTTCTGAAGCCAGTTGGCTTCAGAAACAACTGCGCAGGCGCCAACTTTGGTGACTGTGCTGTCCAGGTTGGGGGGGGGGCGCATCCCAGGGATGACGCACAGACTTCATCACCAGGTGATGTGCAGAGTCATGTCACCACTGTAGGCACCACAGCTGTTCCTTGTTCAGTGTGATCTGAGGGGTGTCTCCTCAGGAGCAAGTCTTCCCCTTGTGTCAATTACTTAGCATGCTCTGGAGCAGTTAGGGCAGCCCAGGCTTCCTGACTCTCTGGATTCAGCATAACTTTCTGCTCTGGATACAGAATAGTTAGGAGAGTGCAGTTAGGTCAGAGCAGGCTGAATTTGCTCTGGATTGCAGCCATATCCTCTTACACCAATCCTGCACAACCTTCTACTCCAAGGTTAACCTAACAGAATAATGTATACAAAATGAGAAGTATTGCAGAGACTGAATTCATACTTCCATCTACTAGACTGACAAACTTGAATTCTGCCTGCAGATCTGCAGTACAGTTTCCTAGTGAAATTTGTTCCATAACGTGAGCATTATCCTACAAGGATCACAAAGATCCTCTTCATCACCGGTGTCTTTAAACTCACTTCTACGTGATTGTAGTGCCAACATTTTACAGTAACGAATCCTAATTCAGCAGCTCCATGCTGGAATCTCACTTTGAAAGTATAGTGACTTGTCATCTTGGATCAAAACTTTTCCCCACTGATTTCTGAGGAATGACATTTTTAATGTCATACCTATGTCCATTTCTTCTCTGGCAGAGAGTTTTCTTTGGCTTTCAACAGAATCAAGACATTGGTGGCAGAGCAGATGATAACCTCTCTGGCACATCAAACATCTGTTTCTGAACAATAATCCTTCCTTCTCTCTGGCCAGTCCGTGGGCTTAAAAAAATGTATAACTCTTTAAGGTGCAACATAACTCTTTGTTTTTTCTCAGGGCTGGGCCGACATTGAGCACTTGAAGTGGTGTGTAAAAATCTGCCCCTTTACCCAAAATCTGCCCCTGCTTCTCCTTCCTTTCGTATGTCCTCATCCCCTTCATTCACCTCTTCCTTTTTAAATTCAGGGAGTGAATCCAGCCTCTGAGATTAACTTTACTGGGGATGCATGGACAGACAGATGGACAAGGTTGTTGGGCTTCTCTCCCTAGAAACATAAAATGATGCTCAACCTACAGCTCTACTGACACAACACACTGACCAAACACTATGTACAAACACTCAATATGTGCCTCTGTTTCACTGATGTTTAGAGGAATATGAGAGGTACACAAAGGGGGGGGGATGGCTCTTCATTAAGATTCAACCACCTCTTCAATGAGCTTGCTTTAGGGACAGTGATTGGCACAGACATGCCACCACCTGAAGCAGCCCTCCATCACTACCTCACTTCATCTCCCCACACTCTACTTGGCTCCTGCCCCCAACCATTTCAATAGCCAGGCCAATAGAGATGGTCAGGGGCTGTGGGTGGCGCAAGTGGCTAAGACACTGTGCCTGTTAACCAGCAGGCCAGGGTTCGATTCCCGGGTCGGCCCCACAAGACAGGGTGAGCTCCTGTCCTTAGCCCAGCTCTGCGACGCCAGCTGGATCCAATCGTATTGGCTCTGCCTTTCCATTGGACTAATTCAGTGGCGTGGAGAGGGGGATTTGCTGCTTGGGTAACAGCCTATCCTCCATAACAATCTAACCCAGGCTTTCGTGCTTTGCATGCAGCATATGCAGCGCTGAGCACGATACCATAGTCTTTCAAGACTGATGGAGGCCTGCTAGAGATGGTCTGGGAAGAGTGGCTGAGCAAGATTTGTTGGGCTGGATGAACAGATGGGGAGATGAGTGAGTAGGGGGCTGTTGGGGTAGGAAAGATTAGTGGCGCTGAGGATGGTGTGGATGAGAGGTGATGGGTACATTCTGCATCAGAGGCATAATGCAAGAGTAGGAAGGAAATTGAGTGTCATGGAGGAGCAGCATCGCCCTCATTGTTTCAGGCAACCAGGGTCCTGAATTGGACCTTCTTCAATCAGGGTGATCAATTGTCTTTTTTTGAGTCTTATGTCCTAGAAAAAAAAAATCTTCATTGTCTCCCTTTTCCTGATGAGAAGGTAGCATGTAGCCTTCTTGTAATTAATAAATTATATGTAATAGTTTTCAATTTAATATTATAGTGTTGAAATTAACCACATGAAAGTTTATATATATAAACTATATATATAAAGTATGTTTAACATTAATTTTGTTAAATTTTGTTAAAGTATGTTTAACATTAATTTTGTCATGTCCTACATTTTTCTTGGCTGTCTTACATTTTGGGGGGCCTTGTCCTCATTTTTTGTTATATCTGCTCACCCTCTCCCATTGTCCAGTGTTAAGGACTGTTAGATGCAGAAGGCTGGACCGTCCAGTAGGACCCCCAACAGACATTTCATCTAGGTGTAAAATTTTTCTTTTGGCTCATTCCAGAGGGGTGGAGAGTTATGAGAAAGGGAAAGGTGATGAGTGGGCAGGCAGAACAGGGGTGAGGAAGCAAAATAGGGCACAGGCAGGGTATGGCAACAGCCAAAAAAGTTCCAGCAGCATAAATCCCTGATCGAATTGAACCATTAATCTATTATGACATGATAGAAAAGAAATTAATTTGTTGCAATTACAATAGGAGTTATATTTTAGTCGTCTAGTTTCCACCATCTAAAAGGTAATATTAGTGTTTGAAATAATGAAAAGGATCATTTCAGAGAAATCAGCAGTGCAAAAAATAATTTGGATATCATGCTGCATATGTCAAGAGGCCAAGGCACTGTGTCTTGCAGCAGAGCTAGATAGTACAAGATCATACTGGGCCTTTGTGCTGGTGAAAGATAGTGTGTGCCCTGCTGATGCTAAGGGTCAGAGAAAAAATGTGGCCAGGAACACAACTTAAAAGAAAGACCCAATTTTAAAAGGTGCTAGCATCAAAGGATAAAACAAATTGTATAGCTGAATGAAGCTGAACTGGGAAAGATGGCTCAAGCAAGTTCAGGAGCAACCACTCTCAGCAAGGGCTATGCCAACTAGTATAGATGGGGATCAGTGCATTGCAAGGGCAAGAGTAAATTAGGAACCAGGGTATTTATGGAAAGCAGTGAGCTTCAGTCAGAGAGTGAGCTGATCCAGGTGACAGACACATGCTGCTGGAGGCCAGGAGTCACTGAACATGAAGGCAAGAAAGATGTGTGTGGGACCTCTTGAATTTGCCTCACTGATGTTCTGCCTGAAACAGTATGGGCTTCACAATCTGACTTACACCGTAAATATGACTTACACAGTTAATGTATTAATCAGTGCACTTTTAACCTGACTTAGGATACTATAGATTCCATAGGTAGAAAAAGATGATACTGCCTCAGTATCTGGGAGTCTATTTATTCAGTATAGTCCTCTCCAAAGATCTCTGGAAACTTCAGATACTGAAAAAGGGAAGAGGTGAAAAAGTGGAGAAACAATTAAAGGAAGGTTCTGGGGTACATGGAACACAACCACAATGCATTATCCTTGTCACAAGACTGGCAACAAAGGACTGACAACTGCAGAAAATGGCTACAGCTAACCCTGTTGTAGGACATACCAACATCCTCCTATGACTGTCTTTATTTGATGGAGCAGCTCCTAGTGCAACATCTTACTGTCCAGTCTCAAGCTGACATGGGCTACAGGAAAACTGCACCGTGCAATGAGAGGATGCATCAGAACAAGATTCTTAGGAAATGATAAGCTTGTGAAATAGAAGCTTTTGAGCTTCCTGACCTTGTTTTGAAACAAATGGCCAATCTGATCTAACACATATAAAAAATATATATGTATACTTATATAATACATATACAAATATGAATATACATATTTATTAAAATATAAATATACATAAATACTCCCAGTGCTTATCACAGAGTTACTGATTTTAATCAAGCTAGACTGTACCCTAGCAATGGGTGAAACAGGTAATTGCAAGCTAGCACAACTATCTTTCCATTCAAATGTTTACAGATTCAGTAACTGACCAGGCTGTATTGCTACTATGGGGCCAGATCTGAATCACTCTGCCACCACCACCCTCCCTAGCTGGAATACTTGCTGAAGTCCATCAAAAAGCCTTTGAGGCTTTCCCAGCAAAACCAGCTGTCCACCTTAAAATCATGCAAGCAGCTTCAAGTTTCTCGTGCGCTTCGGAATACCACCCGAGACTTCACCTGCCAGCAGAACGACTCCAACAGTAGCCCAATCCTACTTTAATCCCCATGAGGTGATACAGAAGAGTTAACAGTGTATATCCTGCACACAAGATTCAGCATGTTGAGGTCTCCACAGAGAAAAGGGATACTGTATTTGTTCCTTTCTCCTGAAGTTAACCCAGACCTGTGCCATTGATATCACTGAGGCAAGTCCATGTTGACTGAGGAAAGGTAAACTGGGTCCAAAAAGAGGGTTCCATTTGCCAAGTACCACTGTTGCCAATTCACTCCCCCCTTTCCTGATCCCACTTGACCTTCTATAGTTTATAAAATATATGATATATGTATAATATAACTATATAATAGTATAAAAAGTATACAGTATACAATTTTTTTACATTTCCCCTTTAATTACTGACCATAATACAGGAGATGAAATTTAATATATATAATAATAACAACTTTATTTTCACCCCGCTTTTCTCCCAGGGGACTCAAGGCGGCTCACAACATTGCATAAAATACCAATAAAATCCAGTACATTTAAAAACAGTTAAAGCAACATCTTAAAACAATAAATAAAAAATATCTCCATTAAAAGCAGATGAAACTAGTTCACTGATTTAAAACTGATTAAAACCAATAATATATAAAACATAGGACAAAAAGTGAAAATTGTACAAATAAGAAAAAAATCTATATAAAAATATCTAAAATAGGTTTTCAGATATCAAGAAATTTGGCAGTGTGGATCTTTCTTCTATATAAGATATATAGATAGAACCTCCTTCCATCAAGAGAACCCTCCAGTTTTAGAAGTCCTTCCATGAGTATAACTCTTTTTACAATTTTTTTTTCAATTTTTATAAGGTTTTTCTTAATTTCATATACAAGTAAAGGACAAAGTATCACATATAGGATGGGGATACGTAAAATACATACACTCTTTTTGCAATTTGCAGGGCACATGGAGTACATCTTTGTTGTCATAGTTTGTTGTCAAGTGTCTATGTCGTCAAGTTTCCATAAAGCTGGAATATAATTCAAGAGAATACAAGTTTAGTTTTTTTTATATATATATATAGATTGTAAGCCACTTTGGACAACTGTCCTGGCAGAGGAAAGACAGAATAAAACCTTTTAAATAAAATAAGCAAATAATCAAATATCCCACCTTTATTTCCAAGGAGTTCAATGTGGTGTACATTATTCTTCCACTTCCTTTTTTATTTTCACAACAGCCCTGTGAGGTAGTACCTGGCCTGGGATCAACCTGAAAGCATAGCAACATAAAGGGCAATTTGAAAGCTCATTGATTTCAAAATCCAATTTCCCCCACCTCGGGTACATAGTACTTTAATTATACTTCCAGGAATGAATATGAAACAATGCTTTTAAAGATTGATATCATATATACTCGTATATGTCTACTTAACTGTCTTCTGTATGGAGGATGCTTTAAAATATTGGTTTTTGAGGATTTCAGTCCAGGACCCTTTCTGAAAATGACAATCTGTTCAGGATCCCTTCCTCCCCAGAAGTGATGACATTATCAGTCATATGACAAGTCAGTGAAGACTTAAGAGTCAGTAGAAAGTAGAAAGAGTCAAATAGAAAGTGACATCACTGATGTCAGAGCTCCTCTGTGTCTACTCAGAAGTAGGTCCCATTGCGTCCCAATGAGGCTTACTCCTTACTCCCAGGAATGTATGGATTGCCCTGAATGCCCCATTCTAAGATGGTGGTGCTCAGAGCCAGATTCCAAATTGGAGGTAACATCTTTTTGCAACCCCCTCCACCTGAAATGAAATTTCAAGCGGGTCTACCTCCTGCTTTGAGAACCACTGCTTTAAAATGTGGGGAAGCTTTTACTCTTGATTCTGGTAGAAATAGACTTTTTCAGGCATTGCTTCTGATTGAGCCAGAGAGCCTTCCTCTACATCAGGGATGTCCAAGCCTTTCAACTGTAGAGCTCCTGGTCCTTTAACAAATGTGTACAGGAGGAATTTCAACAGCTGCTGCTTGTCATAAACTTAGATCAGGAGATCCTAAAGTTATTCATTTTGGAAGCACTCAAGAGACCTGATGATATGGAGACATGCCGACTGGAAGGGGGTGAGAAGGGACACAACCTACACAGCCCAAACAGGACATGATTAAAAGTATGAGAGTATAACCCCTGAGTTATCTGAATCTTGGGAAATAAAGTCTCTGGATGGTGGTGTAATTTCTAACAAGTAAATCAAGGCTTAGCCTCAATGATATTACCAACATCAGGTGCTCATAGTCCATTGACTATGTTATAACAAGCGGCTGAAAACATGAATCTGGTGCATACATACACAAACTTGTAAGACAAACTTAATTCATTCCAGAAGCATGTTTGTCTTACAAAGCATTCTTCGTACAAAGTGGATTTTCCCGTAGGAAATAATGAAAACTCAGATGTTTGGTTCCACAACCCAAAAATATTCATATAAAAATATTAATGTATGTAAAAATGTTGAAAAAACACTGTAATCAAATTCAAAGCACTGTAATATAATATAGAACACTGTAATATACTGTACAGTAAAACAGAAAAAAACCTTTATGGCCAAGGATGACTAACGTTCACTAACCCTACAATCCAGAGTAACTATGTGAGTACGTAAGAGACATTAAGTGCACCTGTAATTACAGCACCACCGAGTGAAAACCTATGGGAAATTCATTTTGCAATCCAGAGTAAATTGTTCTTACACTGGAGCAAGGACTCCCCATAGTTATTCTGGATTGTGCCCTAAGTGTCACTGGTGTCTTTTTGAGCAACTTTAACAAGGAACCTCATATGTGTGTGTTTGCGTGCGCTTGTGTTTCCACGTTTTCAGCAGGAGCAGCACCAAAGGCTTCTGCCTGATGCAAATCCTATGCTGTCTACTCAGAACCAAGTTCCATTGTGTCCACTGGGGCTTACTCACAGGAAAGAGTGTAGAGTCCAGGCAGGGAAGGTGGTGGTGGGGAAGAGGATAGTCGTAGCGGGGTCCAGGTAGGGAGGGGGTTTCTTTCAGGGGAGTCCAGAAGGGAGTCCAGGAGGGGGTTTCCCTCCCACCTGATGGTGGCTGGCTGCAGGAGCCTCAGACATGCTGGCTGGGAGGCCCAGACAACGCTGCTGCCTGTGCGTCCTTCTGCTGGCTGGGTGTGGGCACTGCATGCGGGAGGAGCGGTCCTGCCTCAGCCACCCGAGCCCAGCCAATGGGCATTTGCCTTACAAACCATTCGTCTTATGTCAGAATCCCATAGAAATTTTAGTTCGTCTTCCAAGGCATTCAACTTACAGGGCATTCATCTTACAATGTACCACTTCTAAATGCTACATTTTTTGTTCGAAATGTTAAAGGCGGCTCAAATAGTAAAGCATTACATTACAGAACTATGGTCTATATTTCTTAAGAAACAACTCAGAACATCTCCCTGTACCAGACGTATACATATCAGAAGCCCTATTTTTTAAGTGGCATAGATAAATGAAAGACCATAACAATAAAATGCACCGTGCTAAATGCTAGTAAAAATGCCAAATTAAAATACTATCACTATAAAAGGCACAGTGGTAGGTACCATATTACTTGTCAAAAATAATATCTCAGGCATTATACACAAAAAATTATTTAGTTTCTCTGTAATTATTTGTATGCATCTAATACCCATCTATGACATCTTTTGGAGACTATAATTAACAGCATGTTGAAAATGTTTTACAGTTCGTGTTGTGATATTTTAAAATACGTTCCGA
Organism: Cryptoblepharus egeriae; assembly: GCA_030015325.1. Taxonomy (NCBI): domain Eukaryota; kingdom Metazoa; phylum Chordata; class Lepidosauria; order Squamata; family Scincidae; genus Cryptoblepharus; species Cryptoblepharus egeriae. The sequence continues at coordinate 21,924,763 of JAREYC010000002.1, forward strand.
CTTAGTTAGTTGTGTTTAACTGCCACCTAGTGTTAAAATAAACCAATTTCTCTTTAAAGGAGAATTTCAATATGGTATTTACATTACACCAGTGGTTCTCAATCTTCCTAACGCTGTGACCAGTGATGGGCTTCAAAGAAGTTAACAACCGGTTCTCTGCCCATCTGGCAGCCACTTTTAAATGGCTATTTTTAAACTTTATATGTCCTATCTCTTGTTAACAACCGGTTCTATAGAGTAGGTGCGAACCTGTTGGAGCCCACCACAGGCTGTGACCCCTTTATAAATTCCTCATGTTGCGGGGACCCCCAACCATAAAATTATTTTCGTTGCTACTTTATAACTGTAATTTTGCTACTGTTATGAATCGTAATGTAAATATCCGATATGCAGGATGTATTTTCATTGTTACAGATGAAATGTGTGTTCTGTGCACACGTTGAACACAATGGGATTTATTTCAGAGTAGGCATGCATAGGATTGGGCCCTGAGGCTGCAATCCTATCCACATTTGCATGGGAGTAAAGGCTCCCCTGACTATAATGGGATTTATTTCAGAGTAGGCATGCATACGATTGGGCCCTGAGGCTGTCTGTCAGCCCCAGTGTGCACGCAGCTACATCCTGAGGTCTGGCAAGCCTGACCTGGCCCCCTGCAGCAGGGGTCTTTAGGCAACCCCCAGGAAAGCTCTAGGCAAAATCCAAAGGGGTCCCGACCCCCAATTTAAGAAACGCTGTATTACACCATTAAAAACACCAAATTATTTAAAAACCCAAACCAAGCTCATTTTTAATAAACTTTCTTGCTGTTTTTAAACATAGTGGTTAACAAATTACAGTTTCCTGAATTTGGATATAATGCAGAGAGCATTACTTTTATAATGAAAGTAAAAAGTTTCAAAATGAAAGTAAAAACTTTCACCTGCCTCTTGTGCAACATGAAACATGAGTGAAACATGTGAGCCTGTAGCTCTTCCAAGCTCATGCTCAACTCTAGTTTATGATTTTCAGATCAGTGCCTAAGGCAGTAGTAGATAAAGTATCCCAAACAAAATGATGCCCTTATTGATTCCTCTCCCAATGGCTTATCTTCCCATGTGGAAAGAAAAAGAAGAGGGGATTGTGTCAGCAACAAAGTAGGCAGGCAGTCAGGCGGGTCACGAGCTGGGTCACAACCATCTCCAGCCCAATGCTAAAAGGAGCTGCTTCAATCTGCCTGATACCTGTGCTATCTCAGGCGCACATGACCTCTGAATCTAAAGAATACATAGAGCTGTTAAGAGAACAGTCATTGACAGCACCAGCCTAGCAATGATTATTCAGAAGTCAGATGGCTTTCAATGTGTTTCTTCCAAGAAAGTGTGTGGAGGATTCCAATCTGACATACATATTTCCTCAATGAGTTTGTTCATGCTTAGCCATTAGTCAGGGAAATATTAACTGTGGAATAATAAAAATATGTAGTAAATAAGAATATTTATTTAATTTGTATTAGTAAATTAATAATTAATAAATTAATATTGAGTTATTATTAATAATAATAAATAAATAATAACTATAAAATGTGGAAGAAGGGAGATAAATTGCAGTATCAACATTTTTCTGTAAGCCCCATCGGACTTAATGTGGCTTTCTTCAGAGTAAGATTACCCTGGACCACAGCTGTCTTGCCTCTCTACTTCACCAGAAGTTCAAAGTCATAGCTATGTTCCTCAAGGAATCAAGCAATCACTAGGTATCTCTCTGTAACCTTGAGTTAACCTTGAGTTAGGCCTGGATTATGGCCACTGCAATTTCTAGGCCGGTTAGAAGCATTAGTACGACCAGGGTTAGTAGTATCACACATTTGAGGTTTTTTTGCCCTTCAAAAAATCATTTCTTTCCAAAACTTCTTGAGTTCAGTGAATGCATGCAAGTGGTTAAGACACTGTGCCTGTTAACCAGCAGGCCAGGGTTTGAGATCTGGATCCCCGCAAGATGAGAATTTCCTGCTACAGGCAGGGGGTTGGACTAGATGATCCACTGGGTCCCTTCCAACTCTGATTCTATGACTCTATGACATATACCTCTTTCTGCTACATGTCTATTGATTCAGGGGTGGGACTTTAAAAATAGGAAAGTTCTCAGTTGTTGTATGCTTCCAAAATTTTCTGTCCTGACTTGACATGATGCCCACCCCTCTGAGCTCTGCATAGCAATATCCCACTGTACATTTATGACCTTTCGGCCCCATTGTTTAAAGTTTCTTTGTTGGTCTCTTCTTATATAACTTAATTGCCAACTGAGGGTGACACTTTGTGCACCTACTACAGCAGGCTCCAGTCCACAGAAGCTCATGGCTCAATAAATATCAGAATGACAAGGTTCCTTTTTTGCTTTTACCTCAGAGTAAGCTCCATTGATCTCTGCATGACTGAGTAAAAATACCTAGGATCAGCCTGTGCATAACCTTGAGTTCAAGACTAAACTCTCAAATAACTCTGGTTCCAAGCACAGCGCAGCTTGGTACCCGGGTGACTGAAAGAACACCTGCTCCCACATATTCCTAGCAAAGCCCCAAAGACATCTTAAAAAAGATTTTCCTCCAAGTTTCCCTGTTTTGAGATTAAGGAGAGGACCTTCCGCAGTGTGAAGCCCCAGGCAAAGACCTTTTTATACTCTAACACATTTTAGGGGGAGATGTGCTCTTTTGGTGCTCTTTTAATCCAATGTGACCAACATTGTCAGAATAATGGTCTGTTTTATCTGTTGTTTTAACTATTTTTATTGTTTATCACTTTGAATGATTTTTTAAACAGAAAAGCTGTTTAAAAGCTATTTAAATAGAAATTTATTTTTAAAAATCCTTGCAGGTAACATGCTGTTTTGAACTGCTTGATAGCTTTTATTGAGTTTTATTGCTGTTTTATCTCTGAACTGTTTCGCATAGTGATTATATGTGTTTCATGTGACACTTAAGGAGAGGGACATTTAGGTAGGGCAAAAATTGCCTAACTAAGTACAGTGGTACCTTCCTTAACAAGTGCCTTGCTTAACATCATTAGCATCCTTCAGTCTCGAAAGACTATAGTATCGTGCTCAGAAGTAGAGGTCCTAAAACAGCATCTTTTATGACTAAACAGGCCAATTTGAGAGTGGCAATCCCTTCCACACTGAGGGCAGATACAGTCAGTCCCCTGCCCAGCCCTCAGATTTCACTGTTTCCGGGACTGCCTCTTTGTCTCAGCCTGCTGAATGAGTGTCTCTTCGAATTGAAGAAGGCCATGCTGTGTCTTTTGCCTCCACGCTGAACAATCAGATGTCAGGGTTTCCCAGTTGTTGATGTCCATTCACATGGCCTTTAGATCCCTCTTGCAAATGTCCTTGTATCGCAGCTGTGGTCTCTCTCTAGGGCGCTTCCCCTGCTCTAGTTCTCCATATAGGAGGTCTTTTGGAATCCAACCATCGGCCGACCATCAGCCATGACATGTCCAAGCCTGCGTAGAAGTCGCTGTTTCAGAAGCGTGAACATGCTAGGGATACCAGCACGTTCTAAGACTGCACCATTTGAAACTTTGTCAAGCCAAGTAATGCTAAGGATACATCGGAGACAGCGCATATGAAATGTGTTCAGCTTTCTCTCTTGCCGTGCATGAAGGGGCCAAGACTCACTGCAGTACAAGAGTGTGCTCAGGATATATGCTCTATAGACCTGGATCTTTGTATGTTCCGTCAGCTTCTTATTAAGCCATACTCTCTTTGTAAGTCTAGAAAACGTGGTAGCCGATTTACCGATATGTTTATTCAGCTCAGTATCTAAAGATAGAGTGTCGGAGATAGATGAGCCAAGGTACACAAAGTCACGGACAACCTCCACAACATGTTCAGAGATAGTTATACAAGGGGGTGAATCCACATTCTGTCCCATGACTTGTGTTTTTTTCAGGCTGATTGTTAGCCCAAAGTCTTGGAAGGCCTTGCTGAAACAGTCCAAAAGTTGTTGAAGGTCTTCGGCAGAGTGAGCAGTAACAGTAGCGTCGTCAGCGAAGAGGAAATCCCGCAAGCATTTCAGCTGGACTTTGCTCTTAATCTGGAGGGATTGTAGAGTTTTCCATCTGATCTGGTCCGGAGATAAATTCCTTCTGTTGCATTTCTAAAAGCCTGTTTCAGCATGACAATAAAAAAGATCCCGTATAAAGTTGGCATGAGGACGCAGCCCTGCTTTACTCCACTTCGAATGTCAAAGAAATCTGATGTTAAGCCATCAAAAACTACAGTGCTCTTCATGTTATCATGAAAGGATCTGATGATGCTGAGGAGCTTAACAAGAGATCCACATAACAAGCAAAAAATTTTCTAAGATTCTGCTTCACATAACAAGTGTTGCTTCACTTAACAAGCACACTTATTGGCAGTTGGGGCAGATGTGCTGGCTGGCAGCCCTTTTAAAAAGAGTCAGGGCTGCCTAGCGCGCCTACCCATAGCAAAAGAAATACTTCCGTGCTGTCCGCTTGGCAGAGGGAGAAGGAGAAGAGGGAGAGAAGGGCAGCATATGAATATTTTTTTGGGTTCTGGAACCAATCATCTGAATTTTCATTATTTCCTATGGGAAAATTTGCTTCACTTAAAGAGCGTTTCAACATAATAAGAATGCTATCAGAATGAATTAAACATTATGTGAGGTACTATCTTGGCCCATTTGGAAAAGAAACTACGGCAATACTTTTATTAGGACCAAACACATTGGCTTCTACTAAATACAATTTCGCTACCCTCTCTTGCATCCAATCTCCAACCCTTAAGACCCAGTAGCAAGAGCCGTTGAATACACAAGAACTTACCCACGCATCCAGGCCTTGTGTCTAATTCCACACTTTTCAGGCCCCGCCATCCTCTTGGATTGACCAAAGCTGCAAGGCTAAGGACATTAGTTATTCTTGGTGTGCCAAAACAGTTCCTGTTATAAAAAAATGCCTTGTCCAAACTGTTCCTAAAAATATTTGTGCCACGTAACCAATAATTGTAATTAATAAGTGCTTGCCTATGTATGATATGAGTTCTGACCTAAAACTGTTATAGGCAGCCTTTCTCAATATCTTGTTAGGTCCAAATGATCCAGGCCCAATTCTCCTCAGCCTAATCTGGCTCTCATAGCAAGGCCAGCTGCTCTAAGCCAGAAAAACAGTGGAAGGCCAGGCACAAAACATCCAGGCTGAAACAGACAGTATCAGATACATGTTTATGCAACTAAGCAATACAGTGCGCAGTCTCAAGAGCTAAGGACACTTTGCAAGTTTGTCTTCTGGCCTGCCCATCTGCTACTTGTTGTCAATTCCTGAAATCCACCCTTGTGCAAAAATCTAGCAAACCTGGGTCTACTCTTTGCCCTCAGTCATTTGTACCCCTCCTCCTTGCCATTTGTACCCTCCTCTACAAAAATGCCCTATGAAAATGTTTGCACAGTCTTTGTTCTCTGTTCACCTTGCCTAGTAGAGGTGGAACCCATGGGTACACATGTAGTAAAGCTAGCTTTGTATCATGGTCCTTTGCAGTTTTCTGCCATGTTGGTTGCCTCTCCGAAGAACCTGTGTAGTTCCCCAAGGATTGTGGGTTTGAGTCCCACCCCGTTCAGGTAAATAAGCATTCTCAGATTACATTCTTAGAGCCCAATCCTGTGTGTCTACTCAAAAGCAAGTCCCATTATATTCAGTGGGGCTTCCTCCTAGGAAAGTATGGATAGTATTGCAACCTTACAGCCCAATCTTATTGACAGCAACATTGCCTACTATTAATAGCAATAGTTTACAATTTATTTAACTATTTTATTACGTTATTTATTACTACAAGCTTACTGGTGATAACACCCAAATTTATCTCTCCTTACCATTCTGCTCTGAAGAACTGGTGGAAATCCTGGGGCTCTGACTGAATGCCTTTAGGGACTGGATGATACCCAAGAAGCTAAAATGAAATCCTGAAAAGATATTCAAAAGATGTAGAGGTCAAGATATCCTCCATGCAGGCACTGAATCATGTACTGACTTGGAGTGGTATTCAAAGTGGTGTCAGGACAGCTCTGGGGGTCTTAATCTCAGGTCAGAGTTGTTACATGTACCAGATGTTATGTGCCTGGTGAGTGTTATGACTCACCAGGACCACTGATTTAAGCTGTCCATTCATGTCCAATCCCAATTCAAGGTGTTAGTTCTTATCTTTAAAGTCCTCCATGATCTGGGCAAAGGATATCTGAGAAACCACCTGCTTCCATACATTCCAGTCCACTCTCTTAGATCTGATGAAGCCGTGCTTTACAAGTGCTGCCTTTATCCCAGATGGGGGGGGGGGGTGGCATCTTGGGGACAAATCTTCTCTTTAGTGGCCCCACAGCTACGGAATTCCACCCACCACCACCACAAAACAAGACATTCTCTCTCATTCTCTCTCTCTCATGGCTTTTCTGCAAGGGCTCAAAACTTACCTCTTTGCTTTTTGGTTGCTGAGCAGTAGTCACCTTCTGCAGCCCTCGACTCTTAACTGCTCTATTGAAGGAATTGAATTCTCCCTTGAACTTTTCTTCACTTTACTGAAGGCAGCCTTTCACCATGTAATAATTAAAAAATAATTTTCTTAAATGCTAAAATCAATGTTTTTAATGTTAAACTCAATGCTTTCCATGTTTTTTTTAAATTTTTAAGGTAAATGTTTTAGTGCTTTCTTGATATTTTTAATATATTTTTAATTTAAACAAAATAAACAAACAAAAAATAAATTCTATCCTTGAGTTATAGCAGTAATCAAGCCAAAAATCCAATCATTTAGAGCACAAGCCAAACCATGTCTACTCAAATGTAAGCCCCATTGTGTCCAATGGATAGGGATCATGGTTAGGATTGTACCAATGGGTCTTAATTGGTAGGAACCTGCAAAAGGTGAGGTTATTTTTCCTCCTCCTTTAAGCATCCCTTTTTCAGGAAAAATAACCTCACCTTTTGCAGGTCCCTACCAATTAAGACCCATTGGTACAATCCTAACCATGTCTACTCAGAAGTAAGCCCCATTGTATTCAAGGGGTCTTACTCCCAGAAACGTATGTTAGGATTGCAGCCTTATAGCACAATCCTAACCATGTCTACTCACAAGTAAGCCCATTGTGTTCAATGGGTCTTCTTATTCCCAGGAAAGTGTCTTTAGGATTGCAGGCTATGGCTGCAATCCTAAAGACACTTTCCTGGGAGTAAGGCCCATTGAACACAATGGGGCTTACTTTTGAGTAGACATGGTTAGGATTGTGCCCTTAGTCTCAGGAAAGTGTGTTTAGGATTGCAGCCACAATTTCCAGTCATATCCAAATATTCTCTGAACCCCATTTTTATTTTGACTATTTCTTCCTTAACTATCTCTATTCAATCTATATAAAATACCTCTACTACTAATCCTTATTTCCTTTCCCCTCTCAGTACATTACAAACAGGTTGTTGAATGCGACTTCCATTTACTTTCTGTAATTTCAAGAAAACATGTTAGTATTTTTCCACTGGTTTACTACTTTGTACTTGATTTAAAAAACTTTCAGTGCAATCCTAAACCTATCTACACAGAAGTAAATCCTACTCCTATATTCAATTGGGCCCCCTCCTGGGAAAGTGTTTTGGATTGCAGCATTTGAGCACAAGCCTAACCATGTCTACTCTCAGGAAAGTGTGTTTAGGATTGCATTTTGTTTGGGCATTTGTTTTAGCATGGGAATGACAGGCAATATTATGTATGAAAGAGTAAATAAATAATAAACAAGAAGTTTATTACATTGAACTTACTATTTCCATTAATATTAGTAGCTTATTATTAGTAGTGTTAGGCTGCAATCCTAAAGATACTTTCCTGGGAGTAACACCCATTGAACACAATGGGGTTTATTTTTGATGGTTAGGATTGTGCTCTTATTATTTTAGCAAGGCTACAATCCAGAGTAACTATGGGACCTTTTACACTGATGTAGAGCAAAATCCTAACCATGTCTACTCTAAAGTAAGCACCATTGTGTTCAATGGGGCTTACTCCCAGGAAAGTGTCTTTAGGATTGCAGCCGTAGTTACGGTGCCAGCTATGGGAAACCTATGGGAAATGCATAGAGCAATCCAGAGTAAGTGCTTCTTATGTCTCCCCGTAGTTACTCTGGATTTTAGGGTAAGTTACTATTTATGTATTAGTAAGCAACTATTAGCAAGCTATTATTATTCATTAACAAGCCACAACTTTTATTAGCAATAGCTTACTATTATTAGCAAGCTTGCTATTTTATTTATTAGTAAGTTACTATTAGTAAGTTATTATTAGCAAGCTTTTTATGTATTTGTCAGACACTATTTTTATTAGCTCAGTATAACAGGTATTGGTAAGTTAAGTTGCTATTTATTTATTTAGTAGTAAACTTTAATGACTACATAAGTAAGAGCCTGGGGATGCTACTGATAGTAAATTATTATTTAAAATAAATAATTATTAATATAATATATGAAATAAATAAATAATTTATTTGTAGTGGCTTACTATTTTATTTATTTATTTATCCAATAGTAGCTTACTAGCATTATTTATTACTCTGAGGTTACTTTCTCTATCAATAGTAGTGGCATCAACACCACAAAGTCCCCTAATTCCTCCCTCAGTCCCCCTCCCTCAAGCAGAAGCCCCAAAGGGGAGGGGCCAAATCAGGCCACGCCCCTCCAACGTCTTTAACGGTTTTAACGGTCGCCTTGTCACGAGACCAGCACAGGGGAGTGAGTGGCATGAGAGGTGGAGCCCAGCGCGAGCATAGCCACGCGCCCTCCAGAGGGCTCGACCAATCACGAGCTTTAGAAGGCTGCCACTCTCTGTCAGGGCACGCCCATTCTCACCTCACGGAGGCCCGCCTAGTAACGCATAAACAGCCCGCGGAGGAAGAGCGGGGGGGTTGGCTTGTTGGTTTGCCCCAATGGCAGTCACGGATCGCTGAGGAGGAAAGAGCGGAGAGGAGGAATGCCTCGAGGAGCTTAGGCGGTGTCTCTGCGAAGGGAGTGCCTGTCATCGTAGCCACGCACAACGTTGATCCGCAATACTTCTCCACCTTCGTCCTCCCCTCTCTTTGGAATGGTACGGTCCCATTGTCTTCCAGAGGAATCCCCTTTCTTCGCTTGGCGGTGTCGTCCCGAAGCCCCTCTTTCTTTGAAGTGGGCTCTCCCGCTCATGTAGCGAGTAGGACCTCACATAAATTTTCCTCCCCTTTGTTCGCGTGGTGGTACGTTCCACGCACGTTTTTGAAAGCCAGCAGGACTGTCGGAATTCCCATGGGGGGGGGGGGGGAACGGTGATAACAAGAAGGCTGCCTTCCTTGCTCCAACCTCAGGCTTCAGTGAAGTGGGAAGGGGAGGAGGAGGAAGAGATGCATTACCTCAGGATGGGGAGTGAGAGCCCAATCCTGTGCTTGTCTACTCATATGTAAACCCCATTGGGGTCTATGGGGTTTATTCCCAGAAAAGTGTGGACAGGGTTATAGCCTGAGAGCCCAATCCTATGTTTGTCTACTCATAAGTAAACCCCATTGGATTCTATGGGGCTTACTCCCAGGAAAGTGTGGACAGGGTTATAGCCTGAGAGCCCAATCCTATGCTTGTCTACTCATATGTAAACCCCATTGGGGTCTATGGGGTTTACTTCCAGAAAAGTGTGGACAGGGTTATAGCCTGAGAGCCCAATCCTATGCTTGTCTACTCAGAAATAAGTCCCACTGTAGTCAATGGGGTTTACATTGCTCCCAAGAAGTGGTGTAGCCTTAGAGCCTAAAATTTAAAAGATTAGAGATCAACCTTAGTGTTTAAAAAATATTAGATGTCAATAAGTACCATTGAGTCAGTGGTGCCCAGTACCATTACTGAATTGTTAGTGCTCATGAACATTGGCTGTAGTTAACCATCAGCATTGTTTTCAGTCCATGAATGATCCATCCATCATTAATTTTGGTGGGAGCTGTGTGCTCTTGTCTTAAAAGTAAACCATGTCAAGTACACTGAAATATCCAAATAATCAACACTGATAGTCATGATTAACTTCTTTTGGGTTCAATCCTTGTATTTTTGATCCTTGAAAAATGTAGGTCAAACCTATATGTGTATCCTTGAGTGCCTTTCATTGAAAAGACCAAACTCTTGACTTGCCTTTCTTCAAATAGTTTTACATAGTCTCACCCATTACCCTTTTTTGACTTGGTTGTCTTCGAATTAGCTTCACACAATCTCGCTCTTCTGCTGCTACCCAAGCTGTAGCCTAGTTGAATGTGCTATAAATTGGATTATAGTAGTTTGTTGGTTATATTGTAATCCACATATTTGCCTCTTTCCATGTTCGGAACAAATTTGGAATTTTGATCATTACAGTGGGTGACAGAAAGAGGAACATAATGAGAGGTTAAACCAGGACAGAGACATCATGAAGGGCTTTGCCCATATCAGGAAAAGTGTCTGGAAATAAGCAACTGAGCATCCACATTAAGTGTCAGGTGCTTCAGGCACGGTTCCTTAAAATCAGAAGTATTTTCTCATGCAGTTTAATTTTTAGAATATAGAAGCTGAAAAATAGACTCTAGAATTACCTGCCCTGTTCTGGGGCTGAGTGACTTGCACCCAAATAGCCTAAATACATTTAAACGTGCACATGACATTAACATTGGCATATTCATATACGTACCAAAATGAACTCAACATGTTCAGGCATGCAGCAAAGTAATGTTGACATGCTTACATTACGTACCAAAATAAATTCCAGAGGTAGTGAAATATTAAAGGACTCTTTTGTTATTGTTTTTGTTTTTTGACATGATAAACACTCTGTGTGAAGCCCGGTCTGTTGAAATAAAACCCAAATTAGCCATATAGTGGAAGAGTCTTGCTTAAAGGTATGTTCACTTTATCAGAATATTTTCTAGTGTGTCATTCCAAAGAGAAATATTTAAATGACTTTGCCATGTTGTAAGCTTTTCTGATTTGTACCTGGAAAAGATGCTAGGCTGACAAGCCTGTCCCCCTTTTCTCCTTTTTTAAAAGATTGGCATGACATTAGCTGTCCTCCAGTCCTCTCCCACGCTGGCCATTTTAAGTGTCACATTGCACATAGTAAAAAACACATAATTTCACACTTGAGTTCCTTAAAACCTCTTGGCCTGATGCCATATGGTCCCTGTGTCTTGCTAATCTTTAAATTGTCTACAAATTTCAAAATGTTCTATTTTTTAAACTTCAGTTTGGCTTAATTCTTTGGTTGGCACGAGGAACTCTTCAGGCAGTGGTATCTGCCCCATACCATTAGGCCAGATGCAAAGAACTCATTGACGGCCAACCCTGTACTGCCCATAAGTGCCAGGACTGCTGTGGTGCCGAAGTGGCTGCCATGGTATCCCGTGTGCTACATGGCAATCACTGGCAACACACTCCTCTCTCTCTGAACTGGTTTGAAGATCGCCCATCTGTGTTCAAAAGTGTTTAGGAACTATGTAATTCATTCATATGTTCCTTCTCTAATATACAGTATTCATTTATGTAAATTTATTCAAGTGAAAAGCAGTTCTTTTTTCGGCCCAACACTGTGTCATAGAGAGTGTGGACACTCCTGGTTTAGTCCTTAGAATCGATTGTAGGGTAGACATTTAAAAAGTGTTCCTTTAAAAAATAATCTAAGGCTGCAATCCTAAAAACATTTTTCTGGGGCTTACTTTTGAGTAGACATGGTTAAGATTGTGTTCTAAGGCTGCAATCCTAAAGACACTTTCCTGGGAGTAAGAGCCAATGAACATAATAGAGCTTACTTTTGAATAGACATGGTTAGGATTGTGCTCTGAATCACTGATTCCAAACGGAATTTCGACTACTTTGGTGTTGGGACCTGATTTTTGGTGAGTCCCCAAAGTTTGATGGAAATAGCAGATAACTGTCTTAATTCCTAAGGTTGTTAAAAAAATCAGATATTGTATCCACTAAAACCTGCAAAGAGCTCAGCTTCTGCAATTTGGAAGCATGTGTAAATATAAGGGAGATAAATGTTTGAGGGTTTTTTCTGGCTGTTATAAATATTTATTTATAGATCTTTTTTAAAAGTCTGGTAAACGGTGCATCCCGAATATTGTTTTAAAAAGTGGTAAAAATAGATACCACACATTTGGAAAAAAGATCTTGAAAATAATTTTTCTCTTTCTAGACTTCTTTTTTTAAAACATCTGGTAAACCTAGGTGGGTCCCCAAGAATCAGTTTAAAAAGTGGATCCTGGTGCTGAATTATTTGGGACCCACTAGCTTTAATTTAGATACAGTGGTACCTCACTTAACAAGCGCCTCACTTAACAAGCGTTTCACATAACAAGCAAAAATTTCAGGAAATTTTGCTTCACATAATAAGTTCCACTTCACTTAACAAGCAAGCGTGCTAAGGGCACGCGTGCTATGCAGCCCTGATGCTCCGGATGGAGGCTCTTTAAAAGGGCTGCCGGCCAGTGCTGCTGCCTCTAACTGCCCCAACTTGGGGGCAGTTGCCTGGAGGTGCCCCCAAGTCCTCCCACCGACCACCTTGAACCTCCAGCAGCAGCCCAGGTAAGCCTCCCAGGAAAGTGTCTTTGATTGCATTCTCCTAACTATGTCTACTCAGAAGTAAGCCCCTTTGTGTTAAATTGGGCTTACTCCCAGGGAAATGTCTTTAGGATTGCAGGCTAAGTAGACTTCATAGGATCATGCACACTGAATGCATGTTTTGAATTCAATTACAGTGTTTTGTCATCATTTGTACATCCAGTTAATATTTTTCTGTGAATATTTTGGGGGTTGTGGAACCAATCATCTTGAGTTTCCATTATTTCCTATGAGAAAATCCGCTTCACTTAAAGTGCATTTCATTTAAAGAGCATGCCTCCGGAACAAATTAAGCTCTTTATGTGAGGCACCACTGTATTTTCAAATTGTCAGAATGAGATACTTTGGGCTATCCAACTTCCTGGTTTGCGACTGGAAATTCTGATATTTTATATTTGTCGCCTTTTTTGCAGTGAATCTGGCAGTGTAGTTCTTGAGTACACAGATTGCAGCAGTCTGCTGTGTTGTTGGCTTTGACCTCTTCCTTCCAGGAATTGTTATTGATCTAATGTGTTTGTGTACTGCTTTTCAAAATATCTATTTTCCCCAAAGTGATTTGCAATAAAACCAATCCTACTAGTATCACACATGCTGTGCTGTTTCTTTTCAAGGTGCTTTCTTACCTTTTTTTGTCTTGGTGGTGCATGATGGGGTTTAAATCAAGGAGAAGGAAGATAGCTGAAGATTTTCCTCTAAAATCAAGCAGATGCACATAATTTTGCATGTTCAAGGGTTAAATTAGTGAACTGAAAGTGAGTCAACAACCACTACCAAAATCAGAGTGTCCTGACTCATTTCACTTTTGTGCCAACATGGAAGACAGCCATAAACTATATAAGACTATATTAACAAGAAATAATTATTGACTGGAGTTCACAATCTCATATAGCAATGATCATTGACTATTGACTGGAGTTCAGTCTCATATAGCAATCCATTTAAATATCCAATTAAGTTAATACAGACCTTATCAGAATTTTAATATGCACTGCTGTATTTTCATCTTATGAAGCAAGAATGCATATTCGGGATCTGTTAACAGGAGGATTTCCTGCTCCACTAGAGATCGATGAAAGGGACTTAATAGGTCATGAGTCTTATGAGTTAAGGCATAATGTGTCTGGACTAGGTCATCCTGAGGGTGAACACTTAAGATCCTCAGAAATGACTTGCTGGATTAAACCAACGTCTAGCTCTAGACCATTCTTTGCAGGAGTTCACCTTTTCCAAAGTGGTTCTGGTAGACCACTGAAGGCTTTTGGTGGACTTGGCCAGAGGTCCAACCGTAGACCATAGTCTGATCTTCTGCTTTATCTTGCAGTTTCAATTACTGAATCTTGATTGTGAAATTTTAGTGTAGATGCCAGCACACTGTTGAAAAAAACTGTTCATTTCCCTTTCCAACAAACTTGTTTCCAGCCCAGCTACCTGCTTCTCCGTCCCATTACTGGTCTCATGATGGAGGCAGCAGTATTAAAAAGGAAAGAAGGAAAAACATTCCTAGTTGCCAATGAAGCACACAAAGCTGAACATCAGGAAGAAATGCACAGGGGCTTCAGTGTTCCCAAGAGCTGCTGTACTGCATCCCCCTCCCAAAGAATGTGTTTGAAAGCATTATCAAGAAGATATTTTGTTGGAGGCTGATGCCATTTTCCTAGCTCAGATTGAATCAGAAAATGAGCTGGTCTTTTTTTATTTGGGGCAGGCACACAAATCCCAAAATCCAAGGTGACCAAAGGAATTGTCATCTATTTTTATGGGCAAGCCTTCCTGAAATTACTAACAGTCACTAAGGTCAGATTATATAAAAGACAATTTAAGGACACAAGAAGAGCCCTGCTGGATCAAGGATCTGATTAGTTGAGGTTCTGATTTCTCCAAATTTTCTGTGAGATGCTCAGACAAATCTCAGACTCCTTTTATAAAGATTAGTGCTCTGAATTAGAGGAAATGCAACTTAAATATAAACTTTAAGTAGGTTATTTAGGTAATGTGAATATCAATGTTCATGCACTTTTGAAATAGAAAGCTGTGGATTATACTTTATAAATTGAAAACCATTTATATACTGAAGTCATCAAATTATAACAATAACTTTGTGCCTCATTTTTGTCAATGGCAACATTCATTTATCAGCAGATGTTAGGGGCTTACAATATAAGAGATACTTTTGCTCTGTCAATTTTATGATGCTGATAATATTCAAGATTCAGATAATGTTCAAGGTTCAGATTTTACTTTTAAAAAAACTTGCCAAGCCACTAATTCTAAATTACATTTACATTTTTCATCATTTAATTTACTTCACCAGAAGTATCTTTTTTTGGGGAAAAAATAATTTTTTTCTTGTTTTTCTTAACAGAATGGTAAACGGGGCCATTAGTTGTATAACCGGAGATGACATCCCATTTAGCACAAGAAGTTCATCTTGCTAAAAGACATGAAGAAATGTAAGTACAGAACAGGTCCAGCCTTGATATACACTTATTGTTTATACTAGTATTTGATTCAACACAAATGGCTGCTGCAAATTATAATTTTAAAAAACTGTTTTTCTACTGTTGTAGAAAGGCAATTGTGCAAGCAGTCATTCCATTCTTCAGCTGAGCCACGCAAAGGCAGGATGTCCTTTGCATTTTTAACTGCATTAGAATACAATACAACCTCTTTACAATAATAAGAAAAACTGTTCATAAACCATTGTAAGGGACGCACTTTTATTTTTAACTGCTTTTTATTTTAATATCAGCAGGGATCCCAGAATCAAACTCCTACAGCTACTGAAGCACAATCTTATCCTATTAGGAGCATTGGAGGAGCAAGAAAACTGGAAATTGGTCTTTAAATCTATTTCTCTACTTTTTTATCCCCAATTTTTTTTAATCCATAGGAGGTTTTTGGAATGGAACTCTGGTGGATAATGACATACACCTGTACTCGCGCAACAAATTTAATTTGTTCTGGAGGCATGTTCGTTATGTGAAGCATTCTTTATGTGAAGCAGATTTTCCCATAGGAAATAATGGAAATTCAGACGATTGGTTCCACAACCCCAGAAATATTCATATAAAAATATTAACTGAATGTAAAAATGATGACAGAACACTGGGATTGAATTCAAAACATGCATTCAGTGTGCATGATCTTATGAAGTCTACTTAGGCTGCAGTCCTAAAGACACTTTCCTGGGAGTAAGACCCATTTAACACAATGGGGCTTACTTCTGGGTAGACATGGTTAGGAGGCTGCAATCCAAGACACCTTCAAAGTGTCTCCCCACTTTCTCCTTCTCTTCATCCTGAGCCTCTCTCTCCCCTGCTCCCTTCTGGCTGGCCCTGAGCTGCTTCCCTCTTCTCCACTGCTCTTCTCTCCCTCTGCCCAGCGGACACCCGGAACAGCAGGAGGAACAGCATGGAAGTGTTGCTTTCACTATGGGCAGGTGCGCTAGGCAGCCCTGATGCTTTTTAAACAGGCTGCTGTCCAGCGCATCTGCCCCAACTGCCAACGAATGTATTCTTTACATGAAGCACAGTTTGTTACGTGAAGCAGAATCCTAGAGGAATTTTTGTTTGTTACGTGAAACATAATTTACGTGAGGCGTTCTTTACGTGAGGCGACACTGTACTTGCTTTGAAGAAATCTTTTCTTCAGAATTTGTAAACTACAGTTTTTACAGCCACTTAAGATTTGAATGTTAATTGCTGTGAATTTGAATTTCTTTTATTTATACCTGTATGTCAGCTATGTGATTTACCAAACTAAGATCAACTGGGAAACAGTTGATTCTGCATGAACTACTTTTGTAATTATTAAGGTCCTTCTGTATTTGTACCTGTATCTCAGTACAGGTATCATTTTCCATCTGATCTCAGTGGGAGTTCTATGCACAGGAAACTATGAACATAGAAACTATGCGCTTCTGTCAGAGACAAATGATGTGGCCTCTAGAGGGAGCTCAGCTGCCAGTACTTTGCTGAAATGAAATGCTAAATCCTGACATTGAGTTATCCTGATTATGTTCCAGCTACAGCAGAATTTTGGATTCTGCTCTCCAAAATTCAGCCGACAAATTTTCTTTCAAGGCAGTAATATTTTTTCTATATTGCACTTAAAAACTCAGAATATAAGGCGATATTGAAAGCTTATATTTGAATTAATATGAATGCATTGGCTGTGTTTTGGAGATATAGGTTTTCTCATTTAAAAAGTGGCTTTCAAAACAGAGGGCTGCATATAAATACTCTCTCTGTATCCGAGAGCCTTCATATTTTTGTTTCCTTAGTTATCTATATATCTACATATAATGCAAAAATGAAGACATATATACGTATGCATAATATACATTCTATCTGTGGTAAAAAAAATTGGATTGAGAGTAACAGATTGAGTGATTTGCAAGACAAGCAAACATATATAATATATTTTAACTTGATATACAAATGATGTTTTGATAAACAAGCAAAAAAATAGTCCAGGCCAGGATATGGCCAGTTTTGGCATTCCACCAGCACCTCCTCATCCTCTCCTGAAAGACCAGCCTTTGCATGTGTACTCTGAAGTAAGCCTATTCTGAAGTAAGTCAATGGGGCTCACCCCTGTGTAAGGGGGGCAATGGAAATGAACCTGAGAGACCTAGCTTTGCATGTCTACTCTAAAGTAAGCCCTACAATATAATAATTTAAATTATAATAAATAATTATATTACAGTATTGTATATCATTTTTACATGAATACTTTTGAATTATGGAACAAATTCCATTTCTTATGGGAAAATTTGCTTTGATATACAAGTATTTTGGATTACAAGCATGCTTCTGGAATGAGTTATGCTCATAAACCAAGGTACAACTGTACATAATATTTTGCAGTAAATGCTTCTGCAATGTGGAGAATAATTACAAATGTGGCATTGAAAACATTCAGGCAAATAGAACATTAGCAATATTTAGGACAGAGTTGCTAGAAATATATAAATTGTCATGATGTAGTGGCTTGTGGACTAAATTTGTAGGCATTCCACGTGATGAATCTCACCTTTCCCTTAAATTTTCATGAGGTGATCTTAAGTAGGACCACTCCTTTCCACCCTTCGTTTCGCAACTATGATATTGTTGTTTAAGTTGAGTCCGACTCTTCATTTCCCCATGGACCATAGTACACCATACCTCTCCTCTGCCACTAACTTCTGCAGTTTGTCCAAACTAATGTTCATTTCTTCAGTGACAGTAACCCGTCATCCTTTGCAGTCCCCTTCTCCTTTTGCCTTCAGTTTATCCCGGCATCAGGATCTTTTCTAAAGAGTCCTCCCTTCTCATGAGATGACCAAAGTATTTGAGCTGAGCTTCAGCTTCAGTCTCTGTCCTTCCAATGGGCAGTCGGTGCTAAGACCCAGCTGAAATATAGAATTACAGTCGTACCTTGAATAAAGAGCATTTTGTATAAAGAGCAAAATTTTCTCAGAAATTTTGACTTGCTTAAAGAGCACTGTCTTAATAAAGAGCACTTCTGAGGAAGTTTGGAACAGGCTTCCATGGCAAGGGAACTCACAGGCAGGACAAGGAGACTAGCTTGAGCTACAGTGGGGCCCTGGGCAAAGTTTGGAATAGGCTTCCATTGCCAAGGAACCCATGGGACGTCTAGAGGGAGCAGCCTTAGTCAGGTCTGTATGTGGGATCTGTGTGTGGCAGCGTGGAAGGTCTGCTCCCACTCAGCAGCTTGGGAATGTTAAAGTTGCACAAAAAGACAGTAGATTCCATTGAGCCAATGGATAGCAGTGACTCCATTAGTGATTGTGAAAGAGCACAGTCCTAACCATGTCTACTCAGATGTAAGCCCCATTGTGTCCAATAGGTCTTACTCCCAGGAAAGTGTCTTTAGGATTGCAGCTAAAGTCATCCCCTCTCTGTAACCCTCACACCAGCCATGGTTTTCAAAGGTTCAGTACTATTCAGTACTGTACAGTATTTTCTTTATTGCAGTGTTGTGTGTTACTGTATATTACAGTGTTGTAGTGTTTTGTAATCATTTTTATAAGCGGTTAATATTTTTATATGAATATTTTTTGGGTTGTGGAACCAATCGTCTGAGTTTTTATTATTTCCTATGGGAAAATCTGCTTCACTTAAAGAGCATTTCACTTAAAGAGCATGCCTCCGGAACAAATTAAGCTCTTTAAGTGAGGCACCACTGCATGTTATTTCTTTACTTTATAGGGTTATTGTAAGGATTGCACCAAAATAAGCCTGCTTTGTAGGCTCTGAAAACACTGCACATACTTTTCATTAATATTCTGATTTCATTAAATCCATGCAATAGATATTTACACATCTTTTAGCAGATCGAATAACACATTAATATTTTTCTCTTTGTCTGATTTATCCAATGACTGATGAAGTCACCCAATATTACAGTTCTTCTCATTACTTGTTTCCCTGATTTCTTTCTCCATCTCACGATCATCCTAAGCATTCCGGTCAGGGAGCAATAATATGACACATTAAATTATATTTCGGTTATGGCATTTTCCATTGAAATAATTCTGCAGAGAACTTAGTTTCTTTTAAGAGTTCTAAACATACAGTTTCATGCTGTTTTTGGATAGAGCAGCACCATCTCTAGTGTGTTCTATCACGACTAATCCTCTCCCACTCAGTGTTCCAACATGGTTGACTCTTACACTGTTCTGATATACCCATGTCCATGTTCTTTATCTGGCCCCTTAGTTGCCTTAACTTTGAACCATATAAACACTTACTTGTTTCTACCAATCTACAAATGTCCTTTTTGTGTGAAACTTATACTACACCTCTTTAATCTCTCTTACCGACTGTCAGTTGTTTCTGTGAGCCAGTTGCCATACTGCCCCCAGAATTCCTTTTGGAAACATTTTAGAGGTCTTTGCATCATCATTCTTATCAGCAGGTTCATCCTTAATAAGATACAAACCGGTACATCACAACTCCTGTTGGCCTTTCCCTCAGGCTTAAACTCTCCTTGGCAAACTTTTTGATTTTAAATATCTGGCAGATGGTTCCATTTTGGTTTGGTTCTCTGTCTTCTATACAGGCATTGTTTGTCCCAGAATGCTAGGGCCTTAGAAACCTAAATCATGTTTCCTGATACTGCTATCTCCCCAAGCATTGACACCCTACAATTCTGCATGTCTTGTAGAACCTGCACATGGAACCACTGGCATTTTTTTAAAATGCTGCCTTGTGGGTTCTTGGGCAACCTAACTAAGTACCTTGGCTTCAAGAACTTCATTACAATATTTCCCAATGCTGGTTGTATCAACATGTACTATGATTATTGACTTGCACCATCTTTCAACTTCTCTAGAAAACTTTTGCATCAGCCAAACAAATCACCATATGGTTGTCGTGTCTGTCACCAATCCATTTCTTGATGTTCTTAATGATCAAATCTCCCACTACTAGTAGTTCTGTGGGAGGTAATCTCGAAGATCAAACACATCAGGGTAGAAAAAAACCTTATCCAGGGAGCCTCTGATACAAATATTGATAATAAAATTGGGATCTAAAAATAACCATCTTGTACAAAGTGAGGGTAGGTCCTTGGAAAAATTTTGTACAATGAAGGCAAGAGTTGAAAATACTATGCCTTGCAGGAACAAATTCATATGATTTGAAGATAAAGAAGATCTTGATTGTAAGAAAAAAAATGGATATGACTTGAAAATTTCCAAGCCAGTTGAACAGATAAGTGAAGTCAAGCCTGGATATGTAGCAGCTTTCCTTCTAAATACGACATCACGTTGGTTCACAAGGTCTACACCCTTATTAGCAGAACCTGGTTAAACTATAAAATAAATAATATTTCAGATTACTAACTGCATTGCAGGCACATCTGAGGCATTCAGTGCCGGGTGTCTCATTTGTGCACAGAGTCTGCTTGTTGTACAACATGCTAGTTACTTTCTCCATGGGAGCACAGCAAGGAAGGGACTTCCTGTGCTTCTTTTCTCCTTCAGTGCACCCACGCTGCATTCAACATAATTGGAGGAAAACTGGGTGAGGGTAAAAGGTGGTTGTTTTCCTGGCTCTTGTGCAGAAAGAATGGTCTGCCTATTGATGAGAATTTTTCTCTGTTGTAGAGTGTCTCAGAGGTTGGTGTTGCTTCAGCAGATGGAGAATCTTCTAAAAGACAAAGAAGCTGAGAAGACATGGCACATGCAAGAAGCCGATGCAGCTCATAAAAGAAACACCGTACTTTTAAATGCAAGTTTCCATCCATTAACTATATAATAATATTTTCCATGTGAAATTTTAGGGTGATTCTTTTCCAGTATATTCTCAAATAGTGACTTATCTGAACAGGTCTCAGTATATTAACCTTGGATGTGATAAGTATTGTGAAGGAATGTGGATGTGATAAGGAATAATTATGCTCTTCCTGTGACAACAGGGATGGATAAAGGCTAGGAACATGTCAAACACTACCTTTGTTTCCAAGATACCAACAACTGTGAAGTTTTGTTGTATTATTATTATACAGCAGCTCTTTATTATTGCAGTACTAAAATACAGCAGATTGGTTTTAGGTAAAGATGTCCCCCACGGGTTGCCCTGCTAGTTCTGACCGACTCTAAGGGTGGTGTTCATCCCCATTACAAGCTGAAAAGCCAATTTCAGCCTCTTGTCTGAAGCCTCTTGTCTGAAGAGGTC
The DNA here is from genome assembly GCA_030015325.1 of Cryptoblepharus egeriae. NCBI lineage: Eukaryota > Metazoa > Chordata > Lepidosauria > Squamata > Scincidae > Cryptoblepharus > Cryptoblepharus egeriae. The sequence goes on from JAREYC010000002.1 coordinate 21,946,073, forward strand.
ACTGTGATCATGTGCATAAAAACACTAAGGGTGCACCGAACACCTTGCTTCCCATTGAAATCGTACCTTTTTATCTACTTGCATTTCCATGATTTTGAACTGGGTTTGAACTACGTTGGCAGGAACTGAGCAAGAAACAAGAACTCCCTCTGTCTTGCAGTACTTGGGTCTTGAAACACCATCCTGCCAACCTTCATGTTGTACTGTAGATAGTACATACTGTAGATAGATACTGTACTGTATCTATACGGTACTGTACTGTAGATGTTAACAAGCACAGTGTCTTTAACCATTGAGCCACTGCAGCCCCTTAGTATTGGGGAGGGAATAATTACATAGTGGCAGTGGGTGGAGATAAAGCCCCCAAAAAACCACAGAACCTAATGAAAGAATTAATAGCAGGTTGTGTGTCATAGTTAACAGGGTGACCATATGTCTTGTTTTTCCAGGACATGTCCTCTTTTTTAGCCTTCTGTCTTTTGTAGCTTTGTAATTCATAACTTATATGTAATAAATTATGTGTGTATATATATAATTGAAAAGTCACTGATTGATTCACTCACTCAACAGCTCCCAGCCAAAATAGCTGGGCCTAGAAGCATGAAATTTGGGGAGGTTCTTTCTTCCATGACACACGCACCCACTAAGAACAAGTTTTCGGAAATTACCACCAGAAGGAAGTGAAAAGGGATGCAATGTATTTTCCTCCCTATACTTTACATTGAAGAATCCCTGACTGAGGGATGCTTTGTCCCAACCCCCAGACCTAGAAACACCCTTTGTGGAGGGTGTTCCTTCTGTGACATCAATACCCCCCAAGAAATGATGTTGAGAAATTTAACCCTTAAGAGGGTGAAAAGGGGTACAATGTGTTTTTGTCCTATACTTAACATTGAAGACTGACTGATCAACATCCAGACAGTTAGGTGCCCAGTGCCTGATGCACTGGGAGGGATGTTGCACATGGGGGGTTGTAGCACATGAAGGTTGTTGTGCAGTGGGAGGATGGCATACGGGGGAATTTTACTCCTGCAACACAGGTACATTTTTGCTAGTAATAGTTATAAATTTAATAATAAACAATAAGTTTAAATTAACCACATGAAAGCAAAATCTTTATATTGCCACATCCTACAGTATCTTCTATATTGTCACATTTTTTCTTGTGTTTCCTACATCTTGGGTGGACATCGTCCTCTTTTCTTGGTTATGACATATGGTCACCCTGCATAGTTAATAATCCAGAAAGTTTTTCAGAAACAGTGATGAATAGTTCCTGGTCTTTTGACTCTCTCCCAAAGACTAAGAAATAAGCACAAGGTGTATTTGTGTTATGCTGATGCAGTTTAATTTCACGTTTTGTTGGTTTTTTATTAAACGCAGCACAGCTTTTAGACTTAAACGTTTACTACCATTGTGTGATTGAGGTCTTTTTTTATATTTCTGTTGGCAAAATGGCTGTCATTATGACAACCAGGTTTTGTGTGGAGAGAAGGATTGTGCATTGCAAAGATTCTTCGTGTGTAGTGCCATGACAGAGATAATTTGTCAGACACATTTTCCTCTCTGTGGCTGAAGACTAATCCACCCCATGTCAGTGACAGTGGTCTGATTTTAATGTCACTGTACCCAAGTCTATGCTTCACTTCTAACCATAAGAATAAATTGAACCATGAACCTATATAGAAGAAGCAAGAGGGTATCTGTTAGGGTTTGAATCTGATAATGAAACATGTTTGGTCAGGCAAGTTGATTCAAGGCTGATGCAATACTGCAGAAGGCTGATGCAATCTAGCTGATGCAATCTTTAACTGCTCTTACAGCATGATTCAGCAGAATTGGAAGTGCTGAGTCACTGGTCACATGACTGCAGTATCTCTAACTGATTGGTGTTTCACTATATTTAAGTGTGTATGAGATTATTGCAAAGTGTGGGTTACTGAGGAGGAGTATTATTACTGTTTGATACTCAGAAAGACTGGACTGTATCTGTGGACTGACTTGTGGACTGTTTAACTGGATTACTGAGATTGGAATAACCCTGCAACTGGATGTATGTATATGACTGATCTACTGCTTTGACCTTGGACTGTGTTACTTGACTTATCTTTTGCCTGTCGTTTTGAACAATATAGTTATCTTGAACTATAAACAGCTGTGTGTTTACTTTGTGCTGCTGCCCTCTCATCCTCTGCACAACTACTCTGCTTAGTCCTGCTAATCCTGCAGGGACTCACATTCCTAACACTGGTTACGGGCCCAGTGGCTGGCAGAGCTGGCAGTGTGCTACAGGTGAACTTTGCTGGAGTTGCTGGTGGCTATATTGAAATTTGAAGGCAATTTTCCAGACGTTTGATTCCTGGAGAAAGTCCAGTGTCCAGGTCATAAAATGGAGTCAAGTCTGCTATCACTGGATGGATTCCCTATTACCTGTCTAAATGGGACGAACTATGCCACTTGGGTGCAAAAGGTGCGCTTACTCCTAAGAAAGGAGGGGCTTTGGCAAGTCGTGTCCAACCCACCTAAATTGGAGGACTCAGATGAGGAAGATGATGCTGAAAAAATATCTAAGTACCACCATGACAATGAAAAGGCATTGTGTTTCATTGGCTTAACTATGGAGGATCACCAATTGGTCCACATCAGAGGGATTGAGTCTGCAAAAGAGTGCTGGGACATTCTAAAAACTATCTATGTTCGTGATAGTGCAAGTGCTCAAATACACCTGACACGCAAGCTATTTCGAGCACGGCTCGCTCCCGGAGGGGACATGCTTGCTCATCTTGAGTTTATGAAGCACACCCTCTATGAGCTGCAGGAGCAGGAGCTGATATTTACTGAACTCCAGCAGGCGTACATTGTGCTTTCATCGCTGGACGAAAGCTATGACAACTTCATCGCCAACATGGAGGTATTGCCACGCACTGAGATAATGATGGCAGGTATTACCAGCAGGCTGCTAGACGAAGCCAGACGGCGCAAAGACACTGCACTGCTTCGTGATTCCCGCCAGACCTCCACTACTCGACGTGACAGAGAACAGCCAACTGAGGACTGCACAGGACAAGCGGCAAGAGCCTACACTGTTAAGAAATGCCTGAAATGTGGTGCCACTGGGCATATTGCATGCCACTGCAAATCAAAGAAAGGAAAAAAGTATGGTGCTGCTGAAACCCATACTGGGGCTCATCTGGCTCTAACAGGCACAGATGGTCTGGGCTCCGATGTCTGGGTCGTAGACAGTGGTGCCTCTCACTCCATTGCAAAGCGCAAGGAAATCTTTGTATCATTTGAGCCTGCAAGTACTCAAAAAGTATCTTTGGCTGATGGGCTATGTGTAAATGTGACTGGGGAAGGAACTGTATATCTCCCTTGTTTAGCTAAATCCTTAAATATGATTTGTGTGCTTACACTAAAATACAATCTCCTGTCTGTGGGTGCTCTGGTAAAAGAAGGATTCAAAGTATCTTTTGAAGAGGACCAGTGCCTTATCCAAGGAAGGGATGGTAATTCTGCTATTGCTATACTGCAAAATGGGCTATTTGTACTGAACCATGTAACTGCTCAGTCTGTATATGACAACAAGGTACCCCATGATAACTGTATTCATTTGCTGCACAGGCGCCTTGGTCATGCTAATTTCAAAACTTTAAAAAAGACTGTAGAATTGTCAAAAGGAATAAAACTGAAACCTTGCAGCAAATATCTGGACTGTGAGGCTTGCAAGGAAGAGAAAACAAAAGCTGCTCCAGCCAAACGCGGCAGTGAATTTAAAACTACTGACGTGCTCCAAATTGTGTTCGCCGATTTACTCGGTCCATTTAAACCCAGTTTGGAAGGAGCTAAATATGTCCTGGAAATAGAGGACCATTATTCCAGATATGGTTTCTGTTATCTGCTAAAATCAAAAGATGAAACTTTTCAGCAGATTGCCAACTGGATTAAATTTGCAGAGCGAAAAACCAATAAAAAGGTAAAATGCCTAATTACTGACAATGGTCTAGAATTTTGCAATCAAAAATTGCAGAATATTTTGGCAAAGGTAGGCATCTCCCACAAACGTTCTGCCCCATATCGGCCTCAACACAACTCATTTGTTGAGAGAAGGGGTCAGACTCTGCAAGCAATGGCAAGAACAATGCTGAATGACAGTGGTCTCCCTAATAATTTTGGGGGTGAAAGTTTTATGTGCGCTAACCATTTACTGATTGTTCTTGCACACTCTTCCACAATGGAAATACCTTTTACGCGCTGGCATTGTAAACAACCAAACTTAGATTATTTGCATACTTTTGGTTGTCCTGCTTGGGTTCATATTCCAGCCCAAAATAGGAGAAAAGGGGGTCATAGAGCCAGAAAACTTTATTTCTTGGGTTATGAATCAAACCATAAATCCTATTGATTTGGTACTCCTGGTTCAACTCAAATTTGGAAAAGTGCTAGTGCAAAATTCCTAGAGCAAAGTGGATGGGAAAGGCTACAACATGAATTTGTGCCTCATTATTCCTTAGACTTTGACATTTCTGGAAAAAGAAATTCTGAATCTCCTATCTCATTGCCTCGCAACAAATTGGCTACAAAAACCAAAACTGAAAGTTCTGCTTTACCTCACTCTCGGGTCTTGGGAGAGGAGGAGCAAGAAACAAAAGAGGGGCTAAGTCCAATAGACTCTGTACAACAGGAGCCTATACCACTGAGGCGCTCCACCAGAGAACGAAAAGCTCCAGATCGCTATAGTCCTGGTGCAATTTGTCAAGTATCAGTAGAGCCAAGATCTTATAATGATCTGCAATCCATGTCACCAGAAGACAAAAATGCTTGGGAAACAGCTGTTAACAATGAGCTTGATTCTTTAAAGAAACTACAAGTCTATGAGGAGGCTGTACTGCCTCCTGGTGAGCATGCTATTGGCTGCAGATGGGTGTTTAAACTGAAAAAAGGAGTAAATGGTGTAACTAAATGCAAGGCTAGACTTGTTGCTCAAGGGTTTGCACAAACCTCTGCTTGTTATGATAAAACGTTTTCACCATGTTTACGCTCTGAATCGCTAAGGGTTGCACTTATGGGCTGCAAAACATAAATATATTGTAACTCATTGTGATATAGGAACTGCTTACTTGAATGCTCCTTTAAGGCATGTAGTTTATATGCAAAAACTCCCACGTGTAACTGCAAATACTGGAAAAGATTGCTGGTTACTGAAAAAATCTCTGTATGGTTTAAAACAATCTGGTTATGAATGGAATACTTGTATTACTGATGCTTTATTACAGCTAGGTTTTAAAGCTGGCCTAGCAGAGCCATGTCTATTTACAAAGGATACTGAACAAAACAAACAGATCATTCTTTTGTTCACAGACGATTTGGCCATAATAACCAAAACTGACTCTGAAGCTAATGAAATAATTCAGAAGCTAGAAAAGAAATTTTCACTGAGAAATCTTGGTAGAATCAAAAGGTACTTAGGAGTTGATATATCTGAAACAAAACAGGGATACAAACTATCTCAAACTCAGAAAATAATGCAACTTCTACAAAAGTATAACATGGAACAATGTAATCCAGCAAAAACCCCTATGGGACTGGAATACAACAATGATGACTCTCCAAGTCCACTGTTTGATCCAGATATATACAGGTCTTTAATAGGAAGTTTAACTTACATTGGAAACTGGACAAGACCTGATATTTGTTATAGTGTGAATCAGCTAGCTCGACACTGCTCTAAGCCAACTCAAAAACACTGGCAAGCAGCTAAAAGAGTGTTAAGGTATCTAAGAGGAACTATGAATCATTCTTTGTATCTTGTACCAAAAGGAGAACTGAAATTGAGTGCATATGCTGATGCAAGTTTTGCCTCTGATCCTACTACCCGACAATCTACTTCGGGAATAGCTATATTTCTTGCTAGTGCAATTATAGGATGGAAATCACTGAGACAGAAACATTTGGCAGTTTCAACTACAGAATCTGAATTTTCTTGTTTGTCTTACCTGTGTAATGAGCTAATATGGTACAAACAACTGTTAAAAGATCTAGAAATAAATATTGACTATCCAATTACTGTATACGAAGACAGTCAGTCAGCTATATCCATGACTAACTCTTCTGCTGTGAAATCTAGATCAAAATACAATGACATAAGATTCCACAATGTGAGAGAAAGTGTGAAAAATGGGTTAATATGTTTAGAATACTGTGCAACAGAAAATAATATTGCTGACCATTTTACAAAGGCACAAAACATTGCTAAGCACAATGAGCATTGTGAACTGTATGGAATATGTATATGAAAACTGTATAAAACGATGCATATTATCTTAAACTGTAAAGGAACAACTTACCTGTCCAAAGGAGGAGAATGTTAGGGTTTGAATCTGATAATGAAACATGTTTGGTCAGGCAAGTTGATTCAAGGCTGATGCAATACTGCAGAAGGCTGATGCAATCTAGTTGATGCAATCTGTAACTGCTCTTACAGCATGATTCAGCAGAATTGGAAGTGCTGAGTCACTGGTCACATGACTGCAATATCTCTAACTGATTGGTGTTTCACTATATTTAAGTGTGTATGAGATTATTGCAAAGTGTGGGTTACTGAGGAGGAATATTATTACTGTTTGATACTCAGAAAGACTGGACTGTATCTGTGGACTGACTTGTGGACTGTTTAACTGGATTACTGAGATTGGAATAACCCTGCAACTGGATGTATGTATATGACTGATCTACTGCTTTGACCTTGGACTGTGTTACTTGACTTATCTTCTGCCTGTTGTTTTGAACAATATAGTTATCTTGAACTATAAACAGCTGTGTGTTTACTTTGTGCTGCTGCCCTCTCATCCTCTGCACAACTACTCTGCTTAGTCCTGCTAATCCTGCAGGGACTCACATTCCTAACAGTATCATAGAGGAAAGAACCATCATAGGCTAAAAAGCAATGATGGCTGTGTGGATGGATGGAAATGTGTAGGTAACCTCAAAATGCCAGATGCAGGGGAGGGTACCTGGATGCAGGTGTCTTGTGTCCTCCCTGAGGCATTTAGTGGGCCTCTATGATATACAAGAAGCTGGACTAGATGAGTGTGTGGCCTGAACCAGTGGAGGCTCTTGTGTTACGACCACAGAAATTTGGAATGAAGTCGTCCCTCCTCCTAAAGGCATAACCTTGTTCCAGTTTCCATACTTTACTGTATGATGCTATATTGGATCAGTTGGTTTTATAGGCATAGATAGAAGCTTGCAGGCCAACAAGGCCCAGGGAGTCTTTTGGGGAAAGAAAATTCATTCTAGACTAACCTTTTATTTCTTGGATAAAGTCTTTTGCCTGGTATTTTGCCAGACATTGCACATTATTTTAAGCTTGCAGTGTCTGAAACACTTAATGGGGAGGTAGAGAAGTACCGCATGTGAGCTCCAGGTTATTGGAGCCCTATCTGCATTCCCCTTCTTGGTACACTCTGTAACAATAAAGGAGTCCTTGGGCAATTTGACAATCCTTCCAAAAGAAGGTGCTCAGAGCTCATGGTATTTCTATCGTGCTTGCTCACCCATTCCAACAAAGGCTATCTCCACACATTTTCTGACAAAACATTTCTCTAGGAGTGAGCCAAGACATGAGAAATCGTCCCAGTTCTTTTCTTTCTTCTGGCTCCAATTCAGCAGGTTCTACTGTCTCTAAGGAAACCATTTCCAACTGGCTGATTACTGACTCTTCCATTTAGGCAAGCGTAAACACAAGACTCGTTTTTTTAGATCAAGGATTTTGATTTCCCCGTGGATTGCTTTGCCAATTTGAAATACAGTCAACTATCTATAAGTCCACATGTACGCATTCAACACTATGCTTATATTGGACCTAACTTCTTTCCTGATTCCTCCTGGGAGTCTCTTCAGTGGTGTTTCTCCCGCACTTTAAAAAAATTCACGCATTATGCCCCTCACAAATGCATCCAACTATGCGTTAAAGTACATTCACCTTGCTGCTTTTCCACTGCATGTTGCGGTGTCGTGTTTTGTGACATTGTGTCGTTTAATTTTTCTGGAGACATCCCTGGGGCAGAACAGTCTCCAAGAGTACGGATGTGTCACCTCTTTCTTTGAAAAATGGGAAATTACTTCCCTTTAATTGCTTTGTTCGAAACATGTTATGACAGATCACCCACTCATCCACTCTGCTCTTTTTGGAGCTGGGTTCTGTAACCTTCTTGTGCATATTTCAGCTCAGTGCATATGAAATTATTTCTGTCTGGTGCTGAAAAGGGAATTTGCACATGGTGGGACTTCTAGTTCTTCCCAGGAACTGGCATTTGGCTATATTTTGATGGAATGAGCAGTTGAGAGCTTTGAAGAAGTCTCAGTGTGATCTTTAAAAAGAAACACTTGAAACACGATTACTGAGCTGATATTTTTATTTTTGCTCAGGGGCAGCCTTCTTTTTTGAACTGAACTTGGTATGTTGAGTTCAAGGCTGCAGTGATTTTATATAGATACAGCATATTAAATCGGAGACTGCTTCTGTAACTAGGTTTTGCTCTTCCACTTGTCTGGTATAGTCAAAAGTAGTTTGGGGCAGGAAATGTGCTCCTTATACGAATATGAAGTGGGGCCAACTGTGGGATAATTACTGTGTTGCAAAAGTTGGGTGGCTACTATTAATCCATATATCCTGCATTCTACACAGGAGGGGACAAATTTACATTGCAGTCCTCAGCTGTCTGTGCCATTTAGAGTATACTCTTTAGTAATTGTGTATAGGATTTCATCCGTAACCTAACACCTTGTTACTGCAAGAGTATGGTTTCCAAAATTTAGAGTACAATCCTAACCATGTCTGGTCCAAAATAAGCCCCACTGTGTTCAATGGGTCTTACTCTCAGGAAAGTGTCTTTAGGATTACAGCCTTAGTTTCTATTTACACAGTTCACATTTTTTAAGATCTCAAAATTACAGAAGAGATGACAACTGTGTAGGCAGTAACAATAGTTTGAAAGTGAGATGCAGAATGTGAATAATTGAATCCTCTAGCAGAAATATTTAAAGGTGTCCAAATTATACAGAATATTTCCCGTCTACCGTCACATTGCTCTGAATAATTTCTCCAAGTGTCAGAAATGTTAGAGCATTCGTGAAAGAAATAAAAGCATATGTATGACCATCAAAACAAATTAGCTGGCAGGAAAAAGCAGTATTAGTAAATTTAGATATATTAATTTTATTCTCGCTTTAACAGACATGCCGCACTGCAGATGCTTTCTGATAACAAAATAAAACAGGAATGAGATCCATGCAGAATACTATATTAGAACCTTGAAAAGAAGGTTCAGATTTATGTGCCAACTTTAGAAAATTGTTCCCGATACAAGGCATTGTACACTTCACAGTTACCATGTGGAGAGTTGTTGATTTGGCTTTCTCGGAAATTCACCGACGATGCCATGATGAGGTGTTGTTGTATTTGACTGCATTTAAATTAAATCGCTTTGGTTATGTTTTGAGCTATGAAAAGAGTTACTGTTCCTCTTTCGATTGTGACTGCAATTTTGTGCTTCCAAATCTAAGAAATGGCTGATGCACAAATATTCAAGCTTGGCTTGTTTTATTAGTTCCATTAAAAAGGGAGAATATTTTTAAATGATTAATTATTTGAAATTTGAGGATATTTGAATTGTAGTCCTATTCAGGTATCTATAAGAGGAAGGACCACTAAATTCTGTGGTTTGCTTCAGAACAAGACTTGGGGCACAATCTGAACCATGTCTACACAAAAGTAAGCTCACTGTGTTCAATGGGACTTACTCCCAGGAAAGTGTCTTTAGGATTGCAGCCTTAGGGTGTTAATTTGGCTTTTTTGCCTTCCCAATTTTAAAGTGTGATATTACTGAGCTGATATTCAGATTACCTGAAATTATTTCAATCCAAATTCAATTGACTCGCCATGAAGGGGCATAAATTAAGTACCCTGCATGTTTGTATGCAAAAAACAAGAGGCATTACTAACAAAGACGGTGATTACAAAGTCAACTGTGTTTTAAATTTTTATCTTCCTACATTAACTTCGTTCACTGATCAGAAATCTTCTATGCTTCTACCTGTTGTTCTGGTTAAAACCCATTGAAGTTAAAGAAGGTAAAGAAGTTCCCTTTGTGTACTGCATTAATTCTAGCTGCTTTTTCATCTTCTAGTTTGTTACCCAATTCTCAACATCAAATCAATATATTTTACATCTTTCTAGGAAAGGGGCTTCTTTTATTTAGCTTGATGAAGAACTGGCTGATACAAATGCCAGACAACTCCAGGGCTACCTACTAAGCCTCTATCAGAAACTTAATAATTTTATTTAATTTTCCCCAAGTAGATCAGATGAGTTTTTGCTTTTGATGCATGCTACTTACCTGTGACCTTTTTTCAAAAGCCGACAACTACCTATAGTGTTGCCCTTCTGCATCAGATAAGGTATGAGATTCATGATGCATGATCCCAAACCTTTCCCACCTCCAATTATTTGCTTGTAGCGTCAACTTAATTAGAACCTATTCTACAGTATGCTCTTTAAATATTAAATGTTAATACATTATGAGAGGATTGAACTAAACGACAATGTACATCAGCTAGCAAAGCAAACAATGCTAACAAAACCAAAACCCCAATCCTATACACCAATCAATCCTGATTTAAGAGAATATTCTTATATTGCATAGGTAGGGAATGATCCATTGCCATTTGACTCAGACTGCAATCCTAACCATGTCAACTCAGAGGTAAGCCCCATTGGGCTCAATGGATCTTACTCCCAGGAAAATGTCTTTAGAATTGCAGCCTCAGTATTAAGATGCTTTGTGTACTTTTCATTAGATCAGAGGTTCTGAAACCTTTTAGCATCAGCAACAACATACATGGTTTCCTGAAGAAGTTTGAGAACCACCGTACCCAGTTATAAGAGTAAGCTCTCTTGATCTCACTTCTGAGTAGACACAGGATTGCACTGAAGGTGTGCGATTTGGACTGAGGACCTCAATTTGGTCTGATATAATAGCCCTGTTTCACTGGGTGACACTGGGTCAGTCATTATCTATCACAGGGTTGCTGTGAAGAATAAGATGATGGACACCTGCATGTTGACCTAGAAGAGATACAGGCAAACAAATGTAAGTCAAGAGGATTCTTTAAAGTTTTTATGATTGTGCTACTGTTCTTCTGAAGATGTTTATTTATAAGCAACCATAGCATTCATTGTGATATATCTGCATTATTGATTGCACAATTTTTCAATCATTCCCATTTCTCACATTAAATTAGTGGTATTTATTGGGACCACATGCAGCTTGACAGCTTCACTTGTTTGTCTGTCTGTCCCTTGCTCTCCCTCCTATCAGAGCTGTCTTAGAAACTTTTGTCAAGCCGCAATGTGTGAAATCACCAAGCCCCAAAATTACATTTCTTAGATCCAAGCTGTCTGCACTGCTGACTTCTGGGATATTGAAAAGAATTGCCCAATGCAAACCCTGTCAGCAGCCTATAAAGGAAAAATCCAAAAAAGACAGGGATGCCTCAATCTTCCAAGCTGCCTGCAAAGGTGCCGTTTGCAGTGTCTCCCCCAAAGCATATTTCACCTTCCAGCAGCAATTCCTGTCATTAAATCAATATTTTGAATGACAATAGGCTTCAAAATATGAAGTAACTGGAGAGGAGCAACAAAAAGACATATCTGGTGTGTAGGATGTGCCAAAAAATGCCTTTCTCTACTCAAATCAAAACAAGCCAGCAATTTTTTTCTGTTGTCCCAGAGTGTCTTATTTATAACAAACGTTGTTTGGAAAAATATTAAAGGCACTGAAGTACTCATCATCTTGGCCTGCATTGTGTAATCCTGCCAAAGTGTACAAAGGGCCAGGCAGAAAGTGCTGCCTTGGGTTACATGGATCTGTCCTAGAAAACCAAATTTGAACAGAGGTGTCTTGTTGATTTGACAGTTGACCTCACCGGGGCTAAGATGGAAGTACTTTGGTAGGAGTCTATATTTCAGGGCCATGACTGCTCTGTCAGTTAGTCTCTTGAGCTGTTAACACGACACTATGAACCACCCTCTTTTAGTTAGATCTGGAGGTGCTATGCTTCTATAAATGCACAAGTGTGGGAAGGTTAGCTTGCACCCTTCTTCAGATCTTGGTGGGCTGTCAGCTGAAATGGCCATTCATGGTTGTCTGTAATAAATTAGGTCCAAATTAGTACATCCCTTTTTGTACTGACTGGACTGGTTTTAACTTCTGGTAGTATTTCCAGTAGTATTTCAACTGGTCACTCCACTCCTTGAGAGCATGGTGTCTTTTTTGGCCCTGTTGCTCTATGATCTCTGTTCTTGTGAGCTGCCATGCCTTAGGAATTATGGGAAGTCCCTCTGGGGAATTTCCTTTTTTTTAATCTTAATTTTTTTTAAAATGGCTTACTCTTCACACTCACTTTCTGCTCCCGACGCTGCCATCTGCTATCCTCTCTTCTCCCATCTCTGTTCAGCATTGGCTCCTTCACACCCCACACCCACGCCCCTTCCCATCTCTCTTAATTTGCCCAAAAGGCCTGCGCTTGATCTCTTTAATGTTTGTGTATGAAACTCAGCCCACAAAAGAGAGGGGGTGTTGGAACTTCAAGGAGGCTTTTCCCCCCCTTCCCTCTCCAATCGAGCCTAGTTGTCTGTGAACCCAACACATGGAAAGTGGAAGCCCATGTGCAAATTTCCTCAGAAAAGCCAATAGAGGTGAGTTTTCATTGGAGTTTGAATGTCTGGTGAACAGCTTGCTGCCTCTTCTACATCTTTGTGCACATGCTATGCATGCATATTAGCGAGTCATCTTTGTCTTCAGCCGCAAAGAGCTTCCACAGAATTGCTTTCTTTCTCTGTAGCTTCAGTACTTTATAGCTTTCTTTCGGGAGTATATCTGACTTCATCACGTGTGTCACAAATGCTTTCTCTCCCAAACGGTGAATCATCTTCCTCTCAGTTGCCCAAGCACATAAAAGTTCAAAGCAGGTGCAAGCACAGAGGTGCTTATCAAGGTATAGTTGATTTGTATAAAATTCTTAACACTGATCTTAATCCTCAAATTATTTCCATGTGAATAAAGAATGATTGCATTAGTCGATTCAGGCATTTCTTAGGAAGTTGTGACACAATATTTATTGATAATAACATTTTATTCTTCTGCGTTTCCTTTGTCGCAAACGGACAAAGAAGTATCACACTGTAGAAAATCATGTTTGCCACTTTCCCCATATGCTCCATAGGAAGTCAATTTAATCTTATAAAAAAGTGAACCAGTACGCATGAAGATACATATTAGTTGTACTGATGCTTTTCGATGAAAAAAATACCTTGGGTATTTTTCTATATGTCATTGCTCATAGACAAAGACACAGCAATCTGAAATTTGAAAGAAACAGCTTTCAATACGAGCAGAGTTCTACATTAGTATAACAGTGACTGCTGTGCCACAAAAACAAAGTTGAAGAAAAACTGGATGTGAGCAGTTTTGCTCACATGCCTTGTTTTGCTCGCATGCCTTTTGCTTGCATGCCTACCACATGCGTTGATGTCCCAGCAACATGGGAAGCTCTGACACCTTTTGTATGTGTTGTACATGTAATCCCATGTGTAAATTTATGTCCTTAACCAGGAAAACAGAAGAAATGTCTCAAGTTGTTGTGGTTGCTGAAAAAAAATTAAATTGCATATGTGTGCATTCTGGAAGCATCACAATTTTAAAAAGATTTTTCATGTGTTAACAGGATATAGAAACAGCCAGGAAGAAACTACATTCGAGGGAGCACTTGCTTCTACACCCCGATACTGTAAAACTCGAGGTGAGTTCAAAGACAAACTCCCATCTTTTCAGTTGTTTTTACACGAGCATCTCCTTAATGGTGTGTTTTAAGAACAATGTTGGTTACAATGCAGTCACTGCAGGAACCTAGTGATTTGCCACAGATTCAGGCCCTTGGTTAGGCTATTAAAATGAAGGTTGCAATAGGCAGCATTTGCTCCTTTTGCTTGATACTGCTTGAGCTGGATGTCAAATTCAGTTTCTTTCATGCCACAATTTCTGTTTTCAGTTGGTAGTACATTATCTTTATGGAATACAAAACTGATAGGCATAAAAGCTGCTTCTCACATTTATATATTTCTTGTTTTGACGGCTTTTCTCAGCAATGCTAAGTGACAGTTTTAAAACGAAAGTACTGATTCTAGAAAATCTGCCTGTAGTAAATGATCGGGTATCAGCTCAGCATTGTCTCCTTGAACATGTACTATCAGAATAGTCAGAGCTCCTCTAGAGACTCCAGTGATTGCAAGAATGATTTCCTGCCTACATCCCAACTCGCCCTACAATCCAGAGTAACTACGGGAAGATGTAAGAGGCACTTACTCTGGATTGCTCTATGCATTTCCCATAGGTTTCCCATAGGTGGCACTGTAACTACGTCTGTGTTAAAGGTCTCATAGTTACTCTGGATTGTAGCCTCAGAGTCTGGAAGGAAAGTCAGAGACCCAGCTTTATCTATATTGCTCTTTGGGGGTGTTTTAGGTTTCTTGAAAGTACAGTGGTAAAACAGGAAACCCTCAGGCCTCTTCCTATAAGCTTGGAGCTGCAGAATTGTGTAGGAGAATCTACTTGACTTTGAGATGCTCTGTAGGCTCTCATAGCCAAACATGACGTTAGAGAGAAAACCCTATCCATCACCACTGAACATGGAACAGGATCCTGGTATTGGTCACAAATTCTGGGTGACTGGTTTCTTGTGTTTTCAACATTGGAAGTAGCTGTGGGTTCATTACATGTGGAATTTTCTTCTACTAAAGCACTATTGCTTCAAAATCCTTTTAAAAGTTTCTTCTTGTATTTTTGTAAATGACAGAGTTTTTCTGAGACCCCGAATAATTAGGATTGTCTTGGCTCAGGATTTTAATGTTAATAATCCTGGAAATGATTTTTGTGGTTCAGTTCAGAGGAGCACAACTCCTGTGTAACTTACTGAAACAATTAAAAAGTTCAAGGATTACCATTCTAATACATTATTCGCCACAAGAGGGCACATCCAATCATTTCAGATTTACTCTGGGCATTGAAATCCTTCCAGATTCCATTATATTGTATAATTGAGGGATTTGAGATTTAGCACCAAAGTAGTTTGGCCTTTTCTAAATTACTTCACACATAAAGCAAGCTTTAATAACACATTGTTATGTTTGGATTGTTTAGTGATGGGTTGGTAAACATAATAGATTACATTGTGAAGCAAAGTTAAATTGCATACTGTGTTTGTCTCTTTTCCAGACTCTTTACTGGGCGAAAGTTGATGAAGCCGTTCCCAAATGGGAAGCTTTTTTTTTAGGAAAAGCACAAACCCCTATTGGCATTAAAACAATCAAACCAGCAAAGCGGAGCACAAGTCCCACTAAAAGATCCATTTGAAGATAAACATGAAGCAAAAAAATCAGGTGGGGGGGGGGGAGGAAGAAAGGACAGGGGACTGCTCAGTTTTCCCAACACTTGATAATTATGTAAACTACACTATTTAAATTTAGCACTGCTATAAATCGTGAACTCTCCAACAGAGCAGGAGCAGCATTAAAGGGGCTTGACTTTAGATGGGGGCAGCACCCTGCAAGGGGGACATTCAGATGTCAAGGTTTTTAAAAGGGGAGGTAGTATGTTACTCATCTTTCATTTTCAGAATGGTTTAGTGTCTCTTCCCAATAAAAGCTGAAGCAATTATTACAGTAATCCAGTTGTTTGTCCTGTGAATTTTGCTTCATGAGAGGGCATGTGGATCTCATCAAGATATTAGGGTTGGGTGAATTTAACTGCTAGCTGTGAACTCCAAGCACAAGCTAAAGAAGAAATTGGATGTTCTCCCTTAACATCCTTCCTCCCCAATGACCACACTGGTTTTGTCATACGCTCACTGGCTAACGTGCTCAATTTTTTGTATCAACTGGAGGAAAACTTATCTAACGGGATTTAGCTACAAAACTTTGGTGTTTTGCTGTCCATTTTAAACTTGGTTTTGATTGTATTGATTTTCCACCACCAAGCATAGCAACAGAAGTCCATATCAGGCAATATTTTATGTGGGCATATTTGTCAAAATAAAATGCTTGAACAAGCTTCTCATACCTTAAAATTAGTATGAAAGCCTTCGTTTTTTGTCAGCTTCAATCTGCAGCTCTAAACAGTAGAATATAATTAAAGAGTTACGGTCTGTATGCACATTTTATACTTGACTGTTAAGGACATGGATTTCTGTTTTGTCAAATGAGCATCTGAAGAAAATTGTAAGTGGGAACAGGTGGGAGGTGTGGATGTGTTTGGAGCCAAGTTGCAAAGGAAAGACAGGTGTAGGCCTCATGTGAGACTACAGGCTGTAATAAACACATTTAACCTCAAACTAAAAGATCTTATACACAGCCACATATCACAGGTGGTAAGGAAAAATACCAATGATAGTTTTGCTCTTTGTAGATGTATATATATATGTATGCTTCTTCATTAATAAATATGGTTGCCTTTGTTTTGCTTCAATTGGTTGCCTGAAGTTTGATGAAGATTACACCAAAATTTGGTTATGGAGTGAATTGTTTTTATTTATGGTTATGAGTAAAAAAAACTCACTACTTTGACTATTGATGTGACAGTTGGCTCTCACAAGCTGGTTGGTTGTTACAAGTTGGTTAAGTGGATGCTGCCCCTACATGGGATAATTGCTAGGACCAAGTCAGTTATCAGAAGTTACTCCAGGCAAATAACTTCTTTGTTATTGGCTTTTTTCAGCCTTCATCAAACACATTCAAAAAATATTGCTAGCCTCTAAAAAGAATGAATATTAATTGTTCTCTAACACAAGAATAATAGCTATGTACATTTGCTTGAATTATTTAATCCTATATGATCTTTTATCCTCACAGCCATCCTGTGAAATAGACCAAGCCGTGATAGCGTTTGGCCCAAAATTACTCAAAAAGTCTTGTGTCCAAGTGAGGATTTGAACCCATTCTTTCTTTATTCTTGTTCAATATTTGAAAAATCTTGGCTTCTGATCCAGTGGTTTTCAGATCCTTTCCCATGAAAGTGCTTGTGCTCAAACCTTCCATTATGGGATTAATAAATCCCATAGTGTTATGCTTTGTGTCTTGAAATGTGGTGCAGTCTCTTCAGCCACAGGTGTGGTCATACATCACACTTGATTTTTTGCACATTCAAAGGTATCTATGCTCCTCTCAATGGTGAAGCCACATTGCACAAGGAGACAGGGTTGTGGCACACTGGGTAACTCTTTAGAGGCGTATGGTTGTTTCCCATGGATATACTTGACTGCTCCCATAATGTTTCAGTGGATGGTGTTCTTTTACCAGTTGAACAGTTTCCTTTCACTCGGCTGAGAAAAGTGAGGTGTCGCACTAGCAAAGAACTGTGGGATAGTGGCAGCCAGACCCTCAGACGCTCTGAAGAAGTGATGACGAGAGCAGGTGGTGGGAGTGAACATTGGAAACAGGCAAGTAGCATAATGTATAACCAGCAGAGGGAGCAGACACACTACCTCCAGGTGTTTTTCCAAAAAGATCTGAAGGTGTGACCCATTAAAAAAATATCCAGGAGCCTGGGCTAAATTTAAATTACTTGGAAATGTTCTAAGCAAAAATCCCAACTAAAGTGCCATTTCGTAAATGTTTCCATATTAGAAGAAGCCTGCGAGAAGTTTGCTGTCAACTTTTTCCCCTTTGCTACTGAAAGTGTCCATTAAACTAATCAGGTTTTCCATTTTTTTTAACAGAAACTGCCATCATAGAACTTTCCTGTTGAGTGGGTGTTGGTGTTTGTAACAATAACGTTGTTTTCATAATATGTGATGGCAGATTAGCAGGCTTCTCTGCAGTGTTGTTAACAGTTGTAATTAAGGAATAAACAGTAAAGGGTGTCAGTCCGATGACAATTTCATCTATAGTGTCACAATACAAAATGTCACAAAATATTACTGTTATATAACTACAAAAATATCAAATTAGGCTTTCAACGGAGGAGCAGGGAGGATTTAAAAAAAAACACACAGAGAGAGAAAAAAACACATCAAAACCTGGCATAGAGACCATCGCAATTTTATACCTACTTAGTGTTATGTCATGAAGACAAGTTGGAAATGTTTTCTTCTGTAAGACTGCAATTTGGTTCTATGCCATGCAGTTGAATTAAGAGAAAGCAGGAAAGCCAATCTGTGATTTAGGATTTCTGAACACCACTGCAAGTACTGTAGGAGGACGGTGCAGCAGTTTTAATGAAGTGTCTTCAAACGTGCTCATGCTAGCCGTTTCGTTTCAATGTGTCTTTCCAAAAAATGTCCTTAAGTGTTTCCTAAACTATATCACGATGTATAATTTAAGAACAAAATTAAAAAGGAGCATTTTGGAGAATAGGAGCGCAAGCCTAACCATGTCTACTCAAAAGTAAGCCCCATTGTGTTCAGTGGGTCTTACTCCCAGGAAAGTGTCTTTAGGGTTGCAGCTTAAGTCATATCGGTGTTTCTCCCCTGGAGAATATAATCGCAAGTGTTTGATTCAACTGTGCTCAACGTGTGATGTGGGTCAACTTTAAGATCAACTAGAGAAAGGTCAGAAAAATGTGAATCGAGTCAGGAAAAGTAAGTGGTTGTATAGAAAGACTGTTACAACTGACAGTACAATCTTATATTAGTCTACTCAGAAGTAAGTCCCAGTGAATTCAATGAGACATTCTCCTAAGCAGTGCTATTTTTCTGAAAAATAGGTGCCAGTACTCACCTTTGTGTGTATGTGTCTATGTGTGTGTATACTGCTCCTAAGTGTATATCATCATCATCATGAATGATGAAAACCCATTGAAATGGGTGGGGCTTGAATTAGTCACAACTAACAATGATTTTGTTAGTCCTAACATTTTTGGGGGAGGCAATCCAAGAAAAAAAAAATTGGGGGGACAACCCAGAAACAAATTTAGATGAAAGATCAATGAAAATACTGATCAAAATAATCAGCATTCCTATGCATATCTTAAATTCATGGTTCTCAAGTATTTCAGACCAGAACCCTCTTCTGAGAATGACAATCTTTTCAGGGACCCCTTGAAAGTGATGTCATGGCTGGAACAGGAAGTGCTGTCACTGTAATGCCATGTCTGCTCTGAAGTAAGTCCCCATTGTGTTCAGTGAGACTTACTCCTTGGAGAGCTGCCCAAATGCCAATTCCAAAAGGGGAGCATCCAGTGCCCAATTCCAAGATGTCATTGCCCAAACTTTCTGCAACCGTCCTGAAATGAACTCATGAACTCCTACGGGTGTCCCAATTCACACTTTGAGAACCTCTGTAATAGGTAGTTGGTTTTTGACTGGTGTGTTCTCCAGAATAGTGATCAGAGGATGACCTAGTGACCAAAAAGATATGAGAAAGTTTCTAAAGGTCATGATGCTTCCCATTGTAACTGAGAATGAAGATGTGCTCTTGCCACATGATCTATATTTATATTTCTGGCTTCTGATTTGGAGCATCCAAAACATGGATTACAAATCCAACCCTTCAGATAAATCTGGGTTGATGGGTTCTCTGCCAGTTGCTGAATCCTCATAGGGTATGGCAAACTTTCTCCATAATAGTTTCCTTTTGTTCCCTTCAGTCAGACCCCATTACAACCACCTCTCTGCCCCCCACTACCTTCCCTGCCTGCACTCTTCCTTTCCTGTGAGTAAGCCCCAGTGTATACAATGAGGTTTGATTCTGAGTAAACAGCATAGAATCTTGCCCTTCTGCTGTTGCTATGCATGCAAAATGCAGCATACACACTTTCCTGTGAGTAAGCCCCAGTGGATTTAATGGGGCTTGATTCTGAGTAAGCATCATAGAATCTTACCCTTCTGCTGTTGCTGCTGAAGCTTGCAAGGAGCATGCAAACAGCAGCTGTTGCTGGAGTTTGCTGGAACATGCAAACTGCAGCCTACACACTTTCCTGTGAGTAAGCCCCAGTGGATTTAGTGGGTTCTGGAATGAATCGTCTGAGTTTCCATTACTTCCTATGGGAAAATCTGCTTCACTTAAAGAGCGTTTCACTTAAGAGCATGCCTCCGGAACGAATTAAGCTCTTTAAGTGAGGCACCACTGTATATTTTTTGAGGCTGTTCGGCCATGTTAGCATAACTGACCATAATTTCACAGCTTAAAATCTAGTGTGCCTGTCACATTTAGAGCTCTCCTTTCAAAGATTTCCTAGTGGTTTGCATGGGGTTGTCTCATTTTATTCAGCACATTCAATTCTTTCCCAAGCCAGTCAATCAACTTATTAGCCATGATTTTGGAACCAAAATCTTCATCCAGACCTAATTCAAACCACTGTATGCTGGCTCACAACATTTTATTTTGCTTTGAAGAAACTGTATTGTATTCATTTTAAGGATCACTTTTCTCCCCAAAGGGTACCCAAAGCTGCTTAACTTCTATATACAGTGATGCCTCACGTAACAAATTTAATTGGTTCTGGAGGCATGTTTGTTACATGAAACATTCTTTACATGAAGCTGATTTTCCCATAGGAAATAATGGAAACTCAAGACGATTGGTTCCACAACCCCCAAAATATTCATAGAAAAATATTAACTGGATGTAAAAATGATGACAAAACACTGTAATTGAATTCAAAACATGCATTCAATGGGCATGATCCTATGAAGTCTACTTAGGCTGCAATCCTAAAGACACTTTCCTGGGAGTAACCATTTAACACAATGGGGCTCACTTCTGGGTAGACGTGGTTAGGAGGCTGCAATCCAAGACACCTTCAAAGTGTCTCCCCACTTTCTCCTTCTCTCCATCCTGAGCCTCTCTCCCCTGCTCCCTTCTGGCTACCCTGAGCTGCTTCCCTCTTCTCCACTGCTCTTCTCTCCCTCTGCACAGCAGACACCCGGCCACAGGAGGAACAGCGCAGAAGTGTTGCTTTCACTATGGGCAGGTGCGCTAGGCAGCCCTTTTAAACAGGCTGCCGGCCAGCACATCTGCCCCAACTGCCAACGAATGTGCTCTTTACATGAAGCACAGTTTGTTACGTGAAGCAGAATCCTAGAGGAATTTTTGTTTGTTACGTGAAACATACTTTAAGTGAGGTGTTCTTTACGTGAGGCGCAAATGTATTCATTGGCATCCTTCAGTCTCGAAAGACTCTGGTATCGTGCTCTGATTGGAGGTCCTGAAACAACATCTAGTGTGGCTAAAAAGGCCAATGTGAGAGTGGCAATCCCTTCCACACTGAGGACAAATAAATTCCGTCCCCTGCCCAGGTCCCAGGTTTCGCTGCTTTCGGGTCTGTCTCTGCTTCAGCCTGCCGAACAAGTGTCTCTTCCAGTTGGAGAAGGCCATGCTAGGTCTTTTGCCTCCACGCTGAACGATTGGAGGTCAAGGTTTCCCAGCTGTTGATGTCCATTCCCAAGGCCTTTAGATCCCTCCTGCAGATGTCTTTGTATCGCGCCACTGTATATAAAAGAGAAAAATCAGTGACTGACTGACTCACTCATCAACGCCCTGCCAAAACAGCTATGCCTAGAAGCATGAAATTTGGGGTGGGTGTTCCTTTCATGACTGAGGGGTGCACTAAGAACCAGTTTTCAGAAATTCCAACCAGAAGGAGGTGAAATGGGGCACAACATGTTTTTCTCCCTATACTTTGCATTGAAGAATCGGTGACTGAGAGATGCTCTGTCCCAACCCCCAGACCTAGAAGCATGAAATTGGAGGAGGGTGTTCTTTCTGTCACATGAACATCCACCAAGAACCGATGTGGAGAAATTTAACCCTTAAGGGACTGGAAAGGCATGCAACGTATTTTTGTCCTATATTTAACATAAAAGACTGATCAACATCCAGCCAATTTAGTGCTCAGTGTCTAGTGCACTTTGAGGATGTTGTTCGGAGGAAGGGGTTGCACTGGGGAGGCTACTGCGCATGGGGGTTGATGTGCATGGGTGGTTGAAGATCATGGGGGTTGAGGTGCATAGGGGGGATGATGCGCATGCAGTGGATGAACATGGGGAATGTTGCGCATGGGATTGGATTGTATGGGGGTTGATGTGCATGGGCGGTTGGTGCGCAGTGTAGGGGATGTCATATGAGGAATTTTACTCAAAGTGGGTATGCTTTGGCTAGTACATCCATAAAATTATAAGCAGGGAAACATCCTTAAAGCATCCTTGCACTTTAGAAAGAAGTCCCTAAAACAACAGCAGGTCCAGTAACAAGAGTATAGTTTTTGAGATGGAGCTTGGAAATGAAATGCTTTTGGTTCCTTGCTTCCTCATGTTTCCTTTCTAAACAAAGACTGCAGATTTCCTTGGGAATGAACCCCATTCAACTGAATGGGGCATGTTTCCAAGAACATGTAGATTCAGGTGGCAGAGCTTATGCAGATATGTTGCGTAAATGATATTGTCTGGGTGGATGTGGTAAGCAAGACCATTGTTTCACCACTAACACTTTTGGGGCCTGCTGTAAATGGACTATGTTCAGTGGACAAAGAGTCATGTGTTATATCCACATGATAAAGGAGGGCTATAGTTGTTAGCAATCCTTTTCTCACCCACTAGAGTTTGTATAACATGGTTAAGCAGAAATGCACTGTTGTGTCCAGGGAATTCTACCCACAGTTACACCAATTTACTTGGCTCTATTTCCGTGACCATCCCTTAAGACAAAATGGATCAAAATATGATTGATTGATTTACCATACTGCATCTGAAACTTTCTTGTTGAAAAGCAGTATATAAATACTGATGATTGACTGATAAAAGGACTCTGCGCATTTGAAGATCTTTGATGAGCATGAGGATCCACACCATTACTTTATCATGTCAGTTATTGGGTACCCACTACCTTAACTTTTCCCCCGTATAGGTAAGCAATGTCCATTCACTTCTACAGAGAAACGTGGTTATGCTGCAGGACTACATTGTATTGTATGTTTGGCAATCATTCCTGACACATAATGGCTTCATTCACCACCACCAAGACCCAAATCCTGCACTTGACCAGTAGGAGGGTGTCCATGGTGCATTGGGGATGGTGCATGGGGTTGGGTTATATTGTGCATGGGGGGTGATGCGCAATGGAGGGATGGCATAGCAGGGGTTACTCTCACAATGCAGGTACATGTCACAAGTAAATTATTAGCAAAATGTACCTGCGTTCTAGGAGGAAACCCCCCCAATGTGCATCACAGCCCCAATGCGGATCCACCCCCCCCATGCGGATTCACCCCCATGTGCATCACGTCCCATGTACAGCAGCTCCCTATGTGCACCATCCCCCCATGTGCAACACACACACCCACACAACATCCCCCCAGTGCACCCTCCCAGTGGATCAGGCATCAAATTGGCCGGATGTTGATCAGTCAGTCTTCCATTCCTTTTCACCCCTTAAGGGTTAAATTTATCATCTTTAGTTCTTGGTGGATCCTCTCAGAGAATCAGAGAATCCTAGAGTTGAAAGGGACCTAGTAGGTCATCTAGTCCAAACCCCTGCCTGCAGCAGGAAATCCTCCTAGATCATCCCCAACAGGTGCTTGTCAAGCCTCTGCTTGAAAACCCCCAGTGAGGGAGAGTCCACCACCTCCCTTGGCAATCTGTTCCACTGCCGAACCGCCCGAACCATCAGGAATTTTTTCTGGATATTCAACCGGAATGTCCTTTCTTGCAGTTTGTACCCATTGGTTCTAGTTCTGCTTTCAGAAGCAGCTATGAACAAATGAGCCCCTTCCTCCCTATGACAGCCCCTCAGGTATCTGAAGAGGGCAATCATGTCTCCTCTCAGCCTCCTCTTCTCCAGGCTGAACATCCCAAGTTCCCCCAACCTTTCCTTGTAGGGTTTCCCTTCCATCCCACTGATCATTCTTGTTGCTCTCCTCTGGACTTGCTCCAGCTTGGCTGCATCTTTCTTAAAGTGAGGTGCCCAGAACTGAACACAGTACTCAAGGTGAGGTCTGACCAATGCAGAGTAAAGAGGAACTAGAACTTCTCGTGACTTGGAAGCTTCAGTCCTCTTAATGCAGCCTAAAATGGCATTTGCCTTCTTTGCAGACACATCACACTGCTGACTCATGTTCAGCTTGTGATCCACAGCGACTCCAAGATCCCGCTCACATGTTGTGCTGCCAACCCACGTATCCCCCATTTTCTACCTGTGTTTTTGGTTTTTATTGCCCAAGTGCAGAACCTTGTACTTCTCCCTGTTGAAGTTCATTCTATTTGTTACAGCCCAGGATTCCAGTTTATCCAGATCCTCCTGGAGGTTTCTCCTATCTTCTGATGTGTTTGCTACTCCTCCCAGTTTGGTGTCATCTGCAAATTTGATCAGGCTCCCCTGTATCCCTTCCTCTAAGTCATTAATGAAAATGTTAAAGTGGACTGGCCCCAAGACAGAGCCTTGGGGTACCCCACTTGAAACCGATCTCCAGGTTGATGCAGACCCATTTACTAAAACCCTTTGAGTGCGGCCATTGAGCCAATTGCAGATCCACCTAATGATTGCCTCATCTAGCCCATATTTTTCCAACTTCTCAATTAAAATGTCATGTGGGACCTTGTCAAATGCTTTGCTGAAGTCAAGATAAATGACATCCACAGCATTGCCACTGTCCAGTAAGCTCGTAACCCGATCAAAAAAGGAGATCAGATTTGTCTGGCAAGATTTATTCTTGGTAAATCCATGCTGGGTTGTTTTGATCACCGAGTACTTGTCTAGATGTGCACAAATTGTGTGTTTTATGATTTGCTCTAATATCTTGCCCGGGATTGAAGTCAAACTGACTGGTCTATAATTTCCTGGGTCTTCTTTTTTCCTCTTCTTAAAGATGGGGACTACATTTGCCCTCTTCCAGTCCAGTGGCACTTCTCCACTCCTCAAGGATTTCTCAAAGATGATCGACAGAGGCTCTGCAAGGACATCTGTGAGTTCCTTAAGAACTCTAGGATGCAGCTCATCCAGTCCAAATGACTTGAATTCATTTAGGCCAGTTAAGTGGTTACGACCAGTTCTCTGTCAATCATAATCTGCTGTTCTGCACCATTCATGTTACCATTACCTCTATGGGGATGCAAGCACATCCCCACATCAGCTAATGATCCCGCACCCCTATTTGCACAGCCCTCTTTCCAAGAATAGACAGACACAAAGTAGGAGTTGAGCAGCTCTGCCTTCTCCTGGTTTCCAGACACCTGTTGTCCATCTTTGTCTGGAGCATCCCCACCCCCTCGTCTCTCCTGTTCCTTTGGGCATATCTAAAGAAGCTCTTTTTGTTATCTTTGACTCCCCTGGCCAGCCTCAGCTCATACTGAGCTTTAGCATTTCTGACCCCCTCCCTACAGGACCGGACTATCTGCCTGTACTCCTCCTTGGTGAGCTCTCCAGTCTTCCATTCCCTATACTTCATTTTCTTTAACTTCAGCTGATCCACAAGTTGCTTGTGGAGCCAACCTGGTTTTTTCAGGTTTTCCCCCCTTTCTTTTTCATAGGAATTGTTTCTGCCTGAGCTTGCAGAAGCTGCCTCTTAAGGAGCTCCCACCCATCTTGGGCCCCTTTTCCTGTTAGTTCATCAGCCCATGGGATCCCGCCTATGACTCCTCTAAACCTGTTGAAATCAGCCTTACTGAAATCCAATATAAGGGTTTCACTGTGCACTCTTTTTATTTCCCACAATATTCTAAATTCCAGCAGCTCATGATCACTTTCCCCTAAAGTTCCCACCACACTGACCCGGTCAATCAGTTCTTTATGATTTGTTAAGATCAGGTCAAGGATGGCCCCTCCCCTTGTTGTTTCCTCCACTTTCTGGACCATGAAGTTATCTTCCAGGCCCGTCAGGAATTTATTGGAACTTCCATGTTTGGCTGAGTTTGTCTCCCAGCAAATGTCTGGATAGTTAAAGTCCCCCATTACTACCACCTCATATTTCTTTGCAACGCCTTCCAGTTGCTTCAAGAAGACATTGTCTACTCCTTCTCCTCGGCCTGGTGGTCTATAGTAGACGCCCACCACAATGTTTTGCTCTTCACATATAATGCTACTCCGCCTCCGCTTTTGCCACTTCTGTTCCTCCTGAACAGCTGATAGCCTTGCATTTGTGTGTTCCAGTCATGGGAGTCCCACCAAGTTTCAGTTATTCCTATCAAATCAAATTTCCCTTCACTTGCTAAAAGCTCCAACTCATCTTGTTTATTTCCCAGTCTCTGTGCATTTGTGTAAATGCAACATAAGCCTTAGAGGTTGCAACTCAATGCATTTCCCCCTGTTTTTTAAGGCCAAGCCCTTTGAAATATTTTTGAGTTACAGCCATGCCCTGGCAATTTCCATCCAGAGCATTTTCTTTATTCCTACATTCCCTTTGGACACAACCCACCCTTCGGGGACTCTTCAATGTAAAGTATAGGGAGGAAAATGTGTTGCACTCCCTTTCAGCCGCTTCCAGTTGGAATTTCTGAAAATCAGGTGCTTCCATCACAAATTTCAAATTTCTAATCTACCCCAAATTTCACGCTGCTAGGCCCAGCAGTTTTGTCTGGGCATTGATCAGTCAGCCAGTGACTTTTCAATGTTATGTACATAGATTATCTGTAATAAGTCATATAGTAATATTATACAGTGTTTAAATTAACCACATGAAAGTAATAAATGTGAGTGTTTTTAGCTTTATTTTTGTCATCTCCTACATTTTTCTTGGGTGTTCTACATTTTGGGGGGCCTTTGTCCTCTTCTGCTGTTATGACATCTGGTCATGGACTTGATTTCTTAACTCCACCTCTTTGGCTGCACAGTTATATCCTTTACGTGTGGTTTTGCCAGACAACTTGAAACTGTATGCTAGTTAATCACAGAGGAGGCCTGAAGTGGTATTGTATTTTCTTAATCACTTAATAACAATGATAGCTCTAAGGAAACGAGAGATCAGCTACCCTTTGTGCTTCTCTGGAAAAAAAATATAATAACAGTGCTGAGGGAGAAAGGCCTAATCTTTTACAAACTGGTCTGGTGTCTGAATGAGATGAAGTCTGTCACCGTGCCTCTGTGTCGTCTATGATGTGTCTTCATAATGTGTCTCGAGATCCAGAACTGACCTACACAGGGTTCTGTTTTGCAGACATTTCCTCTCCCTAGTCATCCCCACCCACAGGTCTTGGGTTGCCAAATCATCATCGGTTGGGTACAATTGTGCTTTTTATCCCTGCAGCCTCCTCTTTCTCCATGTGCTGGATGCATCTCCGAGATGGCACGATCCAGGCTGGTGACATCCCCCAGTTTGTGAACAGATGAATCAGAAGGAAGAGGCTGGTTCTCAACCAGAAGCTTCTATTTCTGCCGAATGGCTTGGTGCCTGCCAAGGCAAGTGAGGGAGGAAGCGGAAAAGAGTCGTCTTGGCAGTTCATGGGACTTTTGAGGAATCTGATGGGGGAAGATGAAGCTTGGGTTGTCTTCCCATGCCTGCCAACCTTAAAAAGCCACACATTGTCCCACATCTATAACTATAAAGGTTATAGTTATATTTGTCTACAATTGTCTGTCTTTATAGTTGTAATACTATAACTATACAAGCAAAATGCATCAGGCGGGTTGTGTCTTGGTAGACCCTGATTGGTACAGTCTTCCTCTCTCTGAAGGCTTGAAGGGAGAGATGGACAACAGCTGAATATTCTCCAAAGAAAATTGGACAGCTCCAGAGTCTTCTGTGGCTCTTCACATTGAATAGCACTTTTCCTCTGGTCATGATAGATGGGGAAAGATTCTCATGTATATTTTTCATGCCTTTTTCATGTGTGCTAACTTGATTGTAGTCACAGACGGAGCTGGCCCTTCCATGAGCCATCCTGAAGCAGTCACCGCAGCAGATTAGTGAGAGGTGACATCTCTGTCTTCTAACTGGCTTCCATTGTTCCTCCTCCTTCCAACCCTGGATGAAGGAAGGGAAGGAAGGAGCTTCGTTTTGTATCTCACTCAACATTGAGGATTTTATGGAGGTGATGGTGGTTGTGGTGATGACACAACATGATTCTTCTTGATCTTTCCAAAGACTCCTTTTGGGGAGACACTATGACCTGTTTGATGTTTTTGGTAGACTCCATGTGTGTACCTTGGACATGCTTACTGCCTACTAATAACCAATGGAGCTCCCACAGAGAGCCATCAGGGCTTCATGCACACCTAATCTCACACAAAGCATAGAGGATACCCTGGTCAATGAGTGAGTGAATGAGCTGGTCCATGGACCCTTATTGTGAGAACATGTGCATTGTCAGTTTCACATGGTGATTCTATTTTTTCATGAATGTACTCCCTTCCCCCCCACACATACCTGGTGACAGATGGTGTTTGGTTCTTCAGTGGGAAAGCTTGAGAACAAACAAATTCCCTGATGTGGTAAATACCAGCTTTTCTTATGTGGGGGTGTACTGATGAGAGTCACCGTGTGGAGGAGGTTTGAACATGCAATTGAAGCGCAGCCACAATTCAATTGCCTGACATAGATCTTGCCTGTTCCACAAGGACTTGGAAACCCAGATGGACCTTGTTTGAAGGCTCACCTACACACAATTCTCATCAAGGTGGCTGGAAGAAAACCGGTCCACCCGGTGGAAACTTACAACCTTTTAAATGCAGATAAATATACGTATATGGATTTTGCACGATCGCTCAATATGGATTGTTGCCAGTTGGCATCAATCATAAATGCTCTGTAGATTCCTCAATTTGTATGCGTCGCATAGACAGAATCTCACTTTTTTACATTGTCCACAAATAGTATGTTGTCTGCAAGCAGAGAACACAGACTCCAACCATCAGTGTACACACGCTCAGAACTGATGGATACACTCTCGGATTGCAAACTGCACAAAATGTTGTCTCATCTTGTGTTCTCCAAGCCTTCAGGTTAATGTGCATAGTAAATGGTATTGAATCAGTGACTGTTACCTCAATTCCATTTGGCTCATGATGACCACAACACATGCACGCATCTGTGTGTGTGTTTACCTATTTAGATCTGTCCCTGATGCTTCCAAACAACCCAGCGGTAGTCAAGGGCGGGAAAACCTTGCCCTTCGTGAAGGCCCGGCCCTAATCTCCAACACTTAGGCCTGGTTTGAAACTGCAGTGTATGAATTTTATTATCTCTTCCCCAAATGTAGTGGGTTCACAAATCCCTATTCATCCCCTAATTGGGAAGCTTTGCAATGCATTGCTGGAGCGGGGCTTAAGGATGCCCCATCCAGCCATGGGGGGACATGCCAAGGCATTTCCCATCCCAATGGGGGCGGTTGAGGGCTCCACTCCATCCCCACAGCAGGGGCCTTTCTTTTCTTCTCCCCACCAGCTTTGAGCAGGCCTGTTTCAGATTGGCCTTTTTATGTTTGATCTCAAGAAGAGTTGTTGGCCAATTCCATCTTTTCATCACGGCTCTGCCAGGCCTAGATCCAAGCGGCTTGTCAGATGCTCATTAACTCCCCCTTTGGCTCTTTTGCAGTGTGTCTCCTAAGCTCATTGTGCCAAGAACTGGCGCTTCTTTCTGGGCTCCATCAGGGAGACAAATTACTTTCCAAAAAAAGGGGGGGAATCACCAGGGATGGTTTAATGAGAATTTCTCCAGGCCTGGCTGTGGAAAGCGATGTAGTTAACATTCGGTGGACTTAATTGGACTTTTCTCTTCGGCCTTCTCCAAAAAAATTCTGAAGCTATCCTGTTAATCTCTCATTTGTAATCAATTGTGTTGACTCAACAAAAGTCTAGGTCGTCCTTTCTTCCTGTCCCAGACAATCCTTTGTTGCCTCTAAATGCCTTATTCTTGAGTGCTCCTGGTCTTGTAGACGGACTCGATTGTTGACAGTTCATTATTGCGCTTTTGTCCATTTAATCTCCCTTGCTGTGTTTTGCATGTGCACGCCATAATGAGCTCCGTTGGCAATTAACATGTTTCTAGCAGCAAACTGGTTGCTCAGACATTGGGAGACTAGAGTGCAGGGAAAAGGGCAACGCAGCTGCCTGAAGGTGCCCCTCTTCCCAGCCCCTGCATCTCAAGGCACCCTCCATGAAGGTGCACCAGGGACAACCTGCCTCCTCTTCCTCAGGGCCTCCCCCACCCACCCACCCACCCACTACAAGGGAAAGGGAGAGGTGAACATTTGGTGGGCCGGGAGGGGGGACTTGGAACGCTGCACCAGGCACATGGAGTTGACACCCAAAGGGCTGTTTAAAAAAAATAGAGGAAAAAAACTCTGCACGCCTGCAAATGCTGGCAAGTTTTAAGTGTCATTCTTTACATAGAGGCACCTCTAACCCCCCCTTAGGCACTAGGCCTGTTCAAGCTGTTGTGTTCATGACTGTGGCTCGGGAAGAGGGTTTTGCTTTTCTATCTTTTTTCCCCCTTTAAAAAAATATTATTTGAAGCTTGCTGGCAAGATTGCTGAAGTGTGAGCAGTCATGGACAGAAGAAACATCTTGTGGGGGAAAAGATAATTGGAGCCTTTTGCACGTGTGTGTGTGTGTGTGTGTGTGTGTGTGTGTGACAAAATTCCCCTCAGATTTTAGCATTTTTATATTATGTGCCACATAGAATTGGGATTAGAGCCCACCTTATAGCAATGAGAAGCAATGGCATAGCTAGAGGGGATGCAAAGCACTGCATTTTGCAGGGAGCCTCATCGTAGCATACAAGCAGCACCTTCCTATCACAGCCGTTCTGGGTGGTGGGTGGGTTGAGCTACAGTCTCTTCCTGCATTTCTTCGATTTTACCCTTGGTGCTTTCAATGACTGCTAATTGTCCAGTCCTGTCCTGCTCCATGCCTTAGCACACAGGGTCATGCTGGGACATATACACAATGATGTGAAGGGCACACAAACAGCTGCATGAGTAATTGTACTCATATTTACTCAAATCTAATGTGCCATCAAATCTAACGCGCACCCTATACTTTTGGAAAAATGGAAAAAATACTGTATTTACCCAAATCTGTTTAACCATTGTATCTAACGTGCATCCTGATTTTAGAGACTGAATTCGGCTGGAAAAGGTGAGTGTTAGATTTGAGTAAACAGTATTTTACTTACTTTCTGTTCGGCCTACTGATCACCAGTGATTCTTCTCAAACCCATACCCCCAATTTTGCTCAAGTGAGGAGAGAGGTGGGGGGCCCATTGGACTGGGAAACTGGGAATATCATTGCAATGTGTGCTGCCACCCAGATCCACCATCTCCTATCTTCAAAATGCCCCCTGCCTTTCACTTACCTGCCCCACTCGTTCCCATTACAGAGATGCCCCCACATGGGGCCACTTAAATGCCCTTAAATGAATAGGTAGTAGCACACTTTTTACAACGCAACAGCACTTATAGCAGCAGATCTTGGGTTTCACAAGTGGCCCATAGGATTGGGCCATTCATAGAGTCCTAAATACATTTCAATAGCTATTAGCCAGCAATGCAACTATTACGGTAGCTTTATTACAGTATTGATACAGTAGCATTACAGTACTATTATAATGATTAAAGTTGGAGAGACCTGGTTCAAATTCCATGAGGCTCACTAGATATCCTTGAGTTATTCACACCTTCCCAGTCTGTACAGGATTGTTCTGACAAGGATATTAGGTAATGTTATAATCTGTGTCAAGGCTGCAGTGGCTCAGTGATTAAAAATGTTGTGCTTCTCAAGCTAATAGTTGGCAGGTTGGTGGTTCTGGTTTGAGACCTTATTGCTACCTGCCCAGCTCCTGCCAACCTAGCAATTCATAAGTATATGAATGCAAGTAGATAAACAGGTACCACTTTGGTGGACAGGAAGGTAACAGCTTT
Organism: Cryptoblepharus egeriae; assembly: GCA_030015325.1. Classification (NCBI taxonomy): domain Eukaryota; kingdom Metazoa; phylum Chordata; class Lepidosauria; order Squamata; family Scincidae; genus Cryptoblepharus; species Cryptoblepharus egeriae. The sequence continues at coordinate 21,977,969 of JAREYC010000002.1, forward strand.
CCATGCACCTTTGGAATTTATTCATGCCGGCCACTGACTCTTCAGCCTTATAAATGGGAATGAGAACCACCCCTTGAATTGGTCACAACTAGCAGGACAACTGTTGTATCCCTCTGGCCTTATCTGTAGCCCTTGGCCTGAGTTCCTTAGAGGGGAGCTGGGAAACAAATGTGAAACAAATGATCTATCACAGGTAAAAGGAAAAAGCATTACTGGCAGATTCAAATATTACTGAGGGGAATATTACCAAGGTTGAAAAATCTGCAATGTAGCTGGATCAGGGTTATAGAGTGTCACATTTATAACTCCACAATTGATCACCTGAGCAGCTGGCTAGGAAGGGATTCCTTAAAAATTCCAAGCAAATAAGCAATGATCTTGCAAACTTTTTATTACTCTTCTGTATGCCACTGTAATTATATACAGTATATACTAAACTTTACAAGTCTTACACAGCTAAAATGAATTGCAATACCACTAGCCTAATTCCAGTTGCCCTCCCAACCTGCCTTGCTGCTATTGTCCTGTTATCTTTCCCTCTCCCATCTATTGTTCATGTTCTCCTCCCCCATTGTGTAATTTGCAGCCCAATCCAAGGCATGTTTACAGTGGGAGTAAATCCTTCCTTGTTCAATGGGACTTAATTCCTCCCCCCTAAAAGTGTCCAGTAATAGGATTGCAGCCTGAATTTGTAATCTGGTTGCGGCAGAGATCTCTATTTGTGGTCACTCTATCAAAATGCCGTCTGCATTGATAGTATGATTGCGAAAACCAGGCGACGATGGTATGGGGTGAATGAAATAGTAAGAACATTAACAATGACAGGGCTAGATCAGCACTTCCAAGTGCAACATGGCCTTTTCCCCTGATTCCCCCAAATCTTATAATCAAATGTGAATTCTTTCTGTCCATGGTCTGTCTCAAAGGTATTCTAATTGCCATCCTTATTGTTGTGATACATTGTACATTTTATTTTAGAGTTTTATAGTCTGCCTTGGACATGGGAAAGATGGAATATGAATTTTTCAAAGAAAGAGATTCTATACATTGATCGTGTGAACTTGGATCTTGGAATGCAAGTGCCCGTCAAAGGAGACATTATTGAAGAGGGCAGATAAATGATCTGCTCTCTTAGGGCCTAAGCCTATCCAAATTTTCACCACAAATGGATCTCTACATTAAGGGAAAAATGTTCCTTTGCCTTGTGAAGACCTTGGATGAACTGGATTGATCCAAATGGAGACAGATGTGCTGACATGCCTGCATCAGTGCAGAAAAGCTGGATAGGATTTAGTGCTTTCTCTGCAATCCTATGCCTACTTTTTTCCTGGGAGTAAGCTCCATTGTACACAATGGGACTTGCCTCTTGGTTAGGCTCAGGATTGGGCCATAAATCATGTTTTTTCACTTCACTCTGGGGGCACTGTAACTCGCATTATCAATGCAAACTTCTCAGATTTGGGGCCATCATTATTAGGAGAAGGAGCTCATGTCTTAAAATGTAACGTGCAAGGACTGGAACACACATGGTTAAAAAAAGAAAACGAAAGAAAGCCCAGCTGCTACTCAGTTGTGATGGAGTAGGCACTATTGCCTGATCTCTCCTATTGTGACTGGAGTGTCTGCATTTAGTCTGAGTTTCTGCAATTATAGCTCCATGTGAAATATCACCTTCCCAGGTGTAACAGAGACAAGGACTTGGTGTTAAAAAATACAGAATGAGTGATCCTTTTTCAGACCTGCACGAGGCAGAAAATGCTGGAATAGCACCTCTTGAAACCAACACGTCTCCCCTCTCTACTTCCAAACAACTCTCCAGCTTTCCAGGTGTAAAATCCATTGGAATCAACAGGGATTTGACCATTGACTTAAGAGCCTGGATTTTGCTCCAATGAAAATCCATATGTCGAAAGCAGCAAAGAGAGGATAAAGTGAATTTCTCTTTGTTAAAGAAGGATTTGCTTTCCAAAACTCTACACCATTCCAATTTTTCCTTTTCCCAGCAAGCCTGAAATTGTGTTTTGGCTTCCTAAATTCCTATGATTCCCCACCCCAAGTTCACAACGCAGGTTACTCTGATCACAGAACATAAAATCTATGCTACATATTTAAACCAGTCCTCTCAGTTTCAAATGTCACTGAGTAATTTGTGTTTTATACAGAAGTCAATACAGGATTCAACATAATGTATTCTAACTGATGCCCTCCCGGGCTCCTTTTACTTCCCTTTCCACAACAATACACTACTGAGGAAAATGCAAGCTATTAATTACACCACCAGACTACACTGTGCATTTATTCTCCCAATTTTTTTAAGGAAATCAACACCCACCTCCCACACACCCACCTCCCAGATTATGTTTAAAACTACAGCAATCACTAAGAACTGTTGGAGCTAAATAAATGTTACTAAATGCTAATAGTAAATACTGTGTTTCCTAGAAAACTATGCAATCTGTTGAGGGTCACCAAATGTTGCCACTGAAATCTAAAATAATAGTCCCATCCAGTGGTGTAACTAGAGGTGGTACAGGGGGTGCAGTTGCACCAGACTACAAGCTTTAGGGGAACTACAAGCTGAGCTTGTCACTAGTGGTTAAAATTGTGAAAAACGGGTTATGTATGAATGACAATACTATCATGTTATATATTGTTGGAAAGATAATTTAATGCAGAATGCAATGAAACAAACTGCATTGAAATATCTACATTCTATCAAACGTTGTGGCTAATTAACTAAAAAATTAAAACACAAAAGCCTTTGGAACAAAAAGTGGATTTACTTAACTCAGCTTTCCCTTGATTCTGATTGCTTTGAGGGCCAATGAGATGTAATTCTGATATTGTATGGCAGGATTTCTCAACTCCAGTCCAGGGACCACTGGAGGTCCTTGGCAGCTGCCTGATCAGTCTGTGAGAGGACTTCCCTAAGTGCTTCTTTCCCTCCTCACAAGCAGGAGGGCTCTGTTGGAGGACTGCAGCCTCAGATCCCAATTCTATGTTTGTCTACCTAGAAATCCAGTGGTACTTCACTTAACAAGTGCCTCGCTTAACAAGTGATCCACATAAACAAAAATTTCTCTACGATTCTGCCTCACATAACAAGTGTTGCTTCACTTAACAAGCACACTCGTTTGGCAGTTGGGACAGATGTGCTGGCCGCCAGCTCTTTTAAAAAGCATCACTGCTGCCTAGCGTGCATGCACATAGCGAAAGCAACATTTCCATGCTGTTCCTCCTGTGAACAAGCATCCTCTAGGCAGAGGAAAAGGACAGCAGTGGAGAAGAGGGAAGCAGCTCAGGGCTAGCCAGAAGGGAGCAGGGGAGAGAGAGGCTCAGGAGGAAGAGGAGAAAGTGGAGAGACACTTTGAAAGTGTCTTGGATTGCAGAAGAAAGTGTCTTTGATTGCAGTCTCCTAAGCATGTCTACCCAGAAGTAAGCCCCATTGTGTTAAATGGGGCTTACTTCCAGGAAAGTGTCTTTAGGATTGCAGCCTAAGTAGACTTCATAGGACCACCCACATTAAATGCATGTTTTGAATTCAATTCCAGTGTTTTGTCATCATTTTTACATCCAGTTAATATTTTTATATGAATATTTTTTTTGTTCTGGAACAAATCGTCTGAGTTTTCATTATTTCCTATGGGAAAATCTGCTTCACATAAAGAGCGTTTCACATAACAAGCATACTTCCGGAACAAATTAAACTTATTATGTGAGGCATCACTGTAAGTCCCAATGTAGGCAGTGGAGCTTACTCCCAGGAAATGACGGATAGGCTTGCAGCCTCAGAGTCCAATTCCAATGCCTGTTAGAAATAAGTCCCATTGTAGTCAATGAGAAAGCCTAGGATGGCTTTGTGCATTTTCAGTGCCTCTTGCATTGGAAAAGGTTGAAAATCCCTGCTCTGAGTAGACACGCATTGAGACATTGGGCTCTCACCTGCAACCCTATACACAGTAACCTACCAATAGCTCTATTTATTATAATGGGATGTACAGCTGGAGGCATCTGTGCTGTGCTCTAAGTGGGGAAGACCTCCTTCCAAGTCACCAGAGGCAGAACGCTCCCCCCTCCCGGGGGGGGGGGGGAATGCCTAGAAAATTTCTTTTCCACAGAGCTGGTCCCTTGGACCAAAAGGTTGAGAACCACTGCTGTGTGGAACTAATAAGGTGTTAATAAGAATCAGCTCTCCGTACATATACCATATACAGTACATATATCATTAAACAGTTACCCATGCTAACTGGATATACAGGCACTTCTAAGTGGCGCTTCTCTTATATTTAGCAGGGAAAGAATAACCATTCCTCTTTGCCCAGGAAAGTTTCCCTAACCAATAATAAGGGACACAATTTTCAGTATTTTACTTAATTAAATTTGATTTTGTTGTTGGGGGGGAGGACAACAAAATCTTCTTTGACTCCAGATAGCAAATAGGTGCTTTAGCTGTGCCACTAGCAGAGCAAATGGGTGGTGAATTGCTGACGTGGAAGAGGTACCGTAAGTTTCTTTTTAAATATTTCTTTGTATTTTTTAAGAAAAAAAATTTCTTTAAAAAGTTCTTTTTTTAAAAAAATTCTTTTTAAAAATACCCAGGGATGACATCAGTTGTGACATCAGTTCTGGGGCAACATTTTGAGCTTTGCACTGTGCTACATGATCATTAGCTATGCCATCAAGGAATGGATTGGGCATTAACTTGAGCAGTAGTTCTCAAATGTTTTAATATGAGTATAAAACTATGTTTTATAAAACTGCGTATAAAACATAGTTTTTTATGAGTATAAAACTATGTTTTAGTATGAGTATAAAACTATATTTTTAGTATAAAACTATGTTTTAGTTTGGGACCCACTTTTTAAGTTTGTGCTCCATCTAGACCCATATAGCTTTATAAGACTTAAAGAATATGATCTAGAAAGGAATAATATTTAGGCTGCAATCCTAACGTCCAGTTAGGCCAGCTTAAGCTCACACATAAGTCCTGTGCTGACCTGTCACAGAAATGGAGTAAGACAAACACTCCTGATGGAGGGTTAAGCCAGTGTGCAGGCATGAGCTTGCCTCCCTGCGTTACCAATGAGTTGTGCCAGCCTAGATTAGGATTGCACCTTTATTTATTTATTAACAATCTTTTTACATGTTTATTTGCAAAAAAAAAAAAAAATAAAGGCTGAATTTCATAATGAGGCAGTCCTAATGAATAGCCTTAAGGCTTGAGGGTCTTTGTTATATGACCCAGGCGTCACCCATCCCCACTACCTATAATTGTCATACTTAGAAGAAAACCTACAAAAAAAAGAAAGATATTCTAACCCTTATCTCTCCGTATTCACACAAGCTTACAAATTGTAGAGCTCAGTTCCATGCAAACTTCAGGAGCTTAGCCCTTTACAGGGCAGTTAACAGCTATTTGATGTTTGAATAGCTTCAGGGCTTGAGACAATCTAATCTTTTCACCACCCAAAAATTGGGTCACAACCCACTAAGTGGGTCCCAACACACAGTTTGAAAAAAGCTAGAATTTAAGCATCTTTTATGGGTCTTTAGAGAAGACTCACTGCAAGGTTAAAGTGGCATTCCTCTCAACTTCTCTGGGAGTAGACCCCATATAATAAGGCTTACACTCCAATCCTTTACACAATTTCCTTGGTAGGGAGGTAGGGTGGTAGTAAGGCACATTTAACACAATATTTCCTAATCAACATGCATAGGATTCCGCTGTTGGGACTGCAGAGTATATGTCCATATGTTTCAGTGTTAAGAGACTGAAAACTATCAATATATTGTAACCAGTACGCAACAGTGTATGGCTACTTAGGGCCTCCAGACCTAGATTTTATCCTGGGTGGTGGGAGGACTGTGAGTGTTTCTGTGAGTAAAAGAAAATGGTGTGGGGAAAATACAGCAAAACATATTTGGATTGTGCCATATAGCAAAGTGTTGATGGATGTTCAGTCTTTCAAACCTCAGGAGAAAAGGAATGCCTTTTTTAGTAGTAGTAGCAGCAGCAGCAGCTTTAGTAGTAGTAGTAGTAGTAGTAGTAGTAAATGAGTGCATTTTTTTTGAAAGCCATGCCAGGACATAGGCTGCTTGGAATGAGAAATCTCCCATTGTTGGAAGTCTAGATCACTGACTAATGTTTGATTTTGTGCATCGAACCTCCTTTCTCTGCTAGCTGCAATGGGCCAATACCTTATTGGCATGGGAAGAAATGGGCAGATTGCTCTTCAGCTTTTGATCACTTTTACCCCCATAACGTTTTCTGCAGAAGACAACTCTCATTGGTCTTCCAGGAAATAAGTGATTGAAAAGGCGGGCCAAATCTAGAGCAATTGCCACTTGTTTCCTCTTCAAATGCCATTGCTCCTTTGACACTAGTTTCTAGCAATGGGGGTGCACACAGCAATGGAATCAACATCAGAGTAGCACTATAAGTTATCATGGTTCAGTGACAGTGGTAGAACTTTGCATTCTAAAAGTCCCGGGGCTAATTTTCAATTCAAACGATTCAACCAGACTAGGAAAGATCTCCACTACTTTGAGTAGGCACCGGTGGGCTAGATAGATTGCTAATATCAGGCAGCATACATATTCTGTCTGGGTATATGGAGATGCCCTTTGGCTGCATGCCACATGTGTGTCCAACTTTTCAAAACTGCACTGTCGATAGTTCTCTTGATCTAAAAAAAACACTAGGAGTGTTCAAACCCCAGCCCAGGGGCCAGATGTGGCCCATGGCAAGCATCAATACATCCCGTGGCAAGACCCCTGCATCTGGCCCACCTGGGCAAGCCTTCTAATCCTTTGTATCTGACTCTAATACACTCTTATATGTAAATCTGTTCACATTTGAAATGTAAATCATTTGTAGGCATCCCCCTTCCCCACAAACATGCAGTGTCAGTGTCAGATATTGCCCTCCTGCCAAAAAGTTTGGACACCCCAGATCTATACCTTTAGGACCTTATCAGAATAATATCACTATACAGCTGTGATTTTCAACAAGTCTGCTGTGAATGGTCTGCAGGTATGTAGTGTAAATTTTGGGAAAGGATAGCTTATTTAGAGGGTCAACTGGGGGTGTGAGCCCCACCATTAGCGGCATAGTGTGCCTTGATAATTTTAGCACCTTGTCAGTGTGCCATGAGATGCAGGCATCTGTCAGTCTTGAAAGACTATGGTATTGTGCTCGGTGCTGCATATGTTGCTGCAAAGCACGAAGGCCTGCGTTAGATTGATATGGAGTATAGGCTGTTACCCAAGCAGCAAATCCCCCCTCTCCACACCACTGAAGTAGTCCAATGGAAAGGCAGAGCCAATACGATTGGTTCCAGCTGCCTTGCAGAGCTGGGCTAAGGACAGGAACTCACACTGTCTTGTGGGGACCGACCTAGGTCTCGAACCCTGGCTTGCTGGTTAACAGGCACAGTGTCTTAACCACTTGCGCCACCCACAGACCTGGGTTAGTCTGCTCAAGACAGGGTGAGCTCCTGTCTTTAGCCCAGCTCTGCAACGCAGCTGGAACCAATTGTATCGGCTCTGCCTTTCCATTGGACTATTTCAGTAGTGTGGAGAGGGGGGATTTGCTGTTTGGGTAACAGCCTATCCTCCATATCAATCTAACCCAGGCCTTTGTCCTTTGCATGCAGCGTATGCAGCGCTGAGCACAATACCATAGTCTTTCAAGACTGACAGATGCCTGCCATGAGATAAAAAAATGGAAAATAACTGCTATACAAAATCAAAGCCAAACACACTTTCGACTGTGGAAAGCAAAAGGTTTCACATCAGCATTGAAGCAGATACAGGCTTTAGGCTGCAATCCTAAAGGCGCTTTCCTAGGAGTAAGAACCATAGAACACAATGGGGCTTAGGTTTGAGTAGACATGGCTAGGATTGCACTGTAAGGAGTGGTGTGCTTAAGTTACTGATCAAAATTGGTCTGAAATTATTAAAAACAACAGGAATCAACCTTTCCCTCTGAATAAACGGCCACCCGGCATGCCCTTTTAGCAAGAAAGGCATGCTATAAATTGAGTACTGTAAATAAATGAAAACTAAAATTCTCACTTGTTCTTTTGAAGTTCAAGGTTTGGCTGCCTGCAAATGCTTAATGCTGGGCAAAATGTGAATGAAATAAGACAAGGAGCACAATCCTAACCATGTTTACTCAAAAGTAAGCCCCATTGTTTTAAATAGGTTTCACTCCCAGGAAAGTCTCTTTCGGATTACAGCAATAGTCTATATAGTTGTAGTAACAGTAGTAGTTGATAAAAAGAAATTGAACCACTATATTGGTGGTTCATGGATGCTTAATTTTTATGGCAATATCTCATATACTTAAAAAAAGTTAGGTCTTACATCAAAAGGTCTAGGAATCTCTCTCTCTCTCTCTCACACACACACACACAAACTCACATATCTCACATAATAAAAATTCCCCAGTGAAAAACAATTTATCCGAATTGACAATTTCTTTTAAAGACTCTTAAATCTTTTCCCCCTTTCAGATCTCTTTTAGCCCTAAATTCATGCCATTTAAAGCTCCAATCTTACATTCCCTGTCCTGGAAGGAAGCCCTACTAGACAGAATGGGGCTTATCTCCAAGTAAATAACTAAGACTGCACTGGGATACTCCAAAGAGCAGTGGAAGTTTACAACAGTGATTTTCAACCACTGTGCCTGTGGCAAACTGGTGTGCCACAGATGGTCTGCAGGTGTGTCATGAAATTTTGGGGAAGCTCATTGATTAGTAGGGCAATTGGGGGATTTGATCCCCTTAGCAGCCGCATGATGTGCTTTGTCAATGGTAAAAAAATATACTTAATGGTAATTTTAACGCCTTGAGATTGAAAATCACTGCTGTACACAATAGTTTTGTCTCCTTCTGACCATGCAGAAAGTAGGCAGGTTTTGAAAAAAACTGATCTAGGGAAGCAGTTACTCAGTGAGGAAAAATCTGAGCTTCTATTCAATAGAAGTGAATTGAATACTTGGCAGCTGCTAATGCTGAACAGTCAGTCCCTGGATTAAACTTGCTCGCTTGTCAGCATTTAACCACTCCATTAACCAGAGGAAAGGTGAATTCCCCCTGAAGCTTTCCCTAGACAGTTGGGAGGTCCTGCTTAATTCTATGTGTTCATTGGCAGGAGTGGATTGAGGCCCACGCACATGGCTGAGCTGTGGCTCTCTGGGATCAAACTGTGGGCAGAATTGCCATTGCCATATTAGAAAGCTTGACAAAAGGGGGGTGGCTGGGTGGAAAGTGGGCAAAGAATCCTGAGTTTAGTTAATCTAAGCTCTTGATTATCCATATTCTGATTTTTTTTCCAAAGAAAAGAGTTCAGGGGCCTGCTGTGGATGATTAGATGATTAATGTAATGCGGTTTGAAGGGTCTGTGTTTTCTCTCTTAATTTGGGTCATTACTCAGAAAGCAAGCGTGAGATTGTTTCATTAGTGTGCAGGGCTTGCCCCCCTTTTTCTCCCCCTCCCCCAAAATAACACAGAGAGCAACAGTCATTCAGGAAGCGACTCAGTAAATACATCTTAATTGAGGTACCCCCAAAAGGTGACAGATAAGGAGCCCCTAACACACTTAGGGTGCAATCTGATGCATGTCTACTCAGAAGTAAGTCCCTTCGTGTTCTATGGTGTTTACTCTTAGGAAAGTAATTTTAGGATTGCAGCCTTTGGCTACAATTTCCTGAGAGTAAGACCCATTGAATGGGGCTTACTTTTGAGCAGACATGATTAGGATTGTGCTCTTACTCAGTGTGTAAGTTAAATCCATCTCTTTTTTCCCCAAAAAATTTATCTGATTTTGCTTTTCAGGGATGGAAAGCAAAAATCAGATGCTTTTCAGTCCTTGGAATGGGAAGCTGTTTCTCTCCTAACCCAGAGATGAGAAAAAAGAGCAGAAGGAAAAAAGAAAAAGGAACTGGTGGTGGGTGTTGGTGGCAGACGCCTGGGGAGGGAAGGAGGGACCCCGCTTTGCCCTTTTTTGTTGCCAGTTGCCGCCTTCCTGAGTGCAGTTTCCAAGCCCAATTTCCCAGCCACGATTTTCTCTGAGCTTCAATTTGGATTCAGCAAGGAATTCGGATTCATTCACCCCAATTAGGAGATCACCCCAATTCTTCCCACCCCAACACACACACACGATCATTTTATCTGGAGTAGGTAGCTAGTAGTCGTAGTCCTACTACAGTACTTAGCAGATTCTCTTTTGTTGGATGAACTTGTAAGTCGCCCTTTCCCCTGGGGGTTGGTTGGGAAGGGAAGGTGGACCAAGGGTGTCCCGCATTGGGACACTGAGTAGTTCCTCTTCCTTTACTCATTTTCCCGGCGATCTTCAGCCGGGACTGATCGCTGCAGATTTTCTTCTAACTAAGCATCACCACCCTTACACTTAATGTAAAACGATATTCTGTACGCACAGGGTTGGGGAAGAAAGACTCATGGCAAAACTATACTAGTCATCCCCCACAAACCTTACTATGGGCATCATGCAGGGCTAAAATCCTCTACATGCTTGCCTGGAAGTAAATCCCATTGTAAACAATGGGACTCACTTACTCCCGAGTAGACTTGCGCAAGATTGTGTTGGTGGCAATCTACTAAGTGAAATTGGAGTCACTTTTTCTCTCCGGAACAGAAGCGCTCCAAATTGGAGAGAAAACTGACGACACTCCGAGTTTACGCTTGGCATGAAATTGACACGAAACGGGAGTTATTACATCCGGTCGGTAGGAAATAATCCCCCTTTTAAAGATCCGTTTTTCTCCTTTTAAAAAAATAATAATTTCGAATCAGAACTTATATATGGGGAAAATGTATATCTATCTACAGTATTTATATACCGCTTTTTAACTAAAAAGTTCCTAAAGCGATTTACATTAAATATATATGTTATATATTAATATATAATATTAATAATACTAAATATCTATTTGGGGAACTGCAAACCAAACTCATACTAAGCGATTTTTTTATTGCCTCGTCGATATATTCCTTCGTTATTCAGGGGTACATTAAAATTTAAATTTACAGGCATATATACATCTATATAGAATCGACTTTTTCTCCCCCAGTCCAGGAGAAACTCTTAATTCAGTCCCAATCTGCGATCCCTTCTGTCACAAGCCACTTGGTAATCCACGGAATTTTAAATAAGTTTCTTTTTTAATATATTTATTATATATATATATTTGTATTATATATATATATATCTATTTAGTCTTCCACGCACAAGTGATTGTGAGCTGTGGTTGTGAGCCCCATCCATCCCAGGCGTCGTGTCTACTCAGGAGTAAGTGCCGTTCATTCTAGCCAATGGAACTTACTCCCAGCAGGTGAGGATGGGGGCCCTGGTCCTTCTTAGCTGGGCAGGGTCCTGGAGAGCTCTTTGGGGGCTGCAGGGGCGGAGGAGGCGCAGGCAAGCGTGTCGTGGAGCTTCCTGACGTGCTTCTTCAAGTCAAAGTTCCTGCAGAAGCCCTTGCCGCAGGTAACACAAGTGAAGGGTTTCTTGTCGTTGTGCGTGTGCATGTGGAAGGTCAGGTTGTAGATCTGGTGGAAGGCTTTGTTGCAGATGCTGCACTTGTACTGCTTCTCCCCGCTGTGGGTCAGTTTGTGGTTCTTGTAATTCCCTGTTCAGGAAGGAAGAGTGCAAATTGGAGGAACTGCATTGGCCTCTCTCTTCTCCCATTCCTCCCTTCCTTCCCATTTATTTTTTCTTCCTCCCCCCCCCCCCAACCCAGATTTGCAGCTTCTACTGGAGCAAGACCGTTTTCTGGTGCAAGGCTTCATTAGGAAGGTGTCCTGCAAGGGACAGTCAAGGAGTTGTCAAACTCATTCTGTGTCAAAGAGGAGCCTCTACAACTGGAGAATTAAAAAATTAGAAGCCGGGTCAACGTCCTGACCCAGAGCAAATGAGAGAACCTGGATTAGGACCAAGGGAAAAAAGAGAGAGAGAAAAAGGGAGGGAGGGACGATGATCACACTCATTTAAAATCATTGAGCTGAGGTCGCATCCTGGCCAGGGAAAAGTCACCACTTTGGGGTTCTTCCAAAACTTTTTTTCCAATTTTATAAACAAACAAACAAAATCCCGCTCAGTGGGGAACTTGTTGCAAGCCCGATGAAGGGACCCGATCCAGCACGCCATAGGCAGGGTAGCCATGTAGAATGGAGGAGAGAGTGCCTCTTCATTTAGGTATTGTATAGAAGAGGGAATTTAGACAGGTTTAACGCAACATGGAAGCAGCACCTGCCACAATTCCCTCTTCTATATACAATGCTTAAAGGTAGAGGCACTCTCTCCTCCATTCTATATGGTCACCGTGTCCATAGGACCGTCCCGTGAACTTCTATAAACCTTCCCTGACAGCCCAATCCTATACGTGTCTACTCAGAAGTAAGTCCATTAAAGTGAATGAGGCTTACTCCCAGGTGAAGCGTGCAGAGAGGATCTCAAGTGATTCCCAAGTACACACAAGGTGAGCCTTCAAAAAGTGTCGGTATCAAAAAGAGAACCTAAAACAGACGCTTTAATAAGGTTGCAGTCCTAATGACACAAGACCCTTTGAATACAGTGGGGTTTACTTTTGAGTAGACATTGTTAGGATGGTGTCCCAAGTCGTTTAAAACGAACGGCGTTTTGTTTTTAGATTATTTTCGGTTCCTGCCGGATCGGGCCCCTCAGTCTGAATTTATTTTAATCGCCTTAATGCCAACTGGCAGGTCTGAGCTAGTCTTTCACTGTAGCCCACGGGGAAGCCCCCCGAGGACATTTGGGGGACGTGAGCATGGGGGGGGGGGGGAAATCACCCACTGGCAGGCTTTAAACGCGTTAAGAAACTTATTTGGCGATTCTCCTGGAACGCCTAAGAACGGCAGGATTCCATTTCGAACGTTCCAAACTTGCGAACATTTCGCAACGTTCCGAATTCGAACGTTCAACGAAATTGACCCAGGCGCCGGGACAGCCCGTGGCAAACTCTGGAAATCCTGGTGATCCAGGCGTGTTTCGTTTTCCACTTAGTTAACAATTATTAATACGGTTCGAAAATGAAACGACATTTTCTTGTCCCTTTTCCCGAAAAAAATAAGCCTCTTTTAGAATTCACAACTATTATTATTATTTTTTAACCCCTCTAATTATTCCTCCTCCAAAAATCGAAAATAGAAAAGTCGACACCGCATTGATTTCGATTCGATTTTCGGATTTACCTTTCTGATGAAATCCTTTGCCGCAAAATTCACAGACGAAAGGTTTGTAGCCCGCGTGGATCCGAATGTGGGTGTTTAATGTGGAACTTCTATTGAAGGCTTTCCCGCATTGGTTACACTTATGGGGTTTTTCCTATTTTGGGGGGGGGGAGACATAAATAGAGACACAGTAAAAGACTTAAAATATGGTGCTGGAGTAAATTATTGTGCCAGTGTTTCAGGTGATCGCTGGGAAAGGTGTCACTTATTTTTTGTGGGGGGAGGGGAAGGACCCACAGAAAACCCCCTCTCCGATTCGACCCCTTACCTGCGTGTGAATGATTTTGTGTCTACAGAGCGTGCTGGCCTGTCGGAAGCCTTTGCCACAGACTTTGCAAACGAAGGGTCTGGCTCCCGTGTGGACCGGCATGTGGCGAGTTAAGTTGTAATGAGCATTGAATACCTGCAAGAAAAAACACACAACAACTGAGATCGCCGTCCAGAGGCTTCCCAGATCGCAAATCAGGCACCCCTGCTCCAAAATCAAATCAATCAATCAAAAGTATTTATATACCGCTTGTCAACTAAAAGTTCACAAAATTGTTCATGGGGTGGAAGGAAGGACCTTACTAGCCATGTGTCTTGGCTAGAAAGCTGGCCCCAAATCCCCTGGAACCCACTCACGACGGGTAGGAGGATCGCAGTGATCCCAACCTCAGTGAGCAATTGAGGACCCAGCCGCAGTGATTTTCCCGCATCTGTGAAATGGGTACAAAATCCAGTCATTCTCCTGCTTTGCCCGACGTTTCCAAACCATTCAGTCCTGGTCAACCTCAACGAATCTAATTCCCCGCAATTAAAAAAAGTCCCAGAAGGGTGATGGTGATGATGATGATGGTTGGAGGCTTAGAGACAAGACTTCCCCTCCTTAGGGGGACAATTTTCCTCCTTAGGGACAATTTTCCAGGATAACTTTAGCAATTCTACAAACACTTTCCTGAGAGTAAGACCCATTGAACACAATGTGGCTTACTTTTGAGTAGACACGCATAGGATGCTTCCCATGGGACTCCTCAGCCGGCCTTCCCTCCACCATTCCAGCCCCTCCGGCTCCATACCTTTCCGCACACCTCGCAGGTGAAGTTCTTGGGCTTGCCGTCGGTGGAGGCTCCTCCGGCCCCGGTTCCTCCTCCGGGCTTTCCGTGGTGGGCCTTGACCCCGTTCCTCTCCCCTGCCAGGGCTGTGTTCTCCTTCATCACCTGGTCCAGCTGCCCGGGGAGGCGCTCCTTGTGGGGAAACTGGGAGTTGGGGAACTTCTCCGACGGGGGGGTGAAGGCGGCCAGCTTGGCGTTCTCAAGCAGGAAGAGCTTCTGGTGGGCCGTGAGGGTGGCGGCGGTGGGTCCCTGAGCGGTGGGGTGCAGGAGACCCGAGGAGAAGAGCTGCCCCTGCAGGATCTCCGACGGGGGGTACGTGGAGGAGTCCAAGTAGTTGAAGTAGTAGAGGCTGGATCCATTGGAAGGCATGGCCAGGGCTTGGTTGATCACTTGGGGTTTGATCACCCTTCCTGGGGTGCTACTGGTGGGTCCCAGGGGGTGGTGGTGATGGTGATGGGGCAGGTAGTTTCCACCAGCCAGGGATCCGCAGGTGCGTAAACTACTCTTCCACAACTCTGAGTAGTTGAGCAGAGCCTTAGGAGGCAGAGCCTCGTAGCCTGGCAAAGGCTGGATGGGGATCACGCAGGGGATGGGAGAGCAGAGCCCCAAAAGCTTCTTGGCCCCCGGGGGAGACTCGCTTCTTCTGGCCTCGAAGGCACCGCTGGGCTTGGGCTGATGATGATGAGGAGGAGGAGGATGGTGAGGCTCCGAGTGGTGGTTCTTGGCCATGATGCGCTCGATGGAGAAGGCGAGGGTCTTGGCCTGGGTGCCCCCGGAGCTCCGCACGCAAGGGGAAGAAGGGGGCACCATCGTCTCCAAGGAGGCAGAGGAGGCCATCTCGAGGGGGAGGAGGACACCAAAGCTTGGGATGAGCAGCCCGATCTCGCCCATAAAAGAAGAAGAGGAAAAAGAGGGGAACCAGAAAAAATTAAATGATTAATTTAATTAATTAATTTTGGGGGATCAGAGTCCAGCCAAGCTCTGCTGGGTCTTCCAGCTCAGCATCCCAAAGAAGCTAGAAGACAAATCAATTTCAGGAGCTCCTCTTCCTCCTCCTCCCCCCCCCCGCATCTCCTCCCCCATCTCCATTCAAATGAACACCAGATTGCTGCTCATTAAGCGGAGCGCTTAAGGGGGAGGAGTAGCAACACCAACTCCCCCCAGACCTGGTGGTGAGGATGATGGTGGTGGGGGGACTTTGGACCTGGATTGGGGGAGAAAAGAGAGAGGAGAGAAAGAAATCTCCCCCACCCCAAAGCACCCCTTCCCCACTGATCGGGGGGAGGGGAAGCAAGGCTGGAGTAGTTACCTCTGGAGGAGACGCATCCGAGCAGCTCGGTGTAGTAGCTACAACTTGTCACTTGCGGATCCCCAACATCTTCCCCCTCGCCTGCTCGCTGTCGCTTGCATTTAAGGCTGACATCACACAGGGAGTCACTTGGAGCAGGATGACACCGAGGAGTAGTTGGGCCACCGTGTAGTAGGAGGAGGAGGAGGGAGGGGAGATCTGGACTGATGGGGGCGCAGACAGAAAGATGGAACCCCTCTTTTTATTGATTTCAAAGGATCTGCAAGTTGCAAGCTGGAGGTGGTCAAGTAGAGGTTCTCAACTCGGGTGCGGAGTAAACCTGTAGTAAGCACCACCGAGGAACCTGGGGAAGAATTAGGTTGATTTGAGGGGGAGAAAGAGAGAGAAAAGGATAGTTGTTTGAATCGGATTTAGATCTTCTCTCCTCCTTTCTCGTCCTCAATCAGATCTCTTTGCAAATGTCAACAGAGGGGATCAAGTGCAATCTCTGGAAAGATCAGAGCTCGCAGAAATTAATAGCCGGCTCTATAATTAACAGGAAGGAAGGAAGGAATGAAACATTAATGGTTGAGATCAAGCTGGAGAAGAAGAAAAGGGGACACAGGCAGATTTTGTAGGAAATGAGTGGATCTCTCTCTCTCTCTCTCTCTCTCTGTGCTGTTCGTTTTAGGCTGAAATGAATAAACCCCACTGAACTAATGGTACTGACTTCTGAGTAGACATGCCCTTGTTTTAATCCTATCCACACTTTCCTGGGAGTAAACCCTATTGAACTACTGGGAGTGACTTCTGAGTAAATACGACTATGATTTCGGCTGTTAATCATTGGCTAGTAATGCTGCAATCCGGCCCACACTTTTTCTGGGCTTGAGCTCCATTGAATCTTACTTCCGAGTAGACAAGCATAGGATTGCGCAGTTAATCTGATTAGTTAGGCGGCAATTTTATGCACGCTTTCTTGGCAGTAAGTTCCACAGAGTCTCATGGGATTTACATCTGAATAAATACGTCTAGGATTTGGGCTGTGAATCCCTGACTAGTTAACAGTGCAGTCCTAGGCATGTCTACTCAGAAGTTAGTCCCATTGTATTCAATAGTAGTTACTCCCAAGAAAGTGTGGTTAGGATTGCAGCATAAGTTTCATTTCTGGCCACCGTCAAAAGCTCCTAAAACTTGGGATCGCAGCTCCGGAGCGTGTGTGGGGCTATCTGGGTGCCCCGATGGCCCCCTGTGCAGCTGGTTTTGGAGGGGACAGGTGGAGGAAGAGCCCCCCACGACCCCCAGATCCTCCTTCGAGGTCCTTCCTCCTCCCCACCCTCAGGAGAGCCTTCAATGGGAGAGACACTAAAGCGCTGCGTGGAACCCCAAAGGCTCTGATCCCAAAAGAAAGAGGAGGATTATTTGGGGAGATGTGGGTGGGGGAAGGTTAGGAGGCGGCTGGCTGACGTAGTGGGTAAAGCCGGGCTTGAAAAGCATCTCCCTCCCCCCTTTCTCCCTCAACCCTTTGAAAACCCCACTGAGGAGGAATCCCTCTTTCTATGGAGCCCCCTCCCTGCCCCCTTCCTTCCTATGGGGGACTGTTTGCAGACACTCCGTTGCACCTTGAGAAGCACAACAACCCCCCACCCCAACTACAACAAGGAGTAGCCCGTAACTCTCTGTCTGTATAGCTTGGATTCCTCTCTTTCAAGTTTCTAGCCCTCATTGAGGTCAATGCCAGGGATCCCCCTCCGCGTCCCCCCCTTCTATGGGGCTTCCTTGAGTCTCGAGTCATGGGTAGGCTGCACAGGTCACCTGCCCCGGACCCCCCACTGGCTGGTAAGGGAGGTGAAGGCATTGGATGGGAGACCGACTTTCAAGTCTGCTCGACGGTCGGGACGGAGCATCAAAGTTCCTGGGGGTCTGGGGTGACTGGGGAGGAAGGAAGGGGCCCCCAGATCCCCAGGGCTCTCTGTAGGACAGCCAGCCATTGACCAGGCGTCCCCCCGTCCTCCCCCACCAACACCACCCTCCGCGTTCACACCTGCACTCCCACCCCGGCCCTCCTCGCCTGACCCCCACCCTGCACCTCCAGCAATTAACCCCCACCCCCAGGACTGGAGTGCAGGAAAAGATGGACTGGAAGCGGCACTGGTCACTTGCGCGCCATCCAAAGGCCATAGTGGACGCCCTTCTGCGCGCATCTCCTGGAAAAGCAGTCTTTCTTTCTTTCTTTCTTTCTTTCTTTCTTTCTTTCTTTCTTTCTTTCTTTCTTTCTTTCTATTTCTTTTTCTCGCTATTTCTTTCTTTCTCTCTCTCTCGATTTTCTATTCCCTTTTTTCCGTTTTTCTGTCTGTCTTTTCCTTCCTTCCTTCCTGTCTGTCTGTCCAGTTTATTGCGGAGTCTCCCGTTAAAGGACCGAGAGTCTCCACTGCGAAGTCTCCTGCCCCTTTTGCGCCAATCTGATTGTGCAGGGAAGGGAAAGGAAGCGGTGCCTGCGGGACCCTCTGCCACTAGGCAGGGGAAAGGAAAGGAAAAGGGCTCTCTCTCTCTCTTCTGGGAGGCCAGATCCTGAAAGACTCCCTCAAGCTAAGCAGCGTCACTCAATCTAAGGGAGCCCGGGACTGGCTGGAGGAAATGGGGTTCGCCTTCAGGCCCCCTGCAGTGGGGTCTGGACCTGGCCGATCATCATAAGAGGGTCTCCCCCCCACCCCAGGCTCAGCTCTGCAGGGCTGGCCTCAAGGCGTGCAAGGCCCTTCTGGATCTGGGCAAGGCTGCTCTCAGGTCTCCTCTAGCTGCCTGAGGCTGCAATCCTATGCACTAACCACTTCTAGGGGAGGGGTCAGCCCCACTGAACTCAAAGGGATTTACTACTAAGTAGGCATCCAAAAGTTTGGGCTGTGAAACCCTCTCCGCTTCTATTCTGAAGAGGAGAAGTCACGCCAAGGGCAAGAGTTGCTCTGTGCCTGCACAGAGTTCTGTTTTTCCTCTGGGGAAAAAATCACACCCCGGCCCCAGTCCTTTGATTAGCTTTTAATTTCAATATCCGTACATGATCAACAATGTTCTTTCCTATCCAGTAGTTATTCCCACTTCCTCTGTTTGTTTCATGTGATTAAGATATGTTCTATTCAGTCCCAGAATTTCTCTCCATTCTCCTGGCTGCATATAGAAAAAAAGGGGGGCAGCCCTGGCTGTGACTAAGACCCACTTGGTCCTCTCCTCTTCAAGGCCTTGAATGGGCTTTCAGTTTCCTTTCATCATCATCATCATCATCATCATAGGTACAAATTAGTGACACAATTAGTCTCACAAATTAGTGACAACCAACAAAATTTCCTGTCCAAAGCTCTGGGGCACTACGATGATGATGATGATAAATCAAAATAAAAATCAAACACATCTTACTCCCCATCCTTTGATAGCTTCCTGTCTGCCCCAGATCTACCTGTATCTTTACCCCTTTCCCCTCTTAACTCTTCAACTGCTTTGGTGGCTTTAAGAAACTAGTCCTCATTGCTCCTTTCCAGATAGGTCTGGCTCAGGGGGACGCTTGTGGGGTCCTGCTCCAACCTCCATTGACCCCCGACCCAGTCCTTGAGCTGAAAATCATCCATAGGGCAAAAAAACCCTAAGAAAACTTTGGTGGACAATGAGGGTTGATCTTGAGCCATCTGATCCCAGATCCTGGAGACAGATCGTACTCCAGGGTAACTATGAACACAATTCTAAACACGTCTACTCAGAAGTAAGCGCCATTGTGTTCAATGGCTCTTACTCCCAGGAAAGCGTCATTAGGATTGCAGCTGAAAATGTAGGACACCCAAGAAAAATATAGGACATGGCAGAAAAAAACCTAAAAATACTCATTTATGTTGCTTTCATGGGGTTAATTTAAACACTGTATTCCTATTTAAAACTAGTACACATAATTTATGAATTCCAAAAAGACTCCATGCTGCCTGCTCACAAGGAAAATATTTTTTTCAGGACATAAGCTTAAAAAAGAGGACAGGTCCTGGAAAAAGAGGATATAAAGGTCACCCTGATGTGGCCAGAAATCTGCAAACCTGGTGGAACCACTTCTGGGGTAACACCCAGGATGTAAATGCTTTATTTGAGCAAAATTACTTCGGAGTAAATTTTCTTATCACTGCCCAACTCAATCCTTAACTCAGGATCAAGTCTCAATGAGTTCCAAAATGCTTAAAGCACAATACTATACATTTCTACTCAGATGTCAGTTCTAGTATGCTCAGTGGGGCTTACTCTTGGGAGAGTGTGGCTGGGATTACAGCCTTACTCTCAAGTAAGTGTGCAGAGGATCGCAGCCCACTTTCTCCAAAGTAAGGAAGAGTAGTCTTAATTAAGAAGAAGGGGGCTAATTAGTGACTGGGTTTTAAAGCTTTCTTTCTCCTTGGTGACTGGGAAGAGGGCCCTATAGGGGTTGAAGGGCTGCACAAGTGAGGCTTCCTTCACTGTAAACATGGAGAGGGTTGGACATATTCACTACCTTTGACACTAAAAATTACAGTCCTCCAAAAATAATGAAAAATGAAGTTTATTTCCTTTTGCTTATAGCCTGAATTGCAAAACCCAATTCTCTCAAATAATAATAACCAAGAAAAACGTGTGTCTTTAGTTTTTAAAGTCCACATTTTCAGCCCGAATTTGATCACTTTTACTTAATTTTTACTCCAACCAAATGTATATAAGAATGTTTTATTTTCAGTCCACGTTTATCTACATCTAAATTTTAAATATAGACTCTCCTAGAGTGGGATTCTATTCTTTTTTAAAATTTTACTTCTTTTTTTATTTCATTTCTTTTCTAAATTCTTTTTCTTTTTTTATTACTTTTTAAAATGATCTTACTGCTTTCTAAAAATTCTTTTAATTGTATAGCTTTGTAAATCCTTTATTACATTTCTTTTTAATTCTTTTACTTTTTCTAAATTCTTTTTTATTTGATCTCTTTTTAATTTCTTTTTTTAAATTCTTTTAAAATTTTATTTCTTTTATAAACTCTTTAAATTTACTTTTTGAAAAAACAACAACCCTGGCTTCTTGCCAGTCGATTAAAAACAGAGGAAGACATTAAAAGACGAAGGAGAGAAGTGGTGGCTGGAAGAGAGGGTGGCATCGATCAACTGGACGCGGATTGAACTGCCCACCCCCTTCCTCCCTCTCCATCCTCTCAGTGGGAAGAATTTGGCAGATCCTTTCTAAAGTTTCAAAAAGGAGATTTATGTACAAAAATGGGTATAGTATGTACGAATTGGTGAGCACCCCGCCAAAAAAATAAATCCCCGTCCAAATATCTGGTATTAATGCTGGGACACCACGATGATGAGGATGAGGATGAGGATGAGGAGGAAGATGAGGATGATGATGATAAGGAGGAGAAAGAGGAAGAAGAAGGTAAATCAAATGAAATCATAAAATAAAATGAGATCTTGATGTTGATGATGATAAGGAGGGTGAATAAGATAAATCAAATAAAATCATAAAATAAAATGAGGTCTTTGATGTTGATGATGAGGAAGAGGAGGAAGAAGAAGTTAAAACAAATGAAATCACAAAATAAAATGAGGTCCTTGATGTTGATGAGGAGGAGAAGGAAGGAGAAGATAAATAAAATCATAAAAAATTAGATCCTTGATGTTGATGATGTGGAGGAAGAGGAGGAGGAGGAGAAGGAAGAAAAAGATAAATGAAATAAAATAAAATGAGATCCATGATGTGGATGAGAATGAAGATGATGAGGAAGATGAGAGAGGAGGAGGAGGAGGAAGAAGAAATTAAATCATAAAATAAAATGAAAGTTATGAAGATGAGGAGGATGAAGAAACAAATGAAATCATAAAATGAAATGAGATCCTTGGTGATGATGAGGAGGAAGAAACAAATGAAATAATAAAATGAAATGAAATATTTGATGGTGGTGATGATAAATTATATAAAATAAAATGAGACCCTTTCCTCACTCCGAGGGTTGAGATGTCAAGGAAACTGACACTCAAACATTGAAGGTGAAAAACTGGGGTGGTGAAGAGAAAGTGACTGGGGTCCAATCCAGCCCAGTGACTCCAGAGCATGCAGAGTCTGCATTCACTTGCATTCACTCAGCGCATTTCATTTGATCCGGTTTCTAAGCTTCCGCGTCTACACGAGAGGCAGAGCAAGAAGTCATGCAGAATGAAGGAATGAATGAATGAATGAGGGAATGAATGAATGAATGAATGAAGGAATGAAGGAATGAAGGAATGAGGGAGGGAATGAATGAATGAATGAATGAGGGAATGAAGGAATGAAGGAATGAGGGAATGAAGGAATGAATGAATGAGGGAATGAAGGAGTGAATGAATGAGGGAGGGAATGAATGAATGAATGAGTGCGGTGGTGGCGTGGCTGGAGGGGGATCTGAGCACTGGTCTTGGAGGGGTCAATGCCCGACTTAGCCCCCCTGGCAGTGCCTGGGCAGTGGGGGGCAGAGGAGGCTCAGCGCAGCCAGGGCAGGGGCGCCTCTCCCTCCAAGACCGTGTCCGGGTCTGCCGCTGATTGGAGTTGGCAGCTGCTTAAACTCCGCCGTGGAAGCTGCCCGCAGTCATTAGAGTGAAGCCGGCCGGCCGGCTGGAGGGATGGAGGGAGGCAGAGCAGGGCAGGGGCCGGAAAGCCACACCGGGGTGGAGGAAGGAAGGGCAATCCTCTGGCACACTCTCCTGGGAGTTAAGTGGGAGTTACCTCTGAGTAGACAAGCATTGGTTGTCATCCCATCCACACTATCCTGGGAGTAAACTGCATTGAATTAAATAGGTGTTACTTATAAGTAGATGTGTATGTTGTGTGTGAGTAGCTGCAGTCCTAGTATACGCACTTTCCTGGGAATAAGGTCCATTAAATAAAATGGGAGTTACTTCTGAGTAGTCGTGCCCAGATTGCGCTGGGGCTCCAGCCCCTATTCTAAGAGTTAGGATAAAATCGATTTAAATAGGAGTTACTTCTGAGTAGGGGTGTGTGTGTGCCCTGCTGACTGAGACCCGGTTGCCCATCACTCCGTGTTCCGTCAGCTTTACTCCCGGGTGCAGTAGTAGTAGTAGTAGTAGTAGTAGTAGTAGTAGTAGTAGTAGTGTGTGTGTGGCAGAGGATCGCAGCCTCCGTTCCCCCACCGCTGCTGATGCTGCAGATCAGATCCACTGGTTTCCTCTTTTTGGAAAAAAGGGTTTATTTGAGGTAAACCGGTTTGCCTCTTGCAATCTCCACACAGATTAATCCGGATCTCGTTCCAGAAAGAAAAATTAATTGTATTCTCAATCCTTCTTCGCTCGCCTGTTTAGCCATTTCATGAAAGAGACTGGAAACCAGTGACTTGGATGGGGCTGTCTCAAGGATCAATGCCATGCCCAGAAACTGGGTGGGTGGATGAAAGTCCTTCCTTCCTTCCTTCCTGGGTGGATGAAAGTCCTTCCTTCCTTCCTTCCTTCCTTCCTTCCTTCCTTCCTTCCTTCCTTCCTTCCTTCCTATCTATCTATCTATCTATCTATCTATCTATCTATCTATCTATCTATCTATCTATCTATCTATCTATCTATCTATCTATCTATCTATCTATCTATCTATCTATCTATCTATCTATCTATCTATCTATCACCCACTCACTCACTCACTCACTCACTGTGAGTGATCCATCCATCCATCCATATCTCTATCCATCTCTCTCTCTTCATCCATCCATCTCTCTCTCACTCCATCCATCCATCTCTCCCTGTCCATCTATCCATCCATCCATCTCTTACTTTCTCCATCTATCTCTCCTCTCTCTCTCTCCATCCATCCATCCATCCTCCACTCTCTCTCAGGGATGTGATTCTTTCCAGGCTCCTTTAAATGGAATCTTTAAACACAGAGAACGAGAATAAGCAAAAGGGATCCTGCAAATCAGTTTGAAAATTCACTTTTTAAATCCTGGTGTGTGTGTGAAGCTAGGAGTTCATTTTGTGCATGGGGTTCTCTTGAGATTAATTACCATTAAACATATGCATTCCAGCCTGATTCCAGCAACACCCCACGTATGTGGCAAGCATGCACTTCTATGCTTCGCCATAAGGGATCCCCTTCCCACTGGGCCTTTCAGGGACTGTTGCTTATGAGGAGGTCTATCCCCTGCCAGTGCAGCTCAAAGGCAGCCTTTGCCTGAGATCTTCCCATCTTCTTGGGTGGGGAGACTGGTTTTCCACTTCTGTGTCCCTAGCTGACTCTACAGCTCACAGATGACTTCACAGTGTGCCACTAGCTGACTAGACAAGTCACAGACAACACCTGACACACCACAAAGGTTGAATACTGGGAGAGTTAGGATAGGAAAATGAAACTATTTCTTTTCCTAGTATGTAATTAATCTGTGGAACTCCCTGCCACAGGAAGTGGTGATGGCATCTGGCCTAGATAGGAGAAATTTCTGGAGGAAATTCCATTCGGTTACAAGTGATGATGGTTTTCTTTATGCAACTTTGTAATTTTCAAAGTAGGCTACCTCAGATGCCTGGAAGGTACCAGGATGTAGGTCTGCTGTGAATTTGTGTGCTTCTTGCCATCTGGTGAGTCGCTGTGAGATATAGGAACCCTAGTGGGTCCCAATCCACAACATGACTTTCAGTGTTATTGGAGTTCTCTACTGACCTTCCTGGACCATTCATGATATCAAGAAAACTAGTTTTCTTGATATCTATTTGTAATCTATTGGTAATTTTAATATTTATTTCTTGATATCTATTTGTAAATAGGAACCAAAGAGTTTCCTCCAAATAGGAGTCAAATTTGAGTGCAATCCTAACCAACTAAGGCCAGCTTAACTCACTTAGCATTTCTTCTCATGGTGGTGTAAGGAGGTTGGCCGATGTCTGTGCACTGGTTGGACCAGGAGGGATGCAGAAGTGCCTTATGGCATTTTTGTGCCACCCTCAGATTGGTAGAGGATTTATGGGAGGTTTTATGCCAGCCTAATTGGGGATTAGGATTGCAGCCTTGGACACAGTATTTCCGCAGAGCCTATTAATGAAGCACTTAATGACTGATGATTTTTGAATCCAGGATTTCCATGCACTTTCTACTTTTACAGCAGACAATGGTGGATTCTTGGTATGGGTTTTCTTTGGCAGTTCCATGTTCTGATCTCGTGCATGAGAAAACATGGCTGCCAGTTGTTGCAGATTTTAGTTCCTCATTAATATTAGCAAGTCAAGTCCTATTCCTGTTAATTAAAAGCTTTTGGTATTATTGTGAGTGCATGATGGGATTTGTAGTGTGAAGGCTGGATAAACAACTGGTGGTTCTTGTAAATGTGTATAGGCCGGGTGATCTAATGTCATAACCACAAAAGAGGACAAGGCAGCCTAAAATGTAGGACATCCAAGAAAACTATAGACATGATAAAAACAAAAGCTGAAAACACTCGTATATTGATTTCATGTGATTAAACTGTTTTAATTCTTATTATTTTTAAAAAATATTTTACATATACTGTAATTTATTATATATAGTTGATTCATTACAAGACTATGTCCTGTCTGCAGGAGTCCACTCACAAAGGAAAAGGAGGATATTTCCAGGACATGAGTTTAATAAAAGAGGATATGTCTTGGAGAAAGAAAATATCTGGTCAACCTGCATGAAGACATGAAGCTATCTTACCCTGAGTCAAACCATTGATCAGTACTGCTCTGATGATGACACCTGTGGATGTTGTTTCAAACATTGAGAGCTGATGAACCAGCACAAGATCCACAGGTTAGGATTTAAAGTTGATGGACCTCCAATGAGTCTATCCTTTGCTTCTGATTTTGGTTGCTGCACCTAAATCTTCTCCCAGAGCATCTGATGTCCATTGTGCACCCACTTCAGGGTAGCAACACCCTGTGACTAGGATGCAGTGCTACTCTGAGACTATCAGCTGGGGATATACTCTATCTATTTACAGTATTTATATACTGGTTTTCAACTAAAACGTTCACAAAGTGGTTTACGAGAAAATGAAAAAATTAATACTGACACCAGAGGTTGAGGACCAACTCACCAGAGACGGATGGCCATCAAAATGAACATTACTGAAGTGCATACCAATGACATTGTAAGTATCGAGCAAAAAACATAAAGTACAAATGCGATCAAGCTATAGGTGCTCTTGTCATGCTATTAATAGATAGAATTGACTTCGGCTGCAATCCTAAAGACACTTTCCTGGGAGTAAGACCCATTGGACACAATGGGGCTTGCATCTGAGTAGACATGGTTAGGATTGTGCTCATACTGTCAATTATTTGTGGGAATCCTGAATTGTGTGAAAATGTGTGAAAGGGTTCGAAAAATCTCAGGGTTTACAGACTTGACGCATTTTGGCACTTGAGTAGGCATGCCAAATGCTACCCTCTTATCTGATGATGTGCCTAGGAGACTTGTCTTTCTTCTCTACTCCATTACTCCCTTCCTTTTCCAATCCAAGGAAAGGGAGGAGCACTGAAGACAAGTGACAAGTGAGCACCCAGCATAGGATCATGCATGGAGGATGGCCAGGACATCCTGACCAGGACGGCAAGTTTTTCAGGGTTCAAAATTGGAACCATGTGCAAGCACTAGTAGTGCTGTCATATGTATCATGCAGGTCTCCAACTGAACCTCTGCTGCCACCATCTTGCCTCTTGTCACTCGTACATATTCACTCATTCAGGGGATGTGGTGGATTTCTGGAGATGTTTCAGCTCTTTATTTCATAATTATCATCTCACAGTTAGCATCTAAGGATTTTTTTTACAGTAGTGATGTGATAACACACACACACGCGCACAAACACGCGCGCGCAAGCAAACGCTTTAACCCAACAAATAGTCTTTAGATCTGTAATAAATGATGCAGTAAACAATGATTACTCTCATTCATCTTCTTTTTAGAGCATTGATTCCCAACCAGGGAAAGCAGGGAAAAACAGGGAGACCACAGCTGCGATACAAGGATGTCTGCAAGAGGGATCTAAAGGCCTTGGGAATGGACATCAACAGCTGGGAAACCTTGACCTCTGACCATTCAGCGTGGAGGCAAAAGACCCAGCATGGCCTTCTCCAACTGGAAGAGACACTTGTTCGGCAGGCTGAAGCAAAGAGACAGACCCAAAAGCAGCGAAACCTGGGCCTGGGCAGGGGACGGAATTTATTTGTCCTCAGTGTGGAAGGGATGGACACTCTCAAATTGGCCTCTTTAGCCACACTAGATGTTGTTTCAGGACCTCCAATCAGAGCACGATACCAGAGTCTTTCGAGACTGAAGGATGCCAATGAATAGGTTCCCAACCTGGGGGTTAAAACTCCCAGGGGGTCACGGGCTGATTTTCAACATGTTGTGGGGACCTATTCTATTTTAATACAATTGGCTGCAATCCTAAACCCCAGTTAGGCTGGCACAAGTCCTGGTACCTGTCCTGTGCTGACCTGGATGTTGCAAAACTGCTGTCAAGCACTTCTGTGCCACTCTTGAGCCGTTAAGTCAATGCACAGAGAAATGTTGGCCTTTCCACACCACCATGAGGAAAGGGGGCAAGTGAATTGTGCTGGCCTACATTGGTTAGGATTGTGCCCATAGATGCATTTGTGCAAACTTTTAAAAGTTGCATTTTTGCATCATTTTCAGGAATATCCAGAGGAATGTTTTTGAAAAAAATTTCAAAATGTTTCCACCTACCTGAAAACAACGGTTGCATTTGCTAACCTATGGTTTGCTAACCTATGCTAACCTATATATATATAGTTTTACAGGCACTGTTCTGGGTGCTGAATATTAATTCCTAAATTTAAAATGTGGTTTAATCCTTTGTTTAATAATTCAAAATTGTGAAACCAATGATGTTTGCTTAATGACCACTTGCAGCCCTGATTCCAGCTGCACAATGATGTGCCGACACAAAATGACATCCCTTCTGGCCTTGGGGAGGCCCCAATAGGTTTCCATACCTAAAAACTGGTTCTAAAAAGATTAGGAAATGCTGTTTTAAAGAAAGGGTTTCGCATAGGAGATTCCAAATTGTATTTACTGTAACTATGTAAATTATGGGCTGGAAAGGCAGGGAATTAAATGCAGAGATTATAAGCAATCTGCTGGCAAATCTGTGCTTGTGTCATGATGAAAGTGGCTTGTGGGTCAAAACAAAGAAAAACACTGCGCAACAACCAAGTCCCAGGTAGCAGCAGCTAATATTGAGATCAATCTGATTAAAATTAATACATGCAAAAATGAAACAAAACAAACCTGGAGTAATGTGAACACTTAAGAAGATTTAAGTCAAGAACAGGTGCCAGAAGTATGAAAAGAAGATTGTGGTTATCCGGGAAGACTCTGAATGCTGAGAGATGGGCAACACCATTGCAAAACACCACGCCGTTTGCGGCGCCCGTCACAGATTTATTGACTCATTTGCTATGCAACAAAGACAGTCACTGAAATAAACAAACATGTTATGACTTATTTGTCTGATTGGAAGATGAGCCAGGTGGTCAGATTTGATAAAATTGACAAGAAGCTTGGTTTCCGAAACGGGAAAGTTGCATTGCAGATCATAGTGTTTTCACAGAATTTAGGGTATACAGTATAATGGTTAGAAAGTAGGATTTAGAGGAGATCAAACCTCTGCTCAGTGGGTGGTATTGGACCAATCACTATCACTACATCATAGGGTTGTTGTGAGACTAAAATTGAGGGAATGGGCTGAGATTTTTGGAGAATGTGTAGAATTTTCATAAAATGTTTGGAGAATTTTTGAGGGTTTTTTTGGGAGGGGAGAAAGCAAATAATGGGGGAATGAGAATACAAATTTTGGAGAATGAGAATTTTGGAGAATGAGATTTTTGGAGAATGCAAATAACATGAGTGATGATGGACTGCTGCACCTGCAGAGAATATATGACCACACATGTGGGTCATACATGTAGGTTGCTTTGGCTCATGCGTTGTATACATGATGTGATTAAAAATGGGAAGTAGTGGAGGAAAGAGCAGAAATATTAGACACTGATGAGGTTTCAGGAGACTGGCTTGGTGGACAAGATGTAGTTTACGAATCTGCCCACTGAAAAACAGGAAACTGGTATAGCTATCAATTAACGTAGGCGGTTGCTTTCATCTTCATGTGCCATTGAGCTATTACCCCTTCTAATGATGTCTTAGCCTAACCTTTGGTTAATGGCACAAGCAGCACCTTCCTGAAAAAAAGCCCTCCCTAAATAATAATGCTTCGGTGGGAAGGTTAACAGCGTTCCATGTACCTTTGGCTTTTAGTCATCAGTCACACAATCACAGAGGTTTCTTTGGAAAACGCTGGCTCTTTGGCCTTGTAACAGGGATAAGGAACACTCTCTAGAGTCAGTCATAATTAGCAGGACACCTTTACCTTAAGTCACGTACTTTACTTAATAACCCTACAATCCAGAGTAACTATGGGAGCACATAAGAAACATTTACATCGATGTAGTTATGGCACCACCTAGTGAAAACCTATGGGAAATTCATATTGCAATCCAGAGTAAATTGTTCTTATGTTGGAACAAGGACACCCCATAGTTACTCTGGATTGTGCCCTAAGTAAGTAAAGTAAGGGAGCTATTGTAACCTAAGCTGGCACAATTCATTGGTCTACCTATTCCTGTGGTGATGTAGGAAAGGAAGTGTATGTATGTGCACTGACATAATCTTAATCCAGGAGTGGCACTCAAGTGTCTTACAGCACTTTGGGGACACTCCCAGGTCAGCACATGACTTATGCTGGGGCTTAGGCCAGCCTAACTGGAGTTTAGGATTGCAGCCTTAGTAAGTTAGGCAAAAATCCTCACCCCCATTCCTGAGGCAGTTAGGCAGTTAGGCAGTTCCCAATACCAAGGGAAAAGGGAAATGAGTGAGTTGCGCTGGCCTAAATTGGTTACAATTGTGCCCACAGTGTTAGCCTCGTCTACAGAACAATTTGGCCCTTTCTGTATTTCATCCTCTGATGCCTTTTACTATGTCAATCAGTAGTCTTGAAAATGGATGAAGGTCCTAACTGTATATAAGCTATAACTGAATTATTGAGCAAAAAAAATTATTGTGCTTGCTTTTGTAGTGGTGGCATTCCTAGTCCAGCACCAAATTTCTGAAGGCACTGGGTAGGTTCACTGCACTGGGTAGGTTTTTCCTCCTCCTCGCCATTATGTTACTCACGCCACTCAGAATTGTTCCAACAGTTTACTTGGTGCATAGAAATGCCCTGCAAAATGTCCCTCTGGGATTGCCGCTGTTCCGTAGTATATTTTGAAAGCAAGAGTTAGAATGCCCAAACCTGCCTTTTAAAAATTGGTTTTGGTGGAGACAGATTGGCAGGGAAACATGTTACAAAACCTGACTCTTTCCTTCATTACTGACACTGGAGACTTCAGCTTTAAATCCCTCCTGGGCGAAGATTTCATTTGGAAAAGAATCCAACCTCACACCAAATATAATAGCACCAGGCCTGGCTCCGTCACATTCTCTCTCATCTGCTGGAAGTTCAGCCAAGCTCTCCTTCTTTGGCAGTGTTAACTCATGAGGCATGGAGACTGGAAGTGCAAGCAAATTGACACATGTCACCAACTATTAATCCAATTTGTTTCAAATTCCAGCAGTCGGCTTCCTCCCTGCTTCGAAGCTGGTTTCCTTGCCTCAAGGAACTGCAGAGAACGCAACTGTTCTCCTTCTACCTTCTTCTCCATCCGGTTCCCTCTCCATAACTTTAAACTGAATGACTGCAAAGGATTTCTAAGGAGCACAGAAAGTCACAAGTGCATTTGTCACAAGAAGCAAGCTTGCTGCTTGAGGACTGGGATATCCAGGAATTTTATTTGCGGAAAAATGCAGCGGCGACACAAAAATGTAAACATTTAAAGCTTGTGAATAATTACTGGTACTAGGTGCCTGGATCTATGGCCAAATAAGGATGCAATAATCCTAACCTCCTGTTAGGCCAGCATAAGTCCTTTGCTGACCTGGGGGTATCACAAAAGTGCCATAAAGCACTTCTGCCCCACTCCAGGGGGGTTAGGCTGGTGCATAGGCGTATACTGACCTCCCCACACCACAACATGAAGATATGCTGGCTGAGTTAGGCTGGTCTAAATGGGTTAGGATTGCACCATAAAACATTTAACCATTGGACAGCAGCACCCTTATGTTGTAATTTCTTCAGGGAGCCAGAGTAACTTTTTAGAAGGAAATCTTTTGCAATATGATGTAATGTTTGTGGAACATTCCACAAGTCATCCAGAGATGACTTGAATGTGTGAAATGAATGTGTGATTTAAGTATCACCTCATATCTCCTAAAGATCAGTGGAAGCAGCGGGTATGTATATCCGTTAGAATGCATTATATTTTTACATTGTCAGATAAATGTTATTGATTTGTTTGTTTTATCAAGTCATCAAGCCCTTCCCAATGACATGGGATGCCTGTTTTTTATCCTATTTTGTTCATAAAAGCATCATCACAAGATGTAAGGTATCTCCAGTAGAGCTACTTTCTGTAGTTGGTGGATACTAATTTCTGAGGCCTTAATAATGTCTAAGTACTCCTCAGGGTGTTTTGGAATAGCACTGAGAAATATTCCACTGGAAGCACTTTGGTCTTTTGCTACAGCATTTTGATTTATTTTTGCAAATTTTTGTATTTTGTTATTTTTTCCAGTTCTTTTTATTCTCCTCTGCTGTACCCTGGGATCACTGTATTGATGATTTTGACTTATTTTTCTTTACCCTGCACTGCCAATAAACATACTGCCACTTTATTAACTAACTAGCAAAAAGCGTACCTGTGTTGCGGGAGTAACATTTCCCCATACGACATCCCCCCATGCGCAACTTTCCCCATGTGCAACTTCCCTCCATGCGCAACTTCCTCCCATGTGCAACTTCCTCCCATGCGCAACTTCCCCCCATAGGCAACTTCCCCAAGCGCAACTTCCCCCCATGCGCAGCATCCTCACCAGTGCAACCTCTTTCTCCAAACAACATCCCCCCAGTGCACCAGGCACTGAGCACGAAATTGGCTGATGTTGGTCAGTCTCCCATGTTAAGTTTAGGACAGAAACACGTTGCCCCCTTTTCAGCCCCTGAAGGGTTAATTTCTCCAGATGGTTCTTGGTGGGTGTTCAGGTGACAGAAGGAACTCCCAGAATTCCATGCTTCAGGCCCAGCAGTTGGGGAGGAATGTTGCTGAGTCAGCAATTCTCAATGCAAAGTATAGGGAGGAAAACGTGTTGCGCCCCTTTTCACCTCCTTCTGGTTGGAATTTCTGAAAATCGGCTCTTAGTGCACCCCTCCCTCACGGAAGGAACACCCACCCCAAATTTCACACTTCTAGGCCCGGTGGTTTTGGCAAGGCGTTGATGAGTGAGTCAGTGAGTGAGTCAGTGACTTTTCTTTTATATATATAGATTACTCATTACAACCACAGCAAGGAATTAACTAAGCTGGAGCTTAATGCGTGGAGATAGCGTGGCTGTCTGCTTCTCCCCCAGGGGTGATCAATCTGATTGCTGGCATTACTCAGGCATCACCTGAGCTTGCCCATCATCACCAACCCTAAAGGGGATGAGGTAGCTGGAGGATACACACATTTATGGGACTTGCGCTGGCCTATGTAGGGGTTACGATAGTGGCCTGTATCTCTAGGACCCCTATGATCAGATTTCAGGGTCCATTTATTAGCTACATATGCGGCACATCCACAATGGTTTATGCCTAAAACCAAGACCTTGCATATGCATGATGACTACCATAATGGCATAATCAGCTCAGGTATTAACCCATGATATAGCACTTCTGATGGAGGCCTGGAAAGAACAGATGGTTCCTCCTAAATCTTTTGGCCCATATAGCAGGTCATTTTTAACAAAACGCTCCCCAATTATGCACCAATGCCAAAGGAGCCCACACTGCATCCTTTGGGTGAGTGGTAATCTGGGATAAGTCTCTACTGCCCTGATGAGCGTCCTGGGATTTAGCTGGGATTTGCACCAGCCATTTAGCTGGTGCAGGACCAAAGAGAGTATGGAAGAGGAAATGGGGGAAGGAACAGCGGTAAGATCCTGCTGTGCTTCCAGGATCTAGCCCTCCCTGTCTGCCCCATCCCCATCCAGAAGCTCTCCCATTCCACCCCTGCCCACCATCAGCTGCCTGTGTCGGTTTACCTGATTTAGCATAAGCTGCCCTCTAGACCACTATTATTGCCATTTGTGTCATCCCAAAAATGGCCACTGGCATTACACTGCTTGAGACTTTGTAAAGGCATGTACACTGTTATGCTGTACATTGTCATGCTGCAAAGCCTAGTTAGAGTTGGGCTGTCAACTGAGAAGCAAAGAAATATGAAATAGGACTTCCTAGTGGCTGAATGTTCTTTCCAATAAGAGGAATGTGCTTCTGGTGGAGCAGTTCCTATCACCATTCATAAAATGGAGTCTGCATAAAATACAAATGTCAGGCCTTGAATTTTCCTGGGCACAAAAGCTTTCAACAGATATTTCTAACACATTACAAATGTTTTTATTGCCATCATCATCTCTCTCTCTCTCTCTCTCTCTCTCTCTCACACACACACACACACACACAAAGAGCAATTCTGCTAATGATGCTGGAAACTGAACATCAACTGGGATATGCCCAATTCTGGTCATGACCTGCTGTTATGGAACAAAACAGCTCAACACAACGCACAACTAAGATATTGCCTTTTTACTGTTGAGCCAATTCCTCGTCAGATAGCATCAAATCAACCAATTAATCCATTCCAATTAATGCAAATCAAGCTCTACATAAGGAATGGGGGACTTTTTCAGTCATGTTCACAGTGAGTCACCTTTGCAATGTAGCCCCCAGGTTCTGGCTGTAAAGCCACACACACACACACACACACACACACACACAGAGAGAGAGAGAGAGAGAGAGAGAGAGAGAGAGAGAGAGAGAGATTGTTGAGGTTGGAACTGATCACAGATGTGTGTTCACAGCGGCAATTGCCAACAGCAGCAAAAGCTGGTCTCCACTCAGCTGTTGCTTTTTCCTTTCTTCTCCTTTTCCCATAAGAATTTTCATTCTAAAAATCTTTATGTAAAACTGTTTGCTTGGCACGCAACTCACCTTGTTTATGGGCCACACTAATTATTTTACCAAAAAAGAGCTGATTTCCTATACGTTCAGGGATCTCCAAACATTTTGACAGATCATCTCTCTGGTGCTGTGTTGGGGGTTGGATTTACATTTCAAATTTGAATAAATTAATATAAATGAATATATTATATATTAATATATAAATGAATATATTAGAGAAGGAACATGAATTCAAATCAGTTCATAAACACTTTCTAATACAGAGAGGGGGTGATTCTCAAACCAGATCATAAGCTCATACACTGAGAGAAGAGGCATGTGGAGCCTCCGCAGCCCTCAGAATATTCTCCAGAGGCAGCAAGTAGACGTATGGTGCAATCCTAACCTAGGCTGGCTCAACTCATTGGTTTTCCCATTCCCATTGCGATGTAGGGAGGTAAGTGCATGTCTATGCACTGACTGAAACCCTCTCCCAGGAGTGGTGCAGAAGTACCTTATGACACTTTTGTGACACTTCCACATCAGCACAGGATGTATGCTGGGCTTAGGCCAGCCTAACTGGAGAACAGGATTGCAGACTTACTTAGATGTAAAACCCACTGAATCCAAGGAGGTTTATTTTCAAGTTAAGTGAGCAAAGGATCCTACACTTAGTGGCATACAGCATAGTGGGCAGGCTTCTTCCTTAATGTCTCTTCAGACTCAGTTTTTGTGAGCACGCTGGAAAACAAGCCCCTTAATTAAGAAATTATAAACACCCACGTGAAAAGAAAATTCCTTTATTCTAGAAGGTGGGGGGCTCTTACATTTTTAAAGGTTAACTCGTTCGTTTTTGTTTTTGTCTTCCTAAGGCAGACATAAAGAGACTCCAGTGTTTGTTCTTAGGACATCTGAATAATTATTTATTGAGAAGCCACAGTTCTCACACTTTTACAACTGTCGGCTTGTATAAGGCAAAAAAGCAAGATGGATCCACTATTTTACACAGAAAATAAAAGCTTCTGGAAGGGAATGGGAGAACCCAAAGACATGCAAGTTACTGGTCCAAATGCAATGTACATGACAAGATATAAAAACCATTGTGAAAACAAAAGGAAATTTTAAATTATGGTTACAATCTACGAAAAGAAATCTTCATATATTATTATCATTATTGTTATTATTATCCTCATTATTATAAACATATCTGTATAGTCTAAGATTGTAATTAAAGTTGTCCTTTTTACAAACACAGTTATCGGAACTCAGAACAAAAGTGTAACATTTAGAGGGGTTAGACGTTGACATAAAACAGCTGCTCTGAATCATGATGTGGACAAGGTGATCAAGGGCAACCTGCTGTGGTAACATGGATGACTAGTATTCCATTGGTATGTCACTTCTACAAAGTTAGCTGTGTATGTTGAGGGAAAGTGGTTGATCTATTAAACAGGAATAATTCCAACTTCTGGCTTCCATTTTTTTTAACCCAAATGTACAAAAAAAGTGTCATTTGTCATAGCCTCGCTCTGTTTTGAAGCAGATGGCATCCACAGGAAAGAAACATAAATATGAATGTACTTGTTTCACTTGTCTTCACAACAATTTACCATCAATGTATATACAGTACATTAATGAAGCATCGTTTATACTTTAATTATAACAGGGACACACCTAGCATGTTTTCTAT
Organism: Cryptoblepharus egeriae; assembly: GCA_030015325.1. NCBI lineage: Eukaryota > Metazoa > Chordata > Lepidosauria > Squamata > Scincidae > Cryptoblepharus > Cryptoblepharus egeriae. The sequence continues at coordinate 22,013,442 of JAREYC010000002.1, forward strand.
GCAGATTTTTTTTCTGTTAACAGTTTTAAACAATGTGCTCCATATTGCTTATGAACATATAGATAGGAAATTAAGAAACTGAATGAGTTGAAACAGAGGTGCAAAATCTGAAGTACCACACAGCTAAAATGGTAATTGTATTGGTAGACTTTCCATGGGCATTTAGAGCTGACAGAAAATTTCCTAATGTGGCTAACTGAATAACAGACTAGATTACATGCACTGGTTTCCAGGCTACATCCAAGTTGGGGGTGGGGGCCCTCCAGATTTGAAGAGCTAATCATCTTCTTCATCTTCTTCATCACTGTCTTTCATGGTGATCCCTTGAAGTCCTCCTCCTTCGCTCACAGAAGCTGTTGCTTCTTCTACCGTCAGCCGGTTTCGCACTGTGTCATAGGTTTTGCTGTTTAGGGTGGAATCGAGAACTCCTTGCAATCGAAAATCTCGATATGTTTTCTAGGGAATGGTTATGTTATGCAAGAGAGAACACAATATGGTTTAATTAATCCCCAGCAATATTAACTGCAAATAGCTTGTGCTTTTGAAAAATGGGTGTTTATCCAATCCTAATTTTTAACCATGACTTTCAGTCTGCTTACCCTAGAGTACGGATATTAATGTCAACGATAGGCAGGCTGGCAATTGTGTTGATGGACTTCTGAATATGAGTAGCTATTGAAGCTGATCAATAAATGAAGTATTCTAAATTTTAGCTAGCTATTTGGCCTGTTAGTACTGGGAAACCACAGGTGAATCAATTACTATGATAAAATATTCAACCCATACTTAACATATTGTTGAGACACCGTTCACAATTCCTTCACAGGCACCTAAACACAGCGATAGTGCCAATTTAATATACACAAACTATGGGGAACTGAATCTAGACTTTTGCTCCTGTATCTCAAATAAAATGGCAGTATTATCACTAATGGTTTGTCTGAGATTACATGACTTGTGGTTACTGAGAGTCTTTGTGGCAGGGGTTATGTGGATGGAAAGGGGAAATAAGAAGGGCATATTTGGACACTTGTCCCTCCTCCTCCATGTAGGTAATACACTCCGACACCTCCTCTGCACTGGAAAGTGGACAGATGGGCATCTAGGCTCACTCTCCCCCTGCCAGAACAGGGATGCACCAGCGGAAGCTGCTTCTCTGAGCTACTAATGCTATTGATTTAACCTTTAGTACCTCCTGGGGAAAAGGGAAGGAAAGGAGCTACTGCTGAGGAAGGACTCAACAGCACTCATTCCTCCCCTCATCAGCCAATGTGCTTCATCTCAGAGACCTGGGAACCTGACTGGAGGTGGAGGGGTAGGGGTTGAGAAAGCAGTGATATGGACTCCTGTCATTTTACTGCCATTCTGGCATGCTCCAAATGTGGCCTGGGAAAGTTATCTGGATCAGGTCTTGGGCCCTTTTATAGCTTGTGGTCCTCAGGTTGTTGCCTGACCTTGCCTACACCCCTGATACTGGCTTTGTTCTAGATAGGTGCACATACAAAAGCCATCTTTTATCTGTGGATGCCCTTAGCCTACCCAGGATGGGAGTCAGTTTTATCTGGTGAAGCCAAATGGTATTGCATCCTTCAGTTTCTCACCTGTGTAACTTACTTTGGCACTGACACCACATATACATTTTGTTACAGACTCCAACCTAACTGACCAGGAAGCATTAGTGACTTAACTCATGGGACCTGGTAGGAACTTGTGGGACTGTTGTCAAGTTCAGAGCCAGCCTTGACTTGAAATGGTCATGTGGAGAGACATCCTTTGAAGGGTGGCAAAAGGGTGAATCCTCAGCCCATCCCATTCCTCTGCTCCCCTAGGGGCTGAGACCAAATCAGATGATGAACACAGCATCCCGCTTCTCCAAATATGAGAGAGAGAGAGAGAGAGAGAGAGAGAGAGAGAGAGAGAGAGAGAGAGAGAGAGAGAGAGAGATTGCCCCAGGCTTTCTCTTCTCATTTTTTGGTCTACACTCAAAATGATCTTTTCCTCCCCCCTCCGTCCCTCAGTGCATGAAACACACTGTGACCTTCTTGCCCTTGTTCTGCTCTTCCCCGAAACCTTCCACTGTCATGTTCCTGTTCTTGACTTTCTTTGGTGGGTGTCATCCTTGTGGCGTTGCCACTGAATTCCCGACTCTGCTCCTGCTGCTGTGCCATTTAAAAACACCAATGGTTCTCAAGCATTCAGCTCAATACCCCTATCTGAGAATGACAATCTCTCTGGAACTCCCAGAAGTGATGTCATTGACCTGGAAGTAATGTCATGGCCAGAAGTGACATCAAACAAAAAGCAACATCACTGTGATGCCAAAACTCCTCCATGTCTACTCAAAAGTAGGTTCCATTGCAATTAATGATCAAGTATGTCTCACAGGAAAGTATGGATTGCAGCTTGAGTGCCGCATTCTAAGATGGCAGCACCAAGCTTTTTGCGAGCCTCCAAAGGGGCTCCAACATCCTCTTTGAGAACCACTGTGCAAGACTGTCCACCATTTTACTTCTTATTTCCTTTTTCTTACTACTTATAAAGTATAAGGTAGTGGTCATGGCAATTGATGCTGTTGTTAATAGATGGGGTGGCAGGAGTGTGGTGAGGCAGTCAATACTGCTTACATTCATCTGCAACTTGAGCTGGCGGCTCCACCAGGGTTCACTGGCGGACCAGCTCTGAGGACAACCATGTGTGGAAATGCAGGCTAAAAATAGACTTGCAAGCACCTGCAGGGAAGAATTGGTGGGTGAGGAAAGCATTAAATGATCCTCTTCTGCAAATGTCAGTACCCACTGTGCTTGTCTAGCAACATGCAGCTCTACTCACAGTTGCATACAGGGTAGCGCGTATTAAACGAATAATGGGTGAAACGTAAACCATGTCTTCAAATATTTGGTTTGGTTTATAATTTATTTGCTTTGTATAATGGAACTGCAACTTTAAAATGCAAGCGTTAGTATATCATCATGCACCGCTCAAAACCATGAAACTATTCATAAATGATTAGCCTGTGTACCTAGAGATATTGTTTATTTTTTTTAAGCTGCTACAAGCTGTACTGGCATAAAGGACACCCGCTATGGTTTTCACTGCTGGCCACACTAACATGTAATAATAATGTGGTGATACCTATTGCTTTTATTGATAGAAATTAAAAGCAATTTTAGTAATTTATTCATGCCTTGATTTCTAGAGTGCATAATTCTACAGTTTTAGTCCTTTTTGACAAAAATGCATCACACCAAAAATACATAGATCAAATGTGTATTTACCTCCTCCTGTGATCTTATTATTTCAGGTAAGCCACTGAGATTTCACACTGAAATAATTATCATGTGTCCAATACATGCACACAAACACACCCACACATTAAATACAAGGAAAAGGGACTATCATCAGGATATGTCTTCTCTCCCTTTGAATCTTTTAAAGAGATTGTACATACCCATTATTAAAAAAAATATTTCAGTTATTATACATCAATTCTGTTTTACATTTCTGATAGCAATTGCAAAGATAATGAAACTGGAGCCAGAAGTAAAGATTGCCCCATCTCAAATATGAAAAATGAAGGAAAAAATATTCTGGCATAATCAACAGCATATAACTGCATAAAATTATTACAATAATAATACAATTATAATTATAATAATTATTATAATCCTGCCTTTTATCTGCCTTACTTAGGCCCCATTCCTATTCAACTTTCCATGTCCAGCATAGCCACAATGAAGTCTTGAGAGGATGCAGCTCATACCCCACTGGCATAATGGCACCAGATGTGGAAAATTGATAGGATTGGGCCCTTACTTTCTGATTCAAACAAAAATGCAGTGGTGTGATTATGGATTATGGAATCTGATCACTTGTAGTTATTGAGAAAACTGCATATGGTTGAGAATAATGGAGTTATGATTGCTGTTTCTTTACTTCCTTACACCTGTCCTAACTAAACATCTGGGTTTGGGTTTATTTCCTCAAATCATATTGAAGTCAACATTCCTGAAAACCTTGATTCCCCTCCCCTCCAAAAAAGCAGACATTGACAGACCACTGAATAGTATTTTCAGATAAATGAAAGTGCTTGCTTCAAAGGTGATGAAATATCATATTCACTAGGCAGTGTTAACCTGAATTTCTAAGGAAGACCACCAGGCATCTCTCTCTTGAAAGTCATCACGTTCAGAAAAATATGGGGGTTTGGTGGAAGGCATTAAGGTTGTCAAAGGACATGTGATGGACGGTGAACTGGTGAATTGATTCAGCAGAATCTAGGAGCTAACAATGGCTGTACCTGGCAGTCACATTACTTACATGAGGTCCTGCAAGAATGACAGTCATTCTCAGAAGGGGGTGATGGGCTGAAATGCTTGAGAACCACTGATGTACATAACGAAAACATGGTGTGGCATCCACTTAAAAACAGAACCACTTTGGTAGTGGGATTGTAGTGACATTTTGGCAAAATGAGCTCTAGGTTCACAGTGATGTCCCCTCCTATTTAATGTCACTTCTGGCCATGACATCACTTCTGGGGGAGTCCTGGAGAGATTTTCATTCTCGGAAGGAAATCCTATATTGAAATGCTTGAGAACCACTGCTCTACAGGATTGTTAAAGGTCCAGGAGCCCTAAAGTTGAAAGGTTGGTCACACCTGGATTAGATTATAAATAAAGCAATGTTCATTGTACTATTTCCTAAACTAAGCTCCTAAACAGAAATGCGCTAGCCTCCCCAGGTGAGTTGCGCTGGTCCAAATTGGTTAGGATTGTGTCCTGAGTCACACTGATGATGTAATACTTTCTATTGTTGTCTTCTCACAACTGATGTCAGTTGGTATCTTTTGTGTGTAGACCATATTTCCTTCAAGAACTAAAAATTACATAGCTTACCTTTACTATCCTAATCAGGGTTTTTAATTGATAGATGTGAAGCTGAAGGTCCATGCGATCTGTCAGCCAGGTGCAAATCATGTTCATGGTGCTGGTGTACCATTGCTGGAAGATAAGAAAAAAGTTCTCCAGAAACATGCCACAAGCATAATGTACTTTCCATATAAATTAAATAAACAAAGTGACAATATACAGCCTTGTCGTACACCATTCCCAATTTTAAACCACTCAGTTGTTCCATATTTGAAATGGAAGGAGGAGTTGGGGGCACATCATCAGTGTGATGGGGAGAGAAATATTTGCCATATGGCTTTAGGTGCTTGGTTAAGTTCCCATACATAAAATGGCACTTATTTCAAAGACTGCATGAGAAGCACCTACATCCTGAAAGGGGGTCCCACTGTTTAATTTCCTCTGGCCACACATGCAAAAACACATGCACTGACAGCACTAAAAAAATAGTGGACAGCCTCACTATTCTTTCTCTAACACTTTGCTTGAAAAGTGAGCAGTTGTAGTATCCCTTCTATGGTAAATCTGCATGTTGAAACCTGCTTGCAAGAATGGTTAGCAAAACTTTACTATGAATTTCCTTTTCCAAGGAGAGCTGCTGAGCATCTTTGGCTGCCAAGTTCAGAACAGGATTGCTGGGGCATCTGAACAAGGGTGTGACAGATTATGTTGTCAGGCAATTTCCCCACTTTTGCACGTCAATTCAGGAAGGCAAGTTTTTTTCATTCTGTAACCTACCCTAAATTACTTGCTCTCTTTTTTCAGACTGTCACATGCAGAAAATTTCCATTCTTTTGGAGGCTTTGGGGCACCAGCTATCTCATAAATATTTATTCTTTTGGCTTTGCATCCCAAGGTAATGAGCATATTTTCTTTAATACACACCACTTGTTCTTTTTCCACCCATATTATACTTTGGCCCTTTTAATCCCAACGACAGCTAAAATGATGCAATTTGCCTATGGTCAAAAGATTTCAGAAGTTAAATACCATGTTTGTTTTCTTGCTTTTCAGAATTTTTTGGAAACAGATTCAGAAGTACTACGTATTATTTAAGATAAGTTATTCTTGGTTAACAAAAATAGCAGTATTATTTACATCATTCCATCAGTTGGCACACTTCACAAGTTTGAACATTATAGATTCCTGGACAAATTTATCTCTTAATTATAATAGTTAACATCTTCTGCATTAAAATGTGCTGCTGTCTGATTTGTAGTTGAATCCAGGATGTCTCACTTATATAATATGCATATTTGAGGAAAGCTAGTGGCCCTGAGGTTCTCAAACTGTGATGTTGTGATGCCCCTGCCTGAGAGCCTCAGCCAGTGTCCCTTAAGGGGTGGGGGAAGGAAAAAGGCAACAATGTCATCCCCAGAATTGTGTCACTAATGGGAGCAAAGGGGGGATTTTCTACTTACAAGGGGTTGTCTTTGCCCCCTGCAAAGACTTACCTGAAGAGTTTGACTTCTGAGAATTTTGAGAACCTCCAGTCGTAGTCAGTTGTCAATGAAAAAGGCTATAATCCCCAGTATGTTCACTAAATAGCAGCCCCCAATGAACTCAATCAGATCTGCTTTTGAGTAAACGTGCTTAATATTAAATTTTAAGAGCATGAATTTATATCCTTTTTATTGTGGCGTGGGTCACATTTTTTATGAGCAGGAAATAATTTGCTAACATAATGTCAACACTTGAATTTTTTGAATGGCAACCCTTTCCAAGCATTTCTCAATGTTTATTCCCTGACATAACACTTTTCATGGTGCACCTACTGGAAATGCATTCAGAATTAATTGGTAATAATATCACTAGTTACTTCTGGATTGGGAAGCTAGACACAATGTGACAAACACCAGCAAGAGGCTCAGGATGGATGGAAGGGCTTTTTCAAGTACCTGAATGGAGCTCTGTCTGTTGAGCTGAGCCTACATTTGACACTTGTTATGTTGCATCACTGGTTTTGCTGCCCAGTGAAAGGGCTCTGGGATCTGGTATGTAGCACTAGATACCACAGAAAATACCACCAATGGTATAATTATTACTGGTTAAGAAACACCACTCTATCACTACCAAGGCTTTCTACATAACATGGTAGGAAAGTGTTGCTTCTTACTAAGGAGCCACAGCCAGTTGAGAGTAGGGATGTGCATTCATTTAAGAATAATGGAAATTGAACTGAATTGTGCGCATTCGATTTCTTTGTAATTTGTCCTGAAATGAATGACAACTGTGCATGAACCAAATTGGCCCAACACCACAAGGTACAGAAGGAGTTCCAATACCTTTTTGCAACCTGTTGTATGGTAGCAGTGGTTTCAGTGGCAACTGAAAGTTGAAAAGGAGCAGGTCCACCTCTTAGACCTTGCAGCAGCTGCCTGTAAGCCACCTCTTTTATCACTGAACCCCTGTAGCCCTTTTAACTGATAGCTTATATTAGCTTAAAATTCATGGAAAACTGTGCGAGGGAAGAAAAAGAAACATTATGGCTCTTGTGCAGTGGCAGTACCACCTACTTAGAAGCAGAAGTTCATACCTGGGGATTTAGAACTGATGTAAAGACACTTCCTGTATGTAGTGTGGCCCCACACCATTACTTATGTAAATAGGAGCTATGTGAGCTGGCATCATGCTAGCTAGGCTCTTGCCCCCTGCACCGGCCCACAAGCATGCAGTGTTTGTAGTCCAGTGTATAACAGCAAGGTTAACAGTTACACTGTCTGGCAGGAAGATATTGTGCAACTGGATGTAAGGAGCTCCTATCCAAGTAAAGGTTTATCAACAGCGTCATAAACTAAAATAGCCTTCAGGCTGGTGCCAATAACAGGAAACAAATTATCCCCTTGTGCCAGAGCTACGATCTTCATGCAGAATTCTTCAAGCTGCTGCCTCAGTGCAGAATTTCATAAGGCTACTCATTTGCTAAGGATGGTCCATCCATGATAGTGACACCCAAGTAAGGTGTAGGCGATAATTGCCCCTATCTAACAAACTATGCTACTGAAAAGAAATGGCAGCTTCTGACATAAGGAAGTTTTGCAGGTTTAAAATTAAAATTGGCTGTTTGTTTCACACAATTAGTCACATCTCTCTATTTGGTATTTATTTCTTAGACAAAAGTGGCTCAGCTGCAGTACCCTAGTGGATCATACTATTATATAGTAAATACCTAGCTTTCTCATAAATTAATTGTGGATGTTCCTGTGGATGTTCCTGAACATGTACACTTCTATTTTGGGGGCCCCCTAAATTTATGGAATACAGGCCCTGGGCCGGCTCTTCCTTCCCATTAAAGGAGTATGGTCCATGGAATGAAAAAGATGCCTATGTAATCTACATGTAATTTGCAATTTGGAAGAGCTTCAAGAAATTTGCTTCATTTGACTCAGCCATCAGACGAAGCTTGCCTTCTGAAGTTCTTCATTTTTGGTCCAGGCAAATGTCTCAGAGTTTGGCTCTCTCTCTCAGCCAATAGCTGGCTTCTGCAAGCTGCCAAATGACGAACCTTCAGAGTCTTCATATTTGCTTTACATTTATGATTATCATATTGGGATCTTATGGGATGAAAATTAATACAGGAAACAAGTCTAAGTATGAACCAAATGGATTTTAGTCCAACCTCCAATAAAGCTTTTTCTGTCTTTTTCAGACCCTCATTACGCATAAGAACTTGACCTCACTGAATGGTTCAGTAAATTCTTGGGCTGTTTTACAGACCTGCTTTTCCCCACCAGATGGTGATTTTTGCAATCACACCATGGTGGAGTTGCCAGCTTTTCAACTGATCGTTGTAGCTGTGTCTTTAACAACAGTTTGATATACAGGAAATAGCAGATGAAGTATTTTCTTTTTTGCCATACAGTATAAACACCGTCACCTACTATGACTGTTCAAACTGTAATTAAAGTGCAGAGCTATAGGGGCTGATTGAAAAGTTGGCCGCTGTACACCATGATGAGATCCCTACAGAGCTCTGTGTTCTGAAATAATACACTATTACCTTGTGAAGCCAAGACTTTTCACATATAGACTGGGACAGTTGCAGGTGGTAACTCTGGAGCAACCTGAAGTAATCATTAATAGGTGTATGAAAATGTTCTTGTACAATAGTTTGGAATCATTGCAGCAATGATGGTCCAGGCCATCAAAGTTTTTGAGCCCACAAATGAGCCTATGGATTTGCTGAACTTGCAGGCTTGTTTCTGAATATATAAGCTGCAAGAGGGAAAAATGATATGAATAAATCTGTGAAGTAACACATTGATGACAGTGGCAGCACATTTTATGAAAAGCTGTGCTGGGTTCCTGCGCTTGGAGGGAGGTGGTGTCATTACACATCCACCAGAACATCTGCAAACTCCTATTTCCTTTTGGTGGATTTGAATGGGAGCCTGACCTCCTGTTCCTTACCATGAACCTTGAGTTCACACTCATATTTTACATGTTACAGGAAACCACAGCTCACGCCAGGGGTGCTGCAAATAGAATCTCATAAGCCAGATGCAGCCCTGCTTCTTAATGCACCTGAAGGAGTTGTATTCTTCATTCAAAAGGAAAAAAAGAAACCACGAAGAAGCCCACATACTAGTAGTGAAAGGTCACTCCAGCCTTTGAAAAGAGGCGGACAAAACGAGGAATGCTTATGGGGCTGAGTTGTCAGCAGGGTAGCAGAGGGATTACAAGAAACCTGTGACTCTGCCTCTTTCTGCCTTTGCTGGTAGCTTTTTTTTGTGTGTGTGTGAACAAGTGCCATACAACAGATTGAGGCTGGTATAAAGGCCTGGGACTGTGCAAGGAGCTCCCCGCTGGGCCTCAGCTGTGCTTGCAATTAGCAATAAGCATGAAATGATTATTGTTGTGGTGGCTGATGGCAATCTGAAGTGACAAGTTTTATGGGGGGAAGTTAAAGTAAATGTGTATGTGAGTGTGCGGGGTGCTTGTATGTGTGTGTGTGGAAGATGTTCAGCAAAAGTTTTGTGGTTTTTCTTTTTTTGCTTGCAAACCATTAAGCAAAGACTCTGGTTCAGTTTAGTCAGAACTATTTTATGTCATTCAAAAGGTCTTACAAAGTCTGCTGAAAGAATATTTTTCTCCTCTCACTGCCTCGGAATGGAGTTTTTCTAGGTCACAGATTCTTTACTGCCCTATTTAGTGTCAAAAATACCCATTTGCCTCAAATTAGCAGAAAGCTTGTAGTGAAGGGCTAGAGATTAAGCATACAAAATTACTCAGCAGGCGGCAACTGGGTGGATTTGGGGGGTTGAGAAGTCTTTAAAACTGACTACAAGACATTATATACTTCTGACAAAAGAACATAGTAATCCTACCTGCTTGCTTTAACCACTGTTGTTTGTCCATTATTATGTGCTTTAATGCCCATGAGAGCAAAACTACGGGTGATGATGCTCAATAACCATAGAAACTCACACCCATGACCCCTTAGTTCAGTTCTGGCTTTCCAACCAGAACGATTCCAGGCTGCTCAACCCTATTAAGAATAAACTGAGGCAGGGACTGCACTGAAAAAAATCCAAAGACAAGGCTGCCCTTTCTCTCTTGCCCAGACTACAAACTCTGTTTTGAAATACTGAAAAGAGGCTTTGCAAAGGACCTTTGAATTCAAGGTGTTCCGAAGGTAACAGATTCAATGGTGTGAGGCGATTTGCAGCTATGCCTGGGATAAAAGCTACATTAGTCAAGGAAAGGAACAAAAGCGGAATGTGTTCATGGCTGATCACAGCCCTTTTGGGTTTTTTAAGGTGGATTTGCTGTTAAACAGTAGCCCTCTCTCTACCCACTTCACTAGATGGTTAGATACAAACACTAGACTTATGTAGGACATTCATTTTCCACTAAATTCTTTGAGTTCTCATTGGGCTTTGTTGCTGGAGGAAGACTATTTAATCATTTTGTTTGACTAAGAAAAGTATCCCCAATTTAAATAAGTACTAGGTTTTTATAATTTAAAATTAAAAAGAAACATTTAATGATTAATGTCACACATGACAATGAGATCTACTGATAACCTCAGTGCGAGTGCAAACTTGCTACAAGGGATTCCTATACTGCGGGTGCAATCTTAACAGGCTGGCACAACTAATTGGTCTTCCCATTCCGTGGTGATGTAGGGAGGCAAGCAAATATCTGTCTACTGCCTAATTCAGCCCCCAGGAGTGGCACAGAAGTGACTTACACCACTTTTGTGATACCCCCAGGTCAGCACAGGACTCATACTGGGTCTTAGGCTTAACTACAGGTTAGGATTGCAGCACTTATGTGGAAGTAAGCCCCATTGACAGGGAAAGGATTGCTCTCTCAGTTCCGCAACATTATGCCATAGAATAAAAAAAAATCCACCTCAAACTGTATAGGTTCCCTTTTACTCAATCCTCACCCAAATCTACTATAGCTATTTTCCCCAGAGGGGAAGATGCATGCTTTATATCAACAGGAACCCAATGTTTTCTGGGGCACTTTGAGAGCAAAGCGCAGTCCTTGTTTAAGGGCACAATCCTAACCATGTCTACTCAAAAGTAAGCCCCATTGTGTTCAATGGGTCTTACTCCCAGAAAAGTGTCTTTAGGATTGCAGCCTTAGGGCACAATCCAGAGTAACTACGGGGAGTCCTTGCTTTGGAGTAAGAACAAGTTACTCTGGATTGCAATATGAATTTCCCATAGGTTTTCACTAGGTGGTGCAGTAACTACAGGTGCACGTAATGTCTCTTACATGCTCCCGTAGTTACTCTGGATTGTACCTTAGGCTGCAATTCTAAAGTCACTTTTCTGGAGTAAGACCCATTGAACATAATGGGGCTTACTTTTGAGTAGACATGTTTAGGATTATGCTCTCAGTCTATATGTGATAATTTGCATTTGATTTTGCACAGTGTGTGTCTACTATTATAAATCATTAAATAGGTTTCTGTATAAGATGGGCATGTAAAAGCCACAGACCTTTTCACTTAAAAAGGAAATTGGTTATTTGTTGGGCACTAAGAATATTGCTCATTGTTAGGGTGCAACAAATACCTGTTTTATTGGGAAACTCAATCAATTTAACAATGTTTTGTTTGACTAAAAATTTGTCCCCAAATTAAGAAGGAGTTTTTTTTATAAAAGATATTAATACTATTCTTTTAATAAAAGATAAAATAAGAGTCAAATGAGTCATTCCTTCAAATTACGGTGTGAGAAAAGAAAATCAGTCTTTTAAAACTCTTGTTCCTAAATGATGCCTTTTTCTTTAGAGCAATGGGATTTTGTCGTATGATGCTTAATGGAGAAATTAATTGATTAGTCATGTAGAATGCAGACAAAAACATTTATTTAATATGGTGATACTTATGAATTGTAAAAAGTAATCTCCACAAATGTTGCTAAAACACAATGCTTCTGTGCAGTTTAATCTTGAATAGATTAAAAAGAGCAGAGATTTGCTGGGAATTTTGCCATTCCTCAATCCAAAATCTTTTTCAGACTACTGAATTCTGAAATGGCACACATGCCCATTTTAAGCATATAGGGTTAAAATAAGATGTCAGGCATCACATAAATGGTAGCACACCTGAGATGGGAAGAGAGCAGGTCTTACAGGGTGACCAGATGCCAAACCCAAAATTCCTGAACCCCAAGGCCTAATTCCTAATCCCAGCCCAAAATTCCTACCCACTGAAAAAATTGCCAAAAATGTATTTTTTTCTGTTTTTGTTTTTTGGTTTTTTTGACCATAACTTTTGATAGGAAAGAGATATCTCAAAATTGATTTTTGCACTGGATTCTGCTCTTCAATACAAATCCAACAACATATGGCATGATGGAGTACTGTGCACTAACACAAAGTTTCAAAATGAAGCCAAAATGTTGGACAATGATGCCAAAATATAGGACACCCGGACAGGAGGCTAAAAATCTGGACAAATTCAGGTTTTTCCAGTCATCTGGTCACCTTGAGGTCTTAGGGCAGCGTTTCTCAAAGTGGGGGTCAGGACACCTTTGGGGGGGTCACCTAGAGCTTTCCTGGGGGTTGCCTAAAGACGCCTGGTGCAGGGGGCCAGGTCAGGCTTGCCAGATTTCTGGCTGTAGCTGCACGTGCACTGGGGGTGACTGACAGCCTCAGGGCCCCATCCTATGCATGCCTACTCTGAAATCCCATTATAGTCAGGGGGGCCTTTACTCCCATGCAGATGTGGGTAGGATTACAGCCTCAGGGCCCAATCCTATGTATGCCTCCTCTGAAATAAATCCTGTTGTGTTCAATGTGTTCATAGAACACACATTTCATTTGTAACAATGAAAATACATCCTGCATATCGGATACTTACATTACAATTCATAACAGTAGCAAAATTATAGTTATAAAGTAGCAACAAAAATAATTTTATGGTTGGAGGTCCCCACAACATGAGGAACTTATAAAGGGGTCACGGCGTCAGGAAGATTGAGAACCACTGTCTTGGGGCTTCAAGGCAAATTACCTTTGTAAGGTAGAAGTACTCAAATGTAAGGTAGAAGTACTCAAATGGCATGTGGTATATCATCCAGAGGTCCGTAGTGGCTTAGTAGTTAAAGACGTTGTGCTTGTCAACCTGAAGGTTGGCAGGTCAGCAGTTTGAAACCTGAGTACTGTACAATGGAGTAAGCTCCCATTACTTGCCCAGCTCCCGCCAACCTACCAGTTTGAAAGTATTTAAGATTGAGTAGATAGATAGGTTCCACTTTGGTGGAAAAGTAACAGCATTTTGTGAGTCTTTGGCATTTAGTCATGCCACATGACCACAGAGATATATCCAACAATGCTGGCTCTTTGGCCTTGTAAAAGGGATGAGCTTTAGAGTTGGTCACATGTAGCAGGGCAACCAGCAGAAGACACACCTATATGTTTCAGAATCAGAAGAATGCACTGTTATACACATTCCTTTTGTTTTCCTCTCTACGAGAAAGACAACAGCACTCCGGAATGGTTCACAGACTCACAAAAACTGTACATAAGGCAATTTAGTGGAGCCAAATAGTTAATTGTATGCTGATGTAATACAAGTCAAAAACTTGTGAACAACTCCTACTCTGAGTACATTTCAAATTCTTGATGACTGAGTTCAATTTTTAGGTTAACAATTTAAAGTTGGGTTAAGGATGACAATGCTGCATTATTAATGGGCATTAATTTATCCTTATAGTAGATCAGGAAAGATTTCACACACAGTTCCCATGATTTCACAATTGGCCCATGAAGCAATGGACTATTCCAGCCATTTTCAACCACTGTGCCACATACATCAATGTGTCATGAGAGGTCCACCAGTGTGCCACAGGAATTTGTGAGATCATTTATCACTAGGCCTCTACCCCTGAACTGCCCGGCAGGAGCTTACCTGCTTTTTGGGCACTCTTTTTGGATCCAGTGGAATCCAGTTTGGATCTAGGAGAATGGTTCAAGACTTCCCACTTGTACTTTACAGGATCTTTGCAAAAACCTAGGTCAGCACGGTGGTTGCTGCACCAACACTACTCTCACTTAAGATCATGTCACTTGTTCCCCTGACCTTAGGGTCTTCCTGACACCTCTCACTCACAGTCACTCTTGTTCCTTGTTTCTGACAAAAGCGGAAAGAATAAGTGGAAGAAGAGAGTACAGATGTCCCTTGTTATTTACTAGGGTTCCATTCCGGAACCTCCCATGGATAAAGAAAATCCGTGGATTAAAAAACAATGGACGAGTAGGTTTAAAGACTCATTTCCAGGTTTTTTTGCTTCTCCATTGCACCTAATAGAATAAGATGGTGCCTCAATATTTGCAGGATTCTTGGACTGAAGGATTGAATGATTGCTTGTACTGTTTCTACAACAGTAGAAAAGCAGTTTTCTAAACTGTGATTTTCAGTAGTAATTTGTGTTAAGTCAAATCCATGTATAAAAAAATGATTATGTTGGACCGATACAGGCAACTGCGACACTGCTCTTCCCTTACCTTGCTCTTTCCTTGTTACCTTGTACTTTTGACAAACGGTAGGAGCAAGTGTGGTCAGTTACAACAGGGGATAACCAAGCAGTTGGAGATGTAGTGTCAGTCCACGAAGATACTAAGGAATGGACACCTCTTAGCATGTGTCTTTAAATTATTAATAATATTTCAACTCAGGTGAGGGTGAAGTGAAAACTTTGCTACCATTTGCTTTTTCTACCAATTGCTACCCTTGTTGGTGCGTGAATGCACATGTATATGTGTACAAGCTTACAAGTATGTGCATGTATGAATTATTAACAGGACCGATAGTCCTCATTCCAACCACGCAAGTGAACATACCATAAATGGTTGATAATCATTCACAAGAAAGAAAGCACAGTGTAGTTATGTTTGGAGTATCCTTAGGTTTAGCTCCACTTCCAAGGACTTACAGAAATTTTTATACTGAGACTTTTTGTATTCCACTCAACAGAGTTACTCTGCTTTAAAAATAATCTCCATTCAAAATGGAAGGAGGAGGACTTAATAATAAAAATATTTATCTTTCCAATGTAAAAACATTTTGGGTAAACTGACAATCCTTATGACAGATATTCATCTGCACCACCAACCCTGATACAGTCACACCAAAAAGGCATGTGTTGCACCTTATCGTGGGGGGGAGGTGATTGGACAGCAGGTGGTAAGTGAAAACATTTTGCACTTACTTCCTGATAGGCTGCCTGATCACCAAAGGGATCACCAGTTTTGGTGACATATGTCCAAGGACACAAAAAGGAGATATGAGCCAGCATGCACCATTGCCACTCCATCCACACCGCCTGCTCCCTCCCAGCCCTTCTGGCCAGAAATTGCTCTGTTATTTCAATCTCCTTATTCCTCTCCATGGCCTATCCTTGAAGCTGACTTACCAATGTGGAGGGCTCCAGGGAGGCTGCTGTTGTCTGACTGCCATTGCCACTCACTCTGCCATTACCATTCAGTGGCAGGACAAAGCTAATAACATCTTGCAACTGCAGTAGTGCTGTTGGAACATGAGTTCCATTGGCACCACAGAAGCATAGAACTGGACGAAGAGGATGCAGTCCTGTACGCAGTTACTGTTGAGTAATCCCATTGAACTCAACAGGATTGACTTCTGAGCAGGTATGCACAGATTTGCACTGCAAGTGATCTTTCTGAGGTAAGCAAATCTATTTCTGGAGACATGTACGTGTTGAGTCTCTCAACTGAATGGCAATTAAAAAACAAATACACACTTCAATACCTTCCTTGTCTGATAGGGAGAACACACTTTGCCTCTGTGGTTCATATGATCCACCCTTTTAATAGATCAATTTTGATTTAAATCCTTACAAAACCTATTGATCAAGGTTGTTTTTAGCTCTTTCTTCTATCTAATACACTCTGATAGATCAACCTGCATCCTCAGCTTTTCCCTAAAACAAGTCAGTGAGACATTGACTCTGTTACATATCATTACGATTTAATAGCACCAAAATCTAAGTAAACTAGCAACGAGCTAATGTTGTGGGCATTGATCAGCAAATCTTAACAATTAATTCTTCCAGTAATAATAATAATAGTTGTTTTTTTCTTTTTTTAAAAAGCAAGCCCCTTCATCCTTTTATTCACCAGCATAAGAAATTAAACACTTGTGGGCTCATTCTACGGAGTGAATGAAATTGAATAAGCTACCTAGTACTTGAGTTTCACAGCGAGTGCTTGAATAGAGCAAACCTCCTAAGTTGAATAGGTTGCCTTTTGGGACCAATTTGCCTCTTTTCACTCTTTAGTATTCCTTTTCTGCTGACAGATGTACAAAGGCGGAACTGCGCTGTGCGGCTTATCTACATACACCCTCAGCAGCTGTCACTTTTGTCGAGCAAGTTAATCAAGCAAATGCCACCATATCCCACTTTCTATAAGGAACAACATGTTATAGACAGTAGTCTTGGGAGGGAGAGGGAGAGGGATGAAGAAGAAAGACTTTATTTTAACTTTGATTAGCTTTTTTTCTTATTCCTTTTGAGCTTGAAGTCTTTTATAAAAAACACCAATGGTGTAATTCATTTATTTTAGTTTTTTTAAAGGACTCATGGCCCAATCCTAATGAGGGCCTGTGCCAGCGGAACACAAGTTCTGCTGGCATGCACTGTCGTAAAAGTGCAATAAAGTGCTTTGCGACAGTAAGGCCCAGGCACGCTGATGAGAAGGCCAGAGCCTTCTTCCTGGCATCGGCAGAGCAACATAGGCCCGCCAGAGCAGGTATGTCAAGTACAGGAGTGGGGAGAGGGCAGGATGATTGAATAGGGTGGGGAGTATGGAATGGAGTGAAGATCGGGTGGATCAGGTACAGGGGGTGGATGGAAATGATAGAGCAGCATGTACAGTATCATATCCAAATCCTCTTCCTGAGATAGAACTACCTGCATGGATCACAGACTTGCACCTATGATATCGGGGTTTAGGTCTGAGTTGCCCATTGTAGCTGCGGGGGGGGGGGGGGAATGACACTTGGGGGCAAGGGGACAAACCTCCTTTACACCAAGGAGACTTCCAGCTGTGCAGGGTTTAGGTAAGGTTGGACTGTTGACACATCAAAATCTCAATTTTCATTACTAAAAGAGTAAAAAGAGGAAAGTTTCTAGCCCTCATGGATTCAAAGGAAAGCAAGTTCAATGTTCTACAAAGAGGAAATATTTTTAAAATCTCAAAACTGTTTTTCAAAATAAAGTTTTTGGCAGAGAGGAAAGGTGATAAACAGTTTAAATCTCATTACTTAAGGACAAATGTGGATTGTGACTGTATGTCTAGTCCTCTATTTGTAAATGCCTGACGTTTGAAAAAATAAAAAACATGAAATGGTTTAAAGATGGAGAGAGAAAAAAATGGATACTTTTGACTGCTTTAATGCTTTTTGATAACAATATATTGATTGTAGCTCAACAGCTATTTTCTAAACGGTGTGCATGAAAAGCACTGCATTGTAGGAGCATTTAAATCTTTGGTTGTTTTTTACACATGTTCTTTGATAAACTCAACTTGTGTGGCTGATGAAAAACATCCTCCTCATTATGTCAAGAATAGTGTTTAATATTGTAGTGGGTCTTTATTTTTTTAAAAAAGCATTTCACTTTTAAGCTAGTGTTCCTCTATTAGTACTATGTTTCAAAACTTCTGACCTTTGAAAACAAATGGCTATGCAAACATTATACATAATAAATTCTGCCGCTGTCACATGCTAAGAGGAAATCTCTGTATATTTAATGATTGTACATAGATATCCTTGAGTTACACCATGGCTGATCAAAATAAACTGGGCTTTGAAAGCAGGGCAGACATTCCTAGTTAAACAGGAGCACTAAGATTAACTTCAGTTGAATCCTTTTACTTTGGCCAAAGTCTAGCATGACTCTACAAATATATTTGCTTGGATGGAATAAATGACTTGCCTTGAAAAGTGCTGGATGGTGGAGCACACTTCTGACTGGTGGGCTCCCAATTGAGTACATCTTAGGTAATTCAATATGTTTTATGACTGAGCATTGAGTCTATGCAAATAGTGAACTATGGGTTGTTGAAAAAACTAGCTGCTAAAAAGCTTATCATGCAAATAAGTGTAAAGAAAGTATTGTCTCATGTTAGGACTATACAATTTCCTCATTTGCTTGTGTCATGGCATAGTCACCTTTCAAATATAATAATAGCTAGTTAAGTTTTCAATTTTTCTGTGCTGTTTGACTTCATATATTAGAGATCTTCAACTTGAATACAATGCAAAGCAAATGAGAAATATTAAAACTATGTAGATTCTGAGAAAAATTAAAGAATAAATGATGAATCAGTTCTGAGAAATAGTATCTTGCTATACTAAGAAAATTTGGAGAACACTTAACTTAGTTTTTATCTTCCAGTTTAATTAAATGTATCAGTATAGAGTTTCCTATAGATTTTGGATAGATTTTGCTATAGCTATCTTGCATAAGTGAAATGTTTTAATCATGTGAATTACACCATCAGACTTTATACTATCATCTACAATGCATTTCAGAGTGAATAACAGCAGAATCTGGTTGAAGTAAATTATTGTTAGAATTACCTAGAGTGCAGTCAAACATTTCTGCAATCTCAGTGATAAGTTTTAAAAATAATGCTGCAGTGATTCAGTTACCAGAACAATGAGTAACCCTCAACACCCACTCAACTACACTGTTTATGATAGCTTGTTCACTTGTATTATTTCCTTACTGGTGAAGTCTTAATCACATCAAAAATGCAATGATGCAGATAAGTTAGAAAGTCAGTGAACGTTATTATTAAAATTATTTGCATTGTTATTTAATGATGCTGCCATGTTGGTGTTACATAATAAGGATTAAGCTGCTATCCTGAACTATTAATAATCTGTCTAGGCATTGAATTACATCATGCTTCTTCTCTCCTTTTCAGGCTAAAATAAACCACAAAAACATTGTTTAAACTGTGGAAAGTCTGGTCTAGACAAAACAAGGAAGCAGGTTAAAAAGAAAGCTTAAATTTGCAGATGCAATTTGTGCTAGTATAAAGCAGGTTTTTTCCCAGTACATATGGTCCATAAGATCACCCACTGTTTAGGGACTTTTATGATAGGGTGAGTTAAGGATGAAGTTTCACCCTTAATTGGGATTAAGTCTGACTTGAAGCAGTCTACTGCATGGATCTCCCATCACTATTAATGAAAGTTATGTGCTGAATGAAGTCCCGTGGGTGTTGATAGGCTGTACTCCTTGGGTATAAATTTTCAGCGCTGAATTTATGGACTTCAGATTCCCTATTCCCATTACTGTAAATGGGAAAAGCATGTTTAAATTTCTTACAAGAAATGCACTGTCCCTCCCAGTATAACACATGCTTTGTATTGTTTATATATAGCATGGGTATAGCAAGTCTCAAGTTATTTTAATCAGTAACAACTACACTTATAATTTATTTCTTACATTTTGGCATCAAATTTAGAAGCAGAAAAACAAAAAATGTTTAGCTGCAACACTTTAGTGAATTGAAACAGACAAATAGCAGAAAGGGTAGCCTTGTTAGTCTGTAGCAGCAAGAAAATTAAAACTGTGATTACAATTTAGGGATTAACTAGTTTATTAGGGTGAGAACGTTCTAATTGAGAAAACATTTAATTGGATGTAGGAAAAGGACTGAAAAAGTTATAAGAATGTCAGTCTAGCAAAATGAATCTATCCAGAGAAACATGTTTCCTGATAATCCAAACTGCTTGTATGTGTGCTTCTGGAGGAGGAGGAGGCGGCAACACACACAGACTCTACCTGGGTGATCAGCGTGATCAGAATATGGTCTCAGAACTCAGGGTGACCATATAGAATGGAGGACAGAGTGCCTGTACTTTTAACCATTGCATAGAAGGGGGAATTTAGGCAGGTTTAGCTCAACATAGAAGGGTTTAAAAAGCAGCACCTGCCTAAAATCCCTATTCTATGCAATGGTTAAACATACAGACACTGTCTTCCATTCTAGATGGTCACACTGGATGAACTGCAATTTTAATGTGAACTTTCATGAAGTGGTGACCCAACAATGAAACAATATTTTTAACTGGTGGGAACTTTACAAAATAAAACTGCTAAGTAAAGGAACATGTTCTGCAAAAAATGTTTCTCAAGAGAAGTGTTTTGTTTCTTTCATATGTTAAATTTAGACAATGTGAGCATTTTCTGTTGACAAATGTTTGTTATTATCAGGATACACCAATCAGACATACCTGCAGTGCTTTGTAAGAATTAAAGTTCCCCATGGGCTTCAAGCCAAACCTTTGAAACAAAACAACTTCTGAATTCATTCATAATGTGTGCTTAAAGGGTGGGATGGTTTTAGACATGATTACTGTATCTACTTTTACTGTACTTTTTCTTTTTCTGCTACAGCCAACTTGAAGACAAGAAAAGGAGAGAAATACATTTTTTAAAAATAAAAATAAGTGGCTCATCTCCGTTAGAGCCATTCCAGGTGAGGCTGGGACCCAGAAGTTAGTCTGGATGCAAGTCCCATTCCCTGGGCAGCATAGAGCAGTCTCAGGCTGCTTAGTTCTGTTCAGTTCTGTGCCAAATAACGTGTACTAAGTACACGTAACGTGTACTAAGTAACGTGTTGCCATGTTAAATGGGTTAAGGGGAAAAGTTTTCCTTTGCCCCACACTAGTGCAAAGCAGCCTCTGTGAACTTGTGCTGGTTGCAGCGCAGGACAACTGGCATCCCTGTTGCAGCACAAGTTAGGATTATGCTATAAAAGAATTAAAACCCTTTTCCCTCTGAACCTTCCCAATCCTATTCACCCACCTCCCCTGCTGAATGCAGTGTGTCTATATCTATGCGTAGGAAGGGATATGATGTAGCAGCAAGCAGCCGCTGAATTTCTTAATCTTGGCAGAAATATATGATTAGCATTTTTCAATGACCTATGCATATTTTGAAATTCTCTACCATGATTTTAGAGAAAACATGTTCAACATTCAATAATTAATTATAGGTTTTGTGGAGGACCGGTCTGCTTCTCCATAAATACATCCTTACGAAGAATCAGTATAATCACATGTATTGTAATTACAAAATATACTCAATGGCTGCAGAACTAAAAACACTTTTCTGGGAGAAAGACCCATTGAACACAATTGAGCTTACAATTGAGTAGATACGGTAAGGATTTTGCTCTGTATCAGATGCAATATGAATTCGTTTCATCTAATATAATTATAACTGAGCACTATAGATTATTGTGTATTGGAAATGGGTACATGTTTTTGCTCAGTACAAGCAGCTGTTCCAAACACACTTATGTATACTGTTGGAACAAAGTACAAAGAACTATATTTTTTTAAACCAAAAGGAAAGAGTATCTATCCTATGACATTACTTTCATGCTGTAGCCCGAACCACTGCAGCTCTATTCTGTGAGCTCATGCACAGCTGGGTGCTTCTGCTCATGTGAGCTCATGCACAGCTGGGTGCTTCCGCTTACATAAGTCAACACCACACTTCCTCCAGCTGTTGTCTGCTCCTCTAAACACTGCAGTGGGATGATGTACTTAGGAAGTAGGGAGATGTCCTACAACAGACACCAGCTTTCTTTTCCTTGTCCCCATCTTGGGATCAGGCCTACGATCAATGAGACTGGGGAAACAGGGGAGGAAAATAAACATGTAGGAAAAGGACTGGGCTACAATTCTCTATATAGGTCTGCGTGTGGAACAATATCATCTTTATTGAAGAACCTAAGTTGTGGGACATACCCTACAATCCAGAGTAATTATGGGAGCACGTAAGAGACTTTATGTTACTGCATAAAGTTACTGCACCACCTAGTGAAAACCTATAGGAAATTCATATTGCAATCCAGAGCAAATTGTTCTTACACCAGAGCAAGGACTCCCTGTAGTTACTCTGGATTGCACCCTTCCTCATCCAAACCTAACCAATTAGCCTCCAAATCCAGAGTAACTACAGGAGCACATAAGAGACATTATGTGTATCCATAGTTACTGCACCACCTAGTGAAAACTTATGGGAAATTCATATTGCAATCCAGAGCAAATTGTTCTTACACCAGAGCAAGGACTCAACGTAGTTACTCTGGATTGCGCCCTTAGGCTTGCACAACTCACCACCATTCCTGTGATGGTGTGGGGATGCTGGTGCATATCTGTCCGTAGGCCTAACTGTTCCAAGAGTAGTGCAGAAGTGCTTTATGGCACTTTTGTGACACTTATAGGCTTGCTGGGATTTATGCCAGCCTAACTGGGGGTTAGGACACAGCCTTTCAGAGATTTCATCTCTTTTGGCATGTAGGCATCTTGCATAAAATGATTTATAAAAAGATAAGTACAATGGGGTCTTTTTGAGGGTCTGTGTCACTACTGTATTTTAAATACAATATGAGCATGTAAGGCTTTTTCTCCAGCTGAATGAGTTTTTTGAAATAAATATGCTCACTTTCAAATTCATTTAAAAACAATCAACCTCATGAATGTGACATTAAGAATATTTTACATTTTTCAAATGAAATGAAGATGATTTGCATCGTACTTCTGTAAAGCACTTGCTAAGATGTGTAACACTCCCTCTAGTGGTTGGACCATCCATCGTAGATAATTCTTTGCACCAGGGAATTAACACTCTTGCTCCCTTTGTAAATATGGCTTCCTTGTATGTTTATCATGCCCATATAGGAATAAGCATATACACTGCATGTATTTTGTTACTGTTTCACTGCATGCATAGGAGTTGAACAGAGTGATGATGAGGCCAGATGTGGTTTCCCAGTATCTGCAGACGTTTTGAGATCAACACATCTGTTGTTGCATGTCTTGGTGTACATGCTCTTTTCTTGTACAGAGTAAAGCTGTCCTCAGAGTCTAGCCCTACAATCCAGAGCAACTACGGGAGCACATAAGAGACATTACATGTACCTGTAGTTACTGCACCACCTAGTTAAAACCTATGGGAAATTCATATTGGAATCCAGAGCAAATTGTTCTTACACCAGAGCAAGGACTCCCCGTAGTTACTCTGGATTGCACCCTAAGGTACTGAGGTTCCTGGATCTACATTACAAGCTATTTGAGAAAACGTTACAGCCAGCAACCAACACTACTCTTGTTCTCCTTTATTCATGGTCTTGCCTTCAAGCATAAATGTCAATACACCATATGTCATGAAAGGCTTGTTTAATACAGTTTTTAATATAACCTCAGGAAATATCCCAAGGACATCCCCTATACTATGGAGGTGAGAAGAGCTGTATGGAGAGTTCAGTATGGGGAGTTTCCCTGTGTCTGTGGTTATGTGAAACTGCAGATATGAGGATATGGGGACCCATGTAGATTGGTATTGTCCACACAGCCTGGCACTGGGTTTCTAACAGAAAGCTTTTTCTGCCATACTGGATGTACCAGGGTTACAACCTGGACCCACATGTAAACAATGCAGTGCCCTACCACTGACTCTCAGCTCATCCTTGAACTCATGGAATCTGCTCCCATTAGATATGGTGATGGGCACAGGTTTAAATGGCTTTGCAAGAGGATTAGAAAACTTAGCATTTTTCTGGTATAATTTCAAGATGTCCATTATTGATATTTTCTTTGTATTCTGACAGTGCATTCCTAACCCCAAATTAGGTCTGCATAAGTCCTGGCACAAATATGTGCTGGCCGGGGGATGTCACAAAAGTGCCAAAAGGCATGTTAGGGCCACTCCTGGGGAGGTTAGGTCAGTGTACAACAGACAAACACTGGCTTCCCCACACCATCATGAAAACAGGGAGATGGATGAGTTGTGCTGGCTTAAATTGGTTAGGTTACCACTGAATCATCAGTGCTGCTAACAATAAATTGGAAATAACTTATTGCAGAATACAATCATGACCATAACAGTCCATGGTATCTGCAAGCAGAGAGCCATATAACTTAAATAATGTAATCTAAGGTTGTTATCCTGATATGATAATATATTTGTCTATAAGTTCAATAAAATAAAAATAACAATTATATTTTCATATTATATGAAATATAAATATTCAATGTCACACTTCTAAAGGGAGTTTGTGTATATTATGTTTATAATATGTAAATTGTCCAGAGTCCAAAAAAGCACTCCATGATAGGAGAGGCCCTACTGATTAGACTGGACCATCTTTTATAGCAGAGTTCGACCAGTAGTAAAAGTCTGTGGTAAAAGACTACTGTCTGGAAAGACAGTAGTCCCCTACAATATAGAAGTGGCCATCTTGGCTATAGAACAACAGTACCCATTAGAAGAAAATTAGTCTGGGAAATGTATACCCCCACATTATTACCATGTAGGTTTCCTGGTTGGATAGACAGCTATGATCATTATAGGCTCTCTAAGAGGAAGTGTGAGAGACTGGTGGCTCTTTGTTAAAGCCTGGGAATGGAATAACACCTATGTAGCTATCAAGTCTGTGGGCTATAATCTGGTTTTTGTAACCTTGCATAACCGCTATAGTATTTGAGCCTTTAAAAACAGACACCTGAAACAGTGAACTGTAGGGGATCTCAAAGGAAATGTATAGTCTTATTTTTTTAAAAGGCCCTTTTTTGAATACTGTATTCTACACTTATTTGTTCTCGTCAAAAAGAATGTTGATATTTTACACTCAGTGTGCTGTAAAGGTCCTTAACTAAACAGACTACCTGCTTAGCAATTTTATAAAGGGCCATGCCCTTTTCTAGTCAAAGGATTGCAATCCAGCACCAAAGTAATTGGGATGTAATGTTATTTTGTACGTTGCAATAGAATAACGATGGTCATACAATACTTTAATTGTATGGGTATTTATGCTTTAACTCTAAAAGCAGAATGAAAAGACGTCACAAACTGGACTCAGTAACCTTAACAGAGTTCTCTTTGGTAGATTTCACTCTGTAAAATGAGTGTTTTAGAGCAACCTAAGTATTCACAGTGAACTGGATGTTCAGTGAATGGTTGAATAATGCCATACATGGCTTGCAAAGTGAATCCTTTGGCTCTCTGTAAGCATTTTTGTAGGCTGATATCATAAATGCAGAGGGAGATTGAATGGGATACTGGGTGGGAAAAAAGAAAAGAGCTACACATCAAGAGAAAACAAATGACTTCTGACTGTTAATCTAATATGCACCAGTGGTCTGGCTCCTGGTGCTAGCAGCAGACAGAGAAATGGAAGAATGAGAATTCTGCAGGAAATTGAATAATCCCTTATTATGTATGTGTAGAACTAAACTTGATGCCACCTGAGTCTTGTGTTGGGCTCTTGGAAGTTTTTCCATAGATCATTTGCAATGGAAGGATGGTGTCCCTGTGAGTATACATTTATGTTTCTCACAGCCATATGAAATACTACTCCTCTTTTCTCAGCCAGTGAATGGCGTCTTCCTCCAGTAACTTATTTTAAGAGCCAACTGAACTGCAAAGTAGCAGACCTATGGTCCTATAAGGATTTGCTAGCCCTGTCTTGCTCTGATTCATTTAAGCCTTTTTCTTTTTAGCTCTTAATACTTCACAGGAGATGAATTCTCTTCTGATATCTCATGTCTCTTTCCTCCTTTGCCCAGTTGTGCCAGGTGGTGCCTGGTGCCCAGCAGGGATGCCCGGAACTGCCTGGTAATTGGTATGAATGACTGATGCCCAGTTGGATTGCCTGGTGCCCAGTAGCGGTGCTGAGTGGTACCCACTTCCTGGTGGTGGCCCGTGGTGCTTGATAGTGCCCGTTGCCACTGGTGCCCTGTAGTGCCTACCACCTGGTGCCCGTCACCTGGTCCCTGTGCCAGTGCCTGGTGCCTGCTGGTACCCAGAGCTCAGTGCGCTGGAGTGTCTGTCGGTGCCCAGCCATTCTTGGGGCCCACAAATATTCTTGAAATTTTACTCCTGCAATGATGGGTACATTGACGGGTAAAATGGGTACATTAAAAATAATATATAAATTGAAATGGAGACTCACCTGAAATTGGCAGATATGCTGCTTGGTGGGCTCTGACTCACAGTTTGGGAAATGGTATATTACAACATTTTGTGATAGGTCTCATATGTATTCAATTAATTATGAAGGCAAAACAAAGCCTAGTATTGCGTAAAGCCTTCAGCTGACATTAAAAATCTTAGAATTTTCAATAAAAGTACAATATTAAACATGTCAACAGGACTTCAAATAACCAAATACATCTAAGGAAACTATTCAGTGACTGTTTACACAGATATTGTCCCATTGAAACAAATGGGTGCATTCTAGCGTAAAATTATTAGTGGGCAATCTTCTCTGGAAAAGAAAACCAATTAACCACATTCACCAAATGTCTGCTGGAAAAAGAAAAGCTGCTTCTGTAAAGATCCTTAGGAGCATGAACTCCTACTATCCAAGTGACAAATCTAGGATTCGTGAAGTGCCTAAGATAAATTAGACTAAACCCTTCTTAAATTAATGCTCCATGAGAGTGTAAACCTTCTGACACCCTACAGATGCGAAGCAATTTCTTCCACACTTGGACCCACAGTTGGATCTTCCACATTTCCAAAGCAAAAACAATATTTCCACAATTAATCAAACCCTTAAACCTTTCTCTTGCACTTTTCTTGGCACTGGATGTACAGTTAAGAATAAGCAGGGAAATGCTTTGGACAAGCAAGTGGACCTGACATATCCACATTCATCAGACAGGAAAAAAAATTTCTTCCTACAACTCCTAAGAATTCTGCATTAAAAAAAATTTTTAATGCAGTGCTCAAATGATTGGGGAAAATAACTCTGAATGAAAACTACAAGGCCCACCTTTTGGCTTCTCTCATTTCAGCCAAATCACAGTGTCCTTATTGTCTTATAAAAACAATTGTTAAGGAGGCCATGAAGAAAGATGAGAGAGGAAGAACTACTAACAGTCAACAGCTGAATTTCAATGTCCTAATAGCAATTAGCAGAAAGCCCATATGCAGGGTCAAAACCCTATGCCCCTGATATTATACAGTAAACAATGTAAGATTGCAGCGGGGATCACAAAAGATTTTGACACTCTTGTCTTGAACTGGATATAACTGATTATATGAATCGTATTCTTTTTTCCCTTTAGAAATCAAGTCCATAATTTGAGGATTTGATAAGATTTTTCCCCAAAATAAATGTCAGTAATTTACTCAGACAAAACTGAAGTTTAAAGGGTATGTCAAAAGACTTGTGAAAGCAAGATCTCTGTGTATGATAAGGACATAAGAAGAGCCTCCACTGGATCAGTCCAAAGGCCCATCTAGTCCAGATTCCTGTATCAGATAGTGGCCCACTAGTTGCCTCAGGAAGCATACAAGACACCTCTATCCATGTGCTCATCCCTGCATCTGGCATTTTTAGGCTACCTACATCTACTAGGTATGCATGCATGCACATACACACAAACCCATCATGGATTGTAACCTGTGATGCTCCTCTTCTCTAGGAATTTGTCCAATCCCTTCTTAAAAGCATTGAAGCTAGATGCCATCACAACATCCTACTACTACTTGATGACAGAGGTTGCTTCTGCATTTCAAGTAAAGAGGTCAGCTAGCTAAGCACATAAACTGACCCATGTTTTTCATCGCTCTATTTGCCAACACATTTCTCCTTCAAGTCTAATTATGAGACCAATTCTTATATTGTTCAGAAAGATGGTTTTGAAATGATTCTTTGAACAGAAAAGGGGAGAATCCCCACACAAACACGCAGAGAAAGACATAGAGAGCATATATGTGTTGAATCCCATATTCAGCAACTGACTATGAAGAGACAGTGAAATGGTAAGTCAAGCTCTCTGCAAAAGCATAAAGCAGTTAGTATCCCAGTATCATTGGGTCCCTATCACTGCATGATTAAGTTCTTACCAGACTTTTCAGTAAGGGCAACCTTCTTGATCCGGTAACTGCCAAGGGCAAGCCAAATACAGAGTCAATCTATGAACATTTAATCTCTGCAGAGAAGGCAGATTTAGTGTATAATTGACCCATATAATCCATGTATCATCTCCAGTCAAATGCTTCCTATGTCCGGTTTAGACAGACAGGGGGGCCTATAAAAAAAGCTATCAGAGGCTGCACGTTATCAGGGCTGTGGATTTCATCAAAGTTCGAGATGGCTTTTTAATCACTGATCTCAGAGACTGCTAGATTTAAGCAGATGAGCTAGCTGCTAAGCACATCTGTTTTAATCCTTATCTTCTGCTCAGGTTTGTCTTCAAGAAGTACAATGAGGGGGCAAATAAATTAATTTTTGTTTGGTTATTTGCAATCTTGAGAGCTGCACTGGATGATTTGATTTCTCATATCAAAGTATGGCTTTTAAAGTATTTTTTTGGGCAAGGGGCAAGATATTGAATAATCTATGAGGAAGAAAATGCCATCTGTATCTTTATGGACATGTAATTTTTGCATCTGTACCCTAAGATGCACAGGCATTTAGGTTTATGCCTTATCCTCAGTCATTTGTTTCTTATTTCTTGTGACTTTGATAGTTACTTTTAATAATATTTAATCACAGATTCTCACTGTGGGGCCTGCATTTATTGCCTTTCCAATGCCTTAACAGCAAATGTGTCACAGTATGTATTGCCTTATGAGCCCCTCTGTAGCAAGTTAACCTGCCAGAGCACATAACACCTGGCTAGCTGGCCAGAAGTGATGCTTGTCTTCTCTGATTTTGGAGGAGGCTCATGTTATTTTGGGCTCATATTGAGTCTTTTGTGCTGCTTATCAGTGCTGCAAAAAAGGTCCATTGGAGCTTTCTAGTACCACTGGAAACTGATTTAAGGAGGTGGGAAGAACTAGGCATCACTTCCAATGGTGCAAAACAGTTCAGTTGGAAGCTTTTTTCACAGGGGGAATGAAAAAGGCAGCTTGAAAGTAACTTTCGAGCTGGGGCAGTAAATGAGGTTGCGGCCCCATGTGGGAAAACGAGGAGCACAATTGGCATAATTATAAATGGCTGGAAGAGCAAAGTGATGAAAGTCAATATAGCATCAGTGATCAAACAGTGGCAGTCTTGGTTCAACAACACAGATAGCACATGTATTGAACCAGGGTCAGTTAAGTGCCAGGTTTTGATCACTTGGAGAAAGGAGGTTTAGAAATCCCCAAACAAACAAATTTCTGATCCCCTGAAGTGTGTACACAGTGTACAATCTACATGAAACAAAAAAAGAGTCTTACATTTGGTAACATGTACCCAAACTATAAAAAGGTAAAGGTGTCAGGTGCCAGGCTAGTAATGATCAAATCTAAGGGTGGTGGTCATCCCCCTTACAAGGCCAAAGAGCCACCACAGCCTGAAGACATTTCTATGGTCATGAGGCTGCATGACTAAATGCCAAAGCATATGGAATGCTGTTACCTTCCCACTGAAGTGATACCTATTTATCTACTTGCATTTACATGCTTTTGAACTGCTAGGTTGGCAGGATCTGGGCATGTAAGGAACTCACTCTCATCTTGCAGTACTTCGTTCTCAAACTGCCAATCTGCTGACCTTTAGGCTGACAAACACGGTGTCTTTAACCACTGAACCACCACAGCCCCTCTATACAAGTGTGCAATTCCATGAAGTAGCTGTGTGAAACAAGCCTGACAACTAACCAAGATCACAGTAATAGACCCTGTTACTTCTTTTTGACCACCGTTTTGAACAATAGTATTGCAGTAAATAACTCTTAGGGGAAGAAAATAGCCTTATTAGCTAGTGATT
This sequence comes from Cryptoblepharus egeriae, assembly GCA_030015325.1. Taxonomy (NCBI): domain Eukaryota; kingdom Metazoa; phylum Chordata; class Lepidosauria; order Squamata; family Scincidae; genus Cryptoblepharus; species Cryptoblepharus egeriae. The sequence goes on from JAREYC010000002.1 coordinate 22,043,573, forward strand.
GCCAGCACAACTTCTTAGCCAATCTGTTTTTCCCCCAGTGACCTGCAGAGAAGATTTTAAAAAATGATGATGACTTTATTCCACAGTAAACCTGACTAATTTACAAAATAAAGGCGATTAAAATGTAGACCACACAGTAATATTCAGATAATCTCCTGCATACCCCAATATCCACCAGAGAGAATAATTCTCCTATTATAGCACATGTGGGGAAGCAGATCTGGGGAGGAAATAAACACTAAGGAATACAAACTGAACGGCTGGAGGAACAAAGGAAAAACCAAAATTAGCATTTTGAAAATGTACTGCTCTTAATAGTAATATCTAAGTATAATCTTTTTAATAAAAAAATTTAAAGGAAAGATACCAGACAGAGAGGAGAAAAAGAATTAAAGGACAATATCTGAAGAGTGTTCATCTTACATTTTACAGCTGGGCATCTTACAGTTGAAGTTATATTTTTGGTTGTATAGATTTTCAACAAAAAAGCTGGCAATGTCCAATTTTAGAAAGCCAAGGCCAAGCTCTGCATTAGTAAGACTCATGGCCCAATGCTATACAATTTTCCAGCTCTGTTGTAGCCACAGCACAGCCCTATGGTAAGGAAACACATGTTCCCATACCCTGAGGTGGCCCCAGTTACTGTTCCTCCACCACAGGATGTAGCGCACACCCCACTGGAATAACTGCTCCTGCACCGATAAATTAGATAAGACTGGGAGCTCACATGCTCTGGATGCTAAAGGGGAGAAGACCTCTATACTTTTATACATAGAACCAGTTGTTCTATGGACAACATCGTTGTTAATTTAGGTTATTAGCACATAGAACCTGTTGTTAGTTTATTTGAATCCCACCATTGCTGTTTAGAGATATCATTCACACAGTGAACATAACGCAACTTTAGGAGCCCAAGTCTATCCCCTGCCATGCAGCTGAGTCAAAAAGAAATGTGCTGCATGTTATAGTGAAAGGGGAACAATCTGAAGACAAACAAGATCTAGGTAAAACATTTTTATTTCCTTCTTTGCAAACCTATATGGCTCTGAGTCCCCTCAGACATTTGTCAACTATTTTGGTGGTGTATGTCAGATCTGCTGCCAGAGCAATCCCTTCACTTTTCTGACATCTCCCTAGTTCCTCCTTAACACATTGTATTACTCCCTCTTTCCACCTTATTACTCTTCCCACAAATCACTCCCTGCATTGGCTGTTCTGAACTGGAGGAGAACTTCAACCTTGGCAGTTTTAGCATACTCAAATGCATCACTGGTAGCAGGACAGACCCTACAATCCAGAGTAAATACAGGAGCACGAAAGAGACATTTACGTCGATGTAGTTACAGCACCTCCTAGTGAAAACCTATGGGAAATTCATATTGCAATCCAGAGTAAATTGTTCTTATGTTGGAGCAAGGACTCCCTATAGTTACTCTGGATTGCACCCAGGGTCTTGCTGCTTTAAATCAGATGATAGGATTGGGCCATAATTAAAATGAATCTCCACTATGCACTTTCTTTTCAGCAAGGAAGGACCTAAATATTTCAAATGCTGACTTCACACTAGGTACATGACTTTGTGAATCATGGCAATGTGGAGCTTAAATATCCCAGGCAGCTATCCCTCTTGTAAAGTTCAAGAGAAGCTGCTAGGAAGAACACAACACTGGAAACTGCTCAAATAACTGGCCCTGAAAAGAACAGTCCCTGAAATGTATTGCTAACAGGAAAAAAATTCAGTGTAAACGGGCAGAGTGCTAGCAGATTTGTAACACAGAGGAAATGATTGCCTCTTCGTCAATGCCAAGTGGAGAGGTGATTTCTCTTTGGTATTTTTTATGCTTGAAATTCTCTTAAGTGGAAAGAATCACTGGAGTGCTTTATGCATGAATGAGGCATTTTCAGTGGATATGGGTCATGCTAGTAAATGTACGCAGGAAGATTATTTGACTCCAATTCATGCTACTTGATATAATGTGATAAAACATTTGACATGAGAGATTTAATCTTGTAGAATATGGGGGTGGAGAGAAAAGAGAATTGGGCAACGCAAAGAGAATTCAGTAGTTGAGGTAAATATAAGAAAGAAAAAATGGTAACTAGCAAAAGAGGAATTTGATGACATGAGGTGGCCTAGAGAATTTTTTTTCTAACGTAAGCAAGAAAGCAAGTAAACAAAGCTGGATTCTGAAAGAAGTCAAAGACATGCCAGAATAGAAAATGGAATGATTGAACCAGGAAAGAAGGAAAAAAAAAAAAGAGAAGCTGTACTGTCACAAAAGAACTTTAAAAAAATCTATAATAACAAGGGGATGTGAAACTGCAATGCTACATGTCTGTTGCAAGCATAAATGCTAGGCTACAACTGCATAATCATTAAGAGAATAGAATAGAATATAATTTTATTATGGTCCAAGACCAGCTTAAAAACCAACATCCTGATAAAAGCCAATACTAAAAATATAGAACAGTCAATAGAACTAGAACTAGAACTGGTTCTAGAACTAGAACCAATGGGTACAAACTGCAAGAGAGGCGATTCCTGTTGGATATCTGGAAAAAATTCCTGATGGTTCGGGTGGTTCGGCAGTGGAACAGATTGCCAAGGGAGGTGGTGGACTCTCCCTCACTGGGGGTCTTCAAGCAGAGGCTCGACGAGCACCTGTTGGGGATGCTCTAGGGGGATTGCCTGCTGCAGAGGTTGGACTAGATGACCTACTAGGTCCCTTCCAACTCTATGATTCTATGATTCTAATACACATCTTTCCCAGAAATCACATTCTTATTAATAAAATTGTTTGGGGTTATCTAGACTACCCTATTTTACAACCTTTTTGTTTCAGATAGCAATAGCTTTTGAGCAAAACTTTGCAACATTATATGTAACTTCCTTGTTGCTATCTTCAAGCAGCCGCTCCAGGAGAATTGAAAATACATTGCAAAATTAGTAGAAAGGCAGAGAAGCCTGTTAACATGAACTGTATTCCACTCAAAATATAATCCTGGTTGATACTGTGAAATTAATGGCACCATAGTCAAAGTCTTCTTTTATCATTTACAATGAACAGTATTAGATAAAATTATAGCCTAAACTGTTGTGCTTTTTAAGTGTTTCCATTCAGTATTTCCAAGATAAATATTTCCAAGTTTCAGATTTTCAATTTCTTTATAAAGCACCACCATTATGTCCTACTGCACAACAATCTGATTTTCAGATTTTCAGATTAAGAAAAATGTCATACTTTATTTGATTATCAAATTCACGTCTGAAATACATTTTAAAGTTTTAATCTTTTGACAATGAAATTCATACCAGCTTAAATTACTTCCACCCACCCTTTAGAAATAGGACTTTATAGAATGATCTTGCAAGTGTTATTCAAAATCAAAGACAGCAGTTGAGACAAAGTTGATCTAAGTAGAGCACCAGAATAGTCAGATAGCAGATCAAATTTCAGTGAGAAGGCAAAACAATTGTTAGAAATAAACAGTATCTGTAATTAATTAATCTAAATAAACAATCCTGACAAAGAGCATAATCCTAACCATGTCTACTCTAAAGTAAGCAGTATTGTGTTCAATGGATCTTGCTCCCAGAAAAGTGTCTTTAGGATTGCAGGCTTATTCTCATCTTATTTTGTCACAATTTTGCATTTTCTCCTCTTTGGGGTCTCCATGATGCAGAAAGCATTTACTTACGTCAAATAATCTTTCTATGTACATCTCCTCATTGACCTTATCACGTAAGATGTCCTGAGAATGGCGAACAAAGGTCACGTAGGCATCAGCAACATCCATTCCTGGTTTCTGTATAAAGAAAGGAGGGTTGGGTGGTAGAAAGAGAAAGCATGAAAAAGCTTTATTCACTCAAGGAGCTTTGCTGAGGCTGAGGGAAAGAGAAGTTTGTGTCCACACAATGATGTAGCAAGATGTAGGTAGTTGCTTTCCCTACTCACATTGCAACAAACAAGCATCGACACCCAAATTTGCAACAGTTCCCTAGTGTGAAGATTCTCTGTCTCAGTGAGACAGAATAAAACACTAGGGGGGATAATAATAGGATCAATAGACTATCATGAGAATATGCCGTTTCCTTGACTCTCTAGTGCCAGGAAGTTTTTCCCTTACACTGTTTGGTTTCTACCGACCTAATTAACAAAACCACTGTTTTGCTATGTGCTGTTTTTTTTACCTGCCAGTGTAACCTTTTGTATGCTTTTTAAAAGCTACATGTGTCTCACTCACTCACTCACTCACTCACTCACTCACTCACTCACTCACTCACTCATCAATGTCCAGCCAAAACTGTTGGACCTAGAAGTGTGAAGTTTGGGCAGGGTGTTTCTTCCATAGTAGAGGCACCCACTAAGAACTGGTTTTTGGAAATTTAAATTGGAAGGGGTAAAAAGAGGTACAATGCATTTTCCTGAATCGCTGACTGATCAACACTCTGCCCCAATCCCTGGACCTAAAAGCCTGAAATTTGCGGAGGGTGTTCCTTCCATGGTATGAGGTCCCACTAAGAATTTAACCGCTTTAAAATAATTTAACCACTCTTTAAAAATTTTAACCACTAAAAAGGTGAAAAGGAGTGCAATGTGTTTTTGTTCTGCACTTAACACTGAAGACTGACTGATCAACATCCAGCCAATTTGGTGCCTAGGGCATGGGGGCACAGGGGGTTGTGGTGGTGCACTGGGGGTGCACGGTGGTGGTGCCTGGGGGGGGTCATGGTGCATAAGGAGGAATACTGCTTGGGGAATGGTGCACGGGGAGTGGTGGTGTAGGGGGGAATGGTGTACAGGGGGATGGTGCACAATGGGATGGTGAACAGGGAATGTGTGGGTGTGTGTTGCATGGGTGTGTGTTGCATAAGGGGTTAAGGAAGCACTATTGCATGGGGGGGTGTTGCACAGGGGTGTGTGTGGCACAGGGGTGTGCGTTGCACAGGTGATGTTGCGTGGGGTTGTGAGTTGGATGGGTGTGTGTGTGTGTGTGTTGCACAGGGATGTGTGTGGCACAGGGGAGTTTTGCACAGGGGGATGTTTCACGGGGGGGGGGGGGAGGTTAGTTTACAAATATTCTTGAAATTTTACTCTCACAATGTGGGTTCATTTCACTATTTTAAAGATAAAATCAAGCATTTACCTGATACAATTTTTCTACGATAGTTTTCATAAAGTGGGGCCATTAATATAGCTACATATCCAAGGGCACAATGATGCAAATGTGGACAGGCCACTTGGTTCAAAAGGCAGGTTAGGCACATGTTGTACATTTACCCATTCAAATCAGTGGGTCAATGGCTGGATAATATCCTATAGTAAAGCTGCCTTTTCCCTGTATCTCAGTGTGTGCAAGTTTTCCCTAAAACAAACTTATAGAAAGCTTGCAAGATCTGTAAAAGGTCATGAGGTGGTTTGTACTTCCCTTACAAGAAGAAAGTGGTGGAGGTAATTTGGCAGAAAATAATCACTAAATAAGTTCACACTCCTTGATATGTTGGCATAAAACTTATCTCAAAGCAAACCCATTAAAATGCTGAAATAAGAGTCATTATGAAAGCTGCCACACAAATCTTAAATGTCCATGGCACATTGTAAGTTTCTTAATAATGGGTGTCATTACTTTTATTACTGTGATTTACTGCAGATCACAAAGTATCATTTCTCTATGAGATGTGATTGTCAGCCTCTGTAAATTGAAGTTAGTTAACACTTCTGTGTAATTTCCAGGGTGAAAATGAGGACAGTTTGAGAAGCAGTAGGAAGATAGTTTTTTACTTATATATATATAAATACAATTATCAAGCAAAGGGCCAATGGTTTGTCCTAGAAATGGCAGTAACAGTTTTTAACACCTACTGAAACAATGACAAGGTATTAATTTAAAAAAACATGAGGACAATATAAATGTAGCTGTTATACTTTTCAAGCAATTTCCAGCAAGTGAATTGTGTCAGCTTTATGATACAATAAAAAGTGCCGCAGTTCAAAACAATATTCTTTTTGGAATAGCAACATGGTTGATGTTGAAAGTGCTAATCTTTTATCTGGAAATTATCTAGAAAGATAAACCAGCTCAAAACATTCCTGGGAGTAAGACCCATTCAACACAAAGGGGCTTACTTTTGAATAGACATGTTAAGGAGTGTGATCTTAGTCTTTTGCTTCTTAAGTATAGTATTTGCTAACAAAAACACTGGGAATCATGATCTAATTTCTGAAAATTACAGACTTTATTCCTCTGCAGGATACCTACAGTACAATCCTAAGCATTCTACTCAGAAGTAAGCGCCATTATTACCAAGAAATTAGAGGAGCTTATTCTCAGGAAAGGTTAGATACAGTAGGATTGCTCCACCTATGTAGTCTTTTCTTGGCTTTTTAGCCCTACAATGCCTGCAATGCTGGCTGAGGGTCAACTGAAATATCCAGTGATTGCAACCGAAGTTTAATTAATCATGTCTAAGGAAGCAGTCATGACTAATTGCACTGATATCACTACAAGGTCATGACTTTGTAAGCTTAAAGAACAATTCCTTTGAAATCAACAGAATTCTGCTCCCTCTTCCTAGGTAGTAGATGCAGGTGAAGGTGGCAGGTGCATTCTTTGCTTTGTCTCATCTGCCATAATTTCTTACCCTGAACCTCAATGTGGCCCCAGCAAGACCCCTCTATCCGACCCTTGGGCAAGCCTTAGAATCCACTCCAATCATTCTTATAAGTAAATGTATTCAAATTTGAAATGTAAATTATCAGTAGTTTTCAGGCCCCCAATACAGTGTCAGAGACATGATGTGGCCCTCCTGCCAAAAACTTTGGAGGCCTCTGCTCTACATGCTTGAACAAATGTTTTCACTGTAAATATTAGGGCACAATCCAGAGTAACTACGGGGAGTCCTTGCTCCGGTGTAAGAACAATTTGCTGTGGATTGCAATATGAATTTCCCATAGGTTTTCACTAGGTGGTGCAGTAACTATGAGTGCACGTAATGTCTCTTACATGCTCCCGTAGTTAATCTGGAGTGTAGGGCTAGTCTCAGTGCCACTATCAGCAAAGTCTTTTGACCAGACCCATTTCTTCAGTAGCACCATGTCTGTAGAACTCACTCCCCAGAGATGTTCCTGTTGACTCTCTTGCCTCAGACATTTAGACAAAAATTAAAACCCCCTTCCTCCCTGAATGCCTTTATTTGATGCCCTGAAACATTTTACTAATGTTTTGGGTTCTTCTGATTTTATTGATATTAGTTTAATTTTTGCTTTCTGTTGTATTTTATTTGTGTAATTGCTTATTATTTTAAAAATTTTGATTATTTTTTAAGCTGCATTCTATTTTTACTACAAAGTTGGCTATATACATATTGAATAAATAAAATCTGTACATTGTCATAATTTCTGGTGTTGACTGGGTCTGTTGTAGCTGATATTCTTGCTATGGCTAAAAATGTATGTCATGGCTGAATCTTATGGTGCCGGGCCACCCACACAATGCATCTTGTGTCAGCTGTGGTAGCAACTTTATAGGTGCCTTAAAGTAGCTTGCACTGTGCTGCCAGGCTTCTGCAGAACATCTGAAGCATATGGAAGTCAACAGAGTTGTCACTAGCCTGGTGAAACTAAAGAGAGGTGGGCTCCAGGTGATCGCAGTGATTGGAGAGGGCCTTCAGAGGAAACAATATGGACACTCTGTATCCATGGTTAAATCCATGGATATAGGACCCACAAATGTTCAAGAGCCACTGCATATTTTATAAACTGTAGACTTTCAGGAATGCTACACTATGATCTCTTTTGTTCTTTTGCTAATGTCTTCTTAATGTCAAGAGTTCTTTGGAACTTGAAAGTTTGCTTTTTAATACTTTATTTAGAACATGATATAAATATAATCCTCTTCTCGTGGATATTTTTTTTGATAGGCCAGTATAGTCCACTATGATTTCATGTTGTTTATGACCTGGGATTGTGCCACTTTTCAGTTCACCCGAGTATAAGATGAGGGGGCTTTTTGGGTCCATTTTTGGGGCCCAAAAAACTCAGCTTATACTTGAGTATATACGGTATATACAAATTTATAGAAGAAAGCAAAAATGCCCTAAATCCTGTGGTGGATTGAAATACTTGAGACAGTAACTTCTGTTTACTTAACACCTTTGCAGACGTGGAACCACATGCAGAATTTGGATGATAAATTTAATAGTAATTTCTGTTAGTAAAATTCTCTGAACAAAATGCCTGTCAGCAATTGTCTCCTACTTCATCAGTCATAATCCCTAATGCGAACCAACATTCATATATTGCACTTAAACTTAATTTAAATGTTAATTTCTGGTAAGCAGAGTGCTTTGCCTGAGATCTTTAAGGGCTCTCTTAATTATAAACTAAGCTCTAAACAGAAGAACCATTTGCCCTTTTAAAAATGAACAAAGGTGGCTATTTTGCAGATGTCTTCAAGGTTCTGTCTAGAACACACACCCCTGTTCACTATTGCTCAAAATGGTTTACTTAACAGTTAAATTATGCAGTAGAATAAACAAACAAACAAACAAAGAAACAAACAAATATTAAAGAGACCTGCAGGCATGAAGATGAAACATGAACCAGACCAGTGGTTCCCAAGCTGATGGGTTGAAGCCCCACCAGCCTGAGAAGCACTGGGCCCTGTCCCTTTAAGGAGCAAAAAGGTAGGAAGACAGCAACACCAACTCCAGGATCATGCTGCTATAGGGATGGGAGGATAAATTTCTACTTACTGCAGCCAGGGGTACTGTCCTGGGGTTTGCAGGAAGCCATGCAGGTAAGTAGAAAAAAACCTCTCCCATCTCAATAGCAACATGATCCTGGGGACTGCATTGCTGGCTGCCTTGCCTGCAGGAGTTTGGGAAGCACGGAATTACATTTTATCATAAGTTACAATTATGGGAGTATTCTAAGGAATATGTGTGGAAATGCAAACTTCTCTCTACCTCTCTGAAGGTAGGAGACCCTCTCTATAGCAGACTTCTGTGAGATTCTGTCCTTGATGACCAAGGCACGTCATGATGACAACCTTCTGAATTCCACAGGATCCCCATGTACCCAGCTGTTCATGGAGAGAAGGAGGAACACATCTGGCTGCTTCAAATGTTTGCATCAAAATTAGTCTGCCTAGTCCTGTCTGCAAAACATGATCTAGAATCAACCCCAAGCTCATCTGTTTTTACTGGCTTTCTTGGAAGGAACAACTTCAAATGTAAATCTCTAACTTTCTCCTTGATTATAACATAATTCTAATTTGTCTTCCTTTAATCAATATTGTCCCAAGCCACTGGAGCTATTAGATAGGTTAAAAGATTAATCTGTCTAACCTAAACTGTGGGTTAGGACCAGTGGTAGGATTCAAATAAATTATCAACAGGTTTTATGTCCTAATAACCTAAATTAACAACAAGTTCTTTGTGTATAGAACAACTAGTTCTATGTCCCATTAGTAACTGGTTCTCAAAACCAGGTGCTCATTAGCAAACTGTTCTATAGAACCTGTGAGAACCCCCTGAAGCCCACCACTGGTTAGGACCCGCTAGGTGGATTGAGAACCAATTTTAGAAAATTCCCCATTCATTTCAAAATTTTATTTTTAATAGACTTTACTACTGTGACTGCATTTGGAAAATGTCCGAGATCTGTGCTACTATGCCAGGGTGGCCAGATCTCCTCTTTTTCCAGGACATCTCCTCTTTATTAGCCTTGTGTCCTGAAAAACTTCACTGTTCTCCTATTCTTTGCGAGCCAGCAGCATGTACCCACATGAAAGCCATATCGATCAGTATTTTTTGCCTTTATTTAAAATGCTGGACATTTTTCTTCGATGTCCTACATTTGGGAGGGGCTTGTCCTCTTTTTTGTGTTCTAAAATATAGTCACTACGTGTATGGTTTTAATAACGACAGTGAATGGGAATTCTTGATAGGTAACTGGGTGTAGAATTGCAGCCTAGGATTGCTAAAAAATTTCCTGCTTGATTTCCTGCTAGTCGTGACATCATTTCTAGTGGGTCCTGATAGATTCTCAATCTAAAAATCTGAGTAGACCTATAGAGGCTGCAGCAGCCTTATGCTGGGCAAGGGGAGAAACCTCCCCACCCCCAGGAAGTGCATTAGCAGCCTCTATAACTTGTGTTGGATACAGCGCAGGAATGCCAGCATGTCTGTTCCAGTACAAGTCTGGATTGCATTGTATTTGATTAAAGATTACAGTCCTATTTTCAATATGTTGCAGTCCTATTTTCAATTTTAAAGGTTGTATCCTATTTTCAATATGTTTCAAGATAATTTCTACAGTTTTTATTGTTTTTTTCTGGATTGTCTCCTTCTACACTTTGTTGAGAACTATCATCTTGTGACCTGGGGTAGATGGTACAAAGAAAGTCACCCAGAAGTCATTATGACTTCACAATTATTGATTCAAAGATAAAAAAGGAAGCATTGCAAGTTTTAGGATATTCGGTTCTATATTCTTAACTGTATTATATTTTATATATTATTGGATGATAAATGGTTTATAATAATCCAGTATGATAATCTCCCAGAAACCTTTATACAAAAAGCCTCAGGCTCACTATTGGTTAAGAGACTTAAAAAAACTGACAACAATGACAGCAAATGCAATCAACTTAGATTTTTTTTAAATCTTTGTTTCAAAAACAAGATCCAAGTTCAAATAATGCTTACGGGCACATCCACGTATTTGGAAGCTGCCTTCACCTGAAATGAAAAGCAAAAGAGACCTCAGATTAAATTTTACGTTCTTGAGATATAAAAACAATGTACAAACCGGTTAGCAAAATGTGTTACCTGAAGCATTATCAGAAAATCAAGGAAGTTATTCTATACATTTATCTCTGATCCTCTGCTGAACTACTGAGTGTGAGCAAGAGGATGTAGCAGTGTGATGTAGCAGTGGGGATCCACTTCTTCCCATTCTACTACCACAAACAATAAGACAAGCAGGATCTCCTTCTTACTCACCTGGCACCTTCTTCAAACAAACAGTTGCATGGAGCATGCTGAGAGCATGACTGCTGCCAAAATGCTCTGCCCACAGTATTGCTCTGATGACCCAGCTGGGTGGGTATAAGGAGACAATGGTGGTATGGACCCAAGGCATTCAAAAAACTTAATGCTATCTTCCTGTCCACCCTGAATGTAACTGTAACAACCTGATGTTTGTTTCAATGGTGTTGCTAGGGGGATTGGATAGGTATGGCCCAAAATGGGGGGCAGGGCAATGGTACATCACCACCATGTCGTTGCCTAGTTCACTGGAAGTCTATTATGGGGATAATGTGCTGGCCTCCTGTAGTGTGTGCTAATGCAAACCCCAGTGATGCAACTGGGTTGTTTCCTCACATTCCAACCCAGAAGTAACTGGCAATTTTGTCATTACCAGTTATGTCCATTATACTTCAAATACGTGGAACATGGGAAGTGGTACAGCAGAGGACAAACAAGAGTAAATTGATTTAGTGTAATGGAAGATCAAGAAGATCAAACAGAGAATGTGGTGTTGACAGTGCTTCCTATGTTTTGACAGCTGTTTGACAGTTCTGGGAGGGCAGTGTTAACAGATAAAGGACTTTCATAGCTGAGGCTGTGGATCATACCTGGACCTTGTTGGGACTGGTGGAGCTTGCAGGAATAGAAGCAGTCCAGAAGGAACCTGAGCTGTGATTTCTAAGAGAGGTGCTGACCTGTTTGGCAAGAGGTTGCCGCTTGTCTGGAACATTATGCTGAGGTTGCATGATAGAACTAGACTGGACTGGGAAGACTCTGGAGTTGCTGTGGACCCCCCTTTCTGCATTCTGTGGACTTCACTCTCTGAGTTGAGTTTTGGGAGAAGTTTATTACCCAGGCATTCATTTTGTAAAGCAATAAATCTTTTCTCTAAACTGATAGGAGTCATGTATTCATTCGTTTACACATTCATTCTTTTATTCCTGTGGCTATTACAGGGCTGTGGGTGGCGCAAGTGGCTAAGACACTGTGCCTGTTAACCAGCAGGCCAGGGTTCGAGACTCGGGTCGGCCCCACAAGACAGGGTGAGTTCCTGTCCTTAGCCCAGCTCTGTGACGCAGCTGAATCCAATCGTATCGGCTCTGCCTTTCCATTGGACTAATTCAGTGGCGTGGAGAGGGGGGATTTGCTGCTTGGGTAACAGCCTATCCTCCATAACAATCCAACCAAGGCTTTTGTGCTTCGCATGCAGCGTATGCAGCACCAAGCACAATACCATAGTCTCCGAAGACTGACGGAGGCCTTCTACTGCTGGAGAAGGGAGGTGTTAATTGACCAAAGGGTGCATTAAAAGGGAGAAGGGATATTTGGATGGGACAACTGATATCAAGAGTGGTTCACAAATTGGTACCAGAAGGGATATTTTGGATGGAACATTTAGTAAATGTAGTCTGAGAATAAATGAGTGGGGTAAATCAAGAGATACTTGGAAATGTATAGGTGACAAGAAAATATAGAACTTGAACACACATTAGCACCAAATGGTTCATTGTGGCACTAAGCATACTTCAACTGTTCAGCTATTAAGCAGTAGCAGTTGGTAAGGTTTGGAGTTGGAGTTGGTGTGGCCAATGAGTTTTGCTCATGTATAACTTCATTACAAACAGCTGCAGTGGTTCATGTGTACCGCACACATGAACTGTTTCCTACCTTTGTATAACTGCTATATGAACAATTAAAGTTCTTTACTGACATTTCCCCTGCAATTTTTTTTTAAAAAAGCATTAGCCTGCCATTCTAGAAACAACTAACACTTACTGCACTATCACACTAATGAGATTATGAAAAATCTAAACATTGTAAAGGAATGTGCTTGTTTGGGTTGCTTATACTCAAATCTGGAGTCCCTGTATTGTAGCCTTTAGTTATGCTCAAAGATAAGTATGAGCGGTGTAAAACAGTCTCCATTTTGGGCGCTGTGTGAGGTAATAATATGAATACAGGGGTTTTTGTGAGACTGAAGGGGGGGGGGCTGTGGGAATGACACACCTGGCAATTAGAGCTCCTTGGAGGGAAGAGACCCAAATTTGAACATAATTCCCTAACGGGAGAAAAGGAAGGAGAGGGTACTGAGCAGAAATTTGGACATAAAAGCCTACTAGCCCAGGACTGACAACTGGGTGAGACTAGGAGAAGGGAAACGGAAAGGGGAAACTACTCTAAAATTGTGCCTTTTCTTCTTAATATGGCAATTGCTACCTATATAAAGTCAGCCAACTGGAAGGAGGTGGTATACGAGAGGTTATCTTGAGTAGAGTCTGCATTTTGTTATCGTGCTCCCTAATGACAGGCTGTGTTTATGTGAAAACGGCTGAAAATTGCCTCAGAACTGCTGGCAACCTCAGCCACAAAAATGTTTTAAGTTTTAAGAAGGAATTATTAAAACTTTCAGATCAATGCTGCTGAGAAGGGCAGGAACAACTGGAACCACTTTGCACTGACAAGACTGTTGTAGAAATGCCTTGGCGTGAGCGTCTCTCTCTAACCTGCAGCCTCTTCCCTCTTGCTCCAAAGGAGGTCTGAATGAAAAGCACACTTGAACTTGAGACTCAGGACATGAGATAGAAGCAATGTGGGTTTGGCAACCAGAAGAAAACCGGGGTCAACTAGTCAGTGTCTTGGCCTAGGTCATACAAATTTCTCTGATTAATCAATTGGCAGCTCAATTCTAAAGGATAGCTGTGATACTGGACAGTAATACCAAAACATCCATCACTGGATGGCCAAGTAGGCAGCTGGATATCTCCTTGGGGTAAGGGGAACAGTTGCTCCCTTTGTGTCGAACTCCCACAGCCTCAGCGAAATAGGCAAGGACTTGTGAGCAATGGGGCAGAACCAAGTAGCCCCTTGAAGGACTTTCAAGAATGAGAGATGGCGTTGAATGACCCTTGCTCTCTGTCATCCTTTTACCTGGACTGAATCGTCTCTTCTTGTCCTCTCCACTAAGTTTGACACCTTTCTTCCTCTCTCCACACTCTCCCTTTCCCTTAATACCTGGCTGGGAACTTAATAATTGCAATCACCCGGCAGTGAGCAGGAGACCTGAGCTGTGAGGCTGGGCTGTAAGTCTTTGAATACATTTTTCCTTTTTCCTTTTGAGAGACAAAGCCCTCCCCAGCCAGGGTGACTGTATGACCGGATTTTTCCAGATTTGTCCTCTTTGTTAGTTTTCTTCTGTTTGGGTGTCCTGCAAAAGGGCTTCACTGTCCTCAGTTTTGGCTTCATTTTGGAACTTTGCAATGGTATGCAGTACCTTATCATGTCATGTCATATATCACTGGATTTGTATTGAAGAGCAGAATCCAATGCAAAAATTGGTTTTGAAATATCTCCTTCCTATTAAAGGTATGGCCAAAAACCTAAAGATAAAAAAATGTGCATTGAGCTCTATGGGAAAGTGCCCAATATTGTTGCTATATTCATGAGTAGGCAAACGTGCCATTGTCTGCTGGAAAGGCCAGGCTGAGAGGAATCAAATACCTTGTCCTCCTTTTGAGGTTTGGTCATCTTGTCACCCTGTCTCCGGTTCTCTGAATGACTTCTAATGCCTTAAAGCAGTGATTTTCAACCAGTGTGCCATGGCACACTGGTGTGCTGCGGATAGTCCTCAGGTGTGCCGCGGGAATTTGGGGAGTGACATTCATTAATAGGAAAATTGGGGGATTTGAACAGTCTGGTGTTCCTTGTCAGTGGTAAGAACAATTCATGGTGTGCCTTGACAATTTCAATGCCTTGTTAAGTATGCCATGAGATGAAAAAGTTTGAAAATCACTGCCTTAAAGCATCACTTCCCATTTTGCAAATTCTTTGAAGTCATTCTGAGGGCTGGAGAGTGATAAATGGTCCCCCTGTCCTCAGAACAACCTTTAAGACATGAAGGAGGTTAGTTGTGGCTGGAACTTTCATTATTTCCAAGCCTTGGGGATACCTGCAAGCACTCAGTAGGACTCCTCAGTGCTCCTCAGACCCTGGCAGCACCTCTGGTAAGTGGCAGAATAGCCTCCCAAATTCCTTGAAGTCTTTGGGACTATGTGACTGTGAGGATTCATCAATATCCAATGCTTTCTCCTCTGTGCTGGCTATCCTTCAGTACGTACAATGAAGATTGTTGAGCCAACAAGGTACCAGAGTTCAGTGGGAAGGGCATTGATTCACCCCTTCTTTTCCTCCACTTGTTTCTTGTCTCTTCCCTGAGTGTTGCTCAGCCTCAGAATAGCCCTCAAGTAGCCTTCCAGAGACATCTCATCACCACCAGGGTTGTGAAGTTTCAGCTTAAATTGTCAAGATGGTTTGGCAAGTCTGAAAGTGGACACAAATGTGTCCAATGGTTTTCCACATGCCAATCCCAGTGCCTGCTTGATCCAGATTATTGGCCAATCCTGACAACTTTATAAAAACTAGTGGAATTAAGCTGTCATTGCGAGAGCAAAATTTCAAGAAACTTTGTGGGCCCCAGGCATGGCTGGTCACTGGCAGGCACTGCTGGGCACGGAGGACTGGCACCAGGTGGCAGGTACTGGGTGATGGGCACCAGCAGACAATGAGCACTGCTGGGCATTCACAGGCACTGGGCACCAGATGGTACCAGGGGGAAGTGGTGGGCAGCAATGGGCACCAGGCAACAAGTGACCCTTCAATTATATGTACCTATATAGATACTTGGCAGGATGCAATTATTGCAACCCCTCCTCCATCAGCTGAGTTCAGGTGTCCCTCATTATCCACTGGGTTCCATTCTGGAACCTCTCGTGGATAAAAAATCTGTGTATGAAGAAAAGAATGGAAAAATAGGTTTAAATATCAACTTTCAGGTTTCTTGCTCTTCTGTTGTGTCTAACTGAATAAGGTAGTGGCTCAATATCTGCAGCGCTTTGATACTGGGACTAAAAAAATGGAGTGATTTCTTGCATGACTATTTTATTTTTCATTCATGGCAGTTTCAGTAAAAAAAAATATGTTTGCAATGGCAATAAAATCATGAACAGTAAAATTTGTGTAATAGAACCTACACAAATGAAAAACAAATGTGCAGTGGGAGGTAAAGGTCCCGGGCAGGTTGCCCTACCAGCTTTGGCTGTAGGTTTCCCTGCTGCCTATACAGGCACCAGCCACAACTGATGGGTGTGGTGCTCATTCCCGATTCTTAGCCAAGAGCCAGCACTGTCTGAAGACATCTCTCTGGTCACATGGCCAGCATGATGGCATGGAACACTGTTTACCTTCCCACCAAGTTGATCCCTTTTTATCAACTTCATTTGCATACTTCCAGACTGCTAGATTGGAAGGAGGTGGGCTAAG
Organism: Cryptoblepharus egeriae; assembly: GCA_030015325.1. Taxonomy (NCBI): domain Eukaryota; kingdom Metazoa; phylum Chordata; class Lepidosauria; order Squamata; family Scincidae; genus Cryptoblepharus; species Cryptoblepharus egeriae. The sequence goes on from JAREYC010000002.1 coordinate 22,059,924, forward strand.
GAGAGGAGCTCATTCCATCTTGCAGCACTTGGGTCTTGAACCCCAGACTCTCTGATGAAAGGAACAGTGAGCTGAGCCACTGCAAGCCTAATGTACAGTGGTGCCTTGGTTTACAAACATAATTGTTTCGGAAGAATACTTATAATTCAAAACGCTTGTAATCCAAAGTGGATTTTCCCACAGGAAATAAAGGAAACTCAAGACAAATGGTTCCACAGCCCAAAAACATTTCTATAAAAATATTTTCTGTATATAAAAATGCTTACAGAAAATTGTATGATGTAATATAATATAAAACACTGTGATAAAGAAAATACTGTATAGTGCTGAACTGTACTGTACCTTTGAAAACCTTCATGGCTGGTGTGAGGGATACAAGAGCGAGGAGGAGGACTTTCACTATCATTAACAGAATCGCTCCTATCCATTGGCTCAGTGGAATCTGTCTTTCTAACATTCCCATGCTGCTGATGGGGAGCAGCATAGGAACATTGATTAGGCACACCTTCCACACTGCCACACTCAGATCACACACACACACACCTGGTTCAGGCAGCTCCCCCCATATCCCCCCTGTGAGTTCCCTGGCCGTGAATTCCCTGGCCATGAAAGTCTGTTCCAGTCTTTGCCCAGGGCCCCACCCCAGATCAAGCTACCCCCTGCATCTCTTCCCCTGTAAGTTCCCTGACCATGGAAGCCTGTTCCAAACTTCCTCAGAAGTGCTCTTTTTCCACAACAGTGCTCTTAAACAAAATCAAAATTTCTGAGACAATTTTGCTCTTAATCCAAAAAACTCTTAATCCAAGTCCCTTGTAAACCAAGGTTCCACTGTACTTTAAATACCAGGAAATCAGAAGCCATAGAATGGCGGCAAAATAAAATGAACGTTTACCCTGTCAAATACATAAAACCAATAATTCAGTCTGCATTCCAAATTCTCCTCTCACAAAAAACCCTAAAGCTTGTTTTTCTTTCTTTAAAATTTGACGAAATGTACTGCAATTTCCACACTGCTACACACTGTACAATTTTTTTTTGCTAGGCTGTAGCAATCACAAATTACATGACATTCCCCATAAAATTCCCCAGATTATGACAAAAAGTTGAGCAGAATAAAGACATGATTGCTAGTTGTCTCTCCCTGGAGTAAAATGCATTCTCCAGTTTTAATTAATGTAGCAATAATTCTCTCTCTCTTCAAAGAAAAGAGGCTCTCCAGACTAAGTGGGTCTTTGGCAGCTGTCATCAGCTTAGTTGCAATTCATTTCATAGACACAGATAGTCATCTAATGACTGGACTGCTAGTTCCAAGACACATTATTGATTGCAGAAAAGATCTTATTTTGGCTATCCTTTCAAACAAAGAACGATGCTCCATTTAGGAGTAAAAAAACCCCATGCAATAATGATGTGATTAGTGAGAATGATATTAGGACAACTGATGCAATAATTTTAAGATGGATTTCACAGCAAGAATTGAAAATAAGGGTCTCCTACTAGGTGATAAAATGGCTTGTCATAAGACCCCGGGTGACATGTCATTTTCTATGACTGGACATTGTTTGATAAAAGAAGCTGGTGGAAGGCTGACTGATTGACTGGCTCAGGGTGCAATCCTAACCAAGTTAGGCCAGCATAACTCACTTGGCATATCTTCCTATAGTGATGTGGGAAGGTCAGCGTATGCCTGTACACTGGTCTAATGCCCCCAAGGAGTGAAGTGAAAGTGCCAGCCCCAGAACAGCAAAAGACTTATGCCAGAGCTGATTTCCTGCTACAGGCAGGGGGTTGGACTAGATGACCTACTAGAACCCGTCCAACTCTATGATTGTATGATGCTGGCCTAGTTGGAGGTTAGGATTGCAGCCTCCTTCCCTCTCTCCCTCATTAAAGCCCACCCGAACTGTTAAACCTAAAAGTGTGAAATTTGGTGAAGGTCTTCCTTCTGTGATGTAGGGACCCACTAAGAACTGATTTTTGGAAATTCCAACCCTAAGGGGGTGAAAAGAGATGCAAAGTGTTTTTGTCCCTATACTTAACACTGAAAAATCCTTGACTGATCAATGCCCTGCCACAGCTGCTGGACCTAGAATTATGAAATTTGGAGAGCATATTCCTTCTGTGATGTAAGGACCCTCTAAGAACTAATTTGGTACCTGGAGCCTGCTGCCAGTGGTGGTGCCTGCTGCCCAGTGGCACCTGCTGCCTAGTGCCCCATGTTGTTTGGTGATGACCAGTGCCTGTTGCCCAGCAGGGATACCCAGTTCCCAGTGGTGTCAAGTGCTGCCTGGTGGTGTGTGGTGCCAGGTGGTGCCCAATGGTGCCTGCTGCCCAGTGGTACCCAGTGCCTAGTGCTGGCTGCCGCCAAGTGTCTAGTGCCCAGTAGAGATGTATAGTGTGCAGCAGTGCCCTGTGTTACCTGCAGCCTGCTTGTGCTCACAGGTGCCCACTGCTTGCTGATGCCTGATGTCTGGTAGGTATACCCACTGTTCAGTGGTGCCCAGTGGATAGAAGTGCCAGAGCTTACTGCTCTGTGGTGCCAGTGATGCGTGGTGGTACCTGCTGCCCATGCCCATTGGTGCCTGGTGGTGCCCACTGACTGCCAGTGGCCACCAATACGAATGCCCACCGGAGGCTGCTGCCCAGTATTGACAATCCCCAGTGTTCTTTTCCCGGCAGGTATGCCTGTTTTCTTGAGGTGCATACTGCTGGTGGTGCCCACTGCCGATTGATTGCTGGTGCCTGCTGGTGTCCAGTAGTACCCACTGGTGCCCTGTGGTGCTTGGTAGGCATGGCTAGTACCCGGTGTTGCACACTGTTTGGTGATGCATGGTGTTGTCTGCTGCCTGCTTGTTCCCAGTGGTTCCTGGTGTCTGCTAGTACCCACTGGCTGCTGGTGCCAGGTGATGCTAGTGCCTGCTGGGGCCCACTGGCTGCTGTTGCCCCCACTGCTGGTGGCTGTAGGTACCCAGTGCAATGCCAGTGCCAACTGTCTGGTGTCAATAGTGCCTGGTGCCTGCTGGTGCACAGTGCCTGCTGGTGCCTGGCAGTGCCCACAAGTATTCTTTAAATTTTACTTCCACAACGACGGGTGAATTCTGCTAGTGAAATGATAATGATAATATAACCTTGGAGTTGTAACAAGTAACACTGTTACTCTGTAGGTGCTTCTTTCCCTCATTGTACAGTCTTAATCTGTTCATGAACTACACTCTGACAGTGAAATTCTGGATAACAACTACAAATATTACAGTAATTTCAATGGGAAAAATTGAAATGTCCTGGAACTCCTGGACATGAAGCAAATTCCTTCCAGGACAATGTCCTGGAACTCCTTAGCACATGAAGCAAATTCCTTCTCTGTTTCCAGAGAGGAGATGTATCCATTGGGTATATCAACTCATGTATAGATGGCCCTATATTGCAAATCTTTGCATAGATGAGAGAGGATTGTCTTAATATGTAGAATATGCTTCCTGAAAAACCTCTGCAAAGGAACAGGCAGAAAACCAGATTCAAGTCCAGCCAAACAAGTGATATGCCTTTACTTGTAAGGCACTGAATATTTGTACTGACATGGTCAGACACTTCCATGACAAGGACAAAAGAATAGAGGAAAGTGAGCATAGAACCTCATAAGTCACACTCCACAAAACTGTGGCCATAGCAAGAACAGGCAAAGAACACGCTGTTGTCATCTAACACTGCATCACTGCCATCAGGAACACCTGCCTTGGAAGCTGCAGCACATGAACCTATCTGAGGGAGCCTTATTTTATTGTTTGTGATTTATATGACAGTTATACCCCACATTTTTTTTCTGCCATGGAACTCACAGTGGTGCATAGTGTTTTTCAACCAAAGGACTTAAGGCTGCAGTGGGGCTGCAGCATCATGTACCATCAGACCATATAAGAAATTAATGTACATTTATGTATAAGACTAAGCATCTTTCAGTCAATGAGATCCTTTTAGCTACTGACATTAAATGAATATGGAGAAGTGCTAATGCTTTGTTTTCTTTTGCAAGAAAAAACAGTATAGTGCAAAAACAAACAAGACAAAACAAAAACAAACAGCAGAGAAAAGGAGACGCAGGAGAAGCCAACTTACAGTAAATGATAGGAAAGAAGAAAATAATGTCCCTTCATCATATCTGGACAGTTTGGCCAGGACTCCTTCCAGAATGGTGACAAACTGAAAAAAGAGAAATAATAAATATTCCCAAAGGGCAAACCATCTAATGCATATACATTTTTCCTAAAAACTTTAAAAAACTATTTTTACAATAAATTTGGTAAATATATAAATGATGTACAGCCCAATCTTGAGCTGCCTGGAGTAGAGAGTGGCCCCAGTGCTGACTGACTACTGTGGCATCCAGCACACATAGGGCAGCTGCTGCCACCTCCCTGGGAGAAGGAAACTTTTATCACCTTTCATCAAGTAATGGTTATAGTCCTGCAATAAGGCTATTTAACTCTGCACCAGCTATTTAACTGGCTCAGAATTGAGGAATCCCATGTTGGCCTATGCAGCCTGACATGGGGGCTAAGGATTCACTGGAGCTCAGCACCACCAGTCCCACCCTGCTCCCCACAGGTATGCTTCTTTCCCACTCTCTCTTCCCCTAGAGCAGAGTAGAGGAGAGTACTTAAGACCTATGTACCCACTGAGCTTCATATGGCCAGATGGGAAGAACTAAGAGACTAGATGTGTTGAATGTTTTGGCTTGGATAATAGGAACTGGCACAGCCTTGTGAATGACAGGTTAATAGAGGCTTGAAAAGAAAGAGGAGAGAGTGTAGACCAGTTAGGGTTGCCACAATTCTCTTCCACAAAATTGGACCCTCTGTCCCATTTGCCAGTATGTGAACACATACTGTGTCCCTGTTTTGGGGAACATATGGCAACCCTAAGACCAGTCTTCAAAGTGAGGGTTGGGACCCCCTTGGGGGGATTGCGACTTCATTTTTTTGGGGTGGGTGGGTTGCAAAAAGCTGGGTGCAGCCATTTTGAAATTTGGTGCTTGGCACTTTTAATGTCATTTCCAACCATGACATCACTTCTGGGGGGTACTGGACTGATTGTCATCCTCAGAGGGAGTCCTCGGCTGAAATGCTTGAGTACCACTGGTATAGATTGAGGGTTTGCCCTGAAGTACTTCAAAGTTTCTGGGGCTGTTTCAATGGAACAGGAAACTAAACTGGAGAATCCTAACTATGAAGCCTTATAATGTGCTTATGCTCCAAACCGCTCTCTCTAGTCCATTTTTCAGATCAAGAGGTGATACCTTGAATGATCTTATCCTTGAATGATCATAGCTTGAATGATCTTATTTCACACAGTCCATAATCATGAGACAATTAATCTGTCAAGGTAGAGTGATGTCTGATTTCTCCTGTGAGAAACAAGCCACCTCAACTTCTTAATGTATCACATTTTAATGGAAACACGCTTTAAAAACAGAGTGATGTTAACAGTGAATCGTTACACCCAAAGCTGAAGGTTACCTTTGCTACAAGGAGTGTTATCATTTCTTTGACGGTTTCTTCAATTAGTTCATCTATTTTTGAATGATACTGGTGCTAAGGAAGGGGGGAAAAAGACGGAGGCAAAATGTTATTAGTATATAGCAATGGTGATCCAAACTTTCTTTTTTTGTATCAGTGATGGTATTAAATGGTTTTTAACACGTGCTCTAGTGTAGTGGGCAGTAATGGATTAACATTTCCACAAGGCTTTTACTTAGGAGCCTCTGATAGGATTTTGTGAATCATGGTCAAATCCTAGCTTCAGTTCCATGCATGCAGCTGAACTGACATTAATGAATCAAATGCATGCAGTAGAGGACAAAGTCCAGCATCTTTTTGTGATATGTAAATCATGGTTATAGTGGGCAGTGCAGAGGGAGCTCTTTATAATCTTCCTTTAATTCTGATTACTCAAAGCATTGCAGTTAAGAAGTTCACATTTATTTACTAGTCATTTTAATGACAAATGAAACAGGGTGGCCCCCAACAGAGAACGATGCAGTAGACTTATGTTGGTGCATAGCAAGGCTGTTAACTGTTCAGAGAGGAAACCTACGGAGTTGATTTTAAGCAAACAAGTTGTAAGAAGTGGAGTCATTTGTTATAAAAGGTCACGCACTTCAAAAAGCCAAGTAAAATTTTACTTAGCCTCTGCCTTAGGCAAAGAAATTAGCCAAGAACAGAAAGCACCAACGCATGTTCTCATTAAGCACTTGGGGGGGAATGGGGCCTTTATGATCAAGTGTAAAAATGACTGAGACATGGGTGTTCTGACTCATGCAAAAGATGGCAAGTGCAGCACTGAGGCCCCTCAGTTAATACCATGCTGGGGCACAGGGTCAGTGCTGACTCATAGAGAAGACTGACACCTACTGAACATTCAGCATCACTTTCTACACAGCACTGGAGGCTTCCCCCCAAATTCTGACCAGTTACTGACCAGATCAAACCTTGTTGACCTTGTTGAGCTCTTGGGGTAGAGTGCAAGGATGGGGTGATTTAAGGTTGATGTGATTCTTTCCCCTTTAATTTAAGCGAAACCTGCTTACTTTTTACAAGGGTTTCATTATTAAGTGAACTCTATGGTGTTATATATTGTTTTGCCAAAGAACAGAACAAATATTTAATGTATGATGATTTTTTTCCACATTCCCTCTCCCCCATATTAAATAAAACATTGAAAGCGCTGATCTTAGTCACTGTATTTATTTCCATTTGCTTGTGCTAATGTTTAAAATGTTAACATTCAACAACAACAACAACAAAAAATTAGAATAGACTATTCTAAATTCTAAATTGTGCTTTGGGGAACAAGGAGTGTGAGGGGCAATAAGAAGTGTGAGACTTTGGGCCCTCCATTGACTAGCGTTCCTCGCTAGTTTGAGCTGCTCAGTGTTTTTCTTTCAATGAAACAGTCACATACTACAACAGGAACTTGGAAGAAAAGAAACAAAAATGTAGGACACACTTACCCACTCTTTAGCAAACTTTCAGATGATTGGGGACAGAAATAAAGAGGAAGGTGCAGAAGACAGGAAAAAGAACATATGAAGGTAAACCATAAATAAAAACAAAATCTTCAAAAAAAATGGGACCTTCTAAATGGGTGCCATGGAAAAAAGCAGCAGCATGCACAGAAACAATAAGCAACAGGAAATGAAATTATGAAATGAATCCCTTTTCACTGAAACACCTGAGTTTGCCACCAGAAATCAGTATGCAAAAATTTAAAAGGGCTTTTAATAAGTGATCGTTGCACAGAACACATACACAGAACATCTCTAGTAACACAGAGAAATATCATATTTGAAAAAAAAGAAACAGATATATGTACAGATCAGTGGCATGGCAGCTGTTTTCTGAATTTCAATGGGCCGGCTCTCCGGTTTGGGGATGAGAAAACCAGGAAAAAGACTGTGGTCTCAGAATCATCACATGCGCTTTATGGGCCAGAACAGAATTTATTCTCAGCTGTTGTAGTTTTTCTCAGTTAAAATTTATACTGAAATGTAAAGTTGATACTATATTCTTACACACTTCTAGTTAGGTTTTTATGTACTCACAAGTATCTCTTTCATTATAGATCCATCCCCAGACATGGGAGAGTTCTGTCAATTTGTCTGGGATATGGCTGAGCGGGGAAGGAACTTGCAACTTATGGGATGCAAAGCATCCATTCTATTTTTCTCCCATTGATTGCACTTCCAGACTATCTTGGACCAGCTAATAGAGTAGAAAAGGTACGTGTGCATGGAATGTGGAAGTATCTCTACAGAGGCACACGCTAGCTCTTAGGCTGGATCTACATATGCAGCAGAATATGGTGGAAAGGAGGTGGCATTTCTGAAATGAATACTTCCACTTCAAATGGCATGTGAAAGCCTCTTTTTAATGTACCTTATGGTTAAAACATGGAAGAAGAAAACTAGTGTAGCAGAAAGAGGATTAAACTGGAAACTTTCTACCTTTTCTATTAGTGACTTAAAAAATAAAAACCTGTACACCACAAGCTAATCAGATGAATAGCAAAAACATTTCTAAAATTATACAGGGCAACTAGCTGGTCATCAGGTGGGGATCAAAAATGATTTGAGGACACTGAGCCAAATGTGAGCAGGCCATATTAATGGATGCCTAGGATCCACCTTCTCTACATGAAGCACTCTACCATGGTGTTCTCAATGGCCTGCCAATGCCTGACATTCAAGGGAGGACAAGATAGACCTTAAGGGATGAGGTGAAAGAGTGGTATTCTACCACAAAATTCTGCTACAGGTGTAGTGCTAGCCTAAGGGCCCAATCCTATACAATTTTCCAAGGTAAGGTGCAGTCATATCTGTGGGGCATGCACTGCTCCTATGATGGAGGGGCAGTCACAGAGGCCTTTTCAAGGTATGAGAACATTTGTTCCTTTACTTTGGGATTGCACTGCAACTGCACTAGTACTGAAATGTTGGAGAATTGGGCTTGTGAAGAACCTGGATGAACCAAATTAAGATTTCATGTGGTGTGAGTGCACTTGTGCATGGGTGTGTGCAGTAAGGAAAAGTTAGAGATCAAAGGAAGGAATTTCACTGAGTAACTGCAACTTGCAGTAAGAATAATGGCATAGGACAGGGGTATCCAAACTTTCAACTTCAGGGCTCCTGGTCCTTTAACAATTGTATAGGAGAGGGAGAGGGAATTGTATAGGAGAGGGAATTTCAGCAGACTCGGCTTGTGATCTGTGAGATGAAAAGCTGCCCCCGCTGAAATTCCCTCTTTTACACAATTGTTAAAGGTCCAAGAGCCCTAAAGGTGAACATTTGGACAGGCCTGACATATGGAAATGTTGAAAAAGGACAGGAAAATCATACTTATTGGGTTTTTTGTCTCTTCAATTCACAGTGGTTGGCAGAGAGGAACCAGAACTCAGCGTCCCTGAGGATCCATCTCCTGACCCAAGTATGACACAGGCAAATCTATATTTGCCCAAAGAAGAATGGGGATTAGGGAATGGTGAAATAGGTAGACTGAGGTAGGGAAGCAAAAGAAAATGGAGTATTCCCTTAGCTTTCTATTGGGGATAGTATCACCAGGCTACCAGGCAAATTACAATAGCACAGGCCAACACACATTTAACTTTTAATATTTAGAACTATTCCTGAGTACTATATTTGGGGTTCTGCTTAAAAAAAAATGTTTCACCCTATTCAAACTAGTTTCAGAGATATGGCACAGCTGTTAGTGAATGGTTCAAGCTGCTTCCTTATGTGGAAGCCTACACCATGGCTTCATTATAAGGGAGAAGCTTAAACTATTAGTTTCAAAGATATGGCATAGCTGCTTTTGAATAGTTTGCTCTATCTCCAAAACATAGATAGAGCAAAGCAGACGCAGTTTTTGGAATCAGCACCCCAAAGTCATATAAAACCATAAATGCTGGGAAAAAAATAGTTTTCTGACCCTCAGTTCTGCAGGCCTGTGTAATTTGTTCAGGAATTAGGTGTCTATCTGCATCTTCCTTTGCTACCTCCATATTCACAAAGGATGCAATCCTAACTAATTTAGGTCAGTACAACTCAACCGCTCCCTATTTCCATGGTGGTGGAGATAGGCCAGCATATGTCTGTGCACTGGCCTGACCTCCCAAGAGTGTCACAGATGTGCCTTATGGCACTTTTGTGACACCCACAGGACAGCATGGAACTTGTGCTGGTTTTATGCCAGCCTAACTGGGGTTTAGGATTGCAGCCTAAATGTATTAATTCACATGCAGGATCCCTCTCTCTCCAGCAGCCACAGCCACTTTTGCAGATATTTACTCTGGATGGTGGAATGCAGACACTGCTGCTAAGAAGTAGCATGCTACAGCATGAAGGGCATGCTTAACAGAAAAACTCCCTGGATGCATGAAGCAACCGACATGTCCCAGAGAATGTAATCCTTTGACATAATTACATGTGCTACTCACTAAGCACAGGACAGATGAAGTTTCCAAATGCACACCATGCACACCACTGGAACTATGTTGGCCGAACCTCATTTTGAAAAGCATAAAAAGGTGAATCTGTACCAGGCACTGTGGTGTACATGCCCCAACCTGGCACGCTCTGGCTCCAATGCATGCAAAGAAATGGTACCCTCCACACATATTAGTCTGAGCAGAAGTGCACCAGAGATAATGAACGTGCAAGCTGGACATGTCCAAAAGTGCATCTATGCTTTTTAAAATGTGGCCCATGGGAAATGGTGTCAATACATGTAATTAAAAAATTCTTGACAGTGTTTTTTAAATCCTGGTTTTGCATACAAATCCAAAAGACATGCTTAATTTGCTACATTATCATATTGTTTTAATCAAGGAGTTTTGTTTGTTGGAGGTGAGGGAGAGTGACATTTCTGTGACTAAGTGCTCATTTTCATTGGATAAATTATGAGATTTAACTAAAAGGATGGCTAGGTGTGTGTAAAATAATACAGTGTGAAATGTATTGACAAATATATATTCAATTAAAACCTTGTTCTCAACGCAAATAAGAAAAGCAGCAGCAGCAGCACTAGAATGCAGCCAGGAAGATAACAGACTTGCTGTCTAATCCTCAAACTGCTTCACAACTGGAAGCTCTGTTGACATGAACAAAGCATTTGTTGGTGGAGCAGTTAGAAGATCTGCAGCTTCAGAGCTCAAATGGGCCTTTCCTTTGAAGAAAGCATTTACTATAGCTGTATATAGCTTTAACATTTACTATATATTTGTGGAAGAGAAGTACGGCAACCCTATTCTGATTCAGAGGTGAAAAGAATTATTTCTCAAATTTATTCCGATTTTGGTGCTAAAAAGAGTTGTGGGCCAGTTAGCTCATATTCACTGGTTCAATTAGTTTACATTCACTGAAGCTGAGTATTTATTCTGATTAGCCAATCAGAAATTGAGGGTTAATTGTTCAGGACCCCTTTTTTCCTACCTGATTCCTTAGCTGTGAAATAGCTCAGAGAAGTAAGGCAAAAATTTAAACAAACTTTAAGATCTTTATGAAACTATATTCTTAAACTATTATCTAGAGGTAACTCTCATATTATGCAAATTGTATCCTCTCTAATTGAGCCATGCTACAGTTGGATGATGTAGGTTGACGTATGGTGATGTTAATTAATATGTAGAAGATTCATTTTAGGGGAGATGTTTCAGTGGGCATCCTATGGGTACCTTTCTGAACACCACTGAACAGAAATGATGTGGCTATTTTAAATTTATCTTTGGCAGGCTCCAGCTCACTGCAAAAGGAGACTTCAACTCACTTGCTGTGAGCAGAAACTGCCATTTTATTTTTTATGCTATGAACTCTACGCTGAATAATGGGTTGCAAAATTGCAGTTGCTAAAGCAGTGCATGTGGGCAACCAAAGTTGTGAAAATCAGGGCAAACATCCACTAGACCTTGATCTTCCTATGGTGTATGCATAAGGCTAGTCTACTGGCTTAAACATACTAAACAAATTCATGATCCATTCATAGGAAGGGTTGGCAGCTATCTTAGGTTACAATCCAGAGTAACTATGGGACTTTTTACAATGATGTAGTTACAGTGCCACCTTTGGGAAACCTATGGGAAATACTCAGAACAATCCAGAATAAGTGCCTCTTACGTCTTCCTGTAGTTACTCTGGATTGTAGGGTCACTCTCAAATCTGCATGACCTTATTTTAAACAACCTAAAATATCTTATATAAGCAAAATGGGACTACCCCACTAGAGAAGCTGATTTGGCATTTGATGTATTTTTGGTGCATTCCAACAATATTTATTGTCATTTTCTTGGGAGTGCTGCAAAGACTAAAGGAACAACTGCTGTGATTGTGATCTGCTTGAAGTATGCTGGTGCACCAAAAGGATAGGACTGCGCTGCAAGGCTGCTATCCTGAACCTTAAATACCTGGGATTAACCCCTACTTAAAATAATGGGAGTTATTGCTGAGTAACCATTTTCTGGCAGGAACTGGTGGTAACTCTGTTAATTCATCTCCTTAGTGCAGCTGCTCAACTCATTCTGATTGCCACTAACAATGTCTGTATCATGTATTATCCCATATCTTATAACCCCCAACTTCATTTGTTGGTGTTCATCCGTCACCTTCCAAACTGCATATCTGTAGCTGATAACACTGAGACTCTTGGAGCACAAGGCTGAGACAGTCTGGCACTGAATCTGGTATTACACTATTGCTGATGCAATAATTAATGTGACAAAAGGGACATAGAAAGACTTGATACTACCGAGATAGATGTTGATAGTCCCCAAGATGATCTACAGGACTGCACTGCACTGGACTTACTGAACTGCTATTTTAGCCAAAGTATTGGGAAACTTTAGCTCACTTTACTAGTAGATGAATTTACGTGTGTGTGAGTGCATATTTCTGAGTCTGTGTGTGTGTGTGTGTGCGTGCATGTGTGTGGCATATTTCACTATGCTGTTACTGTGAGATTGTGAGTATAATGCATTTTTGTTATGACCATATGACTTTGAAGAGGAAATACCAACCAAGAGACCAACCAAGGGATGTTTGATACATAAGTTTATGCCTGTCGATACATTAAAAATTCAGAGGAAAAATAAATTTTTAAGGTGGAAAATTATGTCTACCAAATGTCTGGACAGCTGTCTTTGAACAGGAAGAATATGAAGAATATGATTGTATGTGTTCATCAGTAATGTAGTTCCATATCTAATATAAAAGAATCACTGAAATACTAATGAAATTTAGAGAAGCAGAATGATTTGATGCATAGGCCTTTGGTTCTTTTTTGTCCACCTACTTGAGGGAGTTTTATTGGAATAGGATTCGAGAAGATCTCAGCTTAGACATAGGGTTGCTATATGTCCCAAAAAACAGACACAGTCCCGATTTTGGGGGATTGTATCCATCTAAAGGATAGAGAGACCTGTCCCAATTTTGTGGAAGAGAATTATGGCAACCCTATCTCAGTTCAAACCTTGCTGTTTCTGGCCCACTGGACTCATGTTGAAGGGGCTTTCATCTGAAGATTATTCAGATATGCTGCTCTTCCATGCTGCTGGGTAACATTTGTAAAAGGCTCTAGCCAGTCTTGTGTTGAATTAGTCAAATATGTGTTTAACACTTGCATAGGAGTTTATGTGGGGTCAGGGTAATAAGCACACGGAGGGCACAGATATATTCTACTGGACATGAGGAGGCTTCCTCACAAGGTCCCATAGGACCCCTGTGTTTTTCAGAATGGGCTTGTTTCAATAGCTGGAAATTTGAGTGGTTGCGGAATGGTAAAGTGGCCTGAAAGGGAAGTGGCAGAAATGTGATTGACATTACTGGTATCACTTTGGAGTCAGGTTGAGGTTGGCCACATGGGAGAGGATTAGGGTGGCTGGAGACAGATGCACACCTAACCATCACGATGGGTAGGATGGTTTTCAGTTGACATTATAATCCCTTGATATAATCCTTTATGTATTAGCAGGTGTACAAGTTCAAGATGAATAAGAGAAAAGCAAAGAGATGAGATGGCATAAGTGACCAAAGTGAGACAGGAATTCATTAAAATGAATAAAAGAGAAAACAAGAGATGGAAAAGAGGGGTGTATGAAATCCTGAAGTCCTAAAGAATAACTTATGCACTGATAATTCACATCTGATTTACAGATCTATTACTTTAGCTGACTTTTAAAAAACATCATACCACAATAACTGCTATTTCACACAATAATTAGGTGATCTCTGTACTACAATACAAATACCTTTTCAGATAGTCATACACACACGTGGATTTCCTTTTAAGGCTGATTCTTTGTGCAACTGAATTGCTGCTTGTATTAACCACGATGGGTCATGGACTTGCAAGAATAATATGAGTGACAAACCAAGTAAAATATGGGAAGGGGCAATTGAGGCTGTGCCTTTTGTCTAGGTTATATCTGATGGAAAATGAAACTGATGCAATTGAATATGACAAAAATACCTACAGAGTTTTACAGAGCATGTACAATACATTAAGGCAATAGAACTCCCAGTCACTGTACATGGATAAGGCCCAGAATATACGTAAACTAAGAGCATTATCAATTGCTGGAATTTCTGACGGGAAGTGTAGATTTGTTGAATTTATCAGGTAGTACTTCAGGAACGAAACCAGTGCCAGCTCTTTACTTAGTCACCCACTACAGGAAAATTATTTGGAAGAGACACTTGGAAGAGAATATTCCAGAAATAGGGAGTACAGTGACTATGTGTAAGCAATCACCACCTCTAGGACCTTTCGTGCCAAACAAGAGACTCCAAAAAGATCTGTGTCTCCCTCAAATTGTGTGTTCTCTTGCAAATAATTTTACAAAGGACTTGCAAGGAATTTTGGTACCGAAATAATCAAGTTGTAGTGACTTAACTGAAAAATTCGGTTATTGTGTAAATTAGATAATGTCAAGAAAATTCTATAGTCCAGTTAATAATGCTAATTCAGGCCTTAAGTAACAGGAGATCATTTAAGTACATGCTTTGACTTTGGAGAGAGAGGTTTTTATTGTCTGTGGAAATAAAGTTGCACACTGACTAAACAACAGGAGAGATACCTAAGAGAAAAAATGACATATCAAATAAAAACGAATATGAAGACTAAAAGACCTGATTCAATCCTTTTTGTTATCAAAGCAGTTTCCACTTGAACCAGTGGGCTCTGAACGTGACCTTATTTTATTTTATATTTTAACTATACAGAAATTGGTAACCCATCTGGCATAGATTCTGAACATGAGAAACTGCACTGAAAGACCTTATCGGAGAGACAACACTTAATATTGAAAATAAAGTCTGAGAATCCAAGCTATAAGTCTGGACTCCTCACAAACCAAGATGAAAAGTATTCAACATTGTTGAAAGCCTTCTGAGAAAGAATGGCTTGTGGTAATACGTTTCATTCTAGTCCAATTCAGCATGTCTTTCTGCTTCACAACATTACAGGTGGAAATTTTCAAGCTGCAACAATGTCTTGAAAAGTCAAACAAATTAGACCAGCAGATGATAAAAACTGGACCAGTTTGTAACCTTGAGTCATTAAGGACCTGGACATATAAAGAACATATGTTTTGGAGCAGTCAGATCAAATAGATTTGGATTTCATTTAGGAAAACTGTGGTTTCAGAGATTTATTTCCCTTTAGTGCTTAGTTTTTTGTTCCTTTCTTTCTCTGATGGTCTAATCTAAAGCAATTTCTTTGAATTTGTTAACTGTATGCAAACGTGTTTTAGGAAAACATCCATCTGATTCCAAGGTGGAGTTAATGACTCAAAATAAAACACTGTCATGCATAAATAGGCTTTAAAGGTACCTTGTGCACACCACAGTCCTTGCCAAAAGTCACTTATAAGTGACTGGGTTTTTCAGTTTCCGTACTGATTAAGATTTGTTTGCTGGAGTGACCCTGTATTTTCATCTGCATAGTCTATATATGGAAGACTAAATCCACAACTGTTAGAATGTTTCTTAAACTGGCAGAATACAAAATGAGGCCTTTTCCCCCTTTAAACAGTAAATAAAATTATAAGCTTTACCTCTTGGCCCATTTCCATACTGCAAAGTTTTGTTGACTGAGCTTTGGCATCAACCATTACATTAAACATAGTGCATATTGCCTGTGGAACTCTGAAATCTGTTGACCGACTTGTTTTTTGCAGCTTTACTTCAAATGCAATCCTGGTTCTATAAAACATGATAGAAAAATAATAATTTGGTTGAGTTTTAAGATATTACAGCTAACAGTACTATGATCAATGTGATAGTCTAAAAGTTCAGTGCAATATATATACTTGTCATATACTAGATAGACTGGGGTGGCCAACCTCTTAACTTTAGGGCTCCTAAGCCTTTAACAATTATGTAGTGGAGGGAATTTCAGCTAGTGCAGCTTGTCATCTGTGAGATATTCTATTCCCTATGTAACTGTGATAATTCGGTAAGGTGTCAGTAATGTTAAATGTTTGCTTTGCTATGGCTTGCTGCTAACGCAAATAAAGACTGATGATGATGATGATGATGATATGGGTTGCAAGTCTAACCCCCAGTTAGGTCTGGACAAGTCCAGCACAAGTCCTGTGCTGACCTAGGGTGTCACAAAAGTGCCGTTAGGCAGTGGTCCTCAACCCTGTGAGGACCACAGCCTGGCACCATGGGAAAAAATTTCCCACGGCCTGGGCAGGAAGCACAGGCACAGTTTGCCCTGGACCCAGAACAAACTGTGCTTGTGCAGCTCACCCTGTGGCCAGGGCAAACTGCACAGGTGCAACTCTGTAGCCAGGGTGCACTTGTGCAGTTTCTTCCTGGCTGTGAGGTGAGCTGGGCACAGACTGGCTTGCCTTGCAGCTGGGGAGAAACTGCGTAGGCATGTCTGGCTGCAGGGCTGCATCTGTGTAGTTCGCTCCACAGACGGGGTGAACAGACAGGGTGAGTTACGTTGGCCTAAATTGGTTAGGATTTACCCATGGATTCCTAAAGTTGAAAGATTGCCCACCCCTTGTATAAACTGACCCAGCAGCATTGATAAGGTATAGGCTTTCAAGATACATAGCATTGTCCTTTGAGCAGGCAAGACTTTTGTCTGAAGAAATGTTATGTGAAATGTGTTATGCCGTGCTAGCACCTGTTGATATGATAAATTATGAAAAATTAAGTGGATCTTGTCTGTCTTGCTTTGAGATCAACATGACAACCATATAACGTAGCACGAATATAGCTTTATTATAGTTTTTTGTTGATAATTGTGTTGATAATTGTTTTATTGTTTCTTGTTAGTCGCTTTGTGTTTGTCTCTTGACAAAGATTGGGTGGGGTATAATTTTTAAAAAGAAATAGTAATAGCATCAGTAAAATTACAAACGAACACATAAAATTACTCGTAATTTAAAATGTATTTCTCAGAGTGTTATGTATATGGCATATGAGACAAGTAAACATAGAGCCTTCAGATATTTACTAAACAGTGTCATGATGTTATCAAGGCAAGTGATAAAAATGCACACCTATAATATGGCTGGTATTAACTAATTTATAGTTGAAGCTTACCAGGAACCAAACAGAAAACTTGCAGAATTATAGGAAACTCCATGGGTGCTCAGTGCTAAGCACAAATTATACAAACATGTTAATTGCTTTAACTTAATGTTAATACAGAACTATTGCATTTTTATCTTTTCATAGTGTGACTTGTTTGCCTGAAATCTTCTCAATTGTCACACAAGCTATTAGAAGTTGGAGGTTTTTTAAAAAGCAAATACAAAACATTTCCTCAAGGTTTTATTGCAAAACAGGTAGTTAAATGTGAGTATATAATCACGAACAGAAATCCTGGTAGTGCCAGCAGCTCAGATAAAATTTGATTTTATTAACATTTGATTTCCATTGAAGGTTGGTCTAGACCAGTGATTTTCAACCAGTGTGCTGTGGCACACGGGTGTGCCATAGACAGTCCTCAGGTGTGCCCTGGGAATTTGGGGGGAGTCATTAATAGGAAAATTGGGGGATTTGAACAGCCTGTGTGCAGTGTCAATGGTAAAAAACAACCGATGATGTGCCTTGACCATTTCAGTGCTTTGTTAGTGTGCCATGAGATGAAAAAGATTGAAAAACACTGGTCCAGACACAATGAAGGCATGATGCAAGTGGGTATTTTATCTTTTATTCAGCAGGGGCAGAGTAACTTTCCCTTCTCACCCCAGCAAAGTCTTTATAATGGCTTATGCTGATGTTTTGCATCATTTTAGATTGTGAGCCCTTTTGGGACAGGGACCCGTTAGTTATTTCATTTTCTCTATAAACTGCTTTGTGAACTTTGAGTTGAAATGAGGTAAAAGAGGTATTTAAATACTGTTGATTGGTTGATGGTGCCCACATAGGGGGCAGTCCTAGCCAATTTAGGCCAGCACAACTCACCCATCTTCCTGTTCCCGCAGTAGTGTCTGGCAGTAGTGTCGGGAAGCTGGTGCATCTCTGTGCCTAATGACCTAACCTCTCCCCCCCCCCCGCCCCAGAATGGCACGGAAGTACCTTAGGGAATTGTCCCAGGACTGGTGAGAGCCTAACTAGAGGTAAGGATTGCCTCTTGTTGCAAAAAATGGAAGTTATAATGGTTACAATCCAGAGTAACTACAGGAACTTTTACACCGACATAGTTATGGTGCCACCTATGGGAAACCTCTGGGAAATGCATAGAGCAATCCAGAGAAAGTGCCTCTTATGCCTTCCTGTAGTTACTCTGGATTGTTAGGAATGTTGTTGCCAAAAAATGGAGACTGATGCTCATGTATCATCCTTCTCATACTGTGAGTTTCCTAGCATGCTCTGATAACAAACAATTATGTGAAATGGGTGTGGAGAAAACACATGTAAGTCCATTATTTGCATTATGGACTCCATGGAAAATTACAGTAACTAGAGATTATGGAAAGAGAGAAGCAGTTTGGTAGCCAGTGAGGTAACCGGGGGTTGGATAGCACCTTGGGGGAAGGTGTGGTGTGTGACATCTATGGTGACCAGAATCATTAAAATCATGATTTGTAGAAATACCATCATTCTAGAATACTGTTGGATGTGTAATTCACAGAAGTATGCAATAAAAAAATCTCCATTCTATGAAAAGTTATGCAAAATTAGATCTAATGCAACAAAAAGAAGATTTTCTTAATTCAAAACAGAGCAATGAGACTGATTATTTGAAAAGCCAATGAGATATTATTATGGCAAGCAAGAAACCAATAAAGGGACATCCTGGAGTGTATACAGATATGTAACAAATATTTGTGTTTAGGGAGGGGGGCAGACTTGAAGCCCAGATCTACATTTTGGATATACCAGTGCTCCCATTCTGAGACTTGCCTCTGGAGACTCTTCTTCCAGGCTGGCATTCCTGGGCTCTAGATACAGGGGTATTATGTCCCTGAATACTATGTGCATGGGAGTTATAGCACAGAAATGCACAGATGTTCATCCATTCCTTTTGGGGAAATATTCACTGTCTTTATTTTCTGGATAATGATTTTTAATTATTTTAATTTTAATTATTTTAATAATTAATTAAATAATGTTGTCATATGGGGTGTCAAAAATTTATGTATTTCAGGTATCAAATGCCATTATGCCACTATTGCCAGCTATGCCACTGTTGGCAGCAATATTGTGTCTTCCAACATGCCTAGCTCTGGGCTGAAAAATAGTTTCAATAAAGTTCATGAATTGTAATTATGGGCATGATGTATATCAAAGAAGCCTGACCACTATTACTAACCTAGACACTGTGGAAGTTACCAAGTATTTTCTAGTTTCTAGAACGATATGAAAATTACTGACTGCTACTGCTGTTCAGAATCTAACATAAATGCGTAAATGTGTACGTAAATGCACATGTTTCAATACAAGGGGAAGATTTATATTTTTAACTAATACTGGCCAAGAAAAACAAAATCTAGAAAAATCACAGGAGAGAAATAAGGAAACTGTAGTACTTTCCATCTACCTCAATTTTCATTCCAACTGCAGGCTTGCAATGATTTATCTAAAAAAACTTTCAAGGGATTACTGGGGAGCAAACAGGATCAAAAATGCTGCAGCATAGTGTTAAAGCCTTTATACCCTGACATGGTTTTGCCCCCCCCCCCAGCAGTAATAATTAAAAATTTCTCCCCAGTCTAAATCAGGCCACATGGTGTACTTAAATGCATGTTTAGTTTGGCCTTTAGAGAGGAAAGCAATAATTAAAAAGCAACTGATAGATGATATAGCAGATGAAATTAAACCCATGTTTATATACTATTGCTAACACTTTCCACTGTGTTATTCATACTTACCTCTTCACACAGGATTCAATCATATCACTAGCCATTAGTTTTAGGCGCTGTTCTAGGTGTTTTCCAAATTCTTCCTCCGGCCAGTGTAAATCCCTGATGAAGGTCTGTAAGGCATCAAGTTTCCAAAACAGATCTTCTGAAGTTCCTGATCCATTGCTGGTAGGATAAAATGAAAATAAAAATGATAACAAGAGGTTACAGCCTGCTTCTGGCTTTGGTAACCTGATGTGGAGATCGCTTTTGCACATGTAATGGAGCATAATAGTGGTTGAAGACACAGCACATGCCAGGGAGAATCTCCATCATCAGGGTTTAAGATTTTACCATACAGTTTTTCTAAGCTACCTGGCTGTTACATGTCTTTCCAGATCAGACAAGGAAGACAAGTAAAATACAAAGATATGGACAGCTGGAAACAGTGCACATGGTAAAAAACATCCAGCCTTAGTCAATAACCACATCAGCATATGTAGTTATTGAATTTAAGACTCTGCAAGGTGAAGGGAAGTCTTTTCAGTGGTAATAACCACAGTGCACAAGTGTATGTGGTTATTTTTTAAGTTTTCATGCATTTTATATTCCCAAATTACAAAGATTTGCTCTCTTCCCCCACTTCCCAGGTTTCCAAAAAACAACAACACAGTGCTAACAAGTGGTGAGCGAGGACGCACTTTTTGAACAGCTTGAAAAAAACCAGAGTAAGGAAACTGAATTCAGAACACTGAGACACCCTTTTACAGATCTCCAACAGTTTCATCTTGGTTGTCTACTATACCCTTTTTATTTTGGGATTTTTTTTTAAAGAGAGAGAGCAATATATTTGACCAGACCACTGTAAGGTTTTGGATTTTTCCAAACAAAATAATGCCTCTACAAATTATATTTCTTAGGAAAAGCACAGGTTTTCTTATCCAGTTCCTCAGGACAAATGGAGGTATCTTGCCTTGCTGCTTATTATACATCTTTTGCTACAAGTATGCCTAATACCTATATTTCACAGGATTAAAATAAAGCTTTAGATTTTGCTTTGTGCAGACAAATTTATGCAACTCTATCCTTTCTCTCTCCCTCTCTCTCTTTTCATAATGATTATGTCCATGGGGACGTCAATAAGTTTACCCTACTCCTCGCATACCACCAATGCTAACACACTTATTTATAAGGTATATTTACACACCATGCATTATCAGGTGGATGCTGACATCGTCTATAGAAACAAATGAGGAAAGGTGTTTCTACTGTGACAGATGCCAGCTGCATTGAGTTAATGCTACAGTAGGGAAAATGTAGCTAAATGCAGTGTGGCTATTGCAGGGTGAAAACCAAACTCCCAACATGCCAAGAAGGGGTCCTTTGAATCCTGTGCTAACAAAGGTAATTATTAAAAGAGTAGAATGCATTGACTCAATCATAGGAAATAAGACATATCTATGTAAGGATGTGACAACATGGAAACATATCCTTAATGGGTAGACAAGAGCTGGGGTCCATGAAAAGATATAGAATCAGTCATTTTTTAAAATCAAGGAACTAGTACACATTATTTCAATATTGTAATTGGCTTACAATAATTTCAGTTTCTTCTCATTCAGAACAATATTGGGAAAAACTACCTTTTAATTTTAAAACGTTCCTGGCTATCCCTACTTTTCGATCAGAGTGTATTATATTTAAGCAGATTCCCAAGAATACAGTGGTATTTACTTATTATAAAAACATGGTGACACTCATCTGCATTCAGAATTCTCAAAAATTAAACTCTGAATTGGAGAAGAATTGGGTCTTAAAAGGTGAGAACAATAATACTGTATACATTTGCTTTTAAGCTGATGAGTTTTGTAATTCAAGCACAAGCACCAGCTTGATCCGTTATATCATATTGTTTATAGAATAATTCCACCTCCACATTTTATTTGTTCATATAAAATAAACCATGACTGCTCCATTGTAATGGATTGGGCTGCAATCCTAAATGCATGCTCTCACAAGTATGTTCCATTCAACTGGTTCACTGAATTACTTCTAAGTAAACATGCATAGGATTGAGGCCTTGATTCTTATCTTTTCAACCAAAAAAAAAAAAAACCCAAAACATCACAGAGCATGCACAGAAAGAAAATAACAGCTTCTGTTTCTATTTGCATACACTACCTAATCTAGCCTTTAAGAAGTCAGCTTAGCATGAATATGAGTTGTATTTCATAGAGAAAAACTTTCAGTATTTTTTTTTCCAAAAATGTGAAAATATTACTTTTGAACAATTAATTGCAGTTCAATGTCTTGTTTTCCAAGTCATACAAATTTTAAATAGAAATTTAAATGTAGACCCTGCTCCTGCTCAGAAAGTTGAAGGTTTTCAAATATACAATTTTTAGACCGAATCTGAGAAGTGACATGCTTATAATTTGAAGTTAGGGCTGAGCATTATGCTTATTTATAGTTTAGATTCAGGACCAAACTAAACATGACACAGGAAATCTTTTTTTTTTCAGAAACGTTTACAACATCTTTGATGATGAGAATTTAGTCAGGATGACAGTTCGACATGGGGTTGAACATGGGGACATGGGGTTGAGGGCCAAGCTAGGGATGAATCCAGCCCGTATAGTTTGCATACTGAAGTATGAGAAAAATAACAGCCCAATCTCACCTTCCAGTGGTGGGCTTGCTTTGTGGCCTTATAGCTGTCATAAACAGCTTCTGTCCTGCCACTGGAGAAGCTGTAGAGATGTTATGTATGACTGCAGAATACTTAGGGTGCAATGCCAGAGAAAATGGCCCAGCTAAGCTGGCCTAAGTAGGCCATATTCTGAGCTGACACAGGCCAAATCCTTAGGGCTAGAAGGCCTCTAAGGCTGGCCTAACTGCTGCTGAGGACCAAGTACCTGGGGAGCTCCAGGGGAGAATCTGCTCCAGATCACACTGAACAAGAAGCAGCTGTGGTGCCTGCCTTATAAGGAAGCCCAGGAATCCCTGACAATCAGTAACAGCTGCAGCATGAGACTGCAAAACCTGTAGTCAGTGGTGGGCTTCAGGGGGTTCTCACAGGTTCTATAGAACCTTTGCTAATGAGCACATGGTTCTGAGAACTGGTTACTAATGGGACATAGAACCTCTTGTTAATTTAGGTTATTGGGACATATAACTTTTGTTAATTTATTTGAATCCCACTATGGCCTGTAGTGTATGATGGGTACAAAGAGAATGGTTACCAGAATGGGCTGCGGAAATTGTCCTGAGGTTGAGAGGCAGGAGTGGTGTTTAGGCTGGCCTAAGATGTAGAACTTTTTCTTTTGCTTCCATTTTTACTCTGGAATACAATGGGCAACAATGGGTCCACTCAGATTTAAGCCTGTCTGAGGGGCTGGGAGGGGTGTGTCGGCCCTGTAAACAAGGTCTGAATACTGCCTAATTGCACTATTATAGGTCATGCTCCACATGCCCTCGACACTCCCTGCTGAGCTGTGTAGGCTAGCACTGCTAGGCTGGTGCAGGTCCGTCTGACTTGGGCCGACCTAAGTGGACTTACACTGGCTAGGCCGGTGCTGGTCTGTCTGACTTGGGCTGGCCTAAGTGGACTTACACTGGCCCAGGCCTTTTCTGGTGCAGTTAGGCTGGCCTATCTGGCGTTAGGCCAGCCTAAGTGCCAGATTGGATGGCCTAAGTACACTTCAGGATAGCAGCCTTAGTGGCTGCCACTGATGGTGAAAGATAGGGTGGACAGGAAGGGGGTAAAACTGCACTGGGAAAAAGGAGGAATGGAGAGGGAGGCATAGATCCCATACTAATGGAACACACTATATCTCCTCCTTTTCAAGGCTAATGAGATGGCGCAGAGCCACGGAGACACACTGTCATGGGGCTTATAGAGGGATAAGGGTAAATAATTCCCCATCCTCCTCCAAGGCCACTCCCCACTGGATACAGAATGTGCCTTTTTGGCACAACCGCTTAACAGGGTGGGAAAAGGAGATAACTGGGTTGACACAGTAGTGTTCTGTATATTCTTATTTTTAAATAAAAAGCAGGCCTCCGTCAGTCTTGAAAGACTATGGTATCGTGCTCAGCGCTGCATACGCTGCATGCGAAGCACGAAAGCCTGGGTTAGATTTTTTTTTATGGAGGATACGCTGTTACCCAAGCAGCAAATCCCCCCTCTCCACACCACTGAAATAGTCCAATGGAAAGGCAGAGCCAATACGATTGCATCCAGCTGGCATCGCAGAGCTGGACTAAGGAAAGGAGCTCACCCTGTCTTGTGGGGCTGACCCGGGTTATAAGCACAATGTCTTAGCCACTTGCGCCACCCACAGCCCTCCATTATTATTATGTATTAATTTTAATTATTTATAACAGAATTAAAAGTAGTCACTTCATGTGATATGAGAAACACAGAAGAAAACTGGGAGAATTCTTTGCATTAGTGCAGGGTTTCTCATATAGCGGGTCACAAGACTCTCCCTAAACTGCCATTGAAAGTACACTGCCGAAAATACAGGATATAAAGCTGGTAGGCCACTCCCAAAGGGAGAAAGCCCTGGTGCTTTGATGTGGAAATAGGGAGGACTGGTGCGTTGGAGAAGGATCCAAATCTGCATTCTGGTTTGACTTCTGCAGTGCAAAGCCTGAATGATAAGCAAAAGAACAGCACACCCATGCTGTGTAAGAGGAGCTTTGGAAGATCTCAGCTTAGGTTTGAAGCCTAAACCAGGGTGATTATATTTACTCTTTTTCCAGGACATGTTCTGGATTTTAGCTTTCTGTCCTGGAAAAAGCGTCAATGCCCTCCTTTTTGTTGTAACCAGGCAGCATGTAGCTTTCCTATAATCTATTATTTGTAATAAATTTTATGAAGTAGTTTAAAATTTAATCATATAGTGTTTAAATGTCTCAGGGCTCAGAAGAATTGCCTCCCTGTCACCACTAGGGTGCAATCCTATGCATGTCTATTCAAAAGTTAGAGCTCTTGCATTTAATGGGGCTTACTCTCAGGAAAGTGTAGTTGGGATTGCAGCCTATATGATCTGTGAAAAACTTGAAAGATCCCTGTAGAGCTCATAGCAGCTGGGAGGTGGTTAATTAATAGCAATGGGGAAACAGTTCAGAAGAAAGTATTAACTCCCTTTCGCAGTGCCATAATTTTTCCTTCCATAGTTCTTTATCACATATGTTTCATGTCTAGTTTGGCCCTTGCACATGATCCAATGTGTCAACAAGTACATTCAGAGAGTAACAAACTAGAACTTTGACTCAGTCACATTTGAATATAAAATGCAGGACTAGAGTCACAGCTAGCATTGCCAATTTTCCATCTCCCAGGATACCTTAAATGTGCCTTAAAACAGTGGGAGTTCAGCAGAAAATAACATTTCTCATCCTGCACCATCATGCAGGAAAAAACTCCACATGTTGAAATTATAATATACCTGTCAAGAGCTCAGAAACGCCACTATAAAAAACTAGGAATATACTACTTCTAGTAATTGCAGATTCACCCACTGGAATTTAGTGGGAGAATTCAGACCATGGCTGCCAGTCTGCACCCCTGAAAGATTGTTTCTAAAAGCAAACTCAGATGATTGATCACTTGCCAAATTAGAAGCAAATTAGAAGCAAAATAGGGCCACCCATAAATAGCGGTTTCTATATATTCTGCATAAATGCCCCCTAACTATATTGTTTCTTAATTAAAAGGGAAAAGGGGTGTTTTTTTTACTCCGAAGTTGCCTGATCCATGTCAAATGGCTGGATGGCACCTGAGATGTTAAGGGTGGCAACTGCAATCCTAACCAACACCAGCACAACTCTTTGGTTTTCCCATTCCGGTGGAGATGTAGGGAGGCAAGAACTTGTCTGTACGCTGGCCTAACCCTCCTCCATGAGTGGCGCTGAAGTGTCTTACAGCACTTTTGTGATATCCCCAGGCCAGCACAGGACTTAGGGCTTAGGCTGCCCTATGTGGAAGTTAGGCTTGCAGTCACAGTCCATTTGTTTTTGTTTTGTTTTTAATGGAGGACAAGAGGAATGGGCAGACAGCCCTAAAGTATTCAGGGATGGGGGATTGGTGTTAATGAGATGAATGCTTTGTGCTTTAACTCAATTCTCTAAGCTGTATAGGAATGCTTCAAGAGGAAAGAGAAAGATTACATCTTTTTTTTTTTTACTTTTTCCACTCTCCTGAAATCTTGTTTCCCTGAACTATATCCCAATAAAATGCTCAGATTCAGGGTTGATAACCAATACAGACTCTCTTTGCAGAAATGGTTAAAACACTCGTTCATTAAGCTTAGAGGATAAAGGCAATGAAGATGGTGATTACTATGGAAGTGGACCTGAATAGCATTGGAATTTCCATTGGAACATTATTTTCTTTCCATATATGTATCCCCAGAAAATTTAGACCTGTTTGTGCCCCACATTTATTTATTTTATTCACAGTAAAATCATAGATTGAACTTAGACCTGTGTAAGTTTCTTGCACCAGCATGTGTGTTGTAAATGTGCACTCTTTGTAAAGACACTCTTACACCACTCCCCTTGTGCTAAGGTCAACACACTTTATATGCACCTAAACTTGCAACGCTGTAGAAGTTTGCAGGTTAAGGCAATCTAATATTTTTTTCCTGGGTTGCAGCCTGATAACCTGGATTCTTGATTAGGGGTGTCCACACTTTCTGGCAGGAGAGCCACATCATCTCTCCGACACTGTGTTGGAGGCCAGACAGCTAATTTACATTTCAAATTTGAATATAGTCACATAAATTTACATAATGTATTGGAGAGGATTACAAGGCTTGCCCAAAGGCTGGATACAGGGGTCTCACAGTGGGCTACATTGAGGCTCGCCAAGCCTGGGGATTGAACATCCCTAGATTTTGGCTGCAATCCTAACCTCCATTTAGGCAAGCCTAAGCCCCAACATAAGTCCTGTGATGACCTGGTGGGCACTCCCGGGGGAAGGATTAGGTCACTGCCCAGACATACACTTGCTCTCTAAATCACAATAGGATCGGGAAGATGGATGAGTTGTGCTGGTGTAAGTTAGGATTGCTCCCTTTGAGAAACATATAGTCAGGACTTGTATGAGATCATCCTATCTGTTCTGCAAATATGAAAAGTACAGTTTGCATCTTTCCTATTCACAGAAGGGGAACCCAAGGCTTACATGCATTTCTTTTTAGGTATTTATTCAAGATATATGAGCCACCAAATGAGAGACTTACCCTACAATCCAGACTAACTATGGGAGCATGTAAGAGACATTACGTGTACCCATAGTTACTGCACCACCTAGTGAAAACCTATGGGAAATTCATATTGCAATCCAGAGCAAATTGTTCTTACACTGGAGCAAGGACTCCCTGTAGTTACTCTGGATTGCGCCCTTAGTATTTTGTATAGTTTTAGTTAATCCATAAAGAAATCATGGCCATTACAGTTTTACTGTAATCTTGTTTGACTGATGCACCAGACCTCTGTTCTAGTTTATCTTGAAAAAGGACCCCAGAGCAAGAGCAATTTAGGTCATATATATTTCTTAGATTCATCACTTTCAACAATGCACTGTGTAAATATTTTGTTTCTTTTTGAATCAGAAAAACAAGAACTAACAAAATAAAATACTGGTTTTTGATGTAGTTCATTGACAGTGGTCTTAATGTTATTTCAGTGCTTTTTGGGAAACGAAAAGAAAAAAAAAACCCTGACAAACGGACCATTATCTCATGGCTCACATCTTTGTACACATAAAGTGTATCCACAAAATTGGATTCTTTTGGAGAGTTCTACTTTTTGAGCAGGTATATTTTCTGACTCAAGTTTCAAATGAGTGGAAGAAAAATATATATGTATATACATTTAGCTCAAGTATAATAAACTGCATGCCAGATTGATTCAGTGCAGTCTTACTAAAATCCGAGACATGTCAATCTCAGTTGTTCTTTTGACAAGACTATATGCATACATTTAATGCAGAGAAATAAACAATACATATCCATGCCAAGATTACTTTTTTTGATTTAAATGAGATCTATTGAACTGAATACACACTCAGAATCATATATAGCAGCCATCCATGACGGTGCAGAAAAGGTAGGCATTTGGGGGATGCCTACTGGGATGTTAACTGGTAGATTTGGAACTTTAGGGAGGTTCACATTTGGAAGATTCACATTGGGCAGATTACTTGTTAAACTCCTGTGGAAGAAACAGACAGAAAGAAAAAAAAAATCCTATCACAGTGACAATGCAAGATGCAGCAGAAGCATGTGGCACTCATAAACAAATCTGCAAAGTTCACAGCAAGACAACAGTCAAAGACCCAAACCAAAAACATTTCAGAGAGAAGCATGAACATGGAAAGCTTAAGTATGCGATTTGAGATTTTTTTAACAGTCTGCAATAAAAGTTGCTAAAAAGAAAACAGAGCAAGGACAAAAAGGAAAGAAGAAACATTTATAAAGTAGCAAATTAAAACATTTATACATAAAGACATAACCTACATATCTTGAGAACTTTTTAAGGCACAATTTGCTAGGACAGAATACACTTGAAGGATAAAAGATATGGTTTGGAAGGATATGATATGGATTCAGCAAGAGACTTAACAGAAATATTTTAAAGACTTTTAAAAAGATAGAATTTAACTTGTGAATGCAGAACAAGAACTGCCTTTCTTTAAAAAAAAATAGGAGAAACATTGGACACAGCTAAAACAGAAACCATTTATGCAGTTTGGGAACATGCAGTTCCCTGATCCTGAGAGCCCTCAGTGTGGGAGCTCTGACGAGAAAATGGAGCTTCCCTGATTGTATGGGCTTTCTCACATGAATATACAAATATAGGTACGTAATGCACACATATAGCTGCCCTCTCAGCCATGCAAACAGAAAACCCTATATGTATGTTTACAACTCAGAGACAATTCTCATTGTTATTTCTAGAGATGGCATAGATGGGACCTCGGTATCTGCAGAGGATCCATTCTCTGACCATCACTCCCATTGGCAAAGGAGAAACGAATCTGCAATTTTTGGCTCTTTCTCCTTCTGAACGGGACCAGACACTCTCTCTGGAGGGCTTTCTGAAGCTCAGAAATGTGTTACCTCTTCAGGCTTTAGAATGGAGAGGTGGAAAAATACCACTTCTGGTTTCCTGAAAGGAAACCATTTTCCAGTTTCTCAAGGGTCTTCTCATTTCCCCAGGCCATTCTGAAGACCAGAGAGGCAGAACTTGTACATGTGCTGTCTCTCTGGGCTTCAGAAGGCACCCTCAGGAGAACTCTGGTCCACTTTGGAAGGCTCAGGTGTAGCCAATCTGAATGAAAATTCCACAGATAAATAATCTCCAGCTGTGCTGAATTTTGGTCAAAAAAGCATTTGATGATTAAGATTTACTAGACTTTGATGAAACTGAGGCTACAATCCTAACCACCTGTTAAGCCACGCAAGTCCCATACTGGTCTGAGAAGTTGCAAAAGTACCTTAAAGCTGTGCCACTCTTGGGGTAAGAGGTCAATGCACAGAAATGTACCAACCTCTTCACCCAACCATGATGAGGGAGAGACAGATGAGTTATGCCAGCCTAAATTGGTTAGGATTGCACCCTCAGATTTTCTGGATTCAGTTTAATTTCACTGTCTAGCCATAAGCACATCCACATGTTCTAAACCGAGCAAATCAGGTGGATAGGCTTGTTGCCCCTGTGACATGTGGTCTTATGGTGTTAGAAAGTTTTTGAACAGAATCTTCAGAATCATGTAAATTATTGGGAAGAAAAAGGACTTCAAGAATCCAAGGCAGACTTTGGAGAAGGATGTTGAATGATGTCAATTGGATGTTGAAGGACGTTGACCTATAAAAAAAATCAGTGCAGCCTGATTCTGTTCCTGATGACTCAGACATAAGTCCTGCTTACCCTACAGTCCAGAGTAACTACGGGAAGACGTAAGAGGCACTTACTTTGGATTGCTCTATGCATTTACCATAGGTGGCACTGTAACTACATTGGTGTAAAAGGTCCCATAGTTTCTCTGGATGGTAGCCTGAATTAAATGAATGAATCTTATTAAAGTTTCTCTGAAACTTTAAAAGCTGAAGGTTTGTTCCCAATTTTAGAGATAAAAAAAATGAGATAAAGAAAAAAAATAATTCTGTAGGAATCAGGAATAAACAGTTAGCAGACTGGCCATAAAGAGCCAGCTGATTCCATTTTTATAAATGGAAATAAATCTAATCAAACTTTCAGATTTGATAATTTTGCAATTAATGTTTTATGCCAATGGTTAAAAAGAAGAATTTTTGTGCACTGATTCAATCTAAAATATGTGGGCTTTTTCCAAAGATAAGGCATATCAATTCCACTATTCCACATTATTATAGATGGAATCTTCAAATCTTTCCTTGAGCAACGTTCAATCTTCTAGAGCTGAAATCAGTTCTGATTTTTAGTTTCAACAAAGAGCATTTTACACTCTGGACTGACTATTCAGGAAATTATTAATATGAAAAATAGAGGTTTTGTATACACATCAATTTTTCTGTTTTCAAACAAGTTTACTCTATTTCCCCAATCTGCATAATTTTATATTGTGAATTAAGAGCAAGGTAGCTGGGTTTCTAGGATAGTGGGAGAAAAACAAACAACACTCGGCAAAGCAAATACATCTTTACAGATCATGACCCAGTCTCTCAGAAATAAAATTTCTGTAGTGAAATCAATCTAAAATAGACAATTGTCCTATCACTTAATATTCAATTACTA
Organism: Cryptoblepharus egeriae; assembly: GCA_030015325.1. NCBI lineage: Eukaryota > Metazoa > Chordata > Lepidosauria > Squamata > Scincidae > Cryptoblepharus > Cryptoblepharus egeriae. Next base: position 22,090,563 of record JAREYC010000002.1, read on the forward strand.
AATACCGTTTACAAAAGAAAACTGGGCCATTCTGAAGGTATCTTGGAACTTACTCTCTGAATAGTTCTGCTGTAGCATCTGTGAGAAACAAATATTTAAAATACTTAAGTAATAACCACTAAAGGCAGCTTCTAAAACATATTTGACAGAGGGTGGTAAAAATACTTTTGTATCACCAATTATAGGACAAAATGATCTAATGATCATTAAGAGCAGCTTGTATGTCACAAATTCCAGAGGGAGATACAGAGTATCAGAGGGATTCCAGAGTAGGCAATACAGGAACAACCACGGAAGGTACATTAATAACTCCTTAACTGTATGCAAAAGAATAAAGTTTCAAAACATTTTTTTAAAAAAACCTCTTAAGAGGTCTCTTCTTCGAAGTCTGGAGAATTTAGGAGTCAAGGAGACAGAGAGGTGACTCCTTGAGAGGTTAAGCATTGCTTAGAACACAGTCATTTCCTATCCAGTGTAAAGTGGGACCAAGCAGAAGAATTTTATTTTCAGAGTAGTAGGTTCACCCACTACTAAATCCTGCTAAAAATTAGCAGGATTTATTTGATGTATAGGAATGGAAAAGAGGATATTGGAGACAGAAAAGTTGAAGGAAAAACGTGCAAAATCAAGCCTAGTCAAGCAGATAGAAGTCACAGTGAGTGCTGCAGCGTTAGATTGTGACTGGAGTGTAATTTCCCTGAAGAAAGCTGAAGAGAGTTCATACTCTGGGAATATATTGTGGGAATTGTGCTTATGGAACCTGAGTATGAAGAGAGGATCCTTTGGAGAGTGAGGCCATCTGCTTGGCCACCGGATCCTTGCCCAGATCTAATGGCTAATTAGATCTGCCTGAGACTGGCTGAGTTGACAGGGCACAATAAATTCATCTCTAAGGGAGGGGATGTTGCCTCTGACTTTAAAACAATTAGTAGATCTGGATCTCTCTGGGTCCTTCTATATTATCTATTATCAGCCAGTCTCTAATCTCCCTTTACTGGCAAAGTGACTGGATGGGTAGTAGCATCTAAGTTTCAGAGGGTCATGGAGGAAGCAGATTATCTGGATCCCTTCCAGTCTGGCTTCAGAAAAAAGACAGTTTTGGGTGCCTTGGTGGATGAAAAGTGAAGATACAAGGTGTGACAATAAAGAAACGAGACTTTTCTCAAAATAGTTATATTACAAAATCTACAGAGAAATTACACATTGTCCCCTTCAAAGTAATCCCCCCCCAGAGTTAATGCATTTCTGCATTCGCTTCTGCCACCCATGGAAGCACTCGGCAAAGTCCTCTTCCTTGAGGCCCCTTAGCTCCCTCATCACAGTGGCCTTGATCTCTTCCACAGAGGTGAAATGGGTCCCTTTGAGCATAGTCTTTAGCCTGGGGAAGAGCCAGAAGTCACACAGTGTGAGATCTGGGGAATAACAAGGGTGGTTGAGAACTGAGATCCAAGAACGGCCTCACAATGAGTGCGGTGTGTGCAGGCGCGTTGTCATGTGAGGCAGTTCTTGGCCAACAAACAGATCGTAGTTCTCGACTACCTTCCTCCTTAAGGAGGAAGACTGCTGAGTGCTTCCGTGGGTAGCAGAAGCAAATGCAGAAGTGCATTAACTCTGGGGGGGGGGGATTACTAAGAAGGGGAAAATGAGTTATGTCTCTGTAGATTTTGATTCTCTGCTCCATGTTTGTGCCACCTCCAGTTGCATGACGAGGTGTAACAGCAGTGTGATACACAACAGCCTGAAATAGAAGCAGAGTGAGCGAGGTAAACAATATTATAGCAGAATAGTGGTGAAATGTTGTGCAACAGTGACATGAACAGTTAGCCAATTACACTGAGGCATTAGTGTTGCTTCCACAGTCTTGTTTCTTTACTGTCATACCCACAAATATAATACTGTATTAAAAAATCTAGTAGATATTTGTGGTTTATTTAATCCATACTTTAGAGTGTGGTGAAATGTTAATGTGGGTGGGAAGAAGCAGCTAATAGTTAATAGCAACTAAGAGCAGCAGCTAATAGATATTGGCTGCAATCCTAACCACACTTTCCTGGGAGTAAATGCTCTTGAACACAGTGGGACTTACTTCTGAGTAGAAATTGCTAGGATTGCACTGATTAGCTATTAGCAAATAGCAAATAGCTAATATTATTATTAGAAAATAGCTAATATTATTAGCAGCAGCTAATAATAATAATCCCATTATTAGCAGCTAATAGCAGCTAATATTGGGATCAAGGATGCATGCACCAGACAGAGTTATGTGTGCAACCAGAATTTTAAAATAGGGTGGATTCCAGCTACTCTACCAGTACACAGACAATGATGCAAACCAGTGTTTCTCAACTTTTACTTCCCACTGCACCACTTCACATGGTCCATCTACTTGAAGAACACTGGAAGTAACTGGCACCAATTCTGGGTTAGGAGGCCAGGTGCAATTCAACAAATACCAGTAAGAGGCTCAGGGTGGATGGGAAGGTATTTTCAAGCACAGAAAAGCATGTTTTGGAGGCTCCTACTGTTGTTTATTGTCATGTTCCTGGTCTGCTGAGCAGCAATATTGGGGGTCCCATAAGCACCACCACACACCATCTCATGTACCACTGAAGGTACCCCCAATATTGGTTGAGAAACAGTGATGTAAACTTATTCTGGAACAGTTTCTTGTGCAGTTAACCTTTTGGTCTGCCTGCTAACAGGCATTTTTTGTCGTTGTTCCTGAGTGTGTTTTAGTGCACGGCTGCTAGAACCATGGCTCAATAGCCAGATCCAACAAATCCTGCTGTCCAGTGAGCCATTTCAGTTCTGCCCGGATACTGCACAAAGATCACCTTCCTCAGGGGACAGGAATGCCCTGAGCAGTGGGGTCTGCTTAGACTCCTATTGTGTGGCTTTCTGGGTTGCTGGACAGACATCACAAGTGCCCAGAGTATCCCTGTCCTACAAAAGAGGAGGACTTCATGTGGCATCCAGGCAGAATGCTAGGATGCAATTCGGATAGGGACAGCATTCCAAGCAACCAACTGTTGATAATTTGACTGCCACTGTCCATTACCATGAGTTTACTCAAGTAAAACATATTTTTAAAACATTTGTCACCAAGAAAATTTCTCCTACCTCTCCCGCTACAACAGCATGACTGAACAAGATCTGACACAAATACAAAATCCAAACCAGCTCTATATGTTTACTGTCATGACAGAATCCCACTTACTGTAAAACACTAGGCATGTCTACTCAGAAGTTATCACTAAATTCAATGAGATTTACTTCCAGATTAATATGTATAGTATTGAACCCCTTTAAAACAAACTGTTTATGACCTTAGTGAGGTTTATTTGGTGAGTACTGGGTACATATAACATGCAATGTTTAACCCAATCCAATCCATGTAATCCAGAAGGCTATGCACTGCTGACAATTCCCTGCAGAATGATCACCGACAGCAGGGTGAGGTTTCGGATGGAGTAGATCTGGAAAAGGGTGGACTCCAGTGTCAGCGCTGTATACTGAATCCAAAACCCTGTCTCAGCCTGGAAACCATTCACACTGAAGGGTCCTCAAGGCCTCCTGAGAGAAGGGTCACTTTGTTGGACTTTATTTACAAGTAGTGGTTGGGGAAAAGCTATATATCAGAGGTCAAAATCAATTAAAATTATATTCTTGTTTTGGACTTTACAGATCTACCCTATCCTATCTGCGAGCATCTCTTGCAGGGTTCCACTGTACAGAGCAGACTGCCACCACTGCAGCTCCTCTGATGGCCTATGGTTTGCAGCTGATGTTACAATAGCTGGTAAGCAGGGGCAGATTGGAGGGGTGCGTGTGATGAGGTTGAAGTTCAGCAGTAGAAGCCACAGGATCTAGAGCACCAGTCCTGGGCCTGATGTCCCCTTTCACTGTAACAGATCTATGCCCAACAAAAAAGCTGATGTAGAGCTGAGGAGGCCCATAGGGGACCAGGTAGCAACAGATGAGGTAAGTAAATGTTTTCTTACCTTTCCTGGCTGGCCTGGTCCCCAGTCAACCCATGGGATGCAGCGGAGGCTGCGTCAATGTCCCTCCACCGCGCTGGCTGGCCCTGGATAGGATTGGGCTATTAATAAATTAAAATATTTATAGTGACAAGAATAAAACAATGACAAGGAAATCCCATGCATGTTTACTCAGAAGTAAATCCCACTTTGTTCAATTCTTGGGTAACTCTGCATAGGATTGTTGTCTTAAAGATGCATGGTGCCAATGTAGCTGTTGGAGTGAGTTCTGTTTCCTAGAACATGGGGCGAAGCAAAGCTCCTTGTTTTTCCTCATCTACCTGGAAAACTTATTACAGTGGACCCAGGGTCCACAATATGATTCTCTTTGTAGCAGAGAGCTCAAGGACTGTATTATACCTGTTAGTGGTAGGGGGAGGTTTGTCCTATAGTGGGGACTTTTCTTAGGGGACCATACTCAGCATACATCAAGGCAGAGTTAAGGAACCTACTAACTAAGAAATTTTTTAAAAATAAAATTAACTACTCCTAATAATGTGTTAATAGTAAGATATAGATGGCTGAGCTTTTAGGGAGAGGGACAAAGAGAAGCATTCCGTATCTGGTGCTTCTGTGGTAGTTAGACTGAGGGATTGGATGTTCTACTTGCACTGCGAGGCTGAAAAATGTTTGTAAAGAGGAAAAAACTATGCACAGGGGCAAAGAGGTTTATCTATACTAATTTGTACAAATCTTATATGTTCATGTTTTACTGCATTGTATGGTTTGATTTATTTCTAAGGTGCTATGCAGCATCTAGCAATGATTTTTTAAAAAAAAACCCGAACATTTACATTCTCTTATATAGCCATCTGCTTAGGTTAAGTAAAGTGCCATATATGTCAACCTTGGTTTGCAAGCAGACGTGTCGCAAGGTCTATTTTAAAGAGTCTGTGTTGTGATAGAACTTCCTAGCCTGTACGAGGTAATGAGGTTCCATTCGCACAATTTAACCTACTGATTCAAAGCAAAATAGCAGAAGGCTCAATAACACATATGTATATCCTGCTCTCCCTATTCAGACAAAGTTGAAAGCCTCCACTTAGGAAAAGAGATGATATATTTGTCAGTGATGATTTCCAGTAAGCGAAGGTAGAGATAATATAAATTCTCAAATTGAACTTTGAGTAAACAAATAATTTTAAATTGCTGGACTGTAACTTGCTTCTCACTTATCTATAGCAGTGTTTCCTCAGTGTTTGTCTTCCGCTTATCACTTCACATGGTCTACCTATTTGAGATACCACCTGAAGTAAAGGATGATGTCATCAGTTATGTCTGGGTTGGGAGGCCAAATGTGACATGGCAAACCCCAGTAAGGATGCCATCCTGACCTGAAGATGGGCCGGTGCAAGTCCCTTATGCTGGACCATCATTGCTATGGAAGTGCTATAAAGCACTTTTGTACTGACATCAGTACAGTTAGGACAGATCAAAGACATGTGCCAGCCTTCCTGTGTTGATGCAGGTCTCAGGAAAGGTGATGCTCTGGCTACCTGACACTTGCATTGGACACATTGTTGGTTTGCCAGACTCCCTTTTCCAGCACAAGGCACTGTTCCAGTACCCTAAGAGGCTCAGAGTGGATGGAAGGGCTTTTTTGAGCATGGGAAAGTACTCTTGGAGCTCTGCCCATCAAGCTCCCACTTCTACCACTGTTTCACATTCCTGTTCTTGTCATCAGGCAGTGAGTATCTAGTGGTCCCAGAAGAACCACCAGACACCAGCTAAAGTAGCACTGATGGTACCAGTACCCCAGTACCCCTGTTTGAAAATTGAACAACTGGTTAAAAATTGAAAATAAATATAGCACTCTATTGGTAGGCAGGTTCATTGAACAGAGCACTGTTTCACTATATGCTGCACTGGAAGCTTTAAGAGCAATCCAGAGTTACGGTAGAGAGAAGGGCCTTAAATGGGCAGCCCCAAGTAGGTTGTATCCATAGCAGAAAGTTATGCTGAACCCAGAGAGTCAGGAAGCCTGGGTTGCCTGAGCTGTTCCAGAGCATGCTAAGTAGGCATCAAGTCTGTAGCATTTGAGGTCTTGCTCCCAAGGAGACCTGCCTCAGATCACACTGAACAAGGAACAGCTGTGGTGTCTGCCTTGTAAGGAGTCCCTGACAACCAGTAACAGCTGCAGCATGAGGCTGCAGTTCAGTTTACAGTGGATGCAAGGGGCTTGTTGGAGTGGTCTGCCGTATTTGTTCCATATCTTGTTCCAGAGGTTGAGAGGCAGGGTTTGCAGATAGGCTGGCCAAGAACTGCCATTCTTACTCTGCCTTATCATGGAACTCAATGGGTCTACTCAGTTTTATACCTGTTCATGAGGTGATATAACTCTGAGGAGGTGGAAGAGAGAATTTCTGCCTGGGAAACAGGCTCTGGATATAGCATAACTGCTCTGTTCTAGGCAATGCTAAACATGCCCTCAACCTGCCTCTCCTTAGCTGCCTAGGCTGGCACAGCTAGGACAGCACAGGTCCATCTGTTTTGGGGCATAACTGGGCTGCCCCATCATGGAATTGGACCACTCCAGTGATATATAGGGCAGTCCAAGTGCACTTCTGGATTGCAGCTTTTGTCTCACATCTCACTCTAAGTAGGAACAGCTCTGTACAAAATAAAGTTCCTCCTATGCAGCATGACCAGGCAGAATTTGACTCACACAATTATACAATAGGTGAATTCTTCACTGGAAAAAATTTGGTCCATCTTGATCTGCTTCTTATTGCATTGACAAAGAAAGGCTACTGAGAACACACCATGTTGCTGAGTAAGGAAATTCTTCTTATGGTGCAGTCCTAATTCCCAGGCCAGCATAAATCCTGTGCTGGCTGAGAGTGTCATGCATGCACCAGCTTCCCCACACTACCACTCGAAGTTATGTGCCAGGTGAATTATGCCAGCCTAAATTAGTTAGGATTGTGCCCCAGTGAAATAACAATTCCTTGATACCTCATTAAACTGGATGACCATCTGTAAGAGTAGGTGAACTCCTGTTGCAGAGCAGTCCTGCTGACCATCAAGATTAATGACGAATTCAATTTCTAGGTTGTGTTCACCTACAATACTAGGTTTATGTTACATTTTTATTTCAAGACTAGATAGTAACTTGACATCTCACCCTAAAATCTGTAGAGAAATTTCAAGGGGGTAAAATAAAATAGAAAATAAGCTGACACCTGGAAATCCTGAAACTTGCTAGGACCAAAAATATCATGCTCTGCTGCATGAAACAAAAAACTAAGGCAAATATCCCAGCCAAACATTCAAAAGAACAATTTTGAACAATTATCGTAGTGCAATTGCAACCTTCATATTGCAGAGCCAATCTCAAAGAAATGTATTAATTACCAGCGGAAAGCACACCCGCGTTGCAGGAGTAACATTTCCCCATACGCCATCCCCCCACGGTGCATCAACACCCCATGCGCAACTTCCCCCATGCGCAATTCCCCCATGCACAACCTCCCCCAGGCGCAACTTTCCCTCAGGCGCATTAACCCCCAGGTGCATCAACCACCATGCGCATCATCCCCCATGCGCATCATCCCCCATGCACATCATCCTCCCATGCGCAACTTCCCCCATGTGCCACTTCCACCCCATGCGCATCAACCCCCAGGCACAACTTTCCTCCAGGTGCAACTTTCCCTCAGGTGCATCAACCCCCATGCGCATCAGTCCCCCATGCACATCAGTCCCCCATGCACATCATCCCCCATGTGCAACTTCCCCCCAGGCTCAACTTCCCCCCAGGCTCAACTTTCCCCATGCGTGTCATCCACCATGCACAACTTCTCCCATGCACAACTTTCCTAATGCACAACTTCCGCCCCATGCACATCAACCCCCATGCGCATCAGTCCTCCATGTGCATCATCTCCCCATGCGCCTCAACTCCCCATATGCAACATCATCCACGCGCATCAGTCCCCCATGCGCAACTTCCCCCAGGTGCAACTTCCCCCAGGTGCAACTTTCCCCATGCGCGTCATCCACCATGCACAACTTCTCCCATGCACAACTTTCCCAATGCACAACTTCCGCCCCATGTGCATCAACCCCCATGCGCATCAGTCCTCCATGTGCACCATCTCCCCGTGTGCCTCAACTCCCCATATGCAACATCATCCATGCGCATCAGTCCCCCACGCACAACTTCCCCCATGTGCAACTTTCCCCCATGTGCAACTTCCCCCATGCGCATCATCTCCCTATGCAAATCATCTTCATATGCGCAACTTCCCCCATGCGCTACTTTCCCCATGTGCATCAACCCCCATATGCATCATCCCCATGTGCAACTTCCCCCATGCGCATTATCCCCCATGTGCAACTTCCCCCATGCGCATTATCCCCCATGCGCAACTTCCCCCCTTGTGCAACTTCCTTCCACGCGCAACTTCCCCCCATGTGCAGCATCCTCGCCAGTGCAACCTCTTCTTCTGAACAACATCCCCCCCCCCCACTGCACCTGGCACCAAGCACCAAATTGGCTGGAGGCTGGTCAGTCTTCCATGTTAAGTATAGGATAAAAACATGTTGCACCCCTTTTCAGCCCCTGAAGGGTTAAATTTCTCCAGATGGATTCTTGGTGGGTGTTCAGGTGACAGAAGGATCTCCCAGAATTCCATGCTTCAGGCCCAGCAGTTGGGGCGGAATGTTGATGAGTCAGCAATTCTCCAATGCAAAGTATATTCCATGCTTCAGGCCCAGTGGTTTTGGCAGGGCGGTGATGAGTCAGTCAGTCAGTGAGTCAGTCAGTGAGTGACTTTTCTCTTTTATATATATATATATATATATATATATATATATATATATATATATATATATATATATATATATATATATATATATAGAATTAACCTGTTGTTGCGGGAATAAAATTTTCAAGAATATTTCTGGGTCCCAGGCATGGCTGAGAACTGGTGGGCACTGGTGGGCATGGCTGGGCTCCAGGCGTGGGGCCCTGGGTGGCAGGTACCAACAGACACTGGGCACAGCTGGCCACCAATGGCACCTGAGGGTACTATGGGGCAGGCAGCAGAGGTGGTGTTGATAAGTCAGGAATTCTTCACTGTTACGTATAGGGAAAATACACGCTGCACCCCTTTCTGATAAAAATTTCTGCAAATCTGTTCTTAGTGAGTGCTTACATCCACTAAGGATTACTCTCTCGAAATTTCATGATTCTATGTCTGACAGTTTTAACTAGGCATTGATGAGTCAGTTAGTCAGTCAGTCAGTCAGTCACATCACAGAAGGAATACAATGAATCACTGAATGACTCACTGATTCACTCACTGACTCAGTCAGCCAATGAGTCTTCGATTTACCCATATTTACTTGGAACTAATGCACACCTCTATTTTGAAAAGCTGGAGTGTAAAAAATGTTTACTGGCAATTGTAATGTGCAGCTGCAATGCAGGTGCAAAATTTAATTTTGCTGCATACAATGAGCTATGTCACAATAATAATATGATAATGGGTTTATGTTATGATTTCAACCTTATTGCACTACATTATACAATAGTAGGTTTATGTTACATTTTTATTTCAATACTAGCGAATACATACCCGCGTTGTGGGAGTAAAATTTTCCCCGTGCAACAACCCCGCATGTACATTGTCTCCACATGTGCATTGTCCCTGCATGCACACTGTCCCCATGTGCATCATCCCCCATGTGCAATACCCCCATACAACTTCCTCCATGTGCACCATCCCTCCATGCGCACTGTCCCATCAGCAATACCCCCCATGTTGATCAGCCCCCATGCATTGTCCCCAATGTGCTCTGTCCACCCATGCACTCCATGTACATCAACTCCCATGTGCATCATCCCCGCATGCGCATCAACCCCCATGCACAACATACTCCATGCACAAAAGCCCCATGATCATCAACCCCCATGCGCACCCTCCCCCATGTGCTCCCTCCGCCCATGCACAACATATGCATCACCCTCCCTTGTGCAACATATGCATCATCCCCCATGTGCAACACCTCCATACAACATTCCCCCATGCACACTGTCCCCCCATGCGCACCATCCCCCCATGCGCATCAACCCCTCATGTGCTCTGTCCATCATGTGCTGCGCCCCCCTATGTGCATTATATGCAACATCTCCATACACATCATCCCCCCTGTGCAATGCCCCTCATGTGCAATACCCCCATGTGCATCACCCCCCATGCTCAATAACCCCACACAACATCCCCCATGCGGACTATCCCCCCTTGTGCATCAACCCCTCATGCACACTGTCTCCTCATGCACAGCATCCCTCCATTCGCACCGTCCCCCCATGCGAACTGTCCACCCATATGCACCATCCCCCAGCGCACTATGTAAAACACCCCCATTTGAATCACCCTGATCCGCAACACTCCCATACAACATCTTCCCATGCACACTATTCCCCCCATGCACACCATTCCCCTCATATCCATCACTCCCTGTGTACCCTCACTCCCAGTGCATTAGCTGGATGTTGCTCAGTCAGTCTTCAATGTGAAGTATAGGACAAAAACATGTTGCACCTCTTTTTCAGTCCCTTAAGGGTTAAATTTCTCAACATTCATTCTTGGTGAGTGTTCATGTCACATAAGAAACACCCTCTCTGAATTTCATGCTTCTGAAACTCAGTCAGGGATTCTCCAATGTAAAGTTGAGTGAGCAAAACGCATTGTGCCCCTTTGCACTCCCTTCCGGTTGGAATTTCTGAAAACCAGTTCTTAGTGGATCCCTCCATCACAGAAGAAACACTCTGCCCAAATTTCATGCTTCTAGGCCCAGCAGTTTTGGCTGGGCGTTGATGAGTGAGTGACTTTTCAGTTTTATATATATAGATAGTAAACTGCTAAAAAAACCCGACATATACTTATAATCACAATACCACATTCACTCAAATCAAATGTGCCGTTGAATCTAATATGCACCCTGATTTTGGAGACAAAATTCGGCTGGAAAAGCTGACTGCTATATTTAAGTAAATATGGTATAAATATTTATTTACCGTTATTTCTATCCTGTCTTTCTCTTGAAAGAGACTCAGGATTTATGGATTTGCCTAGGAAGTAGGCTCTGTGGTAGGTGTGTTGATGCGCAGCATGGGGATGGCATATGGGGGGAATTTTGTCCAGCAACGTGGGTATGTTTTCGCAGGTAAGATCATAAGAACATAAGAAGAGCCTCCACTGGATCAGGCCCATGTAGTCCAGCTTCCTGTATAACACAGTGGCCACCAGATGCTTCATGGATCTCATATGACACCCGCATCCAGGTGCCCTCCTGCACCTGGCATTGTGAGGTTTTCCATACTGTGCTTATGTTCTTTTGAACTTTTGGCAGGCATTTTTGCCTTAGTATTCTTTTAATTTCATGAAGCAGACTGTGTTAGTCTTGCTCCTAGTGGATTGCAGGATTTCCAGGTCTCAGCTTAATTGTATTTTTCTTTATCCCCTTGATAATGTTCTACAGAGTGTAGGGTGAAATGTCAAGTTACCTTCTAGAATTAGTGAACCTTGCCTTGAAACCCGGAAAATGAATTTCTCATTAGTTGACAACTCTAGCCACAGAAGCATTAGTTCCCACATTGCAAAACTAATGCAGGGAAAATTAATACACCACTGCCAGGATCCGCTTAAGATGCTTGAAATATGTATACAATATATTAGAGGTGTATGCCATAATCTCTTGCAGTTCTTCAGAGGATGCTAAGCCACACCAACAGAATAGTGCTCTGACTCAATGCGATCCAAAATCCTTTGCAGCTGTTTCAGTATCTGAAACTCTCAGATGGCTTACTCATGCCCATGAAAATACACAAAAACTGATCAGAATAGATGCTATTTTTCAAGCTTTCTGAATTCACCTACATTTTCATTTAATTCTTGGCATTCACCCATAGACAGAATATGACCGCGCACTTTGGGTAACATTCTCAAACATTCTGAGTCTTAAAGAAATCTGTGCCAGGAGTCCTTTATCAGCCGCTCCATCCACAGGCACATTATCAGTAGGGTTACTCTGTCTCGTAACAGCCTAACTGAAGACATCATTGTCATTTGTAGATCTCAACAATATCACAGCAATATCACAAATATTTTGTGAATTATAATGACATTTTAGATTGTGAGTTCTTAGGGCCAGGGAATCATCTAATTCTTTTATAAACTGTTTTAAAAACATTTTTCATAAAAAGAATTCATAAATACAGTGAATAAATAAGTAAAATAAAGAAATCTATCAAATGCAAGTCCAGTGTCATTATTAGGATGACAATATCTAGAAAGTTTTCTTGTATTCCACTATATCTTTATATTAATAAATAAAATAAAGGTAAATCTGACAAAGTTAAGCACATTTTCATTTCCATTAATTTTAAAGAGAAGTATGTTATTAAACTTCAACTGAAATCAGTTACAGTCAAGAATACTGAGAACTTCTGGACTATGCCTATGATAAGCTTGAAGGCCATTTTTAAAATGTAATTTTTTTGGTACAATTAAAACAATACTTTTGCAGCACAATACTTAACAGTGTTACTCAGAAATAAGCCCCACTGGACTTAATGGGGTTTACATTTAAGATCCTGTCCACATTCCTATTTACATGCACTAGAATAACAGTGCAATCTTATTTGGGTCTATTCAGAAGTAAGTTCCATTGAATTCAATGGGGCTTACTCCCAGGAAAGTGCTCTTAAGATTTCAGCCTTCATCCCACTGGGCTCCAAGGGGCTTACTTCTGAGTAGACAAGCTTAGGATTGCATTGTTAGTTTGTGATTCTGTATCAGTACCAGTAATTTATATTATACACTGTTACCATAGAAAATAATAGATCTTGTTCATGCACAGAATCACAACTGTAACCATCCAAAAATAATTTAGAATCATAGATTACCATTCATAATCCTAAAATAATTACTGTAGAAGAGTCTTATACTGTACAGGAACATATGCAAGAACAAATGTTTAGTGGCTGTTATTTACAGTCTGTATACTCCTACATACAAATAACTCTGGAATAAACAGTTATGGAATCTATTAGACATAATAACTGCACTTGTTAAAGCATTTATTTAATTTCAAAAAAATATAGCATGCATACGTGATTTATTAATGGCCTGATCCTATGCAAAACTTCTGTTGATAGAACTTGGTTGATGAAAGTCCCAGGCTGCTGGCACTATAGTTATAGTACAAGTAACTACATTTCCAGTATAAATGTCTGGTGACCGCACATGTTCTCCACAATCCCAGCACCTAGCAACTGCTATGTTAACTGTGGAGATAGACTTTAGGTAGGGAGTAGTAAGGTCATAATATGGTCTGGACATAGTATCATTGGTGCATATCCTCATTGACCTAAGAAGGCAAATCAGACCCAGGAAGTGGGTTAGGATTTGGTGGGTGCAGCTAACGTGAAACCCACTCCCTTCCTGGGCTGAATCCATCCCCCTTCCTACCCCATTTCATCCCTATTTTTCCCACTCCCATCCACTCCTGCTGTTTCTGTGCCCCATTTCACCCCAACTGTGGGGTTCCCTGCACTGATAAGCCCTGATCTATTGGAGTAGAGACCCAGATGCTCACTGTAGTGGGGATGCACACTGGCATAGTTTTATTTATGACTGCCATTAAGTGTGTTATGCCAGTGGAACACATGTTCTGCCGGCATAGTGTGCTCATAGGATTAGGCCATTAAATCATGAAAAGTGCAGTTAATAACATATAGTAAAAAGTTTATATTATTTATTCAGAAAAACCTCTGAGCTAAGACAAAGCCTTATATTTGTATCACTTAACAAGGATGGTATCATGTATCTTATACATATAAGATACACTGTATTTACTCAACTCTAACACTCGCTTTTTCAGCTGAATTTAGTCTCCAAAGTCAGGGTGCACATTAGATTTGATGGCGCATTAGATTCGAGTAAATATGGGTATATCATATACTTATAAGATGTGATACATATATTATAAATAAAGATATTTTACTAATATTTCACTAATATTTTACTAATGCAGCTCTGTATGTGTCCTCTTGTACCCGAAAACTCCAATTGTTATCAAAGGAGGTTTCCTTACTTTACTGGCTCCCATGACTCCCGCTCAAAGCCCCTGTGAATTGATTGTGCAATTGAGGATTCCATGAGATCGACATATCTAACAACAAGTGGAGCAAACAGGTCCTGAAGATGTTTGTGGTATTTTCCATTGCACAAATTATCTAGAAGGAATAAATATAAGTATAGTAAGCAATATTTCATAGTAATCCAGAAATAGCCATATTTATTTTAGAGAAATTCCAATAATCATGATGAAGCTAAAGTAAAGTAACTTAGGGCGCAATCCAGATTAACTATGGGGAGTCCTTGCTCCGGTGTAAGATTAATTTGCTCTGGATTGCAATATGAATTTCCCATAGGTTTTCACTTGGTCTAATGCGCCATCAAATCTAATGTGCAGTAACTACACGAACCCTACAATCCAGAGTAACTATGGGAGCACGCAAGAGACATTACGTGCACCCGTAGTTACTGCACCACCTAGTGAAAACCTATGGGAAATTCATATTGCAATCCAGAGTAAGTTGCTCTTACACTGGAGCAAGGACTCCCCGTAATTACTCTGGATTGCACCCATAATGTCTCTTACATGCTCCCGTAGTTACTCTGGATTGTAGGGTTAATCTCTTAATTAAAACAAGATATAAATGAAATTATCCACCAATATTGTTCTTACTCCGGAGCAAGGACTCCCTGTAGTTACTCTGATATTCTGAGCTGACTCTTAGGACAAATCCACAGGGCTGGGAAGCCTCTAAGGCTGGTCTAACTGCTGCTGAGGAGTAAGAGACTTTATGTGCACCCATAGTTACTGTATCACCTAGTGAAAACCTAGGGGAAATTCATATTGCAATCCAGAGTAAGTTGTTCTTACACTGGAGCAAGGACTTCCCGTAGTTACTCTGGATTTTGCCCTATAACAGTTGTGTCAAAACTTAACTAGCAGCAAAACCAGCTGTCTTATTTTTGGGTGCAAAGTAGTACTTATTTCTGTTCTGCAAAGTATTATTGCCTGTTCTATGACTTTCATAGGTTGTGAAACTTTCTAGGTAGTCCTTCATTCTATTATTTGAGATCATTACATATTAAAGCACATCTTATGCACATCTAGATAAAAAAGAAGCACCTTGGGAACTGTAGTCTGTGTAATCCAGAGTAACTACAGGAAGACATGAGAGGCAGTTACTCTGGATTGTTTTATGCATGTCCCATAGGTTTCCCATAGGTGGCACTGTAACTACGTCAATGTAAAAGGTCCCATAGTTACTCTGGATTGTGCTGTTAGCTCCTTTTGACATACTTTGCTTACTATTCTCTGTCTGAAGATTCATGCCTCAACTATCAGGTGATCAGGTGACCCAACCCAAAAAATCTATCAACTGGGAATAACGGAACTAAATCCTTGGGTTCACTGCCAGAAATGGAGCCTGTGTTACTGCTTTGATAAAGATGGAAGATAGTATGACCGTACTGTAATTAATAAAATAATACATACATCAAATAACCCAATAAAGAAAAAAATGTATATGCAAAGGAAAACACATTTGGAGCTTTGATGTTTCCAGAGCAGCAATATATGCTGCTGGAAAGACAAATGGGCAGCAATGAGCAATTGGAGTGGAATCTCAAAGGAATCTCAACCTGTACATGTGGTTCTTTTTATGTATGCATATAGCTTATTTGGACTGTAGCCAAGAAAGGAGCCACGATTCATACACATGGTGACAATGTTGTCTTTCAGAAGGGGTGGTTTCATAAGCAAGCATAATGTAAGTAGGTTATTTTCTCAAGAGGGGGAGACAACCGCATACAAGTCCTTAGAGGAAACTAAATGCGCTTGAAGCATAATGTATGTAATTCCCTAGCTACTCGTGCACTGACTCTGATAGAACATTGTTTATACTCCAGTCTAATTAGGAAGCTCTTAAAACTGTCAGAAATTAACATATGGGATTTACAACGCAATCCTAACTTGGGCTGGATCAGGTAGATTGATTTTCCTACGTTGCACCCAGTGGAAATTTGGGGCTGCTGCTACTCTAACATAGTGCAAAGGAAAAGTTTTCCCTTTACCTGGATAACATAGCTGCAGCTCCAATGGGTCTACTCAGATCTGGACCACTTCAGGAAGTGGTGTGGATCCAAGTAGAGAAGAACAGCCTGGGGCTGGAATATTCTTTGGAAATTCTTCTCCTGCTCTTCCCCACCCCACATTGCCTCCCATCTGCATCCTCTCCCTGACCTCTCAGGCCCAAGATCAGCCAGCATAACCCACAAGTACACTGAGCCTGCTGTTTGCAGAGGGAGGTAATCACAATTCCCTGCACTGGCTTCCTCTCCTGGTGTTACAGACATGCTTTATGACATGTTTCTGAAACCGTTTAACCATCAGTGCAAGTGACTTGCTATCCCATTATTGTCAATGGAGTTTACACCCAGGAAAGTGTGGATAAGATTGTAGCCTTGGGACCCAATCTTATCTAATTTTCCAGTTTTGCTCATGGAAACCTCTTCAAAATAATGGAAAATTTGTCTCCTTATTGTGGCTCTATCAGCACTGGAAATTTGTGTGGGATTGGGTCCTAAGGCTGGTTCTCAGAGATCTTGTAATTGTGACAGTTTTGTGGGATTTGTTGTTTTCTTCTCCTTTCCTCATTAGTTTATCTTAACAGTATAAAGGTTAGATGCTTGTATGGAGTTTTTATTATTCTTTTATTATTTATTTTGAAACAGATTGGTTTCCTGTATCTTTATAGGCATTCCCAGCATTTTCCTATGCAATTTTGCATCTTTCTTTTTAAATTAGTATGGACCAGGTAAATCCTAGTTTATACCAATTTTAATCTCGTGTTGGCTATGTAAAGAATCCCTTACATATTTTTTTTTAAATGACAGTCTTGGTATCTATCAAGTCATTAAACTCTGATACTATCATCTTCCTCTTTGCATTCTTCCAGCTGTAATGATTGAACTGTGTTCCTGTAATGTGCTTCTCTTGACCGCTGGGCAGCTTTGGGTATCAGAAATAAAAACCTTCTGTGAAGAAAAAAGTGCAGTTGTGTGGCACTGCCCTTTTTCCATAGAGGTGGGGCCTCAAAATGCCTAATGAGGCACAAAACTGTCACTAGTCTCCCTCCAAAAATGAGAAGCAGCATTTTGTTTGGCTTAAATGTGCATTCTGCAGCCTTCTGGAGGCAATTAGATCGCAGCTCTGGTTACCTCCAGATGACTTGTATTGGACAAGTCTGGCTCAATGTGGGTCCAGGGTGCCTGGACTGAGCCACATCAATGGATATAGATTCCGTGAATATAGAGACCCTACCTGTAATGTCAAAAAGAATCTTATACAGAAATACTTCACGGCTTGTATTCATAATTTACAGCCTGCATAAGATGCTTTTTTGGACATTATTAACAAGCAACACCAGCTGACTTAAGGAGAGGTCACAGAGTTGGTGTTGTTCATTTATGTGTCCAAAGATGCTTTTGAAATGATCCATTCTTTTAACAGAAGCAGTCACCTCTGAATGAGGACTAATGCACCTCTTCCAAATGATTCCTGATTGAAGTTTCAAAGTGCCATTAATTTTCCACAGAGGATTGGGAATCGGTGAAATATACTGACATTAATTTTGTCTCATCAGCAAAACAACATTAAATGGTCAGATAAGATACATACAGTCATTACGGAGGGAATCATTTAGAAGCTGAAATAGTGGAAAGCTGTCCCACGTATCTGGGGGTTGGACCTCTAGTGCGGCATCCATATCCACCGCAAACAATGAGAGGAAGGTTTCCGCATGTTCAACCATTAAGTCTGACCACCAAGCAAAGGCCTTTAAATGTAGTATGAAAAACAGAGAACAACATTAGTTTGATAAACCATAGGAAATTTTAAACATCTTCAACAGACACTTAAAGAAAACCCACTAATGAAAATCCTTTATAAAACTAGCTTTATTGTAAAAAGAACAGCAGTGCAAAATGCCATGATACAACATATAAGCTATAAACTTCATCCACAAAAGCACATGATACTTTTGGGCAGAACTTCTCAAGGAGCATGAAATCAAAAATGTATTGGGACAGAGGAGTTACTTCTGTTCGGTTTACAATAATCCACTTAATTCATTTTGGATCATGCTATTTACTTAAGGAGCAAACTAGTTCACTGCCTAGAACATCTGAATTTCTTCACTGTGTTTGTTGGTTTTCTGCTTTTCCTTCCCACAATAGGTTCAAAAATTCACCTGATGAATAATCAGTATGAAAATGACTGATTTTGTTAATATCATTTGTTACTGATATTAACAATTCAAAAAGTGGATCTACCTTAATTTTATGTATAATGTTTGCTTTTAATGTTAAAGTTGACGCACTAAACCAATTTTAGGGGAAAAACCCCATCCACAATCAAGCCAGGGCTTGACTATGGTAGGAAATAAGTTGAAAACCAAGAAATCACAGCGAAGTAACTCATTGTCATGCGCAGAGTTTCCTTAAGAATCCATTGTAGAGCTTCTCTGAAGTAACATTCACATCATACATAACTCAGATGTGAATGTATTTAGAACACATGCATGCGTCTTCAAAAACCACTTTTGCCTTAGGAACATGCAGTATGAATGGTGCGGTCACAAGGACCTTGTGCAGTTACTATCTAATGAAGTAGAGACTACTTGACAGTTCTGGGTTTATGCATACTGTATACCTAGTATTTTCCAAGGGGACAAAATAAGATTTGAAAATTGAGTCAAATTCTTAGTTTATTTGACAGAGTCCTTTCTGGTTAAACAGCTGCAGGAACTTGTATTCTAACAGTGCAAAGCCCTTTATGGTGGTGTGAAAGCTGGACTGCTCTCATGCATTTCCAGGCTACTGCCATAAATGGCAGTACAGCAGTGGCTCCTGGAAGCTTGCTGCGTTTAATAGAAGGGCAGGGCAGAAGGTGGTTCAGGAGCAGTAAAGGGTGGATCCCAGCAGCATTGACCTCTATCAGGATGCATATCAAGGAATCCATAAGCTGCCAGGAGAGCTATGAAGAAGTAAAAGAAAAACATTTTTCTTACTTCTCCTGATTGCCCCTCCCCAGCACAGCATGCAGCGCATGTCTCCTTAGCATGGTGTGTGTGTGTGGGGGGGGGGGGGAGAGACAGGCTATAAGTTTACTGTTCTTGTAAACCTATCTGTGCTGAAATTTCTTGTTGCTTCTCTTCTCAAACATTATAATACTGCAATATAAATTGTGGAATTGACAGGGTTTGGGATACCTAAACAATTCAGTTATTATTTCGGGAAGTATTGTCCAGACTATTATTATTTATACTGAATGAACATATCCAGTCTTTAAGAATAGCAAAATAATGATTTCTTCAAATGACAGCATGTTTATTTTGGAATTCTTCAACCAAAAGCCTGCATTAAAAAATCTGGAAAAAAAACATCAAAAAACTAATGTTTTATAAATTCAACAGAAAAAAGGGTGGTCAATTCTGAAGAACAATGTTTTTCATCTTGTGCATAGGTCTAAACTTGCATCTTAGTAGAGTACGTCATTCCTTCTCAAAACGAGAGAAGTAACACATTGTTTCTCAACAATCCTTTTCAACAATGTTTGGTTTCCATCTACTTACCTTATTTTATTTTAAGCATAAATAGGAAGTATCCTCCCTAAAATCACCACTTCTATGCTTATATATGTTACCCTAATTATATATGCTACCCATGGGAATACATGTATATATGCATGTCTTCAAGGAGCTAAAATACATATATACATATTCATACATACATACATATGGAGAGAGAACAGCAATATTGAAAATCCATGACTGCTAGCACCTTATAAAATACCAAATAATATAGTTTTGCAAATGAAAAAGTCAAGTTTTAGAAAAATGAGACAAATGGCATAGACTCAAACCTACAGATATATACTTGAATCTCAATACTGGATTTTAGGGCAGAAGTACATACTACAGTACAAATGGCATGTGAAGTAAATAGGAATAAGTGACCAGAGCTTAAAAACACAAATCCAAACTCTCCTTGCTTATCTTGAATGTGGCCATATATGAGGGAGGGACATAACGAAATAATTCTTTATTGTTCTCTAAGGGTGCAATATTGAATGGCCCAGAGAATGGTCACAGAGAATAGTCTAGCTAAGCTGGCCTAAGTAGGCCATATCCTGAGCTGACAGGGCAAATCCCCAGGGCTAGAAGACCTCTGGCTGCCCTAACTGCTGCTGAAGAGGCAGCAGCAAAAGGGCAGCATGCTCACTTGGCTGGTGTAATTGTGTCATATCCTGAGGTGGGCTGATGTAGTTGTGCTGTATCCTGACGTTGAGAGGCAGGGGTTGGCCTAGGACTCAGAATTTTCTGCCATCACTTCCAATTTTACTCTGGCTTATTATGGACCCAATGGGTCTACTCAGATTTATTCCTGCTCCTTAGGTGGTCTAACTCTGAGGAGCTGTGAGGGGACAAGGCTCTGGATATGGCCTAACTGTTCTAAGTCATGTTCAACTTGCCCTCAACACAGCCCTGCTGAACTGCCTAAACTCGGACTGGCTCAGGTCCATCTGTCTTGGCCCAGATTAAGTGGACTTAGGCCAGCCCAAACCTTCTCTGGTGCAGTTAGGTGCAGTTAGGCTGGCCCAAGTGCTAGATAGGCTAGCCTAAGTGCACTTCAGGATTACAGCCTAAGGGTGCAATCCTAACCAATTTAGGCCAGCCTAACTCAGCTAGCATATCTTCCTGTGGTGGTGTGGGGAGGTCAATGTATGCCTGTGCACTGGCCTAGCCATCCAGGAGTGAGGCAGAAGTGCCTCACAACACTTTTGTGACACTCTCAGATCAGCACAGGACATGCTAGCCTGGACATGATCAGCACAGGTCTAATGCTGCCCTACCTGGAGGTTGGGATTGCTGCCTTACTCTACAATCCAGAGTAACCACGGGAGCACACAAGAGACATTACATGTACCCGTAGTTACTGCACCACTTAGTGAAAACCTATGGAAAATTCATATTGCAATCCAGAGCAAATTGTTCTTACACTGGAGCAAGGACTCCCTGTAGTTACTCTGGATTGCGCCCTAAGTCTCACAGATGACAAGCTGGCCAAAAAGCCTGAACAGTTCTTACTGCAGCACTAATAGTGTTGGTCATGAAAGCCTTAGATTATATCTCAATTCTATTTTTGTTTTTTCTTGTTCAAAAACCAACCATGAACTAGCTTTGGTGGAAAGCTTAGTGTGCCTTTGGTATTTTCTCAGCTGGTTCTCTCTCTCTTTCTATTTGGCTATAGTTATTGTAAGGAATTTTAAAAGGAGTCCTGAAGAACAGGTGTCCTTGTTCCTTGTGCATTCTAGAAAAACTTTTCAGTGTGCTAATGTTGTTACTTATTGTCTTACTAATTGTCAATAAATGATCTCAGCTTTCCTTTTTGAATGGATTAGTGAGTCACTTCTGTGAGTTCAAGTGACCTGAAATCTATAAATGAAAACTCACAAAGAGAAAGGGAAAAAAACTAATGAAGAATTTAGGCACTTAAGTAACCAGATCTTCAATGGCCTAACCAAAGAATTACAATGTGAGTTTTTTTTAAGGTACTATGGCTGCAGTCCTAATCTACAGTTAGGCTGGCATAAGCCCCAGCATAAGTCCTGCGCTGACCTGGGGGAGTCACAAAAGTGCCATAAGACAGTTCTGCCCTACTTGTGGAGGGTAAGGATATGCACAGGAATATGGCAACCTCCCCACACCACCATGGAGAGATATGCCATGTGATTTAGGCTGGCCTAAATTTGTTAGGATTGCACCCTAAATCACTAATCATGATGAAATCTATCTTGCTATCAAGATAGATGGACCAGTATATTCTCAGGACTGGTTCTGTAGCAGTGTAGCTGCTGCTATTCCTCCATGTCTTCCTTTAGGAAATGGTAAAATGGCTAGTGATCTGTGTTATGGGCTCAATCCAGAGTAACTATGGGGAGTCCTTGCTCCGGTATAAGAATGATTTGCTCTGGATTGCAATATAAATTTCCCATAGGTTTTCACTAGGTGGTGCAGTAACTACGGGTGCACGTAATGTCTCTTATCTTACAGCGTTTAGTTGACTGTTGCTGTTGTTCTCTTCTGCTCTTACTACCTGTTCTTGTTTTGATTTTATGGTTGGATTTTATTGATTATGTTAACATGTTATTTATAATGTTGGTTGCATTGGGGATACCAGAGAGGTTTAGAAGATGGGATATAAATAGTGACCAAAAAACAAATAAATATTTTCAGCTAGGGTCTGGATACTTATACAATTAGAACTATTATATATTTCCCTTGTGTT
The DNA here is from genome assembly GCA_030015325.1 of Cryptoblepharus egeriae. Taxonomy (NCBI): domain Eukaryota; kingdom Metazoa; phylum Chordata; class Lepidosauria; order Squamata; family Scincidae; genus Cryptoblepharus; species Cryptoblepharus egeriae. The sequence continues at coordinate 22,113,037 of JAREYC010000002.1, forward strand.
TTTAGTACATTACGCACTATGATGCTCCTACAAATATTCTTGGACTCATAGAATCAGAGTTGGAAAGGGCCCAATATATCATTTAGTCCAACCCCAGCCTGTAGAAAGAAATCCTCCTAGAACATCTCTGACAGGTGCTTTTTGAGCCTCTGTTTGCAGATCCCCAGTGAGGGAAAGTCCACCACCTCAGGGATCTATTCCATTTCCGAACTGCCCTGAGTATCAGGAATTTTTCCCTGATATCCAATTGGGTTCTCTTTTCCTATTCTATTCAGCCAAAGTTAATTTTGAAAGGAAGTTTCTCAACTTCACTTGTATAACTTGTGGCTCAGTCATAGCCAGTTGCCTCTACTGTAGTTTAATTGCTATTGGATGACAATAGATTTCTCCTGTCTCTACAAGAATAATGTATCAGACATGATAAGGAGGTGGGAAACAACATTATTTTCCTTACACATGCCACCACAGTTCTTAGAATTATGCCTTCTTGGGATTATGCTGCTAGCTTCCCAACCACATAAAAATAGATGTTGCTTCATTCCTCTCTCTCTCTCTCTCTCTCCATATATACATATGGTATATACTAGAACAATACACACGATGAGCAAAAGTATAGGAAGGATATTACTATTTTCCTAGCAAACCATTTGTTCTTCATTTCTATTACCAGCATGGTGAACTGTATATCAGGTGTACACTGAGCAACAGAGGTAAACAACAGGCTGAGGAAAGAGCCCAGGCAGGAAGGACAAGTGTTGGGATGTAACTGCAGTGCTTGTAAAAATATATCCATTGCTACATGCATGGGCTGGAGACATTCCCCCATGTAGGCCCTGCCATGTAGGGGCTACAATTCCACAAGCAGTTTCTTCTGAAATTGCTGTTACATTCCTTGGATTCAAAGTTACAAAGCAAGGATGACCCAGGTAAGATCCCATTAGGAGACATGGCACCGAGAGGGCATGCACGGAGTATGACAGGAGGTGACTTGTTCCATTCAGTTTTGTCACATACCTCTTTTCCCTGCCAGGATCATCCAAGATTGAATGAACAGTAGAAAAACAGGGAGGAAATTTAAATATGCAATCAGGCATTAGTTGGGACTTCTGGATTGATGTGCACTAGAAATCAATTAATTTTACTTTGTTTTTATTAGACATTGAATTTATGTTTTTTAATGGTGAAGTTATTTATATTAAATGTACTTAATGCAAGAAAAACATGTCAATGATAAGGCAAGCAGAAAAGAGGGAATTAATATTACAGAGTTAAAAGTTATAAACAAAGGATTATTTTATCCAATTTTAAAGAGGCTCGTTTATTTAAAAGATTACAAATTACTTCCTTTTCAGAAAACACAGGGCATGAACCTACAGATAGCTAATTTCATTTATGCATTATCACTGCATACAGGAGATGAAATACTGGCCCCACATAATGGCAAACTCACTTGGATCACCTGGAAGCCAGAATTTCATCTGTGAGTGAAGGTAAGTCTTATAGTTCTTGTCCACAAGAAAGAGGACAAAGGTGTGCATGCCAGAATGTGTGTGATCCAATACACATTTAGCTACAGAAATCTCTGCAGTATTAGGTAAACTGCAAGTGAAAAGTGATCCAACCAGCAGCTTATGGGGCATGGCTGCACAGGAAAGAGTAACTAAAATGGAATTCCTGAACCCCATTATGTACGCTTTATTCCACGGATACTAGTGCATAGAAACAACTAGATTAAGCTCTTTAATTTCTCTTATTAACCATATATTACAAATGCCTTAAAAAAAACTCAATACCTTAGCTCACCCTTTAAACTGGGCAGCTTTTATATTGTAATTATTCAGCTTCTTAAAAAAATGATAAAATTCTATTGTCACTAATGGTTATGGAAAACAAAATCTATGAAAAGTTAATTCCAAAGCTGAAAAATTGCAGAATCTGACCCAAAGAGGGACAATTTTCAAATGTACAAATGAACAACTTCCATGAAATTACAATCCAATGCTGTTGCACCATTGGTACTTTAATTAATTTAAACATATCTTCCTATAAAAATATTTTTATTGGCATAATAGCTTTATTGGGGGAAGGGGACTAAAATGGCCTTGCTCAATGTTCACGCTATGGTATAAAGAATTCAAGGTCTAATACACAAGTCACCCACTTGGTCCAAAGGTCACCATTAATTAGAGATGGTTTTAGACCGCTAATGCTCACCTCTGCATGATGCTCTTCATTCTGTTGTAGAACTTCAATTACCAATTCAGCCAGGCGAATTGTATCTTCTAGTTTTTTGGCAGGTGTGACTAACCGACCTACATTTTCTGTAGTACAAGAACTTGAATTAAAATGGAGTGAAACAGGACAGGCTCAATGTAAGGCCAACAGATTAGGTGGTTAACTAAAAAAAAACCCAGAATAATTAATAATGATACTTTAAAAAAATCTATTTCATGCAAAGGTTAAGATGCTAGGTAGTTAGTACTGAGCAAACCATAAAACATTTGTTGTTATACTATGAATACAGTGCTCCAGCTCTAAATTTAAATATGCAACACAAATTGTTTTACTTTGCACTCGAGATGATAGATAGTAGCTAGCTGAGATGAGAAATTTACATTTCTTAGAGACAAGATCTTGGTATGAACTGCATAGAGAACATTCTGTTTCATACCCTATGTATTCATATGTTTGAGTTATAAACATCATTGCGTTAGTGAATATTATACAAGTTGATCTACAATTCAAATAAAATCAGCACCACAGTGATCCCACACCAGTGGAAGGTGTCACAGAAGTATCAAGTCCCAATGAAGCTATCTCTAGCCTGCTTGCCACCACCAGAGGTAAGATTTGTGCTAGACAACAGAGGGATATAGAGGCAGGGATAGGGTATTTTGGGGGGAAGGGATGGTAGAACCAGGGGAGGGCAGATTAGACTCAGAAGGTGGAAGGGATTTAGAAGGTAAGATATAAATAGTGACCAAAAAACAAATAAATATTTTTTATTGCAAAAAAAAAATGTTTTGGGGGAAGGGATGGCAGAATCAGGGGAGGGCAGATCAGACTCAGAAGGTGGAAGGGATTGGCACAGGCTTCTTCCATCTTCTCCCTTCTTCGGCTGCCCAGAATTACACCAGGCTGCTTCAGGGTGACCAGATGCCCAAACCTCAAAAGGAGGACAAGGTCTTGGATTCCTCTCAGCCTGGCATTTCCTGTCAGCCTGGACAATGGCACATTTGCCTACACACATGTAAAGCTGTGATATTGGCACTTTCACTTTCCCATAGAGCTCAATGCATGTTTTTTTTTAAAATACTTTTTTAGGCATAACTTTTGATTGGAAGGAGATATTTCAAAACCAATTTTTGCACTGGATTCATCACTTCAGTACAATTCCAATATCATATGACATGATGGGTTACTGCATACCATTGCAAAATTCCAAAATGAAGCCAAAATGGAGGACAATGAAGGCTAAAAAAGAGGACAAATCTGGAAAAATCCAGTCATATGGTCACCCTAGGCTGTTTGGACTTCTGCCACCAAAAATCTGGTGGATATCAAAGTAGCCCCACCAGGTAGCCTAGGGGGGTACTCAGGTAATAGGAAAATATTCCTTTACCCTCCATCCTACTCTAAGTTGTGTTGGATGCAGTGAAAGCCATGCTGCCACACCATGCCAGTACAATTTAGGATTGAGCTGTCCATGGTGTCAAAGTATAGGTTCAAGCTAATTCAGATATGAATGGGTTTATGCTATCTTAAATGTAAGTTCAAATGGTGTGTTCACAATCGCCACATTCAGAAAGGCTTCAGTAGGAAGGGGCTACTCCTGAATAAAAGACAACAACATCCTAACTCCAGTAAGACCAGCATAAGCCCCAGCACAGATCCTGTTCTGGCCTGGGGCTATCACAAATGTGCTGTAAGGCACTTCTGCGCCACTCCTAGGGGAGTGTATAAACATGCACTTTCATCCCTACATCATCACAGAAAGACCAATGGGTTGTGCCGGCCTAGGTTAGGATTGCACACTCCATGGAACAAGCAGGCCATGTGTGAATATGACCTGAAAGTCTCCACAAAGAAATGCTAGTAGAAGAAATGAAAAGAGGAATTGTCCTACATATATCTTCTAGGGTAGAATCCTAAAGACATTTTCCCTGGAGTAGGACCCATTGAACACAATGGGGCTTACCTTTGAGTAGACATGATTTAGATTGTGCTCTTAGTTTCCTTAACCTTCCACTTCACTCCCAAGCATGTTATGAATTTCAAGAAATGTGCCACCCTATGCTTACTAGGAAGTACTCTCCACTGAGGGGAAGAAATATTTCAGAAGAACATGCTTAGGATTGTATTGTAAGAGATTGGCCCTTTATTCGCAGCCTTCAAACTTCACCTGACACTTCAATTATATGTTGAGATTCAGCATGAATCTGTATGCATGCCTATAAGAAATGTGTTTCATTAGAAACCTGACTGTTATCAGGTACTTGTATAGCATCTTAATTTTTTCCACAGCAGGGGTAATAGCAGTTTCAATGATGGGGGCAATCTAAACCACTGAAATATCATGAGGAAAGACACTCCCATCTAGCTCAGCTTCTCCAATCAAATTAGCACAGAATGTCTTTAATTAAAATGATTGAATTATATATATATATAATTATAAATATATATAGGAAAGCCCGATGTGTTTTGTCCTTCAATTGAACCAATGACATTCTCATTATACTCTATAGGTCATCTTGTCCAGATCAACAGACTCTTTGGGACCCTCCGGATCATGCTGGCAATACTGAAGGCTTGCTGGATGGGTCCTGCCCAATGGAATGCAGAGTGATGGTCACATGCAGTTAGTTTGTTTACACAATTGCTGTTTTATCTTTTATTGATGTTTTAATTATTTATTTATATTTTAATCTATAATTTTTAAAATTATAATTGTAATATTTTGTAAAACTATAATTTTAATCTATACATTTTAGTATATTTTTGATAAAAGGAGGCATAGATTTTTTTTTACGGTCATAGTTGTTGCAGTGGAGTGCATTTTTTGAAAGGCTGGGAAAAATGATAAGTTAACTTATAATTATAGGTATACTAAACACTTGTTTAGTGTTAATTAAACTAATTATAAGTACACTAAACACAAACTACAATATGGCTTATCTATTAGAATTTTTTTTTGTAACTATAAACATATTATTTTTTTAAAAATAACAGTTGATCCACCCCATAGAAGACTTTGGTTCCAGGAACCGACATGATTGCCTTTTTTTGTGTTATACAAAAATAATTTGTTTACTCTAGTAACAAGGCAGGCAATGAATCAAGATGAATCAAGTTCCCTTTCAAGTGGCTTTAAATGGCTGAGTTTCAGTTGAGAGGCAATTCAGAAGTGATTATTACATTGTCTTCTACCTCCCAGATATAACCTGAAACCAAAGTTGATCTTTGTGAACATTTCTAAGGCAAGCTTAATTGCCTGCCACTTTGCCATGATAAGCAGGCTGCCTTTAAGCCATTAACTGCTACTTAAGGGATCTTTATCTTTCAATTTACAGAGCCAACCTCAATATCACATATAGTTAGATTATTATCTATAATAATAAAATTGGAAATTTTGGGCATATTTAGAATAGCCACCCAGATAAAATTGCCAATTAAACAAAATGTTAAGACAATTCTTTTTTTTATAATCGTACTTAATTGGATCAGGGATGTGGTAATCTCTTAATATTTTTTGTTCCTTGAGAACTTTAAACAAAGAAACCTAATCAATAAATTTGAAATCAAGTAATGGATTTAAGTTCAAATGAAGTGAAGCTACTATTAGACAGGGAAGCTCAACCCAATGAGATTGGTTGCGCATTGGTTGACCCAATGACATTGGAAGCCTGCTCGATGCCTCAATAATGGCCAACACAAATATACTGTAAAGAATATTGTAATGACCAGCAGGAGAGAAGCTCTAATGGAGAGGCCAGCATCAGTCAATGGTAGTGAGTATACCACCAAAGAGTGAAAAGGTGTTGCTGAACAGGGAAAAGTGGGGAAGGGCAAAATTGGTCATGGGAGTGTAGGTCAGGAGCTGTTTAGACCTAGGAAAGGGTTGGGGATGGCAACTTTGCCACCAAATCCTATTCCTTCCTCCTAGGCTTCAGAGCCTGACAGAGGTCTCCCCGGTACTGCTTCAGCTAAATAGCTTATTAAGTGTGATGTGAAAGCTCCAGTGCAGAGCACTTTGTTTCTAATTCCATGCCAGAAAAGTGAAGAAAGGAAGGGTAATTCCAAAATAGGAGAGCAACATTGATATGGTCAACCATCTTACATGCAACCATCTGTCAGCTCTGTGTGGGTCTACTACCCCTCTTTGCTCAGTTATGGAGAGGCAGAAACAGAAAATATTTGTAAAAGCTTAACTCTATGAATTTGTCTTTAGATAAATGAAGTTCATTCCCAAGCTTGTTTCTTTTTTCAACAACTTTTTTTAAACAAAATATCAGTGTTTCAAAACTTTTCAAAATATTAATCTATCTTATTTTGTGTGCAAATAGCTGGAGCACTGATTGATCAACAAAACAACATTTCAATCATTTCATAATAATTTAAATCATACAGATTCACATTTCCCATGCAAAATGTTAAGCAACAATCATGTTATTTTGTGCTGACGTTGATATTTGAAAATGTTGCATATGTCAGACATTGCTAGACAAAAAAATGTGGACATTTTGATATCAAGGTATATCTAAAAGCGTTGCATTATAAATTTCTTTGTCAAAAGCCTATGGTTGCGACTAGCTTCCTATGATCTAAACTACCATAAAAGAATGAGGTAAAGGCTAAACTAGGAAATATTGAATAAAATAAAGGAAAACTGTTACAGTACTTGGTGTTTGCTTAGGGATGCCTTTCAGCATCTGATTTATCATGTTAGTCTGCGTTTGAGTGGATGGAGTGGGCCCAGTTGGGGGCTTGGGCACTGACGATCGAGCTGTTCATGAATGATGTAGAGAGACAGTAAAAGTAAAAACACATGTGACATCATAAACAGTGACAAAAAAGATGAAAACTTTGAATGAAAAGAAAGCAGAAATGATAAAAGTACAAATGGAATAGATTCTGTTTTGCTTATCGTCAACTCAAGTACTACACAATTATGACAACAAACATTTTTTCTGAAGTAGACAGATTCCACTACGCTATGAGAATTCACAATCCAGGATGCTTAAAATTCAGTGTGAATCTTAATTGTTATTTCATGTAGCCAAGTGCAAAAAGCAAGATTATAGTACCATCAATTAGTTTTTTTTCCTTTCAAAAGAATTTAATCTGCATGTGTCAAATGTGAAATATATGCCTGCTTTTGCAACCATATAGTGGAATGGAATAATGCCTGCTATAGATTGATTCTGGTACTGTCAGGTTATTAAAGCAAAGCAGAACAAAAGTAAACCAGTTTGTGAAGACCACTGACATTAAAAATATTTGGAACATAAATTTGGGTTAAAAGTACAGCTACATACCACGCTTTCTGCAATTTAAATATGTACTAAAATATCTCACTTTAAAAAAGTGTGGCTTCTGATTGTTTCCAGCTCATTATTTTCCACTTGGAATTCTTGTGGCTTTTATATTCAAGAGTTGAATCATATATAAAAACTTGCCAGCTTTATCAAATATGTTATTGCTATTCCAAATGTTAGAATGCTGCAAATCAGGACTTGACCCATCTGTCATATAGTTTGTGATATCAGTCTAGGGGGAATATACAGTATATCTCCTTTCCTTCTGTATGCACATAGCAATGTAAATGTACTTTTCCTATAGTATCTGCTATATTTAAGATCAACATTTTAATAGCCAACGCATTTCTTTAAACATCTCTGTCTGTAAGGAGTCTGGCATATTTATTTGGATGGTGTGATGCCAAAAGCCCTTTTCTCTTTTCTTACATTTTCCAGAGAGAGAGAGAGAGAGAGAGAGAGAGAGAGAGAGAGAGAGAGAGAGAGAGAGAGAGAGAAAGGGGGGGGAGAGGGAGAGGAGAGGGAGAGAGAGAGAGGTTTTGGCTGTTTATTTAAAGAAATAAGTTAGTTGTTGGTTGTAATTTTGAAAGTGTTTAAATAAGAATATAGGGATATGTAAAATCAGGATGGTAAAAACCCTTGCCTCTGTAAAATAGGTCAATCATCTCACCCCACTATACCTGGACATTCCTAAATGATCTTTGGCTTCTTGAATCCCAAGGAAATCAATGGAATTTAAGAAGCTTATCCATGTGCAGGTTTGAAACCCTAAACCAGGAGTCACCCTCATCATACCCCTATAGCAGAAATATAAGCAATAATTCTTAGAAGCTAGAACCAGGAGACCTCAGAAATCCTACCCATATAGAGAACTGAAAATTCATTGTGTTGGTTCTTTTATGTGATTACTTTCAAGAGGTGTCTTTGCCATAGGAATTCTGTGATGAGTAACTCATTTTAATGCCATTTCCTTGGCAGATCCTATGTCTCATGTGCCAGGATCCTATGTCCATGTGATCTCTACTGAAAAGGATCTCGAGTAACAGGGTTGGAAAAGATACATAACCATGGACATCTTGGGAAACCACTGCCATCAGAGTAGACTGTAGTGTTCTAGAACAGGTTTTTGGGTTTGTTTGTTTTGCAAATACAATTGCCATCAAGGATAGCAGCTGTGCATGAAAACCTGTTCCTGCAGTGAAGGAGAAGGTTCTGTGGTTGTTGCTGTCCCTGCTCTTTTTTCTGCTTTGCACCATTTAATTCAATATTTTTTTCTTTTTCTTTTTTTAAAGGGTGAAGCTGCCACAGAATCACTCCATGGTACATGGAGACCTGCTACCCCAATCTGGTGGAACCAGGCCAGCCACAGCAGTGTCATTCAGTCCTCATAGCAGCAGAACCAAGTTATCACCTTTTATATGTGGTGGGACACATACTTTTAGTTGCAAAGCATGGGCTATATGGGCTAAATCTAGTGTTCTGAGTCAATATGAGGCAGTTTCACATGTATATTGGGTGGCATCTGATATTTACCACAGGATAAAAACCAAGTATAATTATTTATTTATTTTAAAAATTTGTATCCCGCCTTTCTCAGGTCACAGACTGACTCAAGGCAGCTCATATTAAAATATAATTAAAAACATGAAATAGAACATTCAATTAAAAACAAAAGTATGCCATTCTCCTGGTAAAAATCCAGATCTTATGAGGAATTATACGGATAAAATACCATCTTAAATATGGATGTAAGTAATCTCAGACTGTTGTGCAATAAGTATTGTATAAATCATTAATGTGACAAAAATTAGTCATGCCAGAAAGTAAAATGGAAATGAAGCCACATAATTTCTGTTAAAGAAGACTTCATCATGAGGAAAAGCTTTTGCAGGACTTTCTGTTCTTTATCCATTTCAACTATTGTACCTTCCAAAGTTGGGTTCTTGTTCCATGTCTATATAATGGTTAAAATCTTCTTTAGTCATCTATGACAGACTAAAACCAAGGTGGTTGTACCCATATAATGGAAAGGAAGTTTTACAGTACACCAAAAGCCATTTGAATTTCATGCAGAGAACAGCCAATAGTTAATGTTTAATTTCAGATCAGAAAAGATCTCTATAATCAATAAGTTTAAAATATGTTTAAACAATATGTTTAACATCAAAAGTGAGAAAGACTGGAGAGCTGCATTGAAGCTTTATGTGAAGTTTGAATTTTCTGTTTAAGGCATGTATTAGAATTTGACAGGCTTTTAAGGTTGCAGCCTGGATTATTTCATTTCAGAGATGCAAGGTACAAAATATCTTGGCAATGTGTGAGTAAGGCAACACACCTGAGTATAATATATATTGTACTGGCCTGAGCTGAACAACCTGTGTGTGACAGTAGACTGCCTGTGATTGGAGGGCAGTAAGGATAGCTGGGGATATTAGCCTGCTGAATGTAGAACTCATTGTTGGGGTAGGAAGGGGAAGCTCTGCAAGCTCTGTTGGTTTGTGAGGTGATTTGCTGCATTGAACTGGACTGCTGTATATGTGTTTTGATCCGGGACTGCTCTGTGACCTGATTCTGCCTGCTGCCTGTTTCTGTGGAATACAAATACTCTGCTGTGAACTTTGTGCTCCTGTGTTGTTTTTGGGGCTGCAACTGATGAGATGGGTGGCCAGGATGTTGCTTTTCCCACCAAACTGGTACCTATTTATTGCATTTTCATGCTTTCGAACTGCTAGGTTGGCAGGAGTTGGGACAAGTGATGGGAGTTCACTCAATCATGTAACACTCAAGTTTTCAGTAAAAGATGTTTTAGGGATTTATACCCCAACTTCCCCATGCTAATGCAAATGTCCAAGGCAGCTTACAAAACTTTATCTTCACAGCCAACCTGTAAGGTAGGTGAGACTGGGAATTACTGGCCTAGTGTCACCCAGGAAACTTCATGATCGAAGGGCAATTTGAACCTGTATCTTCCAGCTCTCAACCAACTCCCTAACCACTACAACATCCTGGCCCTCACAATGTGATTTACATAGAAAACCCTATGGCCATGAGATAGAGCTTCTATAGAAATATTTAAATTGCAGAGAACTAGAGTGCTGAAAGCAGCCATCTAATCTCTGGAAGCTGACCCTCCTGACAATCCATACAATGCCACATGTGCTGGAAAAGAGAACATCCTTTGGCTCAATTCAGACTGTGCATATGGCAGAGAGACAGACAAAGAGTATGATTTCTCTTGCAGCAAGTGGCTGTGCCTGTTTACAGGAATGTCATATTTTTGCATTTGTGTCTGCATCAATATAGATATAGTAATATTGAATAAAACAATGTGAACTGATAGCTGTTGAGATCTCCAACGAAAGGAGCAGCTCTTGCAAAAGGCTACCATAGCATGGCACCTAATATACATTAATCAACTGTGCCATAGGAATAACTCTGACTGGTTCTCATTCCAGTTACAATTTGATTGGCATGTAGCAGAGAGGCATTTCCTCAAAGGGTACCAAAGCCAGAGGACAATTGTACCCATGAGACACAGCCAAGCTGCACAGCAAGCCCTCCAGTAATCCAACTCTGCTTTTAGCTTTAAATATGTTTCAGCTACTGAACTTGCCGGCAGCCGCATATTTATGCGAGTTGCTATAGACCTAGACACCTACAGTGACCCAGATGAAAAATATACTTTTGCGCTGATTGGCATATAGAACCTGCAGCTGTCAAACATGCCCGGATTGCACAACTTCGGTTGTGTTCTCTGTTGTATGTGCCCAAGGCATAAAAAAGGGGGGAAGAGAATGGAAGAGGAGAAAAAATAAAAATAAAACAGTGCAAAACAAAGTGGCCATAGCAGCTGGCCTTATCAAGTTGTTTTTAAAATATAACCTAAAATACATGACCTGTAGATTTGACTCTGCTGTTGTCAGCAAACTGACCCACTGTGGATTCCATTTCTCTCTCTCTCGCTCTCTCTCTCTGTCTCTTTTTTTAAATGAAATTGTAAAAACAGCAATAAAAGTGTTTTTTTGAAAAGCGATCGAGGAGAATCTGTGCATGTTTCCCTGCGGTTCTGCAACATGTACATAACAGTAATTAAAATACCCCTGCTGATTCCCTGCTGATGCCAGCAAGTGCATATAATGGCTGCTGCCAAACACTGGCATTGTTTCATGCTATGTTACAAAGATAGTGGATAGAAGATGGAACTCGCTATCAATTTTTTTTGTAAAAGTTCAAATATGGCCCATTCTTTTTGCTTTCAGGATAACATTAGAGGCCTTTTTAAGATTTTGCTTTTTCTTTATGCATCACTGTGTACCAAAAGAGATTGTGGTTTCTAGGACTAGATCACATTTCCAGAAATGTCAGGCTTGAGTGACTGCCTCAAAGCTGCCTAGTTTGTGGATAGGTAGAAGTCCTGCAGAAGTCTGTGTGCACTAACATCACCCCATAAGAACTAAGGGCCTGACTTCACAGATCTTCCTCACTGGGACTTTCACAGATCAGGTGCCCAATCCAGACCTGTGCACACTTAGTCTGCTCCCTGGTAAACATCTAGAGCACAGAGTGTGAGCGAGGTAAATAGATGTGGGGAGGCGGTGTGGCAAAAGAAGGGGAAAGAGCAGAAGGGGTGGAACTGGTGGAGCACAGCTCCATTCTGTCCAGAGTCCCATATCAAGCCTTGCAGCTCAACATGAAGCTTTTTGGTTCTGCACCGGCTAAATAGAACTAACCCTATTTCAGGACTGTTTCCCTGATCCACAGGAAGAGGATGAATGTTTCATTCACCCGAGGAGCTGCCAGCTGCCTGGTGTATTGAGGCTGCAGTGGCAGCCATTTTGATGCTGTGGTAGCTCCCACACTAGACCAGATTGGGATGTGGTCCATATGGTGGCATTGGTTCATGCAAGTGGTGCTCTGTGTAGTGCCGATCAGGTTATGTAAGAGACTTCTTCTAATAGCCTGTAATATATCAAAGCGAAGTAACGGAGATTGTATCCTGTTGGTACAAATGTTCAAGGATACGAGTATACCTTCTATCCACACTAACTAGGACCTTCAGTAGTTTCAGGCACAATATTTTTTGTTTTCTGTCCTCTGAGTGCAGAGACTTAATGGGGCAAGTGGTGGATTTTGTGATGGAAACAAAGGGTATCAATATTGTCTTCAAAGTATTTGGCTCTTTAATCCAAACTGGCCTTTGCAATTTTATCTTCTCCCCATTTAATACATGAGACAATAACTCAAAAAACTATTTTTAGCTTGTGAATATCTATTAAATTGCAACTGGTGTGACCCAGGAGGAAAGATTAATACACAACACTGGTGAACATCTTAAGGTATCCTAGTGATACAGTAATGCCATATTCAGCTTCAAACTCTTCTATGCCCCAGCTTTTTTCTATCCTTATTGATTCTTCAGATGGAAAACGGGGTGATTGGAAGAATATAGCCAGTAGGGACTGGCTATGAAGTGGTTCTGTGGCCGCCTTGAGTTCCCCCTTTGGCAACCTTGAGTTGCCCCTTGTGGGGGAAGAAAGGCGGGATACAAATTGCTTAAATAAATAAAATAAAAAATACTAGCTACCAACAGATACTCAAAAACAGAGGGAAATGCTTGTCTTTACCAGAATCTCAAAAAAATATAGTTGTATCCTGTTGGCATTCCCTTGCAGCCTATTATATGTAGTGGGGCACATATGTTTGGTTGCAAAACATGAACTATATGGGCTAGATCTATGGGCAAGTGTTCTGACTCAATATGAAGGTTATCATCAGATCTGAGAGGATGCATAGAGTCATCAAGATTTGTAACACGTAGGCTACAATCCAGAGTAACTATGGGACCTTATACACCAACGTAGTTACGGTGCCAGCTATGGAAAACTTATGGGAAATGCATAGAGCAATCCAGGGTAAGTGCATCTTATGTCTTCCTGCAGTAATTCTGGATTGTAGGGGTAGTGGATTTTCCCTCCACCAATCTGTCTAACTGACTTTTAAAGGCAACTAGACCATGTGCTCATCACAACATACTGTGGTAAGGAGGCCCACATATGAATTACATTGTGTGTTAAAAAAGTATTTCCTTTTGTCTGTTCTGAGTCTCCCACCAGTTAGTTTTATGTTTTTTGGCCCTGGTGTTGTGCAATAAGGACAGTATATCAATCAGTACTCTATTATAGCACTATTTTTCTGATTACAGCAGTCATAACTGGCAATAGCCACCTTTTGGTTTGCAAAGCTCATAGGTGGCCATAGGTTACTCTTCATTAGTTATGCTATAAAATAAATATATTTGGCTTCATCATTCCTTTCTCCATTTCTCATGTAGGTGCCATTTGCAGCTAATCAACACCTTCTGACTTCTCCAAATAAAACATACACTTTAACAAGCCAAATTAAAGACTGCATAAACTGCAAAACTGTAGAAACTTTTAATAAGTCATTAACAGCAGTTCATGAATGGTCACTGATCATAATCAAAATGACTATTTCTGGAAGACATATTATGCCTTTCCAGCAGAGTAAAATGACCTTTGTGAAAATAAAAGCAATTAGGGCACTTTTATGGAAAAATTACCGTAATTGCATAGTTATTTATTAATATTTCAAGGAAACTGCATAAATGATTATTTTATAAGAAACAGTGGACAAATTTCCTTGCTGAAAACAAGAATACCATCAATATGACATTATGATGTTTTTTACTACTGAATTTAGAAGAAATTTTAGGTCGCTATCGATTCAATCCCCCAAATTATCTTCTGTGTTCTGTTCAATTTGGAGGTCTATTAAAATAGAATGTAAAGTAGCTGCCACACCAGATTTAGGCCCACCAAATCCCATTCACCGACAGGACTCTGCCAAATCCCCTGCACCAGCAGGGACCAGATCATACTGAAGAGATAAGTGAAGAAAACGTTTATCTCCTCACTGCTGAATGAGCTCCTATGGGCATAGATCATTGCTTGTCATTTGGCTGGTGTAAACCTGTTCGAACCAAGGGCATGAGTGGAGCCAGAAATTAGACCATTGGATTTGACAGATATCCTCTCCCCTCCTCATATGCATGCAGCTCCCCTCCTCAAGGCCAGCTGGATCTCATTTTGCCCAGCCACCAATTGGTTTGACAGTCTGTCCATGAAGTGCCACTGATGGCACATGTCTTCTTGGTCTTTGTACCCATGCTCTGAGACTTTTGGAGAGGCTGCTGTAGTTGTAGACCTTTGGTTATGCTGATGGAAATTGTGATCTACTAAAATAATCCTGAATTTTGTTTAATCCTAAAATTAGGATTCCCCATAAACTACACGGTTTCACAGCTGGGAAGCTCCAAGCCAAGCTCTATGCAGGATGGAGCTCAGCAACCCAGAAGTTTGCATGATGTCATAGCCAAATTTCCAAAGAAGCACTGCACTCTCTGCTCCTTCATGGACCTGATCTTCCAAGGTGTGTAAAAGGAAAAACCAGCAGCACAATCCCCTTAATCGCATTCCTTCAGATGAACAGGGGAGGGGGCAAATACCAAAGGTGCTGCCAGGGCATAAGGGGGGAAGCAATGTAGAGCCCTGAGGCTTGAAAAGAATGAAAGTATGATTGTGATGATACTGGAAGTTGAATTTACAGAGAATTACTAAAATGTGAAGACTATTGATCATCACAAGGAAATACTGATTGTCACTGCAATGCTAACCCCTGGTTAGCATTGCACAATTCCCAGCGCGTATTTTTTTAAATCACATTACCAATTAAGCCTCTGTTTTACTCTTTTAAGGGAGGGGTGTGAGGATGCCTTCTAGAGCACTTGTTGGGACCATGTTAGTAGCCTTGCATTCCTCTGTGGCTGATCTGAACATAAGCCAAGGAACGTTTGCTTACTTGCAAGAAAACTCAGCTGTGTAGCTCAGTTCTGCTTTCAATACAGCTCAATCCAATTATTAGGTAATTCTGGGTTGATTTGTGAGAGCTGCATTCATTGAATCAGGATCATTTTGGGGGCATTGGATTCCTCTCATTCTGCCCTTTCCAATGGACTAAGGCATACTTGCCTACTCATGAGTAAAGGCGCAATACAGCTCACTTTCCATTAAACACACATTTTTTTTATTTGACCATAATATTTGACAGAAAGGAGATATCTCAAAGCTGTTTTTTGCACCAGATTCTGCTTGAGAATACTCAACCAATGGTATATGACATGATGAGGTCATTCCAAACAATAGCAATTTTTTGATTTTGGTCACTTCCAGTGTGTCATCTTCCTGAGCATGGTACCTGGGGCCCAGAGCCCTGCAAGGGATGCCACTGCCATAAGGCACTTCTGTGCACTCCTGGAGAGGTTAGGCCAGTGCTCAGTCATGCAATGCCTTGCTACAATATTGTGGGAAAAAGGGAGGTGGGTGTGCTGACCTAAATTAGTTAGGATTGAGCTTTCCACTTTACACATTTGGTGGATGTTGACAGTAATGCAATGTACAAATCAAGACTGAACACTGTAACATCATAATTTTGGACATTCACCAGATGAATAAATTATCGAAGACTGTCAATGATCTCCTGATCTTGCAGATATACTTCCAAAATCTAGGTAATGATGTTCATCCAGGTACGATACACTAGTAGTGACCACTGAACTTGATGGATGCATCAAGTCAGTTAAGATATAGATCCCTGTCCAGATTTAGTAACATCAGAAAAATACAACTGCTTGAATTCTACATGGCTCCAAGAGCAATGAATGTTTTTAATATTATGCTAAGATAGTTGTTTTCTATTACGACGTAGTTAACAGTACCACCTATGGGAAAATTTTAATATTATGGTAAGATAGTTGTTTTCTATTACAAGACTTCTATAAACTGACTTTAGAGCAGCAGTCTCCAACTGGAGACAGTTGTGTTCCCCCCCAAAGCCCTCCCCATCCTGAGTGGAGCTTACCATTCCATCATTGTTCTATGTTTCTTTGAAGAAGAACATGTTATACAGACACTGGGTAGGCCTGTCTGCCTGGACATCCTGTTACACAGCATTTAGGATGCTGGTCACAGACGTGAATGCCCAGAGAACTGCTCAAAAAAATACAGCGCAATGGCAGAACAATAAGCTTTGCTCAAGAGGGATGAAGAGAGTTTTTCTGAAACCCATATTGGTGTGTTGGCTAGAGTTTGGAGGGTCCTGGTTAAGAAGTATGCGAAGAGTAGTATAGCATTTCTACTTATTGGTTATGGGCTCATGAGAAATTGGTAAAAGGTAAACATAAACCCCACAATTTGTACTGTTGGTCATGTCCGACTCTAGGGAGCGGTGCTTATCCCCGTTCTAGGCCGAAGAGCCAGCACTGCCTTCTGTGGTCATGTGGCTAGCATGACTATATATTAAGGCACACAGAAAGCTATTACCTTCCCACCAAGATGGTACCTATTTATCTACTTGCATTCCCATGCTTTTGAACTGCTAGGTTTGTAGGAGCTGGGCAATTGATGGGAGATCACCCATCTTGCAGTACTCAGGTCTCTAACTGCTGACCTGCTGATTAGAATTTCAGTCAAGTAGTGTATGATAAATTACATACATGGATTATCTTCAAATCCAATCAGACTGCCCTAATCCAGAGTAGTTCACAGTCATGTAAGTGATCTGTGAATTATTTTGAGTATAAAAAATGGAAGAAATACTGTTTGTATTGAGATAATCTTTGAGTGAAAATAATGCAATCACCATCAGAATTTGTCATGAAATTATGGTTTCTCTTCCTTTCAAAAACAATTTTTTAAATAAAAACAGTTCAAAATCCAGACAATTTGGTTTCACAAAATGTACAAAGGACTCAGAAAAAAATTAAATTCAATTAACAGTTCAGATCTAAAGAAATTTCAAATGAAGATTTCTTATATGTAGAAGTCATGAAAAAGTGGTATGTCTAAATTTTGACAGTATCGCTTTTTAAAATGATCTGTATCTGAACTGTATCCATGTTTCATAACATCACATGTTACAAACAAAAGAAAATTTACAACAAAAATGATTTCTGTCTGTATTGTTAGTTACACACAAGAAAACCATTCTTCCCAAACAGGGCATAAAACAAGATACAAAAAACAAAAATGAGAATTAGTCTCGATATCAAACAGAACAA
The DNA here is from genome assembly GCA_030015325.1 of Cryptoblepharus egeriae. Lineage (NCBI taxonomy): Eukaryota > Metazoa > Chordata > Lepidosauria > Squamata > Scincidae > Cryptoblepharus > Cryptoblepharus egeriae. The sequence goes on from JAREYC010000002.1 coordinate 22,130,707, forward strand.
AAAGCCAGATTGTTAAAATTATTGGGCACCAAACTGCAGTTTTAGGATCTTTTTGTTGAAACAAATGACCGTGTTCTTGGTTAGGCTGTATCTCATCTCATATTAAGGTTTGCACTGAATTTCTATTCTACAGGATCTACTAAGGGAGAACGAGAGCACCAGGAACATGAATTAAGACAGCACAAATTAACTCCTTAAGTATTATTGCAACTCCAACTTCTGACTCTAAGGAGTACATATCTTAAGGAGCTACAAAAAATAAAACAAAGATCAAGAGAAACTCAACAATCCTAGCAATTGATAATGCATATACAGTTGTTCACCTGCATCCTTTTGATTCTCTATATGAAAGAGAGAGAAAGCAACAAGGAGAAAAGAGAGAGAAACAAGAACAGATATGCAGGATTAATGAGCAAGTGGATCAAAATGCCCCCCAGTTATGTGTGGTTTATGACATTAAAAAAGAAAAGGAAAGTTGCCCAATCTTTCCCACCACCCAAAATCATGTGGATCATAAAAAGGTCTCATTTCGCAAAGAGAAAATTTGATGTTGTACAAACAAAAATTGTGCTGATTTGGTTTAAGTTCTGTGAACACACATTTCCAAGGAGAGGAGTACACAAGTATACATAATACGCCCGACTCAGTGCTTGCTATTAAGGAATAGTAGTAAAAAAGGTAGGATAGCATTCTTCTTGAAAGGTGACAGACAAAAAACACTGACGATCTAATGTACAAGAAGAACATTTTTCTATGGCCTTAAACGCAGAACTTAAAAGTTTAAAGTACACGCATTAGGGAAAGATAAAGACGATTCTTCCCCAATGTCTTTTATCTGACCTCTAGCTCATTGTTCCCCCCGTGTAGTTTCTACCTTTTGATTGTGTACCAGTGACAAGTGTTTACAAATTGGGGTTACACAGAAGCAAAGTAAAAATGCATTCAGGTCACAGACAGAAAGAACTGAAAAAACTTACAGACAAATTGGAGTTTGTCACAAACAAAAACAGATTAATTTTTCTAACCTTTTCTTTTAAAGGCTGATAAAAAGTGACTGGACTTCTCACACTGGGACTTCCACAGACAGAAGCAACAGACAAGCCAATGCTTAGACTTGAAGCAAGGAAAGTGAGTTGGTTTGGCTTTGGATTGTATTGAGGTAATGAAAACAGAAAAGAGTGGAGACAGCATGGAGAGGAGGGTGGAAGGTACTCACGAATGGTTAAATCCATCACTTGAGAGGCCAAGCAGAAGACAGGATGTTCATACATTTCTCTCTTTTTCCCTATAAAAGAGGATTTTGGCATGCAAGAGGCTTAGGTCAGAGGTAAAGCGGTCATAGGTCACAGGTCAGAGGAAAACTTTACATTATCTTAGAAGGAAAGTAGCTGTAGAGTATTTTGGGATACACATAGGATAAAAATAAAAAAGGAGGTTTAAAATTGGAGGTTTACTGGATTAACCATTCAGCATGCTCATGAGTCACAAAAGGGATTGTGACCATGATTCTAAAGGTTTGTTCTGAATTGTTTGCAGGAATATAATGGTCAGAACATCATGAATAGAAGGAAATAGAATTCTGTTGATTTAAGGCTCCGAGATACTAAGGATTTTTGCCTTCAGTATCTAAGGCTTTCACAGGTATTTCTTCATAAACATAGCCTCAAGCAGCATTGCTGCTAATTGTTTATCTTAATTTTAATGAGCTTAGGCTATTTACAATGGAGGAATTTTATTTCCAAATTATAGACTCCTCAGAAAAAAAATGGGTCATATAATGGTAATTATTTTATAATAATAAAAAAGATATAAGTGAGTGGACTATGCTCATGAGAGAAAACCTGAGGCATGCAGCTTGCGGATGTTGGGTTGTTTGAATTAACAATCCCAGCATGCTTTGAAACTGATACAACCACTTTTTATAGAGGTGGCTTTGAAAAGTGGCTGCACCAACCACGAACAAGGAAGGAGAGAAGCAGAAGAGAGCAGGTAGTGTGGGATGAAGTACTTCTCTGAAAACAATAGCTGGAATTGAAGGAGGAAAAAAAAAGGAAACTAAAAAAAGTTTGTTGCTTCAAAGTATTCCCAGACCTAAAAGTCACAGTGCCAAAAAGAGGGCAGATAATTAACACAATCAAGAAGAATTGAGGCACAAAAGGAAAGTACACACTAACCATTCTACATTTTGGGAAATGAATGCATTTTTACTTACAGATCATAAAGTTTGTTTTTGCATAGATATATCTGAAAGAAGAGAGCAAAGCTTACCGACAGAGTTAGTGAGTGTTACACAGAGAACTTGGGAGTCCAGTGTCCATTCAAAAGAAAAATATAAAACAACCCCAAAGCTGCCTTTGAACTGGAGTTCTCCCATGTCTTCATGAGGTATATTTAAACACTGAATTTTTTTTTAAATAGAGTTCACCAATTAAAACCATTCCATGAAATAGAGTGATTTGATAAATTGCTTGATAGCACAGCACTCAAGAGATTTGCGTTCCTTCTCTATTTCATGGCTCATTACCAAGTCAAGAGTTGATAAACATCCTTTTAGTGCCCAATTCTTAAGCGTTTCTCACTGGATGCATAACAATGAATTCATTACCACTGGTACACAATTTGCATTGTCAATGGGGGAAAAACATTGAAAAAGAGAGGACGTGTATAATGTACAGACCCTGAAAATATGTGATATATCACAATAATCCAGTCCTTCTGACAAGCAAGGACTAGGGAGAAAAGAAATTGAACGGTGATATTGTTTCCTGTAGTGTTAATATTCTAACCGAATGAAAACATAGCTTTAGTAAAGCTTCATGGCTCATGCAAATAAAAAAACCAAATTTTACACTGCACAATTCAGTTTATACATCTTATAACAAGGCATTCATCATATTGTGTAGGAGTTTCAAATTACTGTATAGCAGCCAACAAGGTAACAATGAGAATTGATTAATGTATAAAGATCTATCTGCATGTGTAGAGCTCTTGCCAAAAGCGTATCTTCAAGCAGATTTTAAAACGTCTTTTTGATGGCTACATGTGTCTCTGGTCACTAACTGTTATTCCTTCATAATGTAAAAGGTCAATAATATCAGCTGTGAAGAATTTACAGTGACAAGAATGAAATCTGATGCAAGCACAGGGCCAACTGATTTGACAAGATCTGCTATGCATAAAGAAGGCGGCAAAACATTCCCAAGGAAAAAAAATAGAGACATTTTAAGTTGGCTTACAAACAAATGAGCACAGTTAAAACAATTCTATATTTTTCGTATTTTAATTGCTCCTTGAACTCCACTGTCACAGGCAATTAATGGCATCTCCTTTTCTAGCTAAAAAAATAACACACTACATTGGTACGCATATCAACTTGCGTTTTCTTATCATCACTTCCATTATATATTAATTTGTACTATTTGACCAAATTGCTTACAATCCTATGAATTATTATTCTGTTCGTATTCTGAAAATAGAAAATATTTCATCTAATTTTTCTTTTTTTAACAAAAAATTGACAGTTATTATATCACTTATGCAGTAAAATTTAAATTACATGGTATCTTTTATTTAAAAACAGTTTTCTGAGTTGTCTTACTGAAAGATGAACCAATGTTAATTTAAATAATAAATTCAGCTTACCTTCAATTTTAGCATACTCTGATAGCCGAGTATAGTTAGTCAATGCAGCTTGTTCTAAGCATTTACGGATGACAGCTTTTACCTCCTCTTGAGGGACTGGAGTAACTATGTCTTTCATCAAAACCTTGATACAAGAAACACTAATTTATTGTGTCATCTTGATTAATTTTTTAAAAATATTTTACCTACCCTCATGATGCCCTTTGTCTCCCTCTGCTGGGTCAAATACAGACAGCAAAAGCAAATCCATTGTTCCTTCAAAACTACCGGACCAGATCTTCAAGGCCCACTTATGATACTTCACATTACTATTATTTTAAAACTTTATTTGATAGGAAGTGGCCAGAAGTGGCTAAAGATATATACTTGATAAAAATCTAGAATGGATAGATGCATGTCGAAGACATAAATCTTGCAAAGTCTTCAATTATTACATATAATTCACATTTTTGATAGTCAAAGTTGATTTTATGAGGATATGTTTTTAAAAAAATTCAGAATAGCTTTGTTAGCATAATATAGCAATGTATAATATAATAGTATAATATGGCAATGTAGCAAATGAAGATTCTTGCCTACAGATGTTTATTGCACAATAGTAGTTCCTTCAGAGGGTGAAATAAATGGTTTGACTAGAAAGTTCACATGATTAGGGGGCACAGTTTAATACATGCTGCGATCCACAGCCTATCTGGCACTTGGGACAGCCTAATGCTAGATAGGCCAGCCTATCTGCACCAGAAAAGGCCTGGGCTGGCTTAAGTGCACTAAGGCTGGCCAGAGACAGATGGACGTGCACAAACATAGCAATGTTAGCGTAAGCAGCTCAGCAGGGACATAGTGAAGGCATGTGGGGCATGGTCAAGAATGGTGCAGTTAGGCTGTATCCAGACACCATTTCCAGAACAGACATGCCCCATCCCAGCCTCTGTGACTTAGGCCACGTCAGGAGCAGGCAATTAATTAACCCATTGGGGCCCATGATAAGCCAGAGTAAAAATGGAATTAAAGAAAAAGTTTCAAGTTTTAGGCCAGCCTAAACGCTACTCCTGCCTCTCAAACTCAGGATACAGCACAAGTGCAACAGCCCATCTCAGGATATGGCACAACTCCCACAATCCACTCCATCAACCATTCCCCTTGCATCCACCCTACACTACAGATACTGCTGTACTGCAGTCTAATGCAGCTGTTACTGGTTGCCAGGGCTTCCTGGGCTTCCTTATATGGCAGGCACCACAGCTTTTCCTTGTTCAGTGTGATCCACGGCAGGTCTCCTCTGGAGCAAGTCCTCCCCAGGTGCCGCTTACATGGTCCTCAGCAGCAGTTAGACCAACCTTAGAGGCTTCCCAGCCCTGTGGATTTGGCCTAAGAGTCAGCTCAGAATATGTCCATAGTACATATTCCATGGATTTCATCCATAGTAACTACAGGGAGTCCTTGCTCCGGAGTAAGAACAAGTTACTCTGGATTGCAATATGAATTTCCCATAGGTTTCACTAGGTGGTGCAGTAACTACAGGGGCATGTAATGTCTCTTACATGCTCCCGTAGTTACTCTGGATTGTGCCCTTAGGCCAGCTTTGCTGGGCCATTCTCTCTAGCCTAAAGTCAGGATTGTGATGTATGATGTTTTTAGTATATGTGAAGAAAACTTTAGAACATTAAACATTGCAATGTAATTTCTATATGCTGATTCCATGATTCATGCGAAAATACAGTTTCCCCAAAATGGAGGTAATGGATGGCTCTTTTCCCCCCAAAAGAGGACAAGGTGCCCCAAAATTCCTGACATCCAAGCAAAATTCCTGACATGTTAAAAAATGTAGGACACCCCCCAAAACGTAGGACAAATGTCGGACATGCTAAAAAACACTTGTATTGCTTTCCTATACTATATTACTTATTATTATTATTAACACTATATTACTTATTATTAGCACCCTCTTTGCAAGACATGTTTAGCAAATGAAAAAGACACATGTTTAAGTTATTCAGGCAAGCATGCAAAGGCTTGGTCTTTCAGCCTCCTCTCCTTTGCCCCCTTACGCAATATAAGCTCCACTGACTATAATGTTTTTGCGTGGACACAATTGGGCTTGGAAGCTTAAAATGAAAAAAGCCAGGAATTTTCCCCACCATCCCTGCTCTGAGAAGGTTGCCAACTTTACACCCAGCCCCTGCTCCTCTGCTTTGACAACAGTTGGATGAAAAGCCCTATATCCTGAACAGCTCAAGCCCTTGTGAAATATATGCTTTTCTGTGCAAAGTATATTTGTGGATCCATCTAGAGAGGGATAGGAGCAGGGGAGGCTGGGGTTTCTCTGGTCAGTTGGCAACCATGCTTAAAAAAATTAATTCTCCCTCCTTTCCTTCCAAGCCAAACTCACTGCAAAGTTTCAGAGGAGCAGTAGCAGCAACAGCTCCACTTGCAAGACTCCCTCCTTCCCCTGCTCTCCTCTCCAGCACCCTCAGCTGAGCTCCCTCCATCGTTCTTTTGCAGCAAGCAGAGTCTCTCCCTGGAAGTGCAGGGCCTGGGAGCTCTGCTGGTCACAGCCATTTTCCCAGCCAACCATTCAGTGGCTTGAGACCCCTGGGAAGCAGGCTGTAAAGCCTGGTTCTTCCACTGATGGCTTGGAAAGGGGCTTTAGCATGGGGAGGAGGGGGAAAGAATACAATTCCCTCCTTTCCCTCCCTCCCTCAGTGGCTTAATTGGACTGCAGCAGTAAATGGCTGGAAAGGCCCCCAAATTCCTGACAAAGAGGCCCTACAACCAGACTTCCGGTTTCAGGGTCTCATTTCTGATTCTGTCCGGGAGTATCCGGTCACATTGTCACCCTGCCCCTGCCTCTTCCCCTCTCTGCAGATAGCTTGAGCTGGGGTGCATCCACCAGTACAACCTCTCTTTTTTGCAAGGTTGCACCAGCAAAGTTACACTGACGCACACTGGTGTGTCAGCCTAAATTCTCCCCTGGTGGTGCAAAAGTGCTTTATGGCAAGGGACTTGCTCCCTCACAATGGTAAGAAAACCCCCTCTTTTTTATAGTCATGGTTGTTTTAATGAATTTAGGATATTTTTTGGGGTGTTGAATACATTTAAAATGACATCAGTTTTGCCCAACTTGCTATTTTCTATGGGTTATGGCAAAGTCATCATATTCTGATTCAAGCAGCTTCCTTATGAGAAAGCTTACACTATCCCTACAATCCAGAGTAACTACTGGAGCATGTAAGAGACATTCACATCGACATAGTTATGGACGGTACCACCTAGTGAAAACCTATGGGAAATTCATGTTGCAATCCAGAGTAAATTGTTCTTACATCAGAGCAAGAACTCCCCATAATTACTCTAGATTGCGCTCTATGGCTTATTTATATGGAAACTGCTTGACTCAGCATATTATGCTGCACTGCTCTATTCCCAAAGACAATCAGTCAATAGTGATGCCATTTTTAGACTCAGTACACCAAATATATATCCAAGAATAGGTCTAACTTTTTTTTCAAAAACATAGGCTGTAATCTTAACCTCCAGATAGGCTGGCCTAAGACTTGTGCTAACCTGGAAGTAGTTAGCACAAAAGTGTTGTAATACACTTCTTTGCCACTCATAGGGGGTGAATAGAAATTTGCTTGCCTCCCTACATCACCATGGGAAAAGGAAGACCAATGAATGGTGCAAGTCTAAGTTTGTAGTGCACCCTAAATGTGTGTAGGCATATGTAATAAAAGTCAATATAAATTATATTTATATGAAATAGATAATGAAAATAGTCAAATATAATAACTGGAATTTTTCACCAGCTTTTCAGCACCTTACGCTTACCCTTTCCAGGAGTGACAGTGTGGCTTTTAATGCACCTTCTGGTCGGCCAAATGGAAAACAATACCTAAGGTAAATACATAGTTGTTAAAGATTTTTCACATGTGGGCATATGTGGACAAATGTTTGACACTAATATGAAAAATGATATTTTCCCATAGATTTTTGCCTTTAAGCCAGTGGCGTGAAAGTTTGGAATTTCTAAATATTGTACAACAGTGAACCCAGAGGATATGTTTGCTGTAAGTCTGACATCTTGATGTAGCAGTTGGAAAATCCAGATACACACATCAATTCATATAGATCATATACTTATCACACTAGAGTTTTTATTTCTCAAGGGATTACATAATGAATTTTCATTGGTTATAATGTGAGGGGCAACTTGGAGACTGGGATTTGCATCAGTCCACCTATGTTAGAATGGGTTGTATATAATTATCTTTCTAAAAGGGTATTCTGTAACGGAGACTTGTATATATTGTATTTACTCAGATCTAACGCTCACCTTTTTCAGCCCAATTTAGTACCAAAACCAGGTACTAAATTAGATTTAGACAGGCACATTAGATTTGATGGTTAGATTTGAGTAAATGTGGTGTTTTTGATCATAAGTATAGGGTGTGCATTAGATTCAATGGCGCATTAGATTTCAAGTCAATCTAATCAAATCTAATGTGAACCCTGATTTTGGTCGTTGGCCACAGGACATGGTGATGACATCTAGCCCAGATGACTTTAGAAGGGATTGGAAAGATTTATGGAGGAGAAGTCCATCTTAAGTTACAAGCCATGATGAGTATGCGTAACCTCCTTGTTTTAAGGATCTGATTGCCAGAAGCAAGGGAATCCAATCTTGTCCTGTTGGCTCCTTGAGGCAGCTGGTGGGCATCTGTGACATATAGAAAGCTGGCCAAGATGGCCTGAACCAGCAAAACATTTATGTTCTTACTTAGAAGTGAATGGTATTATTCCTGTATGTGCATAGGATTGCAGTTGAAGAAGGAGTATTGACTCCTAACTTTATGAAAGTCAAACTGTCCATTCAATTTCCTCATCTTCAAACTGCTTTTTATTAAGCGAAATAAATATTGAGGAACTTAAGGCAGAAAAAAAGAAAATTAGAGTATTTGAACAATTCTGAAGCTTTGGCAATACTATTTGAAAGGCAATAATGAACAGGTATCACCATTTAATATTTCTTTTTTAACAGCTATTATGATAACAGCTATTATGGTAACACTGTAATCAATATACAAAATATTGAATTAAACTTGCTTAAAATGTTATTGTTTATGCAAGTAACTGCTGTTACAGCATAAGAAAAATAGCAAGCTGGGTCTCCATTGAAAAGAACAAATATCCATCATTACCTAAAATGTGTGATCTGATTTTCCAATAATAATCGCAGCCTCTCTTTAATTTCTTCAAAGCGTTCTTTTTCTTCTACTGTTACAGTTCCTATTCCATCTGGCCTGAAGAAGAAAGGATATGATAACTCCTATTTCCCACAACCTGAATAATACACACTGTAAACTACAGTACATTTTTTATTGTTTAAAGATAGAATTCAAACATTGCCACCTCATTTATAGAACACACAACTAGGTACTTAAAACCTAGATATTTATAATTGATTATTTGTACATATATTGTGTCAATTTCTGTTGTGAGTAGCAGTTAAGCATATGGAATGGTCAGACAAATGTTTTCAATAAATAAATGCATTCAGTTACAATTTATAGAGTAAACTGTTGTACATCATTATTCTTTCTCTAGGATTTCTTTTCCACCATACATGAAAGCATACAACAAAAACAAAATCCTACATAATATAAAACTCCAACCTAAAATCCTGCATAATAATACAAAAAATCCTGCATAATAATACATAAATCCTCTTTGTGAAGAGGATCCGTCTCAGCACTACGTATTCTCTTTGAGGGTGTGGCAGTTTCCAAGACAAAAAGGCCAATACTAAGCATGTCTACTCAGAAGTAAGACCCTTTATTCTTAATTAGGCTTACTCCCATGTAATAATGAGTAGGATTGCAGCCGCAGAAAGCATTCACTGCATTTGGAAACATTTTTAGTTTACATTCTGCCCTTGAATCACAAACTCTAAGTATAATCTGAAACCATTAAACCTATGCAACTATTCCTACTGTATAATATTTGTAATCAAAAATCACTAGGTATTTCTAAAATTATATGGGAAATTTGAGGCCCACAGAAAAGTATTGCCTTTACTGGCCTATTTTAACATAGCTTATTATAACTGTAATGTTAGAATAAGCTGATGAAGGACTTACTGTATGGGTAAATACCAAATTTCCCAAATCATTTTAGATGTCCTCAGTGATATTTGATTACAAATATTATACAGTGCTATTATCAGAGATTGTTATTATCAGGATTGTAGCCCATTGTTAGACCACGAGCGAGTGTAAGAAAGGACAGATGTGAGGAGCAGTGAGGTTTCCAAAAATGGTTATTTTCACCTTATAGTGTATCACTGATTCTTGGTACAGGAAGTAAATATGCATATTTCTTATTTCAGGAAGGATGAAGTTCTTTTGTCAATATGTTACACTAATATTGAATTGATTAAACATCTTAATGAACAAATATTACTGACTAAAGTACTGTGAAATTTGCTATACAAAACTGTTAACCATAGCTTAAGTCAAGAGACTTTAACATAAATAGTATGCAGTTTGGATTGAAAATATCAAAGCAAAACAAGATGGTTCTGAAGTATGGAGACCCCATTATACCCAGTTTCCTCTATCCTGTCCTATTTAATACACTAACAAGATATGTCAAACCATACGAGTGAATGTACACAGGGATGAAAAAGACCAATTATAAAAACAGAATGTTGTTAGTTTCTGAAAAACTAGGACAGCAACATTGACAATTGTTCAAAACATTTAATCAAGAAAGATTTCTATTGAAATTTCTTAATAGAAAACAATTATTGAATAGCGTAAAGTATTATATTTGGAAAGAGATGGTCTAGTTCTTTCCCATCTATAACAGAGCAAAACAATTGTTCTCTGTTGATAGTGCAAAAATATGTGCAAGACCTAAGTGCATCAGAAACTGTGCTTTTACATTAGGTTCACATATTGGATGTTTATGTTGATTAGCTACTGATTTCATGGATATTTCATGGATAATTTCGGGTTCGAGACCCGGGTCGGCCCCACAAGACAGGGTGAGCTCCTGTCCTTAGCCCAGTTCTGCGACGCCAGCTGGATCCAATCGTATTGGCTCTGCCTTTCCATTGAACTAATTTAGTGGCGTGGAGAGGGGGGATTTGCTGCTTGGGTAACAGCCTATCCTCCATAACAATCCAACCCAGGCTTTCGTGCTTCGCATGCAGCGTATGCAGCGCTGAGCACAATACCTTAGTCTTTCAAGACTGACGGAGGCCTGCTCATGGATATAATATAAAAGAGTAAAAACACACTCTCCTACTTCCTTAATTTAACAAACTGTTTTAATCTATTCTAGAAAATGAGTCAACAAGCCAGACAATTAGTAGCTCTCATCTCTTACTGACAAGAATGTGTTTAGAACCGAAAGTCTGTATTTTTAAGAGTAACGGAAGACGTTTTAAAATTACACAAATTTGCTTACTTAAAGGCCTCCTCCAGTGTTTGAATTAAGCTTTGTAAATCCTTCGTACTAGACTAGTTTGGCTATACAAAAGACTTGGCAAAGGATTACAAAGCTTCTAATGAACCTCCTGTCAGGGGTTAATTGGTAAGCTTTATTTTCCTTTTAAAGAATCAAAATGCTCCTAAGATTTTTAAAAAAAATTAAATCTATATAATCAATATTTCATTGACCTAAGTTACTGAAACCCTGAAATTTAATAAACACGAGAACTTAACATAAAATATGGTCAAATCTCACCAATTTGAAACAACGGCATTACACTCAAGATTTTTAAATTCTTTTTTAATCCAAGTGCTAACATGAATACAATCACATTTACATACTAAATAGCAGAGATTTTGGTATCTGTGAATAAATCTATAAACTGTGTGATGGGTAGAGAGCCTTGCATGCATCTAATTGTGTTTAGGATTGTCGCCCATATATTCGGATTATTTAAGCTATATATATAAAATTGAAGAGTCACTGACTGACTGATGTCTAGCCAAAACCATCAGACCCAGAAGCATGAAATTTGGGGAGTGTATTCCTTCTGTAATGCGGACACCCACTAAGAACCAATTTTTAGAAATTGGTGGTGCTTTCTGGTGCCCAGTGGTGTCCGCTGCCTGATGGTACCTGGAAGGGATGCCAGGTGCTCGCAGGTTCCTGCTGCTGCCTTCTACTGCCCCCTGATATCATCCAGTGCCCAGAAGTACCCGCCAGTGCCCAAAAGTACCCACCAGTGCCTATTCATGTTTGGGGACCACAAATATTCTTAAAATTTGACTCACACAATGACGGGTAAATTCCACTAGTGATATAATAATAATTTAAATTCAATATGCATTTCTACTGTTCATTATTCATCAAGCACAAGTGAATAAACATAGCAAAATATATGCCCTAATCTGGAACAGTAGATAATATGTATCAGAGGAAATTCATGAAACAATAAGATCATGAACTTGCAAGATGAACTTAATTCGTTCCATCTATTTTGCCAATCTCCTGCTACTCTCTGGCCATGACACCAGCTTACCCTCACTGCGGAAGGTCAATAGTGTACTCAGGGCTTCTGGTGCCACGGCAATGCCTGATATCATCAGCGTGCTCATACTCCAACTGCGTCACAATGGGGAAGCAATTGGAGTGAAACACAAACACTGATGAGTAAACAATTCTATCTAAGGGCCACAATCCTAACCAAATTAGTCTGGCATAACTTCTTGTAGTGGTTTGTGGAAGCCAGCACATGTCTGTGCACTGACCCCTATACTGGGAGGGACAAGAGGAGGGGAATCCAGGACAAAGTCCCAAGTGCCCCTCTGCTTTTTCCACCCAGGGATGGTCCCTCACCTCAGGACCAGCCTGATGCTGAGAGGAGGGACTGCCCCCTGTGCACGCCAGCTAGGGACATGCAGAGGTCCCTCACCTCAGCGTCTGGCTGACACTGACAGTTACTTCTGTGCAAGTACCCGGCTGGCATGTGCATAGAAAGTGGTCCCTCCCCTCAGTGTTAGACCAACTCTGAAGGGAGTGACCACTTCTTGTGCGCACGCCAGCCAGGCACATGCACAGAGGGTCCCCAGCTCTGCATCGGGCTGACTAGCCTGGTGTGGAGCTTGGGGACTGTGGGCAGCACTTGTCACTGCCTGAAAGGTAGCTGGTTCCTGGGTTCCCAAATGGGTCATGACCCTGGAATCCAGGTACCACCCAATTTTTCCAGGGAAATGGCAACCCTACATATAAAGCATTGAGATGGTTCACGCCAGAAGAGGAACTGGTGCAGCCAGATTTGACCCATAGCACCTGCTGGGATGATAAATTTCCCTGTATGCCGAAGAAGTCTCCAGCAGTCAAAAATCCCTCATGGGATACAAAAAAAGCTGTGCTGGCCCATTAGAATTGGGTCCTCAAGGCACAATCTGATGCCTTTCTACTCAGAATGAAGTCCCATTACAGGCAAAGGGACCTACTATCAAGAAAGAATGTATATGGATTACAACTTTGGTTTTTTTACTAACAGTTTACATTTGTAATACTGTTGTGAATGTGAACATTCTTTTTGAAAGAAAGTATTGATGAGAACTTACTTTATCCATCATAATGTTTGCACAGCAGCGACAGTAGTCTAATCATTGCTATCCATAAAAAATATTTGCAAGGTGTCACTATCCTGACATCTACACAGAAAACAACCTTTATTGATGAGGAGTGCATTGTATACATGGCTATATGGCTCTGAGGAAATAATTATTAAAAACTGCGTTAATGACAAAATGGTAATATATACAGAATTCGGATTTCAATGTTTTAGGTTCTTTTCCTGAAGTCAGTGTTATATATATACTGAGAAGGGTAATACAATTATTATTTTTTATACTAACAAAAGTTCTTTGTTCTGCTGAAAGCTTCAGAGCAGATTAAGGAAAAGAATAAAAACTGGCCTACGTGTATCATGCAACAACAAACTTGAGACAATCTACAGGTCAACTGTAGCCATTTTTGGAGCAGCCTGGATGTCTGGAAGGGCCTGCCAACTAAGAGCCATCACAACTGCAAGGACTTCCTTTCTCAAACAGCTGTGGACTATATTACATCTGACATGACGAGCATCTCTTGGATCTACCTTTCAAATATTCGGCAAACCATTTTCTCACTGTCCTTCACAAAGTTGACATTTTCGGCAGCATGATAGGAAAGATGTCACGTCGGCTGTTTTTCAAGTTCTTGTCACAGTGGTTAGCACCAGTTCTGTCATCTTTACTCTCCTCACAATCCCCCATCTTTAGCCATGTCACAAATAATAATACTTCCAGTGTGTTTAAAAAAAAATAAAATTTCAACTATTATCACCCAGCTGCACAACTTTAGAATCTATGAGTTATGTTAATTTTTGTTGCTCATCTCCCCAGAAGCTGAAGCACAATGTGTTATTAATTAACCGTTAATCTGCAGACAGAATTACGATTATATAAACTTTAATTTAAAAGGCCCATACTTAATTTTATATACTTAGAAAATGTAATCATTGTCATCATAGTCTAAATATACGCATGCATACATTTTGCTACAAATTAATTCTGTACAATTTGTATTTTACCTATGTCAATTCAATGCTAAAACACATTAAAGTAAATAAATGTAATGTGTAGATGTTTCACTATGGCTGGGATCAGAATATAAACCATGAGATAGGAGAAAAATAAAAAAAATTGGACTTTCGGTGGCTGTAAACCTGCACAGAAGAATTACAGGCATATACAATGTATGCATCTCTATATGAATTTAGGTCAACCTACAGAATCGGAAACATCTCCAACCTGAATGGTAGCAGATTTTTTTCCTTTGATACTATTTTGATCCTGCCAGAGAAATTAGAAGGGCACATTGTAGATTTGGGAAGGGGGGCTGCGAGGGGGGCAGAGTGAAATGAGATGTAGTGAGAGTACTTGGAAAGCATGCATTTACCTTTTATATTAAAGGTCTAAGGTAGTTATTTATATTGCATATAGGAAGCTTTAATTTTCCTGCCCATGTCTTCCATCTTGCTTTGATTTATTTGAGAACTAAAATAAAATATTTAATAGATAAGTTGTGAAGCTTAAAAATATCCTTAACTGAGAAGCAAAATCAACTCTTTTGTTAGACCATTTTGTGCAAATTGCAGGATTAATTATAAATTATAATTAGGACCAGGGGTCCTAAGGCCACGGTTTTGTTTGGAAGCCCCACATCCCCCACCATGCTCTTCTCTAATTGTACTTGGGTGCCCTGGGGGCTAGTTATGCTGTTAAAGCAAATATATCAAAATCATATTTACCAAACAGTAATACACAGACAATAACATGCATTTGTATGTAATTATAAATACACATTATAACTCTTTTGGGTTAATTACTTTGACACTAGCCTGCCCCAATGTTGCTTTGAAATGTGCCAGTGAGTCTTTTGCACCTTTAATGCTAACCTCTTCCTTCTTGGAGAAACATACCTCAGTGGACATATATATTCAACCTCAGTGGACATATACATTCAGATAAATTCAACTACAATTGACAGACATACTTGAATTGTTGAATTTTAAAATTACCTCGGAGCAAACTACTGTTGTGCTTTAGACTAGCAAGGAGGACTTGCAGTATCTGTGACTAAAACGTGATCTAGAAGGCTGTTTGGTTTTAGGCCCAGCCATGCATTGGTGTTAACACATTATCACACCAAAGACATCTCTAACACAGGGGAATGAGATCTGTTCTCAACCTGCCGGTCCTCACCTCATGTCACCTATCAGCTTCTTTCCATTTCATGGGGAGTCTTCCAACCATGATATTGCATGAACAGGTCCTGCTGGAGAAAAGGTATATACCCTGCCTGCCTGGCCACAATAGGAACATAGGAAGCTGCTTTATGCTGAATCAGTCCACTGGTCCATTTAGCTCAGTATTGTTGAAAAGGTTTCAAACATAATTTTTCCCCCTACGCAGTCTGGACAGGTTGATTCCTGATGGTGAGGGCAGTTTGGCAGTGGAACAGATTGCTGAAGGAGGTGGTAGACTCACCCTCACTGGGATCTTCAGGCAGAGGCTTGACGAGCACCTGTCGGGGATGCTGTAGGAGGATTTCCTGCTACAGGGAGGGGGTTGGACTAGATGACCTACTGGGTCCCTTCCAACTCTATGATTCTAAGAATTGAACCATCAGCATATAAAACCTGTGCTCTAATACTGAATATGATGGCTTATGGCTCATACTGCGAAACAGTATGTACCTTGTACATACAAAATGTACATACAAAACAAAATGTACCTTGTCTTCTTGCAGCACTAAAGAAAAATCCCACTTTTTGTGTGAGCAATGATGCAATGAATAATTGACAAAAGTTTATCATGCTGGTGCCACTCAGCACTGCATTTTTGCAATAGCTGAACTTCAAGGACTTCAAGGACAGCTCCATGTAGAGCATGTACGGTAATTGTAATCCAAAGACTCAACCAGTCTATGATCAAACATATCTAGATTTGACTGATCTGAGAAAAGATGTAGTTAGCACAGGTCACCTGGGCATCCAGGTGTAGAGTTTTGACTAAGAAAATCCCCAATCTTGTCCTTCCAAGAAAAATGCAACCAATTTCAGAGAGGGCTGCCAATCAATTCACAATACTTAAACTCAGGTTTCCTTTTGATCTCCTGTAATGGTTTCATGTAGATCCAAAACAGATGTTAAATTGATGGTACATCAACAGGATAAAGAGTCACAACACAATGCAGACCGTGGCAGATTCAATCAATTTTATCCAGAAAATATCTCCCAAATTGGTCAGCGCCGTCCTCACCTTTCTCCCAGCCTAGCTATAAAAAAGTCATATCTCCCCCCAATAGTTCAACTGAATGAGTTTTTGCAAATGCATCTATCATCAAGATGACTTCTTGCTACTGTTGTTGCCATGAAGTATCATTAAAATAAACTTTAGCCTGTGAATCTTCCGCCGCTCTCACTCCATATACCTGGTGTCATTACATTACCCATTACATCACTCAGTAAACCAGGAGGCTGACTTGTTTTTATGACTAGGTAAAAGGCTGTAAGGTAAAATTGCATCAATATGTACCATCTTTACTCACTTTTTCAGCCGAATTTAGTCTTCAAAATCAGAATGCTCATTAGATTTAAGCAAATACTGTACAGTATTTTTATTATAAGCATAGGTCAGTATTAAGTTTATCAGTTAATATGTTGTAATAAAAATATAACAAACTCATTGTTGTATGGGTTTTATTATCTAGTGCAATTAAGTAAAAACCATAACACGAACCCATTGTCATTATTGTTATCATATAACTCATTGTCCTGACCCCCACTTTGAAGATTGTACAGCATTACAATCACCAGTAAACATTTTTTAATCTCAAGATCTTTAAAATTTGGGTGTGCATTAGATTCAATGGCTTATTAGATTCAAGTAAATACAGTAATTTCCTTGTTCTAGAGGTCCATCATGATAAGATTACCCCTATAGGTGTAGTCTATTAATACCACAGGAGGTGTGGCCTGGTGGTTGAGTGCAAGACTGCCAAATAAAACTAAGCAGGGAAAGACCTGGACAACTCTTGGTTGGGGAAGATTGCAAAGCTAATAAGCTGTCATGAGTCATCAGAGCCAGAAGGTTTACAGCTTGGCTGACTTAAAAATTCCTACTGGAAGCCTGAAGGCATTTCATGATGTCAGATGAGATGATATACCGGTACGTTTTTCTTGTGGTGGAAGGATTTAGCCACTGGTGTAGTTTCCAGTGTTGCCTGGGACTGGGAATGTGATTTCCAAAGTAGTTTTTGAGGCTCCTTTCATGTGCCCCTTTTTTGTCCCCACAACAACCCTGTGAGGAAGGTAATTGTTATACGGGCAGCTCGTAGAACTCTTCTCTCGCAGGTGGAAATCTTCATGGTGTGGTCATCACATCTGATATCAGGAAATGCCTTCAAACTTCCAGCAGAAGATTTTCAGGTCAGCCAAGCTATTAACCTCAACACCTTCTGGTTCTGATAACTCATGACAGCTTTATCAGCTTGCAGTCTCTCATTAAATCCTGAGCCTCTCACCAGAAAACTTGGAATGAAAATTAAAGTCTCCAGTGCTACCTGCTTAGAAGACTCTAAAGCCTTCTCCACAATTACCTTACTTAGCTCAAGTACAGAAACTCTGGGGTAACAGGACATGCTATACAGCAGTGGTCTTCAAAGTGGATGTCAGGACTCCCTTGGGGGGTCACAACCTCAGGTCAGGTGGGTTGCAAGAGGGTGGGACCCACCATATTGGAATCTGGCACTGGGTTTTCCTGGGAGGATGCCTCATTGAACACAATGGGACTTAGGCTGCAATCCTAATGACACTTTCCTGGGAGTAAGACCCATTGACATTGAACACAATGGGGCTTACTTTTGAGATGACATGTGCTCTTTCTTTCAGGTAG
This sequence comes from Cryptoblepharus egeriae, assembly GCA_030015325.1. Taxonomy (NCBI): domain Eukaryota; kingdom Metazoa; phylum Chordata; class Lepidosauria; order Squamata; family Scincidae; genus Cryptoblepharus; species Cryptoblepharus egeriae. The sequence continues at coordinate 22,148,814 of JAREYC010000002.1, forward strand.
TCATGGAGGAGCATCCCAGTATGTTTGATGGGGATTCTGGACAGATTTTTAAATTTGAAAGGGGGTCCTGGGTTGAAATGCCAGAATACCACTGCTATACAGGTACACCAATAGAATCCTAGTTCTGACTTTACCATTACTGACCATTAAATAACCATCAGAATTCTGCAACTATGGCTACTGAAAAACTCTGAAAATTGGGAGAGCTCAACCCTGAAAGCTTGGAGAGCACCAAACCCATCCACTCCATCCAATCCAGCTGACTCCTACACGACATAGCTGTAGTTATACACATATCTGTCAAATATCCAGCATTCAATGCTTTCAGAAGGTCGGGGTACAAGAAAAGGGGTAAGAGGCAAGAAGCTCCCCTTCATTTAAAGCAGCGGTGTCCAACCTTTCAACTTCAGGGCTCTAGGACTTTTAACAATTATGCAGAGGAGGAATTTCAATGGGTGCAGCTTTTCATCCCACAGATTACAAGCCAAACCTGCTGAAATTTCTTCCTATACACTCATTAAAGGTCCAGGAACCCTGCAGTTGAAAGGTTGGACACTGTTGATTTAAAAGTTCCTTTGTTCCTGTAAGGGAGAGGAAAAGGGACAAGGGCACTGATGTGATCCCCTGGATTGGGTTGCATTGGGGTGAGAAAAAAGGGGTGCTTTGATTTATGGAGTGCTACAGCAGCCTCCAGAAGGTGTGGGCAGCCCTGTGCAGGATCTCCTTGGAATAATTCACAAACAAGTGTTCCAAATCACTCACGTGATCCAAAGAGGACTGTGCAGGGCTCCCCACAACTCCTGGAGACTTCTAAAGCACTCCATAAGTCAAAGCATCCCTTTCCTCTCACCATAGCAATGCAATCCTGTGGATTGTGTCATTGCTTTCACCCCTCCTCTGCAAAGACTTAGGGAGAGTCAGGGGCATCACTAGGAGGTATGGAGGATATGGCCTGCACTAGGTGATGCACCCAGGGGTGGGGTGTGACATGCACTGTGTGGCAATTTCACCCCAAAAACGAAATTTAATGATGGTGCGGAAAACCCCATAAATAAAACTCCAGCACGTTCACACCTACTCTATAGAACCGGTTGTTAACGAGAGATAGGACATATAAAGTTTTAAAATAGCCATTTAGAAGTGGTTGCCAGATGGGCATAGAACTGGTTGTTAATTTCTTTGAATCACATCACTGCCATCATGTCATATACCGTTGGATCTGTATTTATGAGCAAAATCTAATGCAAAAACTGTTTTGAAATATCGTCTTCCTATCAAATGTTATGGCCATAAACCTAAAAACCAAAAATATGTATTCAAATCTATGGTAAGGGACCCATATCACTGCTTTACATATGAGCAGGCAAATGTGAAATAGTCCATCGGAAAGGGAAGGCTGATAGGAATCCAACAACATCAGAATTGTCCTGATCCAATGAACACAGTGCCCACCAATCACCCCAGAAGGAGGTCCCTGATGAAACGCATTGAAAATGAAAGTGAAATGTACAGCGATATTTACTAATGAGTAACCAAGCATACCTTGGCTGATGTGCAAGTTCAGTTGAGTGGAATGCAATGTTTTAAAAGTAGTGCTGATCAGGGATGTCACTAACATCATGGTTTGTAGAAATAATCCCATTATATTATATAACACTGGATGTGTAATTTACAGCAGAATGCAAAGAAACAAGCCACTTTGAAATCGCTTTATTCTAGCAAAACATATGGCCAAAATCCTAATGGAGGCAGGGCAATGACCCAAAACCATGCCCACCATTAAGGATGCTGCCCTGCCCACTACACAGGGTGATGAGAAACCTTAGTGATGTCCCTGGGAAGAGTGAAATCCAGAGTAATTATGGGGAGTCTTTGCTCCAGTGTAAGAACAATTTACTGTGGATTGCAATATGAATTTCCCATTGGTTTTCACTAGGTGGTGCAGTAACTACAGGTGCGTGTAATGTCTCTTACGTGCTCATGTAGTTACTCTGGATTTGGCTGTAAATCTCCCTAAGAGTTTGAGAACCACTGCGCTGGCTCTTTTGCCTTGTAATGAGGATGAGTACCACTCCCTGGAGTTGGTCACAACTAGCAGTTTAACCTGCAGGGACACCTTTACCTTTTACACTCTGTTGGGATCCATCTAGCTTTATGAGACTTAAAAGAAAGTGACACAGAAAGATTTTAATTTTTTTTTTCATTTAGTTCCAAGTAATATTTATTCATGTGCAAAAAAATCTCAATCCACTTCTCATCATGAGGCAGCTGCAGTGAATAGCCTGAAGGTTTGAGGGCTTTGTTATGTGATCTAGCATTCACCTATCCTCACTGTCATTGACTGAATTGGGCAGAAAATGCACACTGGAAAAAAAATGCTCATTTATCTCCCTATATTTACACAACCATGCAAACTGCAGGAGCTCAGCTTTCAAAGAAATTAGAAGCTATTTCATAAACTGCAGGATCTCAGCTTTTTGCAGAGCAGTTAATAGCTATAGGATTTTTGAATAGCTTCAAGGCTTGACACAATTAATTATCTAATCTTTCCATCACCCATGTTTTCATTGGAGGCTCTCGAGGACCCATCAGAAATAAGGTCATGACCCACCAAATATGTCTTGACACACATTTTGAGAAATGCTGGCTTAATGCACACAAAGTATACAGAACATATTAGTACTTGATCAGTCACAGCTACTGTTGATTATAGGGTTGCCATAATTCTTTTCCACAGAATCGGGACCTTCTGTCCCATTTGCCAGTATTTAAACACAATCCCCCCAAAATCAGGATTGTCCCTGTTTTTCAGGACATACGGCAACTCTTTTGAAAACTGCAGATCTATATTGTTGGCTTTGCTTATTCTGGTTGGTTGAGACTTGATTTTTTAAAAAAATTACGGTGCAATTCTAACCAATCTAGGCCAGAATAATGCATATGGCCAAACTTCCTGTGATGGTGAGGGGAGGTCGGAATATGCCTGCTCACTGGCCTAACCTCCCCATGAGTGGGACAGAAATGACTTACAGCACTTTTGTGCCACACTCATAATACTGTACTTATGCCGGGGCTTAAGCTGGCCTAAGAGAAGGTTAGAATTGCAAACTAAAACATCTATTTTTAAATTAAATTATAAATGAGTTTGATCATATTCTTCATATATTGTTGGTATGCATTTTAATTAGCTACATATGATAAAAGGTCATGAGGAATTTATTAAACCAGTGACATAAACTAGTTAAACTATTTATTAAACTATTAAACTGATTTTATCACGCCTGACGAATTATAATGCCTTATAGGAAAGAAGCCCACCTTTTGCATTTTATTTTCAACATCAAAATAAGTCAGCTTGTGCTAGATCCTGAAGAATATGTAGCTTCTTATCATAAAGTATTAAAGCAGTCAATTCACAAAAGTTCCCAGTTGTGAATATTTCACATGATCTGGCAGAAGGGACACAGCTGAGCTAGAAGTGTCTTTCTAACTGCAACCATTTTGTTCCTGTCCTGCACCGACACTGATCAGATAACAAGACTGTATTCATGAACCAGGACCCTGGACAGCATCTAGTTAGTTTCTTTCCTCTGATGGCCTGTCATTCTGTCAGTCCTGACCTTCAGGCTGTCCTGCACCATCTGAATCACATTCTCGCTGCACTTTCTCACTGACTGCAAGCTACTGTTGTCTCACTGCCTGACCTTACACAAACACAATACAAACAGACAACCCACCTCAGCTCCATCACTGTCTATCGCTTACACAGGAGATTGATAGCTACACAGAATTCTCTCTTTGACCTTCGTTACTAGAGTGGCATATTCTGACTGACAGCCAAACTCATTTCACGGAAAGCTAAACCACCAGTTGTTGTTGGTGTGATGTGACTGTCTTCTGAAAATCAAAAGAATTAACTCGCAATTCTTACAAGAACCATATTAAACACTTCTGCTCTTGCTAAACATTTAAAGTCTGCTTTAAAAATAAAAAGTGAGGGGGTGGAGAGAGAAGGTAATTCTTGAAGCCAAAAACAGTTTTTAAAAAAATACACAGAACATGTGATTATTTTTTTCCTTCAAAATTACAAACTGAAATAAATCTGCAGACCAGATATATTACAACACTCGTATTGGCTTAAATTGAACAATACAGTATTTTCGGTCGGGTTTCCTTAGGCATATGAGTTTTACTAAAACAAATCGTAGAACAACATAGACAGAGTAGTATTTTTCTTCAATGATGTACATATCGTCCCTCTTTATAATTTTATTTATTTCACTGATATTCCTTCTTTCTTCCTCCATAAGCCCATGGGGATGGGATTCTCCCACTCAGATACTAACTAGAAAGCAGAGTGGTGTGATGTAGAAATGTCATATTTGGAATGGGGAGACCCAAGATCTAACCCCTACTCAGTTCTGAAATGTATTGTCACTACTCCTCAGACATACCTCATAAGATTGTGAGGGTAAAAATAAGGTATAGAGTCGTCATAGAGTAACTTGGAGGAAGGGCAGCATGTCTACTCCCCAGCTGAACTCATTTTATCATGAAGACTCAAAGATAGCAAAATGATATGAAACAATTGTGCAGTGGCTACCATTACATATATAAACATGCACATATAAATGCAGATATAAATATTAAAAATGCGCACTCTTAGAGCCAAATCATATCCACACCATCCCAACATTGCTGCATTGCTGACGGACAACACAGTAGAGGTAAGTTAAAAATATTTTAACTTCAGGTCAGGTAAGCTGCCTGACCTTGTTAGCTGGTATAAGGAGTGGGACGGTCTGGGGAGAAGAGACATGACCACAGCGTGCATGGCTGCTTCTGAAATCCTTGCCCTCCTACCATAGCCAAGGCCACTCTCCACTCCTAGCCACCCTGATCTTCTAAGACCACTGATGACCTACTGGCAAAAATGGGGGATAGAAAAGATTGCTGTCACCTGCATGCCACTTCTGGCATTTTGCCCTGCCAGTTATGACCTATTAATGGTCAAGTGACTTTCCTGTTTTTGGCCTGGGAGTTACATTGACACACTGCAAGAACTGTCAGTGTACAGTCCTAATAAGACTGGCCCTTACACTGAAATCCTAAAACATTTCCGCCCAACTGAACACAATGGGATGTGTATCTAGGTAAATATGCATTCTGCTGTTACTGTAGTTATAGTTTCATTTCATACATCAACAAGTATTTTGCTTTTTCCACTTCATAAAAATATTCAGCTGCACATGTTCCATCATAACACCAATGACAGAAAGCAGGTTTTAAACACAGTAGGTAAGTAATAGCTATTTCTGTGAACGAGGATTCTTCTTGGAGCAATGTTATATAAGGTCAGAAATCAACAAATGCCTTTACAGAGTATCAAATCTATTAACTAGAACCCACTCTTATATCACTTCTAAACACTAGATGGGCAGTTCCTTCTATAGCTTTATACAGAAACAACTGGAGTTTGACAATCAAATGTCATAATTATAGTTTTGTTTAGGTGTACTGGAAATTTTCAACCTGCCTTGCTGAACAATAGGCTTTTCAACTCATACAAATTATGGAAAAACTCCAAACATATGACACTCGGTGGTGGATGAAAAACTATTGAAGAATTTTATCAAGTAGGCAGCCATTTCTTACCTTTTGGGTTCTGGAGGTGGCTGAGATTTAGAGTCTTTCCTCTTTTTGGACTCTTTTTTGGAATCCTTTTTAGGCTCTATTTCAGTGGCTGGGGGATTGTTTGCAACAGGCAGTATGCTGCCAAGTATCTCTTCCATTTTTTGACTTTGGAATATGTTAGGAATTGTTTTAAACGGAAAGAGTTAGGACAACAGAAAGAAAAACCGTGAAAGGAACAGAAGAAAGCATAACAAAAGAAAGGAAAAGAAACATACTAAAAGCTAACAACAATATTAAAGAATAATAATAACAAATAAAATAATAAGAAGAAATAAATAATAAATGCCAATCAGCAGCCATGAAAAGAAGCAAAGAAAGTCAGAACCAAGGAAAATAAGGAGCTTCAAACTCTGATATCCTGACAAGATGCATCACACTGTGACTTGAGTGGCAGCCTTTTAATGTGAAATACAGGCAGTGTGTATAATAATTCATGATGATGTTTACCAGAGAGCTTACAAAAACACTTCATTATTTTATAACACTCTGTTATTCAGCAGCATATGTAAAACAGAGTGTGACATCTCACTCTACAGAATGCAACTTTCAAAAAGAAAAACATCGGTGCAACAAATATCATAGCTGTCTCTAGAAGAAGAACTTATTTCAGCAACGTGTTCAGGTGTAAAAACATCTTATACTAAAATTGCTGTGTATTATGGCTGTCAAGTGGCAAAAGGATTTTTAAGTATTCAATTAACGTGCAACAGGTCTTTAGGATGATGTACTATAGTGGGCTAAACTGACATACCTGTCCAGGGAAAGGAATTACTGGTACATAACACACAGGTAGCTTTCTATGGGCGCAATCCAGAGTAACTACAGGGAGTCCTTGCTCCAGAGTAAGAACAATATGGATTGCAATATGAATTTCCCATAGGTTTTCACTAGGTGGTGCAGTAACTACGGGTGAATGTAATGTCTCTTATGTGCTCCTGCAGTTACTCTGGATTGCAGCCTAAATGAGATTGAGGCAACATTACTTGGGGACAGTTCTGTACCACATGCTAATGCATCACATAATGCTGACATAAAACTTTCTAAAAGAGATGGGGAAGATGATATGCTGAATTTTCCAGCCATTGAGACATTTTAAAATAGTGCAAAGAACCTGCACAGAAAGGCAGAATGTTACTGTAACTCACCTTACATATTTCTATACATAATCTTCAATCAAATGAAATAGAAAATATTATCAACAAAGCCATCTACACTTTGTAAAGCACATTTTTAAAAATTATTTTTGAACTATGCTTAATGAATCAATTGCTTGTATAAATTAATTAAATACTATAGCTTGGAATCTGTCTACCTTGCTATCTAATATCAATTCTGCCATGAAATTCTTCTGGTGACATTGTGTCAATTACTGTCTCTTACTTCAAGCTATCTCCCAGGATGGCTCTGAGGATAAAACAGGGATGAAAAGTATCATGTGCACTGCCCTGAATTCCTTGGAAGAAAGCTGAGGTGAAAATATAATAAATCAATGTATGCAGAGAAAGTGATACAGTGGAAGTATCCCGCTATCCCTTCTTCATTCTGCAACTTAACACTTAGGTATTTTCATTTGTGTATGTAAGTGATATTTTAGAACGTGTTGGATGAAAATGAAATTTAGTATTTTAGAGAGAAAAAAATATTGGATTTAGACTACTGGTTATCCTTAAATTGAATTTTGGGTTTTTTTAAATTCTCTATTTGATTGAAGATGTTAAACTTTGGTCATCTTGTGAAGGTCCTATTGTGTTTCCCTTGTGTTTCCCTTACCAACATGTTTATGATTTCCTATACCTGTCTCTAAAATTAATAAAATTTTTAATAAAAACGGTAAAATGGAACACTTAATGTATGAATAAAAAAATGCTCTCATACTGTATAAGGTACCTGTTTCAATACTGAGCTTTTTTTGAGGGGGGATTCTTTCATATAGCAAGCTGATTTATGAAGGCTGATAAACAACAATAAGGATGCAGACAACAAGGACTGTTGTGTATTAACTACATCAATCTGAGCTTTTGCAAGGGATTCTCCTCTCACTTGGGGGAGGCAAAAGGTGTCTCCTTACCTGTTGCCGTGAACATGCGATGCACAAAAGGCAAAGCTGTAGTGAAGCAAGGTGGGGTCAATCATCGCTCCATTTTCTGCTCGCTCCAGCAAATCACTGAGGTAGAAGAGATGTCTGTGACAGCCTCTGACTCCATTACGTGCACAATACTCATCTAGCACAAACACCTGGCCAGGGCTGAACCAGCCCTGTATGAAAATAGAGAGAATTGATTTCAATACAGATTTTGTTTCAAAGCACAGTAATTATTACAACTGGTCACATGATGCTAGACTAGAGATTTTCAACCACTGCTTTGCAAATTGGTATGGAGCAAGTGGTATGGAGCAAGTGGTATGGAGGGCCCCCCCCCCCATCGGTAGCATGGTGTGCCATCTCAATTGTCCAGAAACTGATGGCACGCCTTAATAATTTTACTACTAAGTATCCCTACAATCCAGAGTAACTACGGGAGCACGTAAGAGACATTACGTGCAGCCATAGTTACTGCACCACCTAGTGAAAACCTATGGGAAATTCATATTGCAGTCCAGAGTAAGTTGTTCTTACTCTGGAGCAAGGACTCCCCGTAGTTACTCTGGATTGCGCCCAATGTCATGAGATGAAAATCGCTGTGCTAGGCAATTGTGACAACTAATAGTAAAAATACCTATGAAGACAATCAAATAAGCAATTAAAATTAAATGCATATATAAAACATCTTATGCAATTTCACAGCATTTATATAAATATATGACTAGATATGAAATAATTTTTAGAAGATACCTGGAGAAACCTTACATCACAGTTCCAGAGCATTTCAAATCCAAATAATTTCTGTTCTATTAAATTTTACAAAGAACATGAACTTGTACATCTGAAATGCATTACTGATTATTTCTTATTTGCCAGAAAAACGCAAAAAAGAGTTCATCTTCCTGTGGAGTAAGGTTTCTTTGGATGCAACCCTAACTAGGCCAGCACAACTCATCAGTCTTCCTGTTCTTGTGGAAATGTAGGGAGGCAAGTTCCTTCCCCAGGAGTGATGTGCAAGTGTCTTTCAGCACTTTAGTGACAGCCTGAGGTCAGCATGAGGCTTGTGCCAGGACTTAGGCTGGCCTAACTGAAGGTTAGAATGGCAGCTTTTTTCCCAGAGGAAGCGTCTTTTCTGTCAAGGAAGGAACACCAAACATGCTCTGCAGTAATATCATAAGTATCTCAGTCATCTGCTGCTAACAGTCCCACAAAAAAGGTGGGGGAAAGGCAGACACCTGCTTAACAATCCTCATTCTCCCACAATCCTCATATACAAGGATAAAATGCCAATTTTTATCAGTACTAGGTGTTAGGATTGCAGAGTAAGGGTGCAATCCAGAGTAACTATAAGGAGTCCTTGCTCCAGAGTAAGAGCAAGTTACTCTGGGTTGCAATATGAATTTCCCTTAGGTTTTCACTAGGTGCATTAACTGCAGGTGCACATAATGTCTGTACTCTGGATTGTAGCCTAAGTAGTGCATTATTTGGAAACCATCCTGGATTTTCCATTGGAATTGGAATTTTAGTATGGTGGTACTCAAAGTGGGGGTCGGAACCCCATTGAGGCACTGAGACCTTCGGTCAGGGAGATTGTGAGAGGGTTGGATCCACCATTTTGGAATTGGACACTGGGCTTTCCTGGGAGTAAGTCTCATTAAACACAATGGGACTTACTTCCAAGTAGTAACATGGAGGAGTTCTGGCATTACAGTGCTGTCACATCCTGTTAAGTTTGGCAGGCGGTCCTGGACAGATTTTTATGTTTGAAACGGGCTTCTGGGCTGAAATGCCCAACTACCGCTGTTCTAGGAAGAAACTGAGATAAAGCTTTTAGATTGTGAGCCCTTTAGGGACAGGGACACATTAGCTATTAATTAGCTATTAATTTTTTCATTTTCTTTGTAAACTGCTTTGTGAACTTTTTAGTTGAAAGTGGTATATAAATACTCTAGAAAGATAGATAGATAGATAAATTTTCAAAACAGGTAAGATTGAGGCCCTATCCTATCCAACTTTCTAGCATTGAAGCAATCATGCTAACTGATGTGTGCACAGCATTCTTCAGGGGGAGGCAGTCAAGGAGGCATCCTCAAGTTAAGGGGATGTTCCCTCACCTCAGGACTATATTACAGGTGTATTGCTGTGGGAATGTTGGATATGATTGAACTTTCAGGCTGTTAAAACACTGAAGGCCCAATCCTATTGCAGGCCAATGCCAATGCAGAGCTCCAGTGCCAGTGCTGGGTGTTGCAAACATGTTGAGGTAAATCCACAACACCCAGAGAGGAGTTAGCCAGTGCCAGATTGAAGGCAATGCCAGACAGAGGATTCCCAGAGCATGATAAAAGCACTAGGTGAAGATGAGGGCCTTGAGATAGGGATGAAGGTTGCTGATGAAGCTTTTGTGGAGGGGTTGATGAAGCTTTCATGAAAGGAAGAGAACCTAGCCCAGGTGGAGGTGGGACGAGCATGGCCCTGCTCTGCTAGAACATATCCTATGTGCTGTGCTGCAAAGCCTCCCATAGAGACTTTCACGTCTGTGCCAGCCATCACAGATGTGAGAAGCCCCATCACAGAGCTTGAGGTTTTCCTAGGGGATGTGGACTTTTGTCACCTACCCCCAAGAAGACCTACCCCAGTGGCCCAGGAGTGTTGATGGATGTAGCATTAGACATTTAGGAACCACTTCACCTGGTGAAGTTGAGGGATAGAATTGTTCTGTTATAGATCAATATGAAAAGCTTGGATTAGTGGTAGAAAGTGACTTGAAGCACTTTAAGCATGACAATATATTACTCTCAACATCATTTTTGCACCAATTGACTTCTCTGAACAGTCTTCAAGGGTAGCGACACATAACTGGGAGTGTTATCACAGTGAAGTCTAACTGGGGTGAAGTCTCATGGGGCTGTGTTAACAAAGAAGCATTTTTGTGCATCTATGCAAGAATAACAGGGAGTGATTCCACTGTTGTATTATTGTGGAAGTCAATATACAGCAAAGGTAGCTGTATATCTTTCACTTAACTTGAAATCCAGTAAATTGGATAAGAATCACTCCCACCAGCACTTTGAAAAATGCTATCAAATCTTCAGTATTGACAGGGATGCTGAACAATTGATGTGATGCATCTCTATAATGTCTGAAAACTGCAAAATCTTTCATCTTTTAATTGAAAAGTTCCTGCGGCGACTAGATCAGTGCCCTGCCCCTTTAGGCAACTTCTTTGCCACCCCATCTGCCACCCCAAATGCTACGTCTTTGAAATGATGCTACTGTGAAAAGATTAAAATATATTTTCTACCACTCACATGACACCAAATCTTTTCTGGATGCCAAAATAGCTACTGTTGAGGAGAGTTGAAGAAATATCAATTAAGAACTCAGTCGAAGGGATTTGCTTATCCCTGTTGGGCCAACTCCAGAACAGATTGAAAAGGGATTAAAATAATGAGGGGCAGAATCAAAGGGATGGGAAACAGACATCGTTTGTTTCATTGCTCTGATCGCCAGAAAGCGCATGTGTGAAAATGAAGATGCTGATTGAGAATAACGCAGAAGGCGGGCTGTCACTAAAGTCCTCTGATGGCGGACCCTTTTCCGATTCACTAAGTGGAACTATTGGAATTTTGCTTTTTGGTGGAGAATGACACAGAAATATTTGCCACATTTTAGAAATATTCTATGTAACACTGAAATATTTTCAGTAACATTTTGGTAATGGGAGAAAAAGAAAAGGTTGATGGGTTTTCAGTAGTGGAATGTGGATTTTCAGAAACACCTATAGTGTAATCATAACCCATGTTTATGCAGCACAAGTCCTGAGCTGGCCTGGTGATTTCACAAATGTGCCATATGGCGCTTCTGTACCACTCATGGGGGGAGTTAGGTCAGTGTACAGACATGAGCTGGTCTCCCCATGTCACAGTGGGAACAGGAAGGTGAGTGATTTGTGCTGGCCTAAATTGGTTAGGATTGTGCCCTTAGCTGCCAGAACTGGACAGAAGTACATCTTCATGAAAATTTAGATAACTTAATTTATATGAAATAAAATAGCATGAATATAACAGTTTGTAGGAATATGATTTGAGTTCATTTTTCCACAAGAATATTTTCATCAGTTTTTTTCTACATTTAACTCAAGGATGCAATTTCATTTCCTTATATTGTGTGGCATTTTCCCTGAAAGGTGTCCATATATATGTTCTTGTCTGTTTGTAGCCATATCTATACAGGAAAATGCAGAAATAGCATTCTGATTTTTCAGAAAATATTTTCTCAAATACAAACTATAGAAGTAGTTTTCTGGATTAATGGTAAAATCCTATCATGCAAAGTTGATATTGATAGAGATTCCTTATTTAGTAATGGATATTAAATTTTCAACAATTCCCAATTCCTCTATCAAAAAAGATTTGAAGAAAAACTGGTTGCAATCTAACTGATTGTTTTTATTCTCTCCTTATTCTTATGGCTCTTTGTTAAAATCCTTATGGCCAAACGAGACATGGTGCTATACACTCTGTGTGTATATATATGTGTATGTGACACAAATAGCAGCTGTAGGAGGGAGGTTGGTGTTGGTTTTCATTAGAACTATGGTGGATGCAACTCTTTTACTATAGTCCCAATTGCCATGCCACACAACCCCTATTTATACTTGTGTGAGTAGGAAAACTTCATAAAGGTGAATGATATAATTAACATCTTGTAGTAACTGGCATACCTTGCAGTGGGCGAAAGGCAAATGGCACTGGGGGACCTGAAGGGTATTGCCATGACCCCCTTCCTCACCTTTTTCAAAAAAACCTTCATCATCACCACCACCACCACCACCACCATCATCATCAACAACAACAACCTTTTCCACTTTTTCCACACAGGTGGCATATGTCTGAAGAGATCCAAAAGCAACTTGAGGGCTTAATTGGAGGGCAAACTTATTGCTTGATTGTCTTCAGGTTGGCCCCCAGCATAACATGTAGTAATTGGAAGGGGGCATAACTGGAATCTATAACATGACATGGAATAGCACTGGGCCCTCTGTCAACTTTAGGTATCAGTTGCCCTGATATGTATGACAGTTGAGTCCTTCATGATCCTGAATTTCAGGACTTCTCTGATAAATATTGCAAATTTGAACTGTGATTTGATCCATGCAAAGTGATCCATGCATTTTGAGATTTGCATGGTATCTGCGGTTCTCTACATGCAAACGCCACCATTTTTTGTGTGCAAAACCTTAGAACTTTTCCTTAAAATGTTGCCCTTTATCCTTTCATTTCAATTAAACTGCAGAATCTTTATACCAACAGCTTCGAGTATAAGGGCAATAGAAAGCAATATTGTGGCTATAACAAGACAAATCTATAGGGTGGAAAACACCAATCACAGTTGCATAAAATAGCAAGAACGAGCACAATGATGGACAGCACAGCTCTGTCTGAAAAGACCATTTGCAGAGACAAACTGCAGAGGAGCCCCTGGCTATGAAAACTGTGGCAGGCGATGTCAGTAAATGATGCCAGCAACACCTCTGCTTCTTTTTCCAAATGCTTTTTCCTGCCAAGAACTATCGCCTCTGCCTTATCTGTGATTAGTCCGTTTCTTTGTTTTCAAACAGAATTCTGTCTCAGTCAGATTGTGGGAAATTAAAGGCAGTTGAAGTATGGGACCAAAAAAAGAACAAAGAAATTACATCTCAGGGTACATTTCAGTCTTCCTCAGATGTCTGGCATATCACAAATAGGAGTTATAAGAACAGCAGAAGTTCTGTTTGCAAAACAAAGAGAGGATCTTTCGTTCTGAACTCAGTGATCCTTGGCCCTATAGATGCAGTATAAGATGGGATCTTAAATACATATATGATAACTACCATACTTACAACTCAAATTAGCTGGTTCTTTAATAAAATAATATGTTACTTGCTCTGACCTAGCATTTTGCAACCTCATCATGTCCAACTATGCTCAAGTATAGCAGCCCAATCCAGAGAAGTACTTGGGTTGCCCTATCTATCACTAGGGTGGAGCAACTGCAAGATGCTTCACTCTAGTTACTCTGGAAAAGGCTTATGAGCAGCCTAAAGCTGTTAACATAGGCTGCTCCAAGACAGGTAGACCTGGGCTGCTCTAACTGGGCCAGCCTAGGCAATTCAGGAGAGGCATATTGAGGGCATGTTTAGCAGTGCCTAGGACAGAGCAGTTACTCTATATCCAGAGCCTGCTTCCAGGGCAGAAATGCCGTCTTCCAGCTCCTCAGATTTATACCATCTCAGGAGCAGGTACAGTAATGAGTAGACCCATAGGGCTGCAACCCCTGCCTCTCAACCCTCTCAATATAGAACAACTACAGCAGCCCACTAACCTGGAGATACATCAATCCATTCCAAGCATCCACCCTCCAGTAGAGGTACTGCAGCTGTAAATGATTGTCAGGAACTTCTGGGCTTCCTTATAAGGCAGGCACCACAGCTGTTCCTTGTTCAGTGTGATTTGAGGGGGGTCTCCTCAGGAGCAAACCCTCCCCAGCTGTCACTGACTTGATGTCTACTGAACATGCTCTGGAGCAATGGGGGAGCCTGACACTCTGGATGCAGCATAACATTCTTCTCTAGATTCAGAATAGTTGGGGCAGCCCAGTTTGGGTAATTCTCACTGTCCTTACTCTGGATTGTGCCCTCGGATAATGAATGGGAACAGTTTTGAATACTAACAGTGTAGTTCTGAACATGTCTATTCAGGAGCAAGTCCCACTGTGTTCAGTTAGACTTACTCCCAAATAACTAACTACAGGACATATGCTTTACTTAATATAAATTAAAAGGTCAATTTATCAGCAAAACCAAGACAGTTTCAAAACAAGGCTTAAAACTTGAAAAATATTTAAAAGAAGTAATCAGAGCCACACACCGTTACTATAATCATTGCTCACTGACAAGAGGATATTCAGAAAGACAAGATCACTAAAGGTGACTGGAAAGGAGTTGAGAAAGAGTCTTTGCTAGTAACCTGTGATTATTAAGAATCACTGTCAAATTTTTAGTGAGGAAACTTTTGTTGAAAAGAGTACCTTCTTAATTTTGTTTAAAGGCCACTGAAGTGCCATAGGGTGCAATCCTAAACTAAGCTGACACAACTCATTTGTCTTCCTGTTCCTGTGGTGATGTAGGCAGGCAAATGCATGCCTGTGCACTGGCCTAATCCTCTGCCAGGAGTGGCACAGAAGTGCCTTACAGCACTTTGATGACACCTCCATACTAGCACAGGACTGGGGTTTAGGCCAGCCTAACTGGAGATTAGGACTGTACTCTTAGTTGATTAAAACAGATGTAGCTCTGAAAGGTCCCATAGGGAACATGGTAGCGTAAGTTCCCTACTCAGTTTTCAGGACACCATGTTGATTGACACAGACATGGTACCCGTGAACCCTTTGTTGGGGATCCACAAAGGGAAAGGCATCCAACATACCATGCCAAGATTGGACCATTTTGTCTAGTAATGTTTATGGTTACATTTGTCCATCTATTCATAAATCACAACCTCAATCACAAATCAGCCTCAACCACATAGAACACAATGTTCCATAGAGGATATCCACAGCAGTATAATGCATAAATGCATAATTAAGGAAAGACAGCCAAGCTTGGTACAAGGTAGGAAACCAATACTACATGCATTATCTAACCTAATTTGTAGAAGTAATCCTTCATGGCTCCCTATACAGCCAGTAAGCCCTCTAAGCATGAGTCTCATTGTTCTATATTTCCCAATGAAAATATTGCTACAATGTTTAAGTGCATGTCTTTTAGCATCTTATAACTAAACGTGGTTGAAACCTATGTATACAGACTGCACCAGTTTGCTTAACACTTTTCAACTGCCATCATAAGTGATACCCTGTCCACTATTTGCCCAATTGCTGGGGAGCTCTCAAATGAGCCTCACATTATGCCAGGAACTGGAGAGAGGGGAGCAATTTTCAACCACTGTTCCTGGCACAGCATGCATGTCATTTGCCAAAAACTGATGGAGTGCCTTGACAGTTTTATATCTTGTCAGTGTGCCATTACATTGAAAACTTTGAAAATCACTGGGTGAGGTTATAAATCAAACAAAATGAAATTACCACACCTCTTCTAATCTTTAAAACTTCCAAGTGATTGCTATGTAATAACTTAAAGATTGCAGTCCAGAAAGGCTACTGAATTGGCATAGAACCTGCTCTGGCTACTGAAGGTGCAATCCTCACTAATTTAGGCCAGCACAACTCACCTGGCATATCTTCCTGTGATGGTGTGGGGAGATTGGTATATGCCTGAGTACTGGCCTGACCCCCTCAAGAAAGGGGCCTTATGACACTTTTGTAACATTTCCATGTCAGGACAGGAATTATGGTGGGTCTTAAGCCAGTCTAACTGGAGATTAGTATTGCAGCCACAGTGTCACAAACATGTCATAAGGAATGTTTATGCGGACTTTGGAGTCAGTTGGGCAGGTACAGACTGCCTCTGTCTCAGGAAATCCAGATTGGGACATTGTTCTGGCCCACCCAATAGGATATATTTGAGCTGGGCAATTCAGATGGTGGGAGAAGGTGGCTGGAGAGCATTTTGGGGGTTGGAAGAGGTTGTTTTGGGTTTGGAGAGCAAAATGGAAGGCAGACTAGGCCTCATAGGGATGGTACTGGCTGCAGCAGAGCAGGCCACATCCTAATCATGACTCCTGGCCCAACTAAATTTACATAGGCTGCTTGAATTGGTACCAAATATCTGGTATAGAACTGAGTAGCCCTGGAAGGCAGACTGGGGATCAACAAAGGGTAAGGGGGAAAAATCCCCTTACCCCAAGGTGATCTCCATCTTGCATCTAACGTGATCAGAATCACATAGGCCAGTCGGACTTGCCATTCCAGAGTAGTCTCACCATTCCAATCCCATGGAAGAGGCTATTACATTAACATATTAGGGGAGCTCAAAGTTTATTGCACAGATTAATCACTGCTGACAGTTCCAAAGAATTTGTCCAGATTTAGTAGTCACTTGATGTGAAATAATCTGTGATGTGAAATAGCAGATATGACATACTTTGGACTAGCAGTTATGGCAATTCCAATGAGTAAATGCAATTAACTCTTCTCAGGCTGTACTGTTATCCACATTTACCTGACAGTAAGTTCCATTGATTATAATGGGACTTCTGAATAGACATGGATAGGACTGGGCTGACAAATGCTACCAAAACACATCATTTGGACAGGGAATCATTTGCATTATGATAGTACCTTGGAACAGAAGTGAAGGATCTCTGAGCTTTATTACCAAAGATATAATGTCATGGAGGAAATCACCCCGGCTTATTTTCTAAGTGACAAACCTGGGTGTTGCCAGATAACTGAAAATGGATTTTTGCTTTAAAAACTGTAACATTAGCCATAGTCATCTCAATTCAGACTGGGATCATAAATTCTTTCCCCAAACAATTTTATCCTGGGAAATAAATCCTTTCCTCAAGCAATTTCCTACTTTACCTCTAAAGCACTCCACACCTCGGTCTGTGGGCCTGATCTGGTAAATGACCGCATCCATCTCCCAGGCAAACAGCACTTACCATTTTGCTGGGAGCTGCTGTTTTATGTGGCTAAACTTTCTGAAACTGCACTCCAGCCAGCTTCTTCCATTTCTTTATCACACCAGCAGCCACTGTGCCCAGATATCCAAGCAGACTCAGATGGCTGGAGACTACTTTTGGGATGACTGGAGGCATGAAAAAGCTGCTCCCCAGTGGAATGCCGTTTGCACCAGGGAAGCTTTTCCATGTGCACAGTGGTCTCAAATTTGGAGACTGCTTCTTTAAAATTGACCTGAAGTATTTTTATGATATTGTTATTTTCTAGCCTATAGGGCAATAGCAACTTATGGAATCAGAGAAATCTTATAATGCAAGAGAAAGACTGTATTTAAGACAAATTGGCTTCCCATGACTGCTATTTGTGTAGTCTTAGGACTGCATAAATGAGGGCAACTCATTCTGACCTCTGCTTTTAGGATAAGGGACAGGAAGTTAAAACCTTCTCTTTCCAAAGATAAATGAAGAAAATCACAGCAAAGGAAAGACCAACCATTGGCCAAGTAAGAATTTCTGAAGGGTCCTTGGAGAAATGAAGCTAAGACTACTCTGGACTTAAGAGAAGGATGCAGTAGTTGAAATTATTTTCTGAAAGAAATAATGATACTAATTTTTGTTTAATTTTTGCTATGTAGTTAAAAATATGTATGTGGTAAATTTTGAAAATATTAAGATGAATTTATTTATTTATTGCTAAGTTTTGTAAATGGAACATTTTAAATGACATTAACCATGGCCATATTTGGCTGCAATTTAAAAGCTGTTATTCAGCTTTTTTCAAAATCTTTTAAAAAAGGACTTAACACAATCAAATGAAGGGTCAATGCAGTATCAGAACTTTCATTCTGCTATTATTTGAACAGTCAACATAATTTAATGGGATGTTCACTAAGCAATCTAACGAAAAGGCCAAGTGCTAATGTGAATTGTTACTGGAGGAACAGAACCAACTTTCAGTGTTCTAAATTGGAATCTGAAGGGGTGAGATCCTGCCTGATAAACATAATACCAGGATCTTAATTGTCACAGTGTGATTTCAGTTGCTGGTCAGGGTCTAATGAGATAAAGATAAATTACTAATTAGGAGTGTCACTGCTAGTCAGTGCTTATGTGATTGTATTGGAATGCTAACACTATGAAAAAGAAAGGAATCCTTGTGCTGTGTGGAGCTGCTAAGAAAGACAGTAACTACAGCAAAAAGATGATTTTTTTTCCTTCTGCAATACAAGATCTCTTGGAGCCAAATTCAGACCTGGAGTAAGCAAGAACTGCCTCCACTAATAGCAGTGGCAGCGAACACACTTTCACCAGATCAGATTTTGGTGCCCAGCATTTATTATTGCATAGACCAAAGAATATACTTGCCAGACAAGAATAGGAATCATTAAGTCTGTGGTCCAAAGTGAGGCGCTGAAGCATCTCAAAGAGTGCAGCGTGGTCAAAGTTACAGGGATTGGAAGAGATAAATTCATCCATGCCATGCTTTTGAGCTCTATCTGCATCTGTTCATTTATACATATAAAGAAAGACACAATTTAGAGAAAGACGTTGCATTGCATTAGATGCATCAAAAACACACCATGAAGCATGAGGACTGAATCACTCCCTAGCTTGCAGCTGAAATTCAGGCGACCAGGCCTCTCTACCAAATATCTTCAGCTTCCATTGTCAACTTGCAACACTTATTGATTGCTTTATTGCCTTTAGGCCAAAGGTACTAGAATAAGCATCTCATCACTTACTCATTAGAGTGCATTTATTCTGTACTTAATGAAGGAGCAAAACTATTCAGAAAAAATTTCCCCACTTAAGAAACAAAACTAACCCTAAATGCAAAGCTGCATCTTGGGATTACAACAGTCAGTCATCTCCTATTTATTAATTTCTAATTAATTGTAATAGATTCTGCCATTCTAAGGAAATGTGGTTCATTAGATTTTCTTAGATTTACTATATTTGACTAAGCATAAACCCATTTAGATCTGTTTTTGGATCCAAATACCATCCATTATGTTTTTCTGCTCAACCTGCTGTCAAAGGCATTTTTTTCTTTTTGTTTTACAGATGATTTGAAATATTTTCTGACAGAAGAAACAAAATACAAAAAGGATGCTCATATAAACATTGCTGACACATTAAATAGAGGTGTAACTTTCTTTAGTCTAACAGCTTATTTGAAGACATAATTGCAACAAAAAATGAAATTGTCTCAGTGTTTATCTTCTGATCTACCTTTGAGAGGTGACAAGATGCAATGTGATCATATTGCAGTTTGCTCAGAAATAGGACTATTCAAATGAATGGAACTTTCTCCCAAAATGGTGAGGTTTTTTGGGGTATATCTGCTCCTCATTTTTAGAGTGATGTCTTTAGGAAGAAAGTCCTCAAGGCTAAATTATTGTTACTCACATGAATGAATGAAAAATGTAACTAAATTGCAGGAATCACGCACAGTGTGGGGCATGGCTTACCCAAGCCATGTCCCTAGTTTTAAGATGAATGGTTTTGTAGCCCCTGAATTAAAATATACTTTCCCCTTAAATTCTTTTCTCCACTGTCTCAAATTTCTGCTACATGGAGTTTCACCCAAATCCTTAACAAATAAAGCAGGATTTAAATTCCCACCTTATTTGCAGCTTTCTAGGGTCTTAAAGGAATTAGCAAAACAGAAGAGCATAAAGACCTACTGTTTCTCCTGGATGATTCTCACTTCAAAAGCACAACAAGGGAAAAAAAACAGTAGTGGGAGGTATTCTTATAAACTGTACGAGACCTCTGCAAAAGTCTTCAAATAGAATTACATTACATCTATCTATAGTTTTATATCTCACCTTTCTGCCAAAAAGGCACCAAAAGGCGGCTTACAACATCAGAATACATAAACCATCCATGCGCACACATACACACAATATACAAGATACCTCCTCCTCTCCAAAACTAGGTGACCAAGCTAGGAAAGGCATTACAATAGTTTTCCTTGCTGTCATTATTACAAATGCCTCCCCTTTCTTCCCAATTCATCCTAGTAGGGTCATCCACGCAGGGCAGGGGGGTTATTCATCACAAACATCCCGTTTCATTTCACGCCACCTTGAATTTCTTTCAAATCAGTCCCTCTCAATGTCTCAATCTTGAGACTGCAGCTCTAACCAGGCAATCCAGAGCCAAGTATAATTAAAAGGGGGGGGGGCTTGCTGATAACCACAAATGAATGTCTTCCAATGGCTCACCTAGGGAAAAATGCCTATCCAGAAGGGGCTCCACACCAGATGCTGCAGTTCAGGTATTTAATGAAGCTGCTAGCTACCTGCTGCTTCTACTGTGAATGCTTAGTAAGAGCATATAATAAGAAATTAGATTTTCCTGTTGGTTTTTTAAAAGTAATATCTCTGTATTGGCTTTAAAAAACAACAGCTCTAAGGAGATGTCCAAGGAGAAAAAAAGGAGGCTTGAAAAAGAGGGATAGGATCTAGTGTGCACCCTGATCATTTACTACCCATCAATGTTCTGCCTAAGGTTTTTTATTGTAGATACCTGTGGGTAAGTCTGGGCTGGGAAGAAGGAATAGAATTTTGGTGTGTTCTTCTGCCACTGATATCCACTTCCTCAACCTGCCCATTACCCAGTTTCCCCCTGAACCGCCCAAGCTGCCTCATTACACAGCTAGGATAAAAAAAACTCTACCCTGAACTAGATGGTGCAAATAGATTAATATCCATGTAAATTCAGAGTTTAGGGTATTCACATGTGAATTAAGACAAAATAATTGAAAATAACTTTGTTTAATTCCCCATGATCACCCCAAAGTCAGACTGTCCTCCATTAAGCTATTCTGTTTAACTGGACTGTGGATGGTGTTATAACAAGGGTTCCTAAAGTGTGTGTTGCAGCCCACTTACAGGAGTACAGGATGTTCCCAGTGGCTCTTCCTAATTTTTCTCCTAGGCTCTACCATCTTGGATCTTACAAAATCTCCTGTGATCCTAGATGTTTGTACCATCTTGTGAGATTTGGGTTTTATCATCTCGGACCTTACACATCTCATGTGATTTGGGTGCTACTACAGGCTTTCGCTATTCATTTGATGGGTTAGGATCCAGAGCACTTATGAAAAGCAAAAATTGTTAAAAAGCAGAACCCAATCTTTTTTTAAGTTTACAAATGTTGCTTCCAATGCTTTGAGCTAGCCAGTTGGAAGTTCCTTTATATTTGGTAAATTCCTATGGTCACACAAAGATTTCTTATAATTGACTCTTATGGGAATGTTTAACAGACCCAGAACTAAAGTTAAAGCTGAAAGTAAAATTGGCTCTCTCTCTCTCTCTCTCTCTCTCATACACAGACACACACACTCCAAAATAGTTTATCTAACCCTACAATCCAGAGTAACTACGGGAGCACGTAAGAGACATTACATGTACCCGTAATTACTGCACCACCTAGTGAAAACCTATGGGAAATTCATATTCCAATCCAGAGCAAATTGTTCTTACACCGGAGGAAGGACTCCCCGTAGTTGCTCTGGATTGCATCCTATGTCATATGCAAATCAACATGGAGGTGGCAATTTTAGCCTTCAGAACAGCAGAGAAAGGTTGAAAGTGCAGAGCATGCAATGAATGAATGACTTCCAAGTATAAGAAATGTGTTGAAAGAGTGGATAATTGAAAAACAATAGGCAAGAGTGTAACTTTCAAATTTCTTTAAGTAGACTGCAAGCTGACAAACTTCATCTGCCAATTCTACTCAGATATTTTATGATTGGTTAATCCTTCTGGATTATTAAAGAAAACTAAGTAAGGACACAATCCTAACCAACCCTTGGGCCAGCACATGTCCTTGCACTGGCCCAATACTGTTGCAGATGTTTTATAAGGCATTTTTGCACCAACTTGGGCGTTGGGAAGGCCAGTTCAAAGAGCTGTGCTGGCCTTTCTGTACCAGATCCATCCCCAGGGGAATAGGTTAGTGTTGGCCAAGCTTGGCTATCACATTGGATCTGGGGAGTGTGGAGGGCACAGAGGAGGCACAAAGAAGACATTCTGGGGTGGTAGAAAGGTGGGTACCCGGTGGGACTGTAAGCAGATAGGTGGGGGTGCAGGATGTGGGATCAGGATTCAGCATTTCTGCTAGATCCTAACCCCATTCCTGGGCAGCTCAGGGCAGTCCAGCGCTGCTCATATTTACTTCACCATTTGAGGTGGTACGGAACCAAGTAGCTCCATTAAGATGCAGGGGCTCTCTCTGGGGAAAGGGAAAAAAATTTCCCCTTGTCTTAGGGCAAGCCACTTGCTGCCTGAAACATGCACTGTATACATTTGCATAGATGAACTTGGATGAACTTAACAGGTTAGCATTGTGGCCTAAGCTAGCTATGAGTTTAACGCCCAGGATATTTTAGGCTGGTGTAATCCTATATGCTTTTAATGCCAATAAAAGTTTCCTACAGTGAAATGGCTGTTGCAGGAGATATTGCTGATCCTGGGGCGGAAGGAGCTTACCAAGGGGAAAAGAATATTTGTTTCCTTCCAAGGCGTCATAAACATGCCAAAAAACTAAAATAGGGTCCCAAATTGGTGCCATTGCATAGGGAGTTACAGGGGACTGGGCCATAAGTTTTATTCTTTCACTAGCAGAATTTTCCCATCATAGTGCAAGTAAAATTTCAAGAATATTTGTCAGCCTTGGGCATGGCTGGACACCAGTGGGCACTATTGGGCACAGCTGGGCACCAGACAGTAGTACCAGGTGGCATACACCAGCAGGCATTCAGCACAGATGGGCACTGGAGGCACCAGTGGGCAGCAGCAAGCATTCCTCCTGGATACCAGGCAGAGGGCACAGGTCACCAGGCAGAGGGCACTAGCCATCCCTACTGGGCACCAGGCATTCCTACCGAGCACTGGGCATCTCTGCCAGATGCCAGACACTAGGCATCACTGGGCACTGCATATTCCTACTGGGCATCAGGCACTGCCAGGCACAAATTAGTTTTTAGCGGGTCCTTACATCACAGAAGGAATATGCTCCTCAAGCTCCATGCTTCTAAGTGCAGGCATTGGGGCTGGGTGTTGATCAATCATTCTTCATTGATAAGTGTGGGGACAAAAACACATTCCACCCCACAGCATTAAATTCCTAAAAATTGTTCTTAGTGGGTGCTCACATCATGAAAAAAATATCCTCCCCAAATAGCATGCTTCTAGCTCTGTAGTTCAGCTATTATTCAATGTTAAGTATAAGGACAAAAACAGGTTGCACCCCTTTCACGCCTTCCAGTTTGAATTTCCAAAAATTGGTTTTTAGTGACTGTAGGAATACACTCCAAATTTCACGCTTCTAGGTTTGGCAGTTTTGGCTGGGCATTGATGAGTCAGTGAGTCAGTCAGTGACTCTTCAATTTCATATGTATAGATACTTACCAGCCCATCATTTTTACCTTAATTGTGGATTCTATTGTGAATTTGTTGTGTATTTATGAATGTGTCAAGCTACCTTGATTGCTTTCTTTGAGAGAAAGTCAGGATATAAATTATTTAAATAAATGACTAAACTATCTCCCAGAGACTATGCTCATGATAGTTCATGTACATAAGAGTATAGAACAGTACAATACAATCTTATTGCATCCACAAGACAAAGTTCTGTACATATACAGGCGTGTTGCTGTATATTTGGGAGGAGGGGTTCCAATCCAAAGGCCCCCCTCCCGTGGATACCTGAATATATGGATGCATGACTAAACTTATCCCCACCTTCCAGAGATGAGGGAAGCCTTGCTTTCCTCACCCCCAAAGGATCCTGGGGGTGCCGGCATGTGTCAGCCTAGGCACACTTTGGATTATGCCCTTATATTGTATGTAAATCCTAAGAGCTTATCAGTAAGAAAAATAGCATTTAACAAAGTATATTTCTGCAATCATATACTTCTCATTTTTAAGGTTTTTGTGTTAAGGTATTTGGCAGGTTTGAAATTCATTCAAAACTATTCTATAGGCCAAGGAAATTGGGTCATTAAAGAGGGAAAAGCCTGAAATTTGAGATTGAGCTCAGGAATGATGCTGATTTCTTTGGAAGTTTGGGTTGCAGCCTGTCATAGTATAATACATTTCTGTACCGAACCTTGTTTTGTTTGTTTTTTGCTTGTATTAAATCATTTTGTTAAAGATTTTGATTGTAAGTGGCTTTTCGGTCCTCCCCTTATCAACCACCAGCTTCTTATGTCTCTTACAAAGTTGTCCAAAGGAACAGAGTCTCTAAAGTGGCACTCCATTAATGCCACTGGAATTAAGAAATTGGCAACTCCCTTAGGATACATGTAAAAAGTCTTGGATCTCAACAATTTTTCTGAAATAACTGATAATAATAAACTGATATAATTACTGACATTTGGTATATGTACTTGAATTTGTGAAAAGTCAAGCAGTTATCAGGAAGCTATCAATTTGAAAATTAAGAAATGCCCTCTCCAAATGCTACAAGGCAGAAGGTTCACTTTGGTGTGGCAGCCATTGAACAAAGTAGACAGAAATCATACATCATTCTCTTTCTATTTATTTTATTTTCCCCAATATCCTATTGCTACGTAAAGTGTTTAGACACATTCTGATGGCACTTTACAAATGGATGCAAAACTCTATAAAAGTTCCTTTTCCAAAAAGCTGCAGAATAGTCATTTGTAAGAATTTTGGAATCCTGTTTTATTTATTTTGCAAGGAAAATAAGTAGCTTTGTTTTAGCTCAAAAGGCAAATGAGCATCTGAGTACATTTTTAGAACAGATTTGTTTATTTTTTAAAACACACACACACGCACACACATACACACAACCCAACCACCACCAACCATCCAATTGTAAATTAAAAGGTGACTTTGTATTTTATTCATCTGGAAAATGTGTGCTTGTCATATTTGCTTGACGTTACAAGAATGAAGCTATGGTTTGGACAGTAACAAACAATGACACTAGTCAACCTCATCAGTAGACATGAAATAAAGGAATGACAATGATTGATGGCAGCTATTCATTTACAGATATTTCTAGAAGATTCTTTAGTGGCATAGTCAGGCTAGCATGGTAAGTTTTTTTCCTCCACTATTCTTAACTCTTCTTTAGTTCTGCACAACAGTGGATGAGAGGGCACAAGGGGCTGCAGGCTACACCAATCCTCTTGTACACAAAGTTGACTGCATGCTTTGAAGTACTGCAATGTTTCTTCATGGTCTCATAGGTTTAAACTGAATATATATACCAGAAGAAACTACTGTACTTTTTAAAACACCACAAAAAATATCTAAGGAAAACAAGCACACTCCAGGTTTTCAAGGACAAAAACTATCAGTAGCATATAAAACAATTCTAAACACTACCTCATTGATTATTGTGGCATTTGGTACCAAATCTAATTATAGGACTGTTCCTATCTCTCCTGCTGTTTTAAAGTGTGCCATAATCTTGCCTCTGGTTTGAAGCCAATATAATCAGTTAATACAGGACTACTAATCTGAGTAAAGTAAATACAGTACTGGTCGCTCTTTGGCATTATTTCAGTTGTGTTTTTTTTAACAAAACTGACCATGCTTTATATTGTTTTACTCCCTATGGCATAAACAAGCATTTAAAAATAAAATAAAATGTTTCAATGCTTTCTCTTCAATGCATTTAACTGTAAATCACTAAATATGCTATAAATTGGAATGAGAATTGTTTTACTATTTAGTGGGTAATAATTCAACCATATTTGAATGAACAAAGTGATCCACTGAATATATAGATTTTAGAAAACAAAAAGTGTGCCTTTAATCACAAGTGGAAATTTTTTTAGTTTAATCTAATTGGGGGGTAATTTTAACTTCTTTTCTGTTAAACCCAGACAGTGATTTACAGCATATTAAAAGTTCATGCAAAAATATGTGAAACAGAATTTGTATTTTAATACTGCATTCCTGTAATGTAGCATCTGCAAGTTGACAATACAAGAAAACATAGCAGTGTTCTCATGAGATAATATAGACTGAAGCAACTAAAAGCACACAAATTTTCAGAAAAAAACCAAACCAAAACTAAACAAACATAAAACTAAAATAGCAATGCATTCTAATGCAAGATACATATAATGCTGTCAGACCAGAATTCATTCAGTCTTTCTTTTTTATTTCAAAAAAGAAGAAAAATCCAGATTTTCTACAAAAACTATATTCTATTGCAAATTGGATCCTCTTCAGGCCTCCCCCACCAACTTAAAAAAATAATGAAATAGAAATTGAATAAAATAAGAAAACGAACAAAGGAAAGTATTTGCTAGAAGTGGTGAAGAAATTCTGCCTGGTATCCAGGGTATGCTTATGGAATAAAGAAAGAAAAGAAAAAAAAGGAGTATTGCCTTATGGTCAGGAGGTACGAATCCACCCGTTCCATCTCTTTACTGCATTCAGAATACTCCAGATACATATTTGCCAGCTCTCGTGACCAGTAATAGCTCCAATTCCCTCTTAAGTAAAGGTGCACTCACCATGTGTTTGTGGATTTTTTAAAAAAATATATGAATAAATAATTAATAAAGCATAGTATTTAAGAATTAACATGGGGGAAGCTTGTCTTTTGTTTAAACCCAATAGGAAAAAATAAACAGTAGGCGATTTTAAAACTTCATAGGCTTTCTAACGCTTTTTAAAAGTATTGCTTTGCTGTAAAAGAGTTATATTTGAGATAATATACTAAACATTCATTTTTAATTGATTTTTGTGTGTGTGGAGATGGTGGTAATCATCAGAAGAGAGTGGCGGCCCAGTCCTATCCACACTTTTCTGGGAGTGTGTCCAATTGACTCTAATTGGACTTACTTCTGAGTAGACATGCTTAGTATTGGGTTCTGGGAAAGGTTAAAAATGGGATAGAGTTCCTATTGTGACTAAGACTTTGTTTTCTTTTTCCTCTTTATTATGAGGTATCCATATAATTGTAAATTAAGAAAAAATAAAACCCTACCAAAATGATTACCATCCTAGCATCCATTTTTGGTTTGCAGACAATTGGAAGCCGTCAAAAAATAAAAGATTCCTACGTTTGTAATTGTATTGTGGATGTTTTTCCCCTTTAACATACTGAGCTTTCTCACATTAGGTTTGTGTCCAGCCTTAACATTATCTGGCTGGTGCACTATATGAGGATTATAATTTGGGGAGAGGGAAAAATGAACAGTAGACTGGCAAAGTGCAGAATGATCTGTTTTCAGGCATTAAAGCAGTCAAAGTAGATGTCAATTCCATGAAAGAAAAGAAAGGTAATAGTTACGGTCTCATTGTGATGTTAATTCATTTTTACAACCTTGGGATGGAAAAAAAGAGGAAATGTTAATGGTTGGCTTTTACTAAGAGGATCAGTTGATGCCAATATGAAAGCCAGGGAGAGAAGGCAATTATGCAAACACCACATGCATCCTAATTTCGGTATGGAAACTTACATTTCAAACCTAAATTCAGGAAAATAATATGGAGAGTTTTACTACAAAATCTAAACATGAGAAAGATTTAAGAGGAGGGGAAAAAAAGCACATTGCATATGTCAGATAATCGACTCTGATTATCTGAGCTGTGCTAGCTACAGGGAAGCACTTACCCTTGAGTCCAGCTAGAAGTTAGCAGGGTAAGAAGGAACAAACCAGAATAACATAAAGACTAGCAACAAGGCTTAGGAAAGCAGACAGGAGTTCTAACCTAGCAGCTAGAGTACTTGGGTTCAAGCAAATAATGAAATAAAAGGTAAAAAAATTAAATAGAAAGAATAACTTAAAAGAATAAGAACAAACAACAACACTTAACAGCTGAAAATCTCCTATGAAGCTCAATAAACCTAGCCATACAAATTTAAATATATATATATAAATAGATAAACAATAAAACAACAAATCACAACTTCTTGAAAAGAACAGCCAAATCTTTTGCACGTGATGCAATTAACATCATTAAACAGAACATATAACAGATTAAAGAAAGATAAACAGATACACAAAATGAAAAAAGAAAGAAAATCACAAGTGATATGTGAAACAATTACAGAAGAATCTTTCATGTTTAAAAGAACTTTTAAAAATAAAAAATGAGGTGTGTGTGTGTGTTTGTGTGGGTGTGTGAAAGTGTTCACTTAAGTGTACATGCATTTTGGCTCATGTATCAGTAATAAGTCAGAATAGACCAAATCTGATATACTGAAACAAATGGCCTTTTCATAAAAGTTAATATATTGCCAAAGGGTAACGAACATCATTTTAGCAGTAAAGAGCAATGGCTTTTGGATTTTCCTTTTCCTTTTAATGAAAATATATATAGGCTGAAACTTCTAGAATAATTTATTTTTGAAAAAACAACAACAAAAAGTACTGGTCACCCACCAAAAAAGGGATAGTAGAACTTTTGAAAATTGATGAATAGCAGGATCTATTGTTTTCTGCATTTAAAATGTACGTAATACACACTCCATTGTATTAAAAGAGCTATCTGTTACATTCAGATTTTGAAGCCAATTATAAAATGGGAAGTTGAGCACTATATTAGGTATACATTTTCTAGGTCAAATTAAGACAGAACCAACTGAATTAAAATATTAATCCTAAATTTCCAACTTAAAATGTTTTGTTCTCAAATTTCTATTTTACAGACAGCTTCATCATAAGACTGGAGTGTTTTTCTTCTTCTTTTCCCAGTTGGTAACACAAAGCAGTTCTGCCATCTTTAGGCAACTTATATCTATTAAAGTACTGCATTAACAAAAATTTTAGACTAATGAAAAGTGCTTCTATTGTGTACTATCTTTCAAGCCTTCCATGTACCAAGACTTTATGATGCTGTGAACAAGGAAAAGTAAACAGAAGGGATATGCAAGCTAATGCACAAGAATAAAGGCATTTAACATTCCTTACCTTTTTGCAGGAAAAAAAGAAAAATATATATATTTAAAATGCAATACTTGATTTAGATGAGAATTTGAATGGCTATTCATCCAAAGATACCTTACAGTTATCATGTGTGCATGAAAAGACTCAATTCTGGTGCTTATATCTCTACTTGCTTATGTTCTGTTGCCCAGTGACATATTTATAGCAGCTTTGTATTTTTAAGATGCAAATATGCAGGCATTAAGCATGAACACAGCCAGAGGTTACTGGTATTTTGGAGAGAGATATTTGTTCAGGATAAAGACTTGTGCACTCATTCTGCTTTTATTAATACTTATCTCTAAAGTTTAGTTAATTCCCTCCTGGGTAACTGCACTTCATCTCAAGTTTACACTGAAATTTTTTTCACATTTACCTTTAGATGGTTTTTCATTTACCAGATTATGGACTACCTGTAGCAACCTCTAGTGGTAGGTTTGCAGTTAAACAGATCTAAAGTCACATAAGTCATATAAGTAGAGGTATTTGAAACTGTGTTGTTTTTTAAAACTCAAAAATAAGCCCATTGTGTCCACTAACATTTAGAGCCCAATCCCTTGCATGTCTACTCTGAAGTAAGCCCTAATACAGTTAATGGGGCTTACTCTGAGGAAAGTGTGCATAGGATTGCAGCCCTAGGCTAACTTAGGGCACAATCCAGAGCAACTACGGGGAGTCCTTGCTCCGGTGTAAGAACAATTTGCTCTGGATTGCAATATGAATTTCCCATAGGTTTTCATTAGGTGGTACAGTAACTACGGGTACACATAATGTCTCTTACGTGCTCCCGCAGTTGCTCTGATTGTAGGGCTACTCACCAAATAGAAACACCTCTACCTATCAGTAACTTGCTTTTTACTTTAATTTGTTTTAACAATTCTGTACACTGCAACCCTTAAAACATTTTGGAATTGATGTCTTCTATATATACTTTTCAATTTCTATCACACCGAACAAATAGACAAAGAACTTGAAGAAATAGGAGGATTGCTTCCACGCCACTGGCACTGCCTAAGTAAGAGTGTACGCCACTTCTTTAGTTTTTCTTAAATGGAGTACCATTTTGGATGTTTTGTTTACTGTGGGGAAAATGGAGAAAAATATTCCACTTTCTTAATTCTTCAAGCTCCTTTCTGTACCTTAGAAATGGATTTAACTGCTATGACTAGAAGAGTGAGTAAAGTTTATTGAAGAAGGAAGCCACATCTCACAATGCAGCATATGACTCCTCCAACCAATTATCATTAGGTGCTCAATTCTAGGAATGAGATTTGCTAGGGCTAGAACATTATCTCTCACTGAATCAGGGATCATTGGATACACTAGGTTTAGGTAAGGAGTTTAGAAGTTAATACATGATTCAGCTATTAAGATGAAATGCATAATGTGTGCACAAGCCTACTGACATGCTTCTGTCTTTCCCTTTTTGCTTTGAAAAGTTGCTCAAAGTGGCTTTAGAAATATAGGGCTGAAAGCAGGAGCAGACTTGGGAAGAAGCCATATTCTTTTACTTGCTTGGTCCATCCAAAAAGCAGTGGAGCAATCTGGTGTAGTAGTTAGTCTGGATTTCCCACTGTTTCATTTTGAAATTTTAAGATTTGTTTTTCTTCCCAAGGGTTGCAGTTTTGATTAGGAGCATCACTAGTCCCTGTGACAGTCACAGTAGAAAACTGAACGGAATTGAATTGCCTGGCCAGATAAAGACAAAGCACATGGAATGCCAGAGATGAATAAGAATCATAGAGCTGGAAAGGGGATAATACAGCAATTCGGAAGAAAATTGGGTAACTTGAAGGAAACATATTTCTATGGCACACTTTTGGATCAACCACCAACCGTTCACAGAGCTAGGAGTGGCCACCAAACTGCTCCATGATGTCCTATTACAAGCAATTCAGAAACATATGCTGCTAAACATATGCTGCTACTTACCTTGTCCTGTCACACTGGCACCATATAATGTGAATCATGAAGATGGGAAGGTCTTATTATTCTCTGTTTATACTTGATTGCCTAAAGGAGGGGTATGTCAGGAGGCACATGCCATTATAAGACCCAATGCTGTGGCATTTCAATCAGTCAGTCATTCAAGCTACCACATAACCCAGTGAGAACTGTCATTGTATAATGTATAATGAGCAACCTTCAATCAGCAGACAGCATGCTATGTTTTCATTTGTACTGAAATGAAAACCAAGTTTTCCTGGGCAATGATAAAGACAGATAAGAGTCCAGAATATGCAAGCATTTGCAATCAATAGCTAGCTGTACTGTTCCAATTATAGTGTGGCAAATCAATCAAATAATGGCAAAATGTTGATGTTGGCCTTAGAAACTGAATCACTTCCCTCTCTTGTTCTAGGGTACGGGTGTCAAGACCTTTGGGCAAGAGGGCCTCATCATCTCTCAGACACTGTTTCAGAGGCTGGAAAAATAATTTACATTTCATATTAGAATAATTTACATATAAGAGTTTATTAGAGACAAATCCAGAGGATTACAAGGCTTGCCTGAGGCCCAGATGGAGGGGTCTTGCTATGGGCTGCATTGAGACTCACTGAGGGCTGCATCTGGCCCCCGGATTGGAGTTTGGACACCCCTATGCTAAGGGAACATATTAAGAAAATTCAACATTGCCATTCTTGTGACCCTCACCCCCAGTTATAACTGCTGCTGAAATGGTTGAAGTATTTCTGTCAGAATTTCTAGACATGCTGGTGCATGGAGCTGAATGCAGAGCAGATGTAAGCCAGGGTGGGTAGGTGGTGGCAGGCAGGGCTGGGACCTAGTGATATACCAGATATGAAAGTTTTACCTTGTCCTGGAACAAAGCACTATGCAGTACAGGCATGTCAGCCTGCCTGATCCTGCACAATTTAGGATAGCACTGTCAGTGTAATAATATATGTTTTGGAATTCACTTCCCTTGAAAATTCTCCCAAACCTGGACTTGGAAATCTTTTAGAAGATAATCTTATTTGAACATTTTCCAAATACTTTTTAAGTTTATTAAAGATTATATTTCCACCAAGGATGATGGTCTTTAATAGACAGTTAAAAGATTTTTCATCATATATTTCACTGGACATGTAAATATTACAAGAAAATATTACGGGTTTAGCTCAATATAGAAGGGTGTAAAAAGCAGCACCTGACTAAATTCCCTCTTCAGTGCAATGCGTAAAGATACGGGCACTCTGTCCTCCATTCTATATGGTCACACTGGTTAATCATCAATAAATCTTCTTGGATATGTGACAACTCTATAGATTGCACAAGTCTGAAGAGATTAAGGGAGCGAGTTGGAAGTCTCCAAAGGGATAGCATCTGGCACAATTTGCCAGACTAGCACAACTCTGACACTACTCTGACACTAGGTTATCCCTTCTCCATTCTGTCCATCTCAGCAGCTTACCAATATTGGTGGGACTTCTACTCTCTGCAGCTAGTTCTGGGGCCAGAGCCAAAGATTAAGACTGGACCACTAATAAGAATGGCATGAGGATGTACCTATAGGACCTATAGGGTTGTGGGTTTACGCAGTTCAATACATTTGCTTCTTCCAGATCCCCTGCATACAAGACCCCCCCAATTCCTCTTCCCCTGGATCAAAGCTAGGAGTGGCCACCTAGCTTTGATCCAGCTAGGTGGATCAACCAGCTAGGTGGATCAATCCAGCTTTGATGACCAACATGATTAATTATACAACCCAGAGTAACTACGGGAGCACGTAAGAGACATTTATGTCGATGTAGTTACAGCACTACCTAGTGAAAACCTATGGAAAATTAACATTGCAATGTAGTTACTCCCTGTAGTTACTCTGGATTGTGCCCTAAGTTGATCATGATTAAAATATGAGGTCTGCATTATACTGCACTATAATCAGTTTATGGAATTTGGTTTCTTCCAGAAAATAACTGAGGAGCAGAGAGAAGGAACAAGGAAGGGAATTGCACATGAACATGTAAGGTGCCAATACAGAAAATTTTGAGTCTTACTGAAAAATTTCTTCCAACACAATTACCATCAAGTATTGCATTTTAGTCTTTCCTCTGAAAGTTTCCCAGCTGCCTTCTTTTCTTGGTTCACTGCACATGTCATTCACAATCCTCAGATGTAAAAGTAAACAAATGGGAAAAATGTATTTTGAAAAAGTTTTATTTTCTGCACACAAATACCTAAGCACCTTTTGGGCAAAGATCTCTGTTTCTATGACAGCAAGTTTTACTTACAAAATTGAGAGATTGGGGCATCTAGCTGGGGTACATTTCCTCCTTTAGCATTAAGCTTCTGAACTTGAGTGGGTGGCACAGGTTTGTGAGACTGGCCTGTGGCTCGGTACATGGCTTGGACCCACAGGATACGATCCTGTTCATCGTCACTTGCAAAAATCACAGTGTCACCTTCTTTTACGGCATTAAAAAATGCTCTGCCACCCTCCAAACCTGAAGAGAATACGGGAAAAAAAGCAATCATTTGGAGAAATCATGTGGAAATATAATTAGATAAACATAACCACTGGCTTGGAATCTAAGAATGGTGGATAGAGGCAGTGGCATTGCTAGAAATGTAGGCAATGGTTGGTGATGTGCATGAGAAGAGTGACACCACTACTGGCCAAAATTTTAAAAATCTTGGTATTTTTTAATAATAGCATTATGTTATATATCAGTGAAGCATAATTTCATCCAGAATGCAATGATATAAATTGCATTCAAAACATATTGCATCAAAATTTATAACCAGAAAATAAAGTGGGTAAAGGTCAATGGAGGGTCTTCTGACCACGGTACTCATCAAGGACTTATGGTACTCAGAAAGTATGCAGGTCTTCCTGATGAGGAGCATGTTAATCCTACTAGAAGCACAAATTTCATCTTTATACTCTACTTGCCTCCATAATTGAAGCACATTGCCTAGTGTTCACAATTGCCTGTCAATTCTATTCTATGGGTACCCACACAGAAGAGAGACTTCTGCCACTTCTTTTCCCCTGAAAATTAATTACTTAGGAGGGCTCAAGGCTGTGGAACAAACACTTTGCTCCCACCCAGCTATCAGCTAATTGCCCCTGGCTATATTTCAGAGATCATTATGTAAGGAAAGGCTTAGATGTTTTTAACTGCTTGGAGACACACACTATAGAAACCAATAGGGTATCAGACAATGTGGCTAGCATGGTGCATGCATATAGTGTAGGATATCGTTTAAAGAACCACGTGTGTAATTTCCAGTAACATCTATAAACTTAACAGTCTACATACAAATATATATGAAAGTGAAATGCTCTAATTATGTTCACAACTATTTAGCAAACCAACAACCGTTTCAAAAAAGAATACTAGTCATCAATCTTGGCTACCTGGTTGTGGGTCTGTGTAGTCCACTGTGTATCCATCGAGTTGCAGCAACTCTTGAGGCTCAGCCTTTTTTTCTCGGTAACTGCACATAGCAAATGTATACTGGCTAACCTGCAGAAAATCACAAAGCTTAGAGATAGCATCAATTGTTGTGAATATAAATTTGAAAATGACAGCATTTGCAAATATTTTACCTTACTTGAAACGTTAATATCTAGAAATATTTTCTGGTACAATTTGTATACAATTATCCAGAGAATGTTAGGATACAAAAATCTTCATTTCTACAATAGAAAAAGGAGTACAGTAGTCCTGACATTACCAAAAATTATTTTCAGTGTCCTTGTATGCAGGTCTATCTGTTCAGTAGACTTTTTTCAGACAGTGAAGGAAAATGGAAATAGGTTTGTGTGATCCAAAAATAATAACCAACCTGTGAACAATCTGCAAAGGAATCAAACTACTGTATTGTTCTCAGAGGACTGCTTCACATGATACTGCTTACGCACATACAGTACATTTAACATTTAAGTCTGTATCTAAAACTGAAACACATAAAGGTATTTGAAAGCATATTCACCAGGCAGGTGCACTTGTTAGAGAGTGGCAGCTGCTCCAGGTCCTTGTTCATTGTACAACTGCCAGCTAAAACCATTATTGTTACTTTGTAATATGTGAAATTCCCTTAGCGAACTGGTGTAGAGTGCCATTTCATCGGAGCTACTGTATCTGCAAAGTGGTATTCTTGCAGCAGGCATTTTCTTAATCAAAGATTACTAACTTTAAGCCCTTAATCTGAGTATAATATTCCATGAAGAAAAGGTAACAGTAAACAGCAACTTAACGCTTTTGATTTTTGTGGCATCCACTACGGTTTTAACTGAAATGCTGTTGACATGTGGTTGCAATGGTGTGACTGGCAGAGCTAAGGGTTGACTTCTGTATGTTAGGTTAAAAACAGGCTTGAGGACTCCTGGTTTTCATGAATAGATCCATAACATGCATCTGTAGAAGACTAGAGCCAGGCTACTACAGTCCTCCTAGCAGAATACAAGAATCCTAAGAGAACACAGGATACTATATTTGTCCCTTGATTCAATAAGGGGGAGATTAACTGTTTCACACATAATGGCATCTAGCTTCTGATCTCCATCCTGTAGCTCTTGCCTATCTAACCTCATTCAGTAGTCTCTGTGCAGCATCAACGGTGAAACAGACTCAGAGAAACCTATTACGGGTTTCAAGAAGTCAAAATTGCAAAGAGATTTTTTCAGTTCTTATGACCACTAAAATTATCCTTAAATAATCCATGAATAAAAAATAGACAAAAGGATAAAAGCTTTGTAAGTTATTTAGACAAACAAATAAATCCTCTAAAAGGCTGCAATCCTAACTACACTTTTCTGGGAGTAACTACTACTGAACACAATGGGACACATTTGTGTAGACATGCTAAGGATTACACTATAAGTAATTTTTGCAGTGAGCTATTTAATCTGAATTCTTACATGGAATTGGAGTAAGGCCCACTGTATTCAGCAGAATTACTGCCATGTAAACCTGAAAGGATTGGGTGGCACAAACTCTGAATAATCCTGTGGCTAGCTGGGAGCAGGGTGGTATGAATGTGCGTTTGTGTGTCCATGCATGTGTGTGTGTGCATGTGCAAGCACGTGTGGTTTCTAAACAGCTATTCTTGAATAGGAGATATCTACATACAATGAAAACACTTATCATTCATTCAGCCAGTGCCAGAGTGACACATTGTCAGAAACAATGTGAGCTACATTGCTAGGTGCCAGTCATATTGAAGCAATTTTAAAACCTCACAGATCTGTGCAGTTGTCATTAGTCCTGTAAATGGCAGCTCTCACTCGTCTGAGTTACCATCTATTGGCATGACATGACGCATTCAATGTCAAATTCTTAACGGCAGCCTTTTTATTGGCTGCAGGGGGCTTTGACACTGCCTTTAGGTGCCCATCAGGCTGCATCAAGACCAGCTTGTACTTAGCATTTAAAAAATCAGGATGGTGTAGGAGAATGCTGTTCGAAAGCCAAGGATTCTCCCATGCTCTAGGCTAGGAACTTACAGGGAAATTTACTGTCAAATGATTTCAAAATGATTTTGTTAAGGTTGTGTCACATTCTGGATTCCTTACATAATTATATTGGTTCAGACATTTCCTTGACCTCTGGAGGAAACTTTGGCTTGTGATGGTTCCTTAACATTCTTATTTCAATGGATAATGTTTGTCACTTTGGAAGAATAGGGGGTGAGAGAAAATCCTTCACACATTTAATAAATATGTCTCCTGGCACTTACAGAAAGGAGTTATGAAACTTCAAAATACACAGAAATGGTGAATTTGAGCAAACATCAGGAGAAACATACATATCCATGTGCTCTGTTGCTCTGCAGACAATAAAATATGATTTATGCTGAGATATTAGTGAGTTTTCAAGCAAGGCAGGATAATTCAATGACATGCTGCCCTCCACTGGCCTCAAATCAGTATTAACAATTTGTTTATTACTCTTACTATCCCAAATCTCTTCCCTATGTTCTTAAGATTTTGTTCTGTGGTGTCCCTTAGCAGAAACCTCCATGAATTATCTATGCAGTGCAAAATACAGAAAAAGGGACAGACATTAATCTTCAATGAATTAACTCAGTGAATTAACTTCATTGAATTAACTCTAATTCATCATTAGATATGATCCACCTGGTTGTCTCTGCACATAAAAATACCCAGATTGTTCACCATATTCCCTACCTCTTTAGTCTCCTATATTCATGTTAGCTAGTCTTTCAGTGCCAGTTAGTTTCAATGCTTTTGCAAGTTTCCTTCCAAAGATAACACAGCCCAACAAAAAAATTTTTGTTTGATGCCTGGAATATTAGAACTGATTTTGGGTATATTGGGCGTGCTAATTCCAAATATGCAAACAGTTTTTCTCCATAGCTCTACTTTTTGAGATACAGTGCTACTAAATTATAAACGTTATGAGTATTTTAATTAATAAATTAAGTAAGAGTAGGCCCTCCTTCCAACTCCTAGCCTCAATCAGGGGAAGTGAAGCTGTTGGAATGTTTCTACCTATTAAGGTATAGATGTGGGAGGTGATGTGCCATGCCCTTGTGGGCACCATGCACATGCCCAGGCTGGGGCACATCACCATCGTAGCCACTGTTAGTCTGAGCTTAGCATTGCTGAGGATTGCTGAGGGACAGTTTATTCGTTTATTCGCTCTTGATCAGGATGGACCATACTTTGTGTACATAGGATGAAAAATGCCTGGGCTAACTACATAAAAACTGAAAGCTGGAATTTTTGATGGTCCTCAGATAAGACAGCTCATAAACGATCCTTTCTTCACAGATTCCATGAGTGAGGGTGAGCAAAGTGTGTGGAAGTCATTTGTCCTGGTTGTCAGAAACGTTCTGGGCAACCACAAAGCTCAAAACTATGCTGAGCTAGTAAACAACATGCCCATTCATTTCAGAGATCTTGGATGTAATATGAGCATAAAAGTTCATTACTTACACAGCCACATGGACTGTTTCCCAGAAAATTTGGGTGATATGAGCATAAAGCAAGGTGAACGATTCCACCAGGACATTAAAACAATGGAAAATTGCTACCAGGGAAGGTGGGATATACATATGGTGGCTGATTACTGCTGGAACTTACAAAGACTGTCCAAACCAAGTCCATTCAAGAATGTCTTACAAAAGAAGCTTCCTAAACTAATTTTCCTTTCATTTATGGTTTCATTTTATTATTTTGAAGAAAAATTGTTATTTGAGTCACTATTGTGTTACTATACTGTTACTATCCCTACAATCCAGAGTAACTACAGGAGCACGTAAGAGACATTACGGGCACCCGTAGTTACTGCACTACCTACTGAAAACCTATGGAAAATTCATACTGCAATCCAGAGTAAACTGTTCTTACATTGAAGCAAGGACTGCCTGTAGTTACTCTGGATTGAGCCCTCAGTTTTATTCATGTCACTAAAATATTCTAGAAAATAGAATTAGACTATCATAGAATCATAGAATCATAGAGTTGGAAGGGACCTAGTAGGTCATCTAGTCCAACCCCCTGCCTGCAGCAGGAATTCCCCCTACAGCATCTCCAACAGGTGCTCATCGAGCCTCTGCTTGAAGATCCCCAGTGAGGGAGAGTCCACCACCTCCCTTGGCATGTTTTTTAATGTTTTGTGTTTTTATTGTGTCAATCATAGGCCTAATATGATATAGGGTAACACAAATCAGATGATTTTTATATCTCAAAACTAGAGCTGAAAGGCGAAAATTACTGTTATATTTGAAATCAGCACACCAAATATATATAGAATCAGCTCAAAAAACCTTGGCACCAAAAGGCGTGTTGGGCAGTGTAATCAGTCATATTGGTGAGTCCAATCAAGTGAAGCTCAAGGACAAAAAAGTTGTTGGTAATGACTATTAGTAGCTGGAAAGGTTATATGATAGGTTTGAAGGGATAGGAACCTGGTATGTGCAATGTGGGGTTACAGGTGAAGCAGAATTGCCCCACTTTCTCCATGGATAAGGACTGCAGCTGTTTTTCCCAAGGAATCTCTCCTTACCTCTACTTTCTTGAGTGTAAGGAGAGACTATTCAGGTGAAAGTGGTTGGAGTGATTGTGGTGCTGACTGTGGCACTTTATTGGTGCAGGGGGCTAGAGGTGAGGCAGAATTGAGGCAGTCTCTGATAGGAAGTGACCACTGCTGCTGAGCAATAACTGTTAGATGGATGACCTTGTGCTCTTTTCGATAGGTGATACAAGGTGGCTATAATCACAACCACTGTGATGTGCCAGTACAGGTATCTCCTGTTTTTTGACAGTTCGTTTTCTGACAACCCAGTCTTTCAACACCTTTCAGTTCTATCCAGAACTCGGATGTATGAACTGTATGAACTCCAACACGTGTTCTGTTCTTTCAAACTCTCTCTGCTGTTCTAAAGGCCAAAATTGTTGTAGCTCCTGATCTAATTCCTTTCCTGAAGGAATTAATGAGAGTTTATTTGCATAAATCTTTGGCAGCAAGAATTTGCAAGCTAAAAGGGGGATTTGCAATCTGCTAGCTAAAAAAACATTGGAAACAACATTTATAAACTAAATAAAGATTGCGTTCCACTTTTCAGTGGTTTTCACTTTTGGACAGTGCTCCGGTCCCTAACCCCTCCAATAAGTGGGGGATGCCTACATTGGCTTCCTAAGAATACAAGGTATTTAACATTGGTAACAGATGTTAGTGCAGGGAACTGCAGTGGCTCAATGGTTAAAGGTGCTGCCCTTGTTGACCAGAAGATTGGCAGGTTCATTATCTGAGTACTCCACAATGGACTAAGCTCCTGTCACTCATCCCAGCTCCTGCCAACCTGTTTGAAAATGCAAATGCAAGTGCGGTGCACATAACGGTGCACAATGGTGTACAATCGCTGTGCATAACTCAAGCATAGGATTGTGCTATCAGATATTTTTCATCATCTTTGCTTTATTCCCTTTGTATGGATGCTGTCCTGTGTACCTGGTATGCTGAAGGTGTCCCAAATGCCCAAAATGCAGAAATCTTAATACAAATCACTTTGTGTTGATAAATCTTTGTCCCAATGTGATATCATTCAGTGAAAGCAAAATCTCTCTCTCTCTCTCTCTCTCTCTCTCTCTCTCTCTCTCTCTCTCTCTCTCTCTCTCGTTATTGTCATCATATAGTCTGTTGCTGCCACCTCCTGGGGAAACTGAAATGGGAAAATTTAGCGTCACCAGCTCCCAGATGCCCTATCAAATCACTTCTGAATTACTACATGAGTGTAAACTGAAGGATGCCAGCAGAAATTACTTTTCTGGGGAGACTAATTTCTTTTCAGTCTAAAAACAACATCTCATTAGAATTTCACAACTTGCTACGGCAATTGTTTCCTAGAAGACAATGCTCTCAAAGTCAGTAAACATGTTCTTCATTTGCTATCTCTGAGACTTTGTAGTTTCTTTTTGCACAACCAAACCTTCTTAGCTTACCACAAAAATAAACAACAGATGCTGAATTTCCATCCATCAGACACCCTACAATCCAGAGTACCTACGGGAGCACGTAAGAGACATTTACGTCGACATAGTTACGGCACCACCTCGTGAAAACCTATGGGAAATTCACATTGCAATCCAGAGTAAATTGTTCTTACATCGGAGCAAGCACTCCCCGTAGTTACTCTGGATTGCGCCCATAA
The DNA here is from genome assembly GCA_030015325.1 of Cryptoblepharus egeriae. Classification (NCBI taxonomy): domain Eukaryota; kingdom Metazoa; phylum Chordata; class Lepidosauria; order Squamata; family Scincidae; genus Cryptoblepharus; species Cryptoblepharus egeriae. The sequence goes on from JAREYC010000002.1 coordinate 22,189,777, forward strand.
GCAATAATTATAGTCCAGTTATGATTCATTTGCTCTTAAATTCCTAGTTGATATATGTTTTAGGATCAATCTAGAACAGTGATTTTCAACCAGTGTGCCGTGGCATACTGGTGTGCCGTGGATAGTCCTCACGTGTGGCACTGGAATTTGGGGATTGACATTCAGGAATAGGAAAATTGGGGGATTTGAACAGTCTGGTGTGCCTTGTCAATGGTAAAAACAATTGATGGTGTGCCTTGACAATTTCAGTGGCTTGTTAAATGTGGCGTGAGATGAAAAAGGTTGAAAATCACTGATCTAGAATGACAATTTTCTCATCTCTTCAAACATTTTGAATATGCTTAAATCTGTTCAGATAAATTCCTTGCTGGTTGCTCTCACATGCTCTTGAGGTTGCAATGGGAATCTTAGCAAATAAACTAATTCTTTTGCTAAAACCAATTGGTTTAGCAAATAAACCAGTTCATGCATTTCCACTAAGGAACCATGGTTCTCACACTAGGAGAGAGAATACCATATGAAATCATAGTTGCTATAGCAGCTATGAATGTCTACCTTAGATCTTCATTTAATCAGTAATAGCGGACTACCTTGCACAGGCCGTTTTTAGCTTTGGCTCTTATGCTTTCATTGATGAAAATATATTTACAGCACAATCTTCACTTGCACTGGAACAGGCACATTGGCTCCACCTGTGTTGTATACAGTGCAAGGTTCAGGGCTGCTGCTCCATTACTGTAGGGAAGGGGAACCTTTTTCTCTTCTCTGGGGTAGGATTACAACAGCCCACATGGATCTATTTGGATCTGTGCCACCTCTGGAAGTGGTGCAAGCCAGAAATAGCCTGCTCTGTGCTACTTGGGGAAGCAGGTGGTGATCAGACATATCACTAGGTCCCAGACCCGCCTGCCTGCTCCCAGCCCTGCTAACCCACCAGTTCTGTCCATTCCAGAAATGCCCTCTGTCCTCCCAGGCCAGCAAATGAGGCCTTTGATTGCTTTCTCATTTAACTAAAGTCACAATCCTATGCACTCTTTTCTGGGAGTAAGTCCCACTGAAAACAATGGGACATTTTTCTGTATAAAGGTAAAGGTGTCCCCTGCAGGTTATACTGCTAATTGTGACTGTAGGATGCTGTGCTCATTCCTGTTTCTAGAGCCATAGAACCAGTGTTGTCCGACATGTGAATCGCATGCGCCTGGAATGCTGTTACCTTCCCACTGAAGTGGTACCTATTTATCTACTTGCATTTGCATGCTTTTGAACTGCTAGGTTGACAGAAGCTGGGCTAAGGACAGGCACTCACCCTCTCTAGTAGGACCTGAGTCTCTAACCCTGCCCTGCTGATTAATAGGCACAGTATCTTTACCACTTGCACCACAAAAGCCTTTTCTATGCAGACATGCATATTTTTGTGTTATAAATTAATTTAACAAAAAGTAGCACCACTACATTTTAAGAACATATTTTACTGAAAAAAAATTTTCCCCTCTATAAAAGAACCTAAGGTGGCTCACAATTACAATAAAACTAGAACAACACAAATTATTAAAAAACTGATTAAAGGGCAACAACCATTTCAACCATAATCCACAACTAACTTCTTCCAAAAGTAACACCCAAATACCAGAAACTGCGGCTGGCATCACGCACTGTTCTCAGAATAGGTTTAAACCAGCTGGGAACCAACAAGCACGTGAAATTCTCTCCTCCATCTTGACGTCTCTTACAGCCCAGTGTCTACTCAGAAGTATTTATTATAACTTAATGGACAGCAAAAAGCTTGCATTAGGCCCAGGCCAAGATACTGAATTGTCCCTGCTTCCTAAATTTTCCAACAAGTCAGATGTTGCTACATTTTAAAAACCAGTTTTCAGTTGACAGTTTTAACTTAGCATGACCAAGAATGAAACTAAACAAAAACATTTATCTAAATGGGATGATTTATTTACTCTGGCTGCAATCTTAAAAGCACTTTCCTGGGAGTAAGATCCATTTAATACAATGGGGCTTACTTTTGAGTAGACATGGCTAGGACTGTGACCTTTGAGTACTGCTACTGCATTCTTTATTTCTGTCTCAGTACTCCTAATTTACATTTAATAATAAATGCATGGGCACTCAAGAACTGGCTTTCACAATCTTCCCTCATTATTATATGATGAATGAAACAAAATCTAGATGAAATAAACTGGCCTGGCCATTCATTATTATTTTTCATTGTTTTCATCCCTTTTCTTTCCTCTTCTGTGCTCAGGATTTATATTTGTACTCTGTAATGTTGTGTAAAGAAAAAAAAAATCTCATGTTTATAATCTCAAGGAGATTATAAAATAATCTCAAGGAGAAGGTAAGTGAAAGGGGGGGGGATGATAGAAAATGTTTGGGTACAGCAAAATAAGTTTTAAAAAAGTCACAGATTAACAGAGCATTGAGTTAATATGAATATTCAAGATCAACTGAAATTAGGTTGAAATCCGAACCTAGGCTGGCACAACTCATCTGGTCTTTCCATTCCTGTGGTGATCCAGGGAGGCAAGTGCATGTCGGTGCACTGGTCTAGCTCTCCCCCAGGAGTGGTACAGAAGTGCCTTACAGCCCCCAGGCCAGCACGGGATTTGTGCTGAGGCTTAGGCTGGCCTAGTGGAGGTTAGGATTGCAGCCTTAGGCTACCTACGGACAACATTATTGAAAGAAAGCCACACTACATTCTGAATAACCATGCATAGGGCTGTGGTGGCTCAATGGTTAAAGACACTGTGCTTGTAAACCTGAAGGTCAGCAGGCTGGCAGTTCGAGATCTGAATACTGTAAAACTCCCATCACTTGCCCAGCACCTGCCTACCTTGCAATATGAAAGAATGTAAATGCAAGTAGATAAATAAGTATCACTTCAGTGGTAAGTTAATAGTGTTCTATGTGCCTCTGATGTTGAGCCATGTGGCCACATGACCACAAATGTCTTTGGACAATGATGGCTCTTTGGCCTTGTAACAGGGATGAACATCACCTTTAGAGTTGGTAAGAAAGGAATGTAGGAAAGGAAGGAGAAGTTAAGAAGTTTGTTCATCACAGCAATATGGAGGGGAAAAAAGAATATGATTACCAGAACAAATGTAGTAATTCCTACAAATGTAGGAATGAAGAATTCTAAAACAAAGAATTTAGAACTGGCAAGAAGGAAAATGCAGAATTTAGCAGTAAAAAGACTAATTTTGTAGTATTTTTTTTAAAAAAATAATATTTTTTGGTATAAGAGCAACAAGTGTAGTAAATTCTATTTATTAAAGAGGTCATGAAACAGTGTCTTGTGAACAGCCATATGTTTTTAAGACATCCCAAGCTTGTATGCTATGTCTGACTTGAGCCTTATAAGAAGTGCTTGACATGTAACATCCTCAGATGAAGTTGGATAAAATGATGATATATTTTTTAAGATAATAAGGGACTGTCTTATGGTCTTTGGGGATCAAACATTGTACCTTTCACTTAGCAAAGTAAAACTATTCAATTGAAAAGCTTTTCTGGATTGCTCAGCGAGTTATGAGCATTAGATTGACTATGCCATGCATTTCCCTTGATTTATGTTGCTGTGGACACATTTTCATTCCTAACCCTGGGGTCATATTCTGCCATCACTTTCACACTGCATATCTCAGAATTCACAATGAGGTGAATAACAAGTCTGTGCCATGAAATTTGCATGCAATTAGCATTCTGCTCTTTTTAGAGGATAAATTTGCTTCCATAATGGTAAGAAAAGTTCAAAAAGGCACACAGCGAACCACAAGAGAACACTGTATTTTCGAGATTTACTAGTAAAATATATATTTAGATATACTTATAGCTACGACTAAATTCCTTCCCAAATGATTACATACTACAACCACATTGGAACAAATTTGGAATGGTTAGTTTTTTAAAAAAGACAGACAGAAGATTGCAGAACAGTGCTTCTCAACATTTGTTCCCTATGGAATTTCTCCATTCATTTGATAGGTTAGGGACTGTAGTAATGATGAAAAGTAGAAATGGTTGAAAAGTGAAGCCTGGTCTTTTTTTGTTAACAAATTTTGCTTCTAATGTAGACAAACCTAAATTGCAAATACCTTTTTTATCTTTCAAATTCCTGCTGTCACACAAAAATTTCTACAAATTGACTCTCATTAAGGCATTCAATAATGGGACTAGGATTGTTGATGTGCTAACGTTAGTGTTCTCTCTCTCTTTCACACACACACACAAACACAAAAACAATCAGTCTGAAACACTATATCCTACTCAAACCAACGGGGAGGCAATTTTAGCTTTTTGACTGGCAAAAATGGGTTGAAAGACCAGAGCATGCAGGACTTATTCTGGGAATTATGCTGGCCTAACCGGAGGTGAGGAATGCAGCCCATGTTGCATTTCCAGTCTGACTGCCAGATGGTGGGAATTTGGTGGTTTCTTGGGTGCTACTGGACACCATCTCAAGTGCCATCTGTGCTGCAAGTACCACTAGATGAGCAACACTGCTATAGAATAAAGTTGCACTAGTTCTCTAACATTGAGCACAATCCTAACCATGGCTACTCATATGTAACCCCCATTGTGTCAATGCGTCTTACTCCCAGGAAAGTGTCTTCAGGATTGCAGCCACAGATTCTCTATGCATAAGTTTCCAGGGTAAGTTCCCAATATCTCCAGAATAGCTGGAAAGGTCCTGCCCATATTCCCAGAGAGCTGCTGCCAGCCAGAACTGTCACTAGTGCACTAAGTGGTTTTCATATAAGGTAGCTTCATAGGCAAAATTTTTAAAGCATCATTTGACAATATTGTCAGCAGGGGTTGGCAACCCTATTCCCAACATCAGTTCTGCTTGGCAAATTAAGCTATTTTCCTTTAATGGAAAAACTTTTTAATCTGAGCCCAATTTCAAATCTGTTTCAAATCCTGCTGTGCTCCCAATGACATCATTAGAAGCTGGCTGGGGCTATGGGGTCCCAATCCTGTGAGGCCAGCATCACCCCAGAACTGGCACTGAGTATTTCAAACCTGCAGTAAAGGTTACTGTGAGCAACCTGTGGTTTATTGTATATGCAAAATAGATGATAGAATCAGATCTACTCTGAAGCTAGTGATCAGGAACATCTAGATGATAATTGTTACAGTTGTCATAATTCTCTTCCACAAAATCAGGACAGGACCCTCTGTCCCATTTGCCAGTATAGGAACACAATCTCCTAAAATCAGGACTCTTCCTGTTTTAGGGGATATACAGCAACCCTAATAATTGTTAAAGCAGCTCCTTTAAGAGAATACCTATACAGGATATTCCCTGCGCATGATTTTTGGAGCACTTTTCTAGTCCAATCAACAATAATGTAAAGCTCAGTTCAGGCAATCCTGAAAAACATAGTTTGGAAAGATGGAAACAAGACAAATATTTGTGCACTACCTTCTCCCTCTATCTTTTCTCCTTACTTGCAGACTTACTTTGTTTCTTGTTTATTCCTAACTATAATTTGCTATGACATCTGAATTGGCAAGCTATGGTTAGCACTAACCCTCCAAGTCAGTATGTAGGTGCTTGTAACATGACAACCAACTGTTACTGAAGTAAGCAGAAAGCACCAACATTGGCAGGATAGAACTAATGCTAGAGAAAGCACCAAAGGGTGCAATTAATAAGACAAGATTAATTCAAAATAACCTTATGCTACAAGTAAAAAACCTGAAAATTCAAAATGAGGAATTTACCTATCAATATAGTGCAGTCCCAAGTGAATCTCTTGAATGCTTTTATTTATCGACAATGTTCATTTTGCTTCTTGCAATTTTCTTGAATTTATGTGTGTGAATCCAACCATGAAGTGGCAGTGGAATTATGGGGTCCATTAACTCATCCCCATGTAAGAATGAAGCTAGGGAGTCGCTATCAGGGTCCAGTACAGGCTAGTGACAACATGAGCTACACCTATGCTGATCTACACTTAATGCTAAACTGCCTTGGGCATCTGTTGTTTTTACATAGGAAAGGCAGGATATAAATCTTTTAAATAAAATAAAATAAAGGCAAGTCACTCAGGAGCTGATCATCTGTAGGGTGTTGCAATATTACCTCAGTGGTGACTGCATAGCTGAGGGAGGGTCACGGGAATGCGGTGACCCTGGGTGGCACTCCAGTGTTCTGCTCCCTCATTTGGAACTGCCTCTGCATCCCCTCTGTGCTCCAGTTGCATCCAGAGAGTGGTCTGAGATAGATTCCCCAGTCCTCAGAGGGGTTTCTAAAGGCCTCAAAACATTTCTTCTGGTTTTGCCCAGAAACACAGAAGTGATATTCTAAGGCCTTCCAGAGACCTGGAAACACCCTCAGGACAGAACCAGAGGTATGAATGCATTTAGAGGAGTACTGAGGGGTACAAAGGGGCTGAGCCAGACTTGGAAGGCATGCCCCAAGACAACACATGTGCATCCCCTAGGTCTGTGGAAGTTTTTTCCCACAGAACCGTGCTGTTGTCTTTACAAGGTTGAGGACCACTGGTATAGAGTACCACTTCACAACCCTCTCTTCTCATGGACTAACTCTACAGTGGCGCCTCACGTAACAAGCACCTCATGTAAAGTGTGTTCCACATAACAAGTCTAAATTTCCAAGGAATCCTGCTTCACGTAACAAATCTACTTCATGTAACAAGCAAACCCCTCTGGTGCCTATTGGGCACACGTGCTATGCAGCCCTGATGCTCCACTTGGAGGCTGTTTAAAAGGGCTGCTGGCCAACGCTGCTGCCTGTAACTGCTCCCAAGTTGGGGGCAGTTGCCTGAGGGCACCAGAGGCAGCTGCCCCTAACTGCCCCCAAGTGCCCCCACTGGCCACCTTGAACCTCCAGCAGCAGCCCAGGTTAGCCTCCCAGGAAAGTCTCTTTGATTGCAGCCTCCTAACCTTGTCTACCCAGAAGTAAGCCCTGTTGTGTTCAATGGGGCTTACTCCCAGGAAAGTGTCTTCAGGATTGCAGCCTACGTAGACTTCAATCCCTGTGTTTTGTCATCATTTTTACATACAGTTAATATTTTTATATAAATATTTTTGGGTTGTGGAACCAATTGTCTGAGTTTCCATTATTTCCTATGGGAAAATCCACTTCGCATAAAGAGCGTTTCACATAACAAGCATGCCTCCGGAACGAATTAAATTTGTTACGTGAGGCACCACTGTATTTGAGTTACTGTGGGTGCAGCTGAAGTACTAGTTTGCCTAAAGCTGCAATGCTATCCAGTCTTAGCTGGTGGTAAGCCCCACTGAACCTAGTGGGGCTTGCATTTGTATAGGCATGCCAAAGACTATGGGTGCAAAGACTATCTTTTGGGTGCAAAAGATGCAATAGCAGATTTACCCTCCAAGTATGGAGGTTAAACTTTCTATTAGGAGAGTAACTTACTATTTATCCAGGATTTACTCTCTAGGTTTTATGCTGAATTTGCCGTCCTGATAAGGAGGGCAAATCCTGGACAGTAAATCCTGGAAAAACAGTAAGTGGAACTTACTTTTGAACAGACATGCATAGAATTATGCTGTTAGTGGGTTCATGAAAAAGATGATGTTATAAAAGTCGGTTCATATTCTCATCCATGTGATACTGTCTTAATTCTCAGCACTGCACAATTTCATACAGCATTTCCACAAGAAATTAAAACAGTTCTCAAAGCAGATCTAGCAAAGCCATAACAGATCATTAAGATGTTTCTTTGGTTGAAATATTACCTGAACTAACACAAAGAACCTTTTCTTCCATCTCTTCCAGACATTTTTGCCAATGGCCCACAAATAACTATAAAAGAAAGAGAGATTATTTAGGTATGAAAATCTATGCTGTCTATGTTTTGTATATAGTTATTTATAAATAAAGGTTTTTTTTTGCTGTTGAAAAACAAAAGTAAAACTGAAGACTCATCATACCTTCGAACTTGTTTTCATTCAGTTCAGAGCTTGAAAGGATCAATTTGTGCTCATGTACAAATCTCCAAGGGATAAGGTAAAATTTACTATATCAAACATTTTACTGGCTTTAAAATGGACAGAGCTTAAGGATCTTCTTTTCTCAATTTCTCAAGGGAGATATCTCCAACATTTAGGTTTGTACACCATTTTTTCTTCAGAAGTCTTGTATATACTTGATTCTCAGACTTGTTTAGCTTGAATTTATGAGCTTGTGTTGGGTGGCATTTGAGATGAATAGCCAACATGGCATGGCAATTTTGGTGCTTTTTGTGGCTTTAAAAGTGTTATAAAGTGGATCTTGGAATCTGCAGACATCTGCATAATAATGTATGGATGAAGAACCCATAGATTCCAAGGTCCCACGGTATATTTATTAAAAATTGTTAATCCTACTGTTCTGTAGGACTGCAATCCTAACCCCTCCAGTTAGGCTGGCCTAAGCCTCAACACAAGTCCCACGTTGGCCTAGGGATGTCACAAAAGTGCTGTAAGAGACCTTTGTGCCACTCCTGGGGGACGGTTAGTTCCAGTGCACAAATATGCACTTGCCTCCCTACATCATCATGGGAACGGGAAGACCAATGATTTGTGTTCTTTCAAGCATTCATACATGGTTTGGGGGATGCTTCAGATTTTCCTTTTTCCCCCTCACAGTATTAAAAAAATGCACAGAGCATCTCACATAGTTTTCTAATCTGGGATTAGGAACATCATTACCTAATGTACTTCTGCGTGGCTACCATTTTTATTTTTCAGACCTTGCCTAGAAATGATGCTACATAATAATGTATGGCTGTTCTCAGGAGGTTTATGGAAAATAAAAAACGTGTTGAAGGAGAAAAATGAATCCTGTACCCTGCATCCTATATACTTTGTCTGATTGTACACTGTTATCATGCAGGGATTCAAATCTGTGTGCACTGCTGTGCAAAGACTGCACACACAAAGGCAAAGGACCAGGCTCAGATTAAATGCTGGGCACATGCAATCTGGGTGCACTTCTCTTGCCCTGCTAGCATCACATGTACATCAGGCCCAAATCCATGAAGATAAAACTGACAGGCGTTTGGCCTACATTATATATATTTATGCATAATTCATCTGAAACATGCAAGGATGCATTATTTATGGCTCGATCAAAAGTTCTATAAAGATAGTGGGGAAAACTGTAATTGACTTCAGAGAGGTCTGGAGCATCAAATTTGTAAGAACAGGGCAGATGGCTTAATCATTTAAATGTACTGAAGACTTCAGAATCAACTGTGAGTCAAAAGGAAATGTGTCAAACAGCCAAAGCTAATTAGCAGAGTTATGCTCTGAAAGCTTCGAAGGAAATGAAATATCAGTACTGAATGAATCTCTTGTACAGATGACAATTTAAAATCCCAGACTGGTGAGCTACTTATTCAGCCATGCCCAAAAATTATGATTAATAAGAACAAGAAAGAATAAGAGATAAGAGGTCATCTATGGATTAGTTACTGTTCAAAACAACATAAAAAGAAGTTTGGGAACTGAAATTGTCAACGCACATCATCAGTTGTTTGTACCATGCCAAGACACACCAGGCTGATCACACCCCCAATTTTCCTATTAATTAATAACTCACCCCAAATTTCCATGGCACACCTGAGGACTCTCCGTGGCATACTAGTTGACACACTGGTTGAAAATCACTGGGTTAAAGGGATCAATGCTCAAAGTTGCAACTGCTGTGCACCTGGAATGTGGTCTCATTCTGAATTTCCTCAAGCATCCAAGTGTTCTGCTCGGACACTGAGCTAAGTTCACTTTGTTCAGAGGAAAGGGATGCTTTGAGCAGTTACGTTGTCTGCCCAGCATCACATAAAGCTGTGTCTGGATGTATGGACAGACATGACTGCTCAGAGCATTTTTCTTCACCATTTGAGGGAAACTTCACAAGGAATTGAAAAATCCATTCATCAGGTGAGTGGATTTGTGTTTACACCAGCTATGGCCCATGAATTGCAGTTCACGTGGCTATGAATAAAAGTATAGACACTTTGCCCAGCATTGTATCTGGTCACCCTGCCTTATTAAAACTTTTGGAAAATAAGGGCACAATCTAGAGTTAGGGCAGTAAGAAGTGCCCTAGCTGGGCTCTTCCATTATTCTGAGTCCAGAGCAGAAACTTATGCTACTTCCAGAGACTCTGGAAGCCTGGGCTGCCCTAGCTGCTCCAGAGCATGCTTAGTAGGCACCAAGTCAGTGACACCTGGAGAGGGCTTGCTCCCAAGGAGACCCTACTCAGATCACACTGAACAAGGAACAGCTGTGGAGCCTGCATTACAAGGAAGCCCAGATTTTTGGTCAACACTGCCATTCTTACTTGGACTTATCACGGACCCCTATTGGTATACTAATTGTTGTGCTCCTGATGTGGTATAACTCTGAGGAGCTGGCAAAGGGAATTTTTGCCCTGGAAACAGGCTCCAGATACAGAGTAACTGCTCTGCCCTAGGCAATGCTAAACATGCCCTCAACATGCCTCTCCTGAACTGCCTAGGCTGCCCCATCTAGGGCAGCCCAGGTCCATCCGTCTGCCTTTTCCAGAATAACTAGGGTGGTCCATCTAGCAGTTGGGTTAGCCCAGTGATAGATAGGGCACAATCCAGAAGTGCACTTGGATTACCCTAAGAGAAACTGTTCTTTCCCTGCCTACTATAAAAAACAAAATATGAGAACATGTTACAACACATGACTCAACTATGTAAAAAACAGGACAACTTACCCAGAATGCTTCATGTTTTGAGGTTTATCCATTCGGACTGCAAGTTTGATTTTCAGATCTTGATCAGGGCAGTTTTTGGAGACAGCCATTTTGTGCCACTCTGATTGCTTTGGGCTGTTTGGGGTAGGATGAAGAACGACCTGAATGTGACACCAATAAGAATATTTTAATAAACTGAGATCTAAAGAGAATATACAAGTATTCAAGTGAACATTACAATCTGATGTTCACTTTTTCAATGTTGCCATAACAATGTATGAAAAACAAAATAAATCACACGGCATCTAGACTACTGATATGTAACGAAATCCTAGTAGAATGCATAGAGGCATACATGTTTTGATCGACACAATATTTAATTTACATGACACTTTCCTAAATAACAGTGAGAACTAACAGAAAGGAAAGCAGACCCCACCAAGCTGAGTGGGGAAAGCATGCAATCTGCCAGATCAGACCCAGAGGATCTGATTTCTTGCAGGCCTGGAAGCTATGAAACACACACACAAGCATAATGTATAGCCCCAGTGCCCAGGGTAGGGGCACTGTGATGTCACTTCTGGGTTCCCCTTAGAGGAGAGAGTAGTCACTGTGAGGCATGTCACTGTGGGGCATGCCCTGAAGTCCTTCTCATTCCTTCTCTTTGGAGAAGAAGGGAGTGCAATACAACCAGTACAGCCTCTATACCTCTAGGACAGAGCCCGAGGTTAGCCCTTCCTTGATGTAGCATCTGGAGCAGTTGCCTCTCATGCTCCACTCTAGTGACACACTATGTATGTCACACATAAACTCATATACCCATAATTTTAGAGTAGAGAGCATTCTGTAAATGTCCACTATATTTTCAGACTGATGTCCATAACAATAAACTTTGTACAAAATGAAAACAGGTTATCACCAAAGAGATTCTAAATGTAGATATCACCTTCTATGTCCGATTTTGCACATTCAGTCACAGAACACAAAGATCCTTTATGGTAGCAATCCTATACACACTTTCCTGGGAATCAGTCCCACTGAACCCAATAAAAATAGGCATGTATAGGATTGCGTTTTATGTGGTACAAAAGCATCCTGTTTTGAGTGAATTGTTTGATCTGTAGGTAAATGACTCACTTGGTGAGCCTGGGACAAATCATTATCTCTGAGAAATACCTACACCACAAATTCATTATGAAAATAGAAGGTGCAGAAGAAACTATGTATCCTGCCTTGAACTCTGATAGAGAAAAGTATACAAATGTGAATGATAAGTATCAGTTAGAAACAAGAAATTTTGATTTTTGAATAACCAAATACATCACAAGGAAAGCATACATAATGGAAACTGTGGCTGCTTATGTGTTAATTCATAATTGCAGCTGCAATATAAAAATATAGCACTAATTATGTTCATATGTGTCTGGATTTCTGAATTATGTTCATATGTGTCCTTCCCTACCTTCTCCAAAGAGGTAGGAGGGTGTAGAAAGATCTGTTGTCCCCCGTTTGCTGCCCTTTCCCATGAACTCACAAAAGGACAGGTAAGTAAAAAGATAAGTTGTCTTTATTTTTCAGCAGGTTACCACAGACCAACTGATCAACAACAATAACAATTAACAAGTACCTTTTCTGTCAGGGTTTTAAGTTTTCTCCTTGTCTGGGAGGAATTTTTGGGTGCCTCCATGTTTGCCTCAGCTGGAACACAGACCTTCCCACTAATGGACACCCAAATGGTGACGCCTTGGCCTCTGATGCCTCTAACTCACTGGCTTTCAACCAGTGTGCCATCACTAGTCCTTAGGTGTGTCGAGGAAATTTGGAGATTAATTAATAGGAAAGTAATAAATTAGGGAAAATTGGGGAATTTCAACATGAAAATTGGGAAATTTGTGCCTTGTCAACGGTAAAAACAACTGATGGTGTGCCTTGAAAATTTCTGTGCCTTGTTAGTGTGCCATGAGATGAAAAAGGTTCAAAATCACTGCTCTGACCGATCAAACTCAACTGAAGCAAAGAGGCTTGTCTGTCCTTGTTTTCCAAGTTAGGAGAAGCAGCTGTTCATAGGGACCTTTAAGAAAGAAGGTGAGAGGGGTGCAGCATTCTCCAGGATAGGCTAAGACAGTGGTTCTCAAAGTGGAGGTAGGGTGCCACCATCTTTGAATCTGACTTTGGCCACCACCGTCTTGGAATGGGGCATTCAGGTTGCAATCCATACTTTCTTGGGAGTATCCCTACAATCCAGAGTAACTATGGGAGCACATAAGAGACATTTATGTCGACATAGTTATGGCACCACCTAGTGAAAACCTGTGGGAAATTCATATTGCAATGCAGAGTAAATTGTTCTTATGTTGGAGCAAGGACTCCCTGTAGTTATTCTGGATTGCGCCCTACATCTCATTGAACCAATGGGATTTATTTCCAAGTAGATGTGGAGGACCTCTGTCATCAGTAACATCACTTCCTGTTAGATATCGATTCTGGCAATAACTTTATGTTCAGGATGATGACATCACTTCCATGGGTCCCGGACAGTCATTCTCAGAAGGTGGTCCCAGGCTGAAATGCTTGAGAACCAGTGGGCTACCACCTGCTAAAGGCATCCTATGAGCATCGTTCTCACTCTCATCTTGATAAGTGATAATCTGCTCCCTTTGCAGAGCAACATCTCCCATCTCCTGATGCCTCATGCCTTTCCTTGTACCTCTCCCTTCTATCCTCCTCCCCGATACCCCTGGCTCCAGCAGTGTCAGGGTAAAGGGTTCATTCTTGTCCTATCCACGTGGCTTGCACCTTAACCCCACAGTAAAATAGATCAGTATTGGAAGAAAGTGTTCAGCTTTAATCTAGGCTTAAAAGCAAAGCTAATGGAAGGAGATACTGTTGAAAATTTTTATTAACATGAACGTAAGATTAAGGAAACAATAAAATTAAATTAAAAGCTATGGAGGGTTATGCTGATGTATGTGCTTTCACATAATTAAAAAAGTATTTAATGCAGGAAACTTGCTCAAAGTTTGCTTTAAACACCTTTTCATAGGTATGATTCTGTGTATAATTTTAGTGCTGAAATGAATCAAGACATGTTTTTATAATTTTTCTTTTTTGAACTTTGGCTACTGTGTTTTTCAATTCAGTTTCTTCTGATGACTTAGGAGGTGGCATCTCATTATGAAGCTTCTTATTATTCTGCTGCAAGATTAAATTCCTCTTAATGCATTAACCTTTCAGGGCATGTCTTCTCATTACTCAAATGGTTTCTTTCTTTTTCTAGACTAGCTGTATTTGCCCCAAACTGACATTCAACTCCATCTTCCTAATATTCTGTTGATTTTCAGTATTGTTACTGATTCAATAGACTATAACTTTTTATTCAATGTGATTAAAATATCTCATGCAACACAGCTAAATTGGGGCTTGTTTCAGTGAGTTACTGTCCCACATGATCAGATATATGGTGGGCCTGATTTCACTGCTTGCCAGAGGATGGTGATGGAAGAGGTAAAGGTTATGCCAAAGTCACATATAGATCATTATTGTGATGGATGTAGATTGACAGCATTGCCTAATCTCTGCAAAGGGAGTACAAATGGGATGGTTTGTCCCTCAAAGCACATGAATTCAGATGGTTTCCTGAGGTTTGGTGGGATCTTCCTGTTATTAGGGCTGGCAGTTCAGCCATTGCTCTGGTTACTTTTCGGAATGGGGAGGGGGAATGGCAGTGAAGTGTTTGCCAAGATTACATTACTAGTAGGGAGAAAAGATTTACCTAAATCTATTGCCTGCTTGCCGGGGGTGCAAGGAGTCCTGCAGAAAGGTTCACCAAACCTTTAGTTATCAGAATTCACTTCAGGTTTCATGATCACTTGGGGATCCCTGCAGAAGTGTCCACAGAGCTCTTTACAACTCCTGGACGCAGAGACATTGCTGGGGAGTGTGACTGGTATGATCCTCACCATGTGACATGCCAGAGGGGGTGACATGACAGAGGAGTTTGACAATGGCCAGTTGCCAGCAACATCTTCTGGGTGGCCAGAGCCCAATCTGGCACATCACTGGCGTATCACCCGCCCCCCTTCCTGCTGAAGAGAGGGGCAGTCCCCTCCACAGCAGGAGTGTTTTGAAGTGAAGGATGCATGCCTGAGAAAGGGCAAGTATCTTCAGAGTTTTAGTGCACATGTGCAACTCCCATGCAACCCCCACACTTAGAAGGTCCTGCTCATGTGCAATTGAGAGGGTTCCATGACCCAATGAAAGGTTAGTAATGAGGCTGTTCTCAGTGTAAATGGGAGAGAATTCCAATGTATGGGCTCCACCTCAGGAAAGGCCGTTTCTGGCTGCACACCCCGCTCAGAGGTGGCACTGTGAGATCTGAGAGACCAGACCTATGACCTGAGGATTTTGACAGAATTCTCTGGATTCCACTACCTGTTCTCTGGATCCTTGCCCAGTGTGGCTATTATGACCAGCTCAGGAAAAGGTAAGCAAGTGTTAAGGTTACATTATATGTATTTTTACCATGGTGAATCGCATTGTGGAGACCTTGGGCTATTAGCAATAAAATAAATGTCAAGCTTTTAGAAACATTTCTTATTTCTTCCTATAATTGTTATATATTATGGAACGGATTTGTGGCTTCTTGGTCTTATTGCTTCCTGTTTTTATTGCTGCAACTAAACTGGAAGCACTGGGGTAACCACTGAAATGGAAATACTTTTAGATCCAATCAAACACAAACCACTCTCCAGCATACCTGTGAGAGTGGATGGGTGGGGGCAAAACTGCCTGGTAATGTCTCAAAGTGGTTACTACTATACTTCCTTTCCTCAGCAGAAAAAGCTGGTTATGGCTGCAATCCTAAGCTCCAGTTAAGCTGGCCTAAGCCCTGGCATAAACCCTTTGCTGACCTGGAGGTGTCACCAAAGGGCCATAAGACACTTCTGTGCCACTCCTGAGGGACTGTTAAACCAGTGCACAAACACACGCTTGCCTCCCTACATCACCATGAGAATGGGAAGATGGAAGAGTTGTGCTGGCCTTGGTTAGGATTGCACCCTATGCCTGGTTAAAAAGCTAAGTCAAGGGCAAAATGTTCTCTATTACTATGAATCACCAAAGCTTCCTACTCTGCTCTGAAGCATGGATAAGTGTCAACACTGGACAAAAGAGACTAAATTTGATTTGGAGGATTTTTCTTTGAACTTAATTTGATGAATCCCTTCTGAATTCTGAGAATTAAGCAGTTGAAATAGCTCTTTGGTTAGGATTTTTTTATTTTTGACAGGGTGTCTTTAATCTGTCTTCACTATTTGGAATAAACCAGACTTCAGTCTAAGCAATGTTTGCAATTGCCTATGAAGCAAAAGCTGCGATTAACTAGAGAAAGGCAGAAATAAGAAAAGGGAGTGAATATCTGAACTAATGTTGTCATTTGGTGGAATATAGAGTTACTTCCAGATAATTGGGTCTGTCTGCACTTCTGAACATTCACATTCAAATAAGAGCAAATAAGATGCACTGAAGATGCTTGAAAAATTCAGCTGGAGTTAATTGGAAGTTTCGCTTCTCTCAAAAGTTCTCAAATGGTCCAATGAACAGAAAGCTTCAAACTGATCTCATGATTTCACATGAGATACGATGTGGTAGAAGTTTAAGAATGTGTCTCTGCACATCCAATAACTGTTTCTCAACTTCCTGAAACTTTGCTTCCCTTGAAATTCCTTAGATATTTTGCTTGAGTAGCAGAGTTTATTCTAGCCTGTGTATTTTCTAGCTTGTGTATTTTCCTGATGTGTTTCTTTGACATTAGGAAGATAGGGAAGGTAGTTTTAGAGTGCAATCCCAAGCACATCTACTCAGAAATAAGTTCCATTGTGCTCTATAGCACCTATTCCCAGGAGTAAGGATTAGTGGTTAGGGTTACAATCAAGTGAGTCAGTGCTGCGACATGGACAATCTAAAGGGTATTTTTGGTTCAGCCGTTCCTAATTGTTAAGATTCTTCAGATTTATTTATTATTTTGATAACCGCATTAGAAATTGAAATTTAAAAAAACTTCAGATTTAGAAAAAGGACTTTGGTTGGATGGTAGTAGCAGCTGAACCTTAAAGAAAACTGTGTAACAACATATACTATATGCAGAGATATCACTCACATTTAATTTTGGGAATCTTAGATTTAAGGAAATTCCAACACGTTCCTAGCAATATCTAACCAGAAGCATATACCGTTGTGTTCAAAGAGGCTAACTACCTGGAAAGTAGGATTGCAACCTTAAGAGCACAATCTTAGGCAGGTCTACTAAAAAATAATCCCCACTGAGTTCCATGAGTCTTACTCCCAGGAAAGTGTGTTTAGGATTGTAGCCTATATCATTCAAAGAGGCTAGAGAATCATGTGGCAGAGCCATGACAGTGGAAACTGAGTTTGTGCCCATTCTTCTGAAATGTCATTAATTCCACATTCAAGAAAAAAAGAAAAGGACTGAGAGGGCCTCCTAGATGTGCATGGGGGATGATACACAGGGGGGGGGGTGTTGATGTGCATGGGATGGTGGTGTGCATGGGGTTGCACATGGGGTTGATGCACATGGGGATGATACACAGTTGATGTGCATGGATGTTGTTGCACATGGGGTGTTGGTGCACATGCAAGGCTGTGTGCATAGATGGTGCGCATGGGGGATGGTGCTCATGGGGGTGCACTTGGGGGTTGATGTGCATGGGGGATGATACACAGTGGAGGGGTGTTGATGTGCATGGGAGGATGGTGCGCATGGATGGGTGGTGCACATGGAGGGTTGGTGTATATGGGGGGTTGGTGTACCTGGGGGTACACTAGGGGGGTTTGTGTGCATGGTGGGTTGATGCGCATGGGGGATGGCGTATGGGGGAAATTTTATTCCCACAACACAGGTACGTTTTCGCTAGTAAGATCATAAGAACATAAGAGCCTCCACTGGATCAGGCCAAGTGTCCATCTAGTCCAACTTCCTGTATTACACAGCAGCCTGCCAGATGCCACAGGGAGCCCATATGACACCTCCATCCAGTTTCCCTCTCCAGCATTTGGCATTTTGAGATTGTCCACATTGACACACACCCCTCATGGCTTGTGATGGCCTTTCCCTCTAGGAATTTGTCCAATTCCTTCTTAAAAGGATTAAGGCTAGATGCCTTCACCACATCCTTTGGAAGGGAGTTCCACAGACCAACTACATGCTGGTCTTTTGTCTGTCCTAACCTTCCCAACATTCAAATTTAGCGGATGTCCCCAAGTTCTGGTATTATGTGAAAGGGAAAAGAGCATCTCTCTATCCATCCTTTGCATAACTCAGTCATGTCTCCCCCTCAAGCACCTCTTTTCTAGACATAAGAGCTCCAAACGCTGTAGCCTTTCCTCATATGGAAGGTGTCCCGGACCATCAATCATTTCGGTGGCTTTTCTCTGAAACTTCTCCATTTCCACCAAATACTTTTTGGGATGTGGTGACCAGAATTGGACATAGTTCTGATGGAAAGGGCTACAGACATCCTTATTCCAAAGGCATTTGATTTGCCAGCCTCTCTACCGTAAAGTCACCTCACACTAAAAGAAAGAGATGCTTTTTATGTATTCAGTTTAAATAAGTGAACAGTGTGGGGAGGGGCTGTTAGGGAGACGGCAGACAGAGAATTCACTGGCAATTATGTCTGCCACCGAGATAAATTGTGCAGCTGCAGGCTCTGTGTGGGGGAAAAAAATCAATGACAACAAACTCAAGTGTCATAAAGCAACAGAGAAGGAACATTCAAGAGCACTCTATGTAGCTGATAGCACCAAGGAAGAAGCAGAATCGTGAAAAGGGAATGGCTTTTATGAACTTTTTGCATCTTGGGAATGGGACGGGGAGGTAGACGGCCAGGGCAGTCTGAAGTGAATTCAGTAAGGCTATGTTGCCAAACTAAGAACGTTGAAGAATTCACTGACCAGCCACCTGACAAAAAGAATTAATCTTGCAAAGCCCTGAAGCTGAGAAAGGCAAGGTGGAATAGTACAGCTCTATGGCTACAATCCAGAGTAACTATGGGACCTTTTACACCGACGTAGTTATGGTGCCACCCATGGGAAATTATGGAAAATGCATAGAGCAATCCAGAATAAGTGCCTGTTACATCACCCCGTACTTACTCTGGATTCTAGAGTATGTTTATTATCAGACAAATGAGCTAAAGCTGAGGTAAACTATATCAGCCTTGGTGAGGAAGTAGTTATAGTACACCTTGGAGAGATGCACTTGACGATAAACACCTGGAGCAGGCACTATGGGCTAGTTATTGGTGGTGGTGGTTTGTGTGCATACATGTGTGTGTATTCATGCATGTGCATGTGTGCTTGTGTGGGTGAGGGCTGTTCTGATTGGTCAGTACCCACTTTTCATTGCCTTACATTTGCTTGCCTGAGATATCAAAGGATTCCAAGGTACATTTGTTGAATTTAGTGAAAACTATTTCAGTTAGAGTATCTAAAGCCAGTTTTGTAAGTTATTGGAAGAATATTAATGTGGTGCTTTGCTGGAGATAAAAACAGATTATGATTGCTTGATAACATATATTAACTATGTGTTTGCCATATCATTATCTTTGGTATGATACTTTGAACCATAGGTACTAAATAGTGATGTAATTCAGTGTTTCTTTAAAGAAAATTTAAATGACTTTGCAAACATAAGTAGAATATGAAATTATTCTGGAAATTCACAAAAAGGTAGAATGGCTTCCATTATACTTCTTCTTTTACTAATGTATGTGTCTGTGTGCACTATTCAATAGCTGCCAATTTTAGTTTCTTTTTCAGGGACGTTCAGCTAGCGGTAATTCTGCCACTGAACAGTAATGCCAGAGATAAGATATGAAATGTTCTAATTTCCATCGCAGCAGGGTAGAAAGTCTGTTTTCTTTTATGACTTGGATTCATAAAACCGCAACTGCTGATGCTGCCATAAAGGATTTCTTTATTCTGTAAACAGAAATGAAGAGGTGTCATGGCTCTTACCCGTCCAAGTTCTTTGTCTTCCAAAGCCAGCACACCAGTACTCTCTGTAAACAGCTTCACTTTCACCGCTGGAAGGGCATGTGTTGTAGAAAAGTCACCCTGAGTCCCCCAGCTGTGAAAAAATCAACAACAAACCGTTAGGCAAGTACAGGAGACCGCTAACTCAGCACCATCACCTTGGGGTGGAAAAGGTTAACACAAATGTCACCAACTGTCACAGGCATTTAATAAGCAACTAGAATGACACCGTGCTAATTAATTAACTTAACAAGTAAAACCATAAGCGAAATCAGCAATGTCTTAAGCTTCCTCTGGGAAGGAAACAGAACAGCTTTAAAAAAAAACCTCTCGTTTATTTTACAAGTTGGTAAAATGAAAGCTGATAAAATATTTTTGTATTACAACAATACATAAAAATTTATGATTATTTCTGATTAGCTCTAATTACTGCAGGATCTAAGTGGCTACAACCAAGCCTTTAGTAACAGAATTATGTGTTACAGAGTTACCTCTGTTACCTGTATCGGAGGTATCAGTCCTTCATTAATGGAAGAATCTAAGAGTACAAAGTGAATCCAAAGAAATGCAATTTTCCACAAATTCTTATGCAAAGGAATTATAACATTTTTCCTCCAAATGCTATGTACTGTGCAGCAGAGGGTATTCTTGAAAAGAATGCTTTCATGTAATTCAGGGGAAAGATATGGATCCAGTCTTGCATATAGTGATTGTAAACAATTTCCTTTGTATCACTTTTTAAAACTGGAGTTCTGGCATAAGGAAGCCACCTTATACTGAATCAGTATGATGACTTTTACTGGTCCCTCAAGCTCAGGCATATTTTTAAAATTCAGGAATAATATTTATTTACCTAAAAATGTAATTAGTCTGTGGAACTCCTTGCCACATGATGTTGTCAGGGGATCTAGCCTAAGTGCTTTTAAAAGGGGATAAGACAAATTTCTGGAGGGAATATCAGTACAAGCCATGATATGTATGTCTAACCTGATTTTAGAAGTATACTACCTCAGGAGCTCTTTTTATCTTGTGTGCACTCTGAGGTCACTGTAAGATACAGGAAGCTGGTCGAGATGGACTTTTGGCCTAATCCAGCAGGATTCTTCTTATGTTCTAATACAACCAACACTGCATATTCAACTTATGGCTTTTTCTCTGCTTCCATTCCTTGAAAATCTCCCATAGCAATCCAAAGTAACTATGGGGAGTCCTTGCTCCAACTCTGGATTGCAATATGAATTTCCCATAGGTTTTCACAAGGTGGTGCCGTAACTACGCCAATGTAACTGTCTCTTATGTGCTCCCGTAGTTACTCTGGATTGTATATAATCCATTATAAGAATAACATCTACTTTAAACAATGTCAATAAACAGTTAACTACATCACTGTTGCTGGCAAGGATGAAACATCATAGAGTCGCTATGATGTTACATAGTCTCTATTAGAGACTGTGCTTGTAAACAGGCAAGGAGGTCTCTTTAGGATCTCAACTTAAGAAACCTTTTCTATGTCCATACAATTGAGTTTAGCAATTCATAGCAGGTTTTCCTTTTCTAACTCTGAAGGGAAGTTTTCATTATTTCTGTGATAGATTTTCAATAATCTTCACAGTTCGTTTAATTTTGTTTCTTGAACTTTCAAGCTGTGCAGACATTTTTTTAAAATAAATGGCTCGTTCACTCCCATAGGCAGTTTTCTCTTCTCCCTGTCTCCCTCTTGATGAAACACATAAGGCTCGATATTGCCATTTTGTGGGAGGAGAGGTCACAAAGTACAGTAAGTTTTAAGTATTTGAAACACTGTCAATCCAGGCTGCATGGTGTTGACTTCACTGCACTCTTCAACACCTCACCGGTAGAAATATAGACACTGCTATGCATGAGTGGGTGGGGTTCAAAGCATAGCTTAGTAGCCTATAGATATGGTGTAATGGGAGTTGGTTGGGGCAACACAATCCGGACTGCAATGTGCCACTAGTAGGAGCAGGAACAAAACTGCAGTGAACAGATGGTTCAAGATGGCAAAAGCCATGAGGTAAGCCACACTCGGCACAAAGTTTAGTTCCCTGGGGTTAGTCGTAGAAATATATGGCTGTCAAAACTGAAATAGGATGGTTAGAAGATAAGCTTGTCTGTTGAATGTTTTCACTTTCTGCTTGCACTTTAGCTGATGAACACCATATATAGATTGCAGTACTATGCAACATTTATTTGGGAGTAAGCCACTTTGAAAACCATGGGATGTATTTCTTTCTAAATAGGGCAAAGATCTGGCGGTATGTTAGAAAGTTGCTTAGAAATGAAGTTTGCTAAGAAATTTATATGAAAGCTTATGTTTATTTCATGCTTTCCTCTGTATTGATAATCATGCTTTTTACTTGTCTTGAGAATACCAGACAGTGTTTACTGTGTTCACTGGATAGGTATAGTATTTACTGGACACTTAAAAGCAATCACAGTACTGTAAATGCTAACAGAGGGCTTGCTTTGCTCTCTTCATGTAGCACAAAGGCTCATATGAATCTACGATCTACCAAGTCAGACCGTTGGTCCCAGGGTGACCAGATGCCAAAACATCAAAAGGAGGACAAGGTCTTGGATTCCTCTCAGTCTGGCCTTTCCTGTGGACAATGGCACATTTTCCTACTCATGAGTAAAGCCATGATAATGGGCACTTTCACTTTCCCATAGAGCTCAATGCATATTATTGATTTTAAGTTTTTTGGCCATAACATTTGATAGGAAGGAGATAGTTCAAAACCGATTCTTGCATTGGATTCTGCTCTTCAATACAAATCCAATGACATAAGATACGGTGAGGGACTTCACACCATTGCAAAGTTCCAAAATAGAGTATAATGAAGCCCTTTTGGAGGACACCTGGACAGGAGACTAAACAAGAGACAAATCTGGAAATTTCCAGTCATATTATGACGCTGGTTGGTCCTCTAGCTACTTCTGTTTGCAAAGCAAGTGCTCCATCCCTGAACTGGATGAACCACTGACAACTGGATGGAATGAAAAACAAAACTCTACTATTCTGTTAGGTTTTTGTTCCCTACAAAGGTTTTTCTTTTGTTAATACTGAAACATTTAAGAAGTATACTAATTCAAAAAGGAAAAGGTGCACAGCCTGTTCCATATTTTTGATTAATGTATTATGAATGAAATCAAGAATATATAATGAAACTGTTGGGTTATAATTAAAGGACCAAGGGCCTATATCCTGCCAGTCCATAGAATACAGCACTGCTGATTATTTTAGGATTATGAATTGGCTATATTCTGCATTAACAGGATACAATCAGTATTCAGATCCTATGCAGAATTCAAAACAAGGAAAAGCAGAGCTTATTTTTAAAGTTTTAGGGCCCTTTCCTAACCTACATTCCAGAACTGATGCAACAGTAGTGCAAGCTCTCGGTATGGGAACAAATGTTTCTTTACTCTTAGGAGGCCTCTATAATACACCCCAAGGATGCAGCACATACTGACTGACATGTCTGTATCAATGCTGGAAGGTTGGAGAGGATTGCACCTTTAATACCCTATTGTTGCAAGAGAAAAAAACAATTTTTTTGTTTGCTTACTGTTATTTTTCTTTTGTTGAACCAGACCCTAGGTGTCTGGGAAGCCAATTTTTAGATTATACTTCAAAATTCCTGTCTATGTGAGCTAAAAATATCACAACAGTATACTAAAAAAGTAAAAACGTGATTAGGAGAATTTCAGAAGTTTTGGCCTCATGAAAGAACATGGAACATTTTCAAAGCTATGATACTGACATATAATTTGGGAGAGGATACTTTTATGTAAAGTGAACATTCAGAAGCCTGCTGGGTGATGCTTAGTTTAGACGGTTCAGTTCAATTACAGTACAGGCCAAATGTTGAATGGTTTCCTTCTCTATAATCAGAAAAGCCCAGATTGTTACAATAAAGAGAACAGAATGCATGCCCCATGCATTCAAACTGTCTGCATTCAACAGAAGGATGGTCGGATGCGGGTACGCGCAGGCAAGGAAACCAAAACACAGATGGTGAAACTAATTTTAGGCCCACCAGAAAAGACAGTATTGCTCTAAGCAGTTTGTTTCCTTGACAATATCTCACTCTGTGCATTGTAAGCCACAGAATATTGCTGTTTCCCGGTTTTGAAGCCAAAATTTCCTTCGAATGAGTTTCGTGCTTCTTATAATATGCTGTTTTCAATGAGCCTATATAACAGCCTTTCTAATTAAGCTTTGGTTGGGAATATATATGCATGAATCATGGTTAACACCTGGACCTAATTTTTTGAGTGACACCATTGAAAACTCTTTCGAATTCACCTAGAGCATGTGGCGTGCCAAAACACTTTTGTAAATCCTGTCACCTCTCTATAGTTGCTACATTACTTCTGTGTCATACAAGTAGAAAAGGCCAACATTATTCTATAGGGATGCGTTTTTATACGGATATGCAAAAGATTTAGGAAATTAAAGTTCTGTCTCACTGGATCTTAAATGTTTTAGCATTGGGTTAAAGGGCAATCTGTCAGGCCCCACCAAAAGTTGCGTTGTTAACTTAGATGTGATGTCATGGCCGGAAATGATATCGGCTGCAATCCAGAGCAAATTCAGCCTGCTCTGACCTAACTGCACTCTCCTAACTATTCTGTATCCAGAGCAGAAAGTTATGCTGAATCCAGAGAGTCAGGAAGCCTGGGTTGCCCTAACTGCTCCAGAGCATGCTAAGTAATTGACATAAGGGGAAGACTTGCTCCTGAGGAGACACCCCTCAGATCACACTGAACAAGGAACAGCTGTGGTGCCTACAGTGGTGACATGACTCTGCACATCACCTGGTGTGGGAGTCTGTGCATCATCCCTGGGATGCGCCCCCCCCCCCCCACCTGGACTGCACAGTCACCAAAGTTGGCGCCTGTGCAGTTGTTTCTGAAGCCAACTGGCTTCAGAAAGAGTACTGCGCAGGCACCATCTCTGACACCTGCGCAGTACTTTTCTGAAGCCTTTTGGCTTCGGGGGAGACTGTGCAGGCGTCAGAGTTGGTGCCTGTGCAGTACTCTTTCTGAAGCCATTCGGCTGCTGCTCCGCCTCCTGAGTGAGGCCGAATGGCTGTGCAGAGGCGCGGACTTTCTCTGCTCTAAGGAAGTCTCCTCTGAAGCTGTTCGGCATGCTCAGTGTGTTTCTGCGCAGTGCATCTCAGATGGCCGTTCAGGCCAGCTCCTCAGACAAGTGTCAGCTTCTGTCTGATTCTCCGCCTTGGAGCAGGCCTGAATGGGGGTGCTGACGCCCGGGGCCTGCCAAAGGACAGTCAAACTCCTCCGGCACATCACCCCATACGGAGCACATCCCCAATGAAGCCCACACCAGCCGCACCACTCTGGTGACGCCACTGGGTGCCTGCCTTCTAAGGAGTCCCTGATGAGATGCCAGTACATTCTACAGTGAATACAAGGGGCTTCTTGGAGTGGCCTGCTGTATCCTGAGGTTTGTGGGCAGCCGTAGTTTGTTCCATATCCTGAGGTTGAGAGGAAGGGGTTGCAGCTAGGATGGCCAAGAACTCAGATTTTTGGTCAACACTGCCATTCTTACTCAGGCCTTATCATGGACCCCTATGGGTCTACTCATTACTATACCTGCTCCTGAGGTGGTATAACTCTGAGGGCTGGAAGAGGGCATTTCTGCCTTGGAAACAGGCTCTGGATACAGAGTAACTGCTCTGCCCTAGGCAATGCTAAACATGCCCTCAACTTGCCTCTCCTGAGCTGCTTAGGCTGCCCCAGTTAGGGCAGAGCAGGTCCACCTCTCTTAGGGCACCCTATCTTGCCTTGCTCTGCCCTAAGCCTCCTTCAGAGTAACTGGGCTGGAGCATCTTGCAGTTGCTCCAACCTAGTGTTGGATAGGGCAACCTAAGGGCTCTTATGTGGACAGATTAGTTGCTCTGGATTGGGCTGATCATCTAGCAAGAAAATTTTTAACACCTGCATATGACAAAATCAAGTCAAGCAAACTAAAAGTTTACAATACATATAATTTATAAAAATATTTAAAATAAAGAAGAACCCTCCTAACCTTCCTAAGCAGGTGCTGATCTGTTTTTTAAAAGTTCCCCAAACATTCCAACAGCTGCAATCTTATTCGCCCATACCCAGATGTAAGCTCCATTCACTATCATTATTAAAAGCATACAGGTCCAAACTTGTCATACAGGGATCTTTTTATACATGGATTTGACTCAACACATATGGCCATTACAAATTACAGTTTAAAAATCTGCTTTTTAACCCATAGAGAGACAGTCATACAAGCAATCGTTCCATTCTTCAGCCTAGCCAGGTAAAGGCAGGGGATACTTTGCATACCTATCTGCTGACTGCCTCTCTACAACAGGAAGAAACTCTTTATATATATTTTTTTTAAAACTGCTTTTATTAAACACATTTTGTTATCAGCAGAAAGTTCCAGAATCAAACCCCTGCACCTGTTGTAGCACAATTTTATTTCAACAGGAGCAATGAGGAGCAAGAAACCTGGAAGTGGATCCCCAAAATGTAGGGCATGACAAAATAAAAGCTAAAAATGTAGGACGACAAAATAAAAGCTAAAAATAAAAGCTAAAAAAGCTAAAAATAAAAGCTATTTCTTTCATGTGATTATTTTAAACACTATACTGCATTACACTATGATTTTAAGCATATAATTTATTAATTACAAAAGGCTGCATGCTGCCTGCTAACAAGGAAAAGGAGGACAATTAAGTTTTTTACCCCTAGGACACATGGCTAAAAAAGAGGCAGAAAGTAAAAGGAGGAGAATAGTGAGAATATATTGTAGACTCCCTTTTAGGCTGAAGCTTGTCAAATTAAGAGATAGAAATCTTTATAGAATCCTGCATTATATGTATGGCAGGCTGCAATCCTAAAGACGCTTTCCTGGAAGTAAAGACCACTAAACAAAATGGGGCTTACTGTTGAGTATACATGTTTAGGTTTGTCCTCAAAGTTTCAATATAAATATTTAGGGCTGCTTAGAAAAAGGAGCAAAATGTTTGAGTTCTGCCTATCCCCCATGTATATTGAGAAAAACAAAACAGGGTGCAATCCTAACTTAGGCAGGCACAACTCATCAGTCTTCCTGTTCCAATGGTGATGTTGGGAGGCAAGCACATGTTTCTGCACTGGCCTAACCCTTCCCAGAAGTGGTGCAAATGTGTCTTATAGCACTTTTGTGACACTCCAAAGCCAGAATGGGACTTCTTTTGGTGCTTATGCTGGCCTAGCTGGAGATAAGGATTGCAGCCTTAGTCTAGTCTTAAGCCCATATCTGAAAGTCAAATTAAGCCCTTTGCTCCAGAGCAGTTAAGGTGACTTTCCATAAGATAACACTAGAGGGTGACATAACTGCATGGACCCGTAACTGCTCTGGATTTTGCCCTTAGTCTAACTTGAAACACCAACTTAGAGATCAGAGGGGGGAAAAACAAGTCAGCAATCAGAAAAAAGCAGAGCAACTCTATTCACTTGCAACATTCTGGGAGCATGAAAAAAGAGAACCAGTGGAGGGCAGTATAGTCATGAAAATTTCTATGAGTCATTCAACCTACCGTTGCTACATGGTCAGTATTTTATTTTCTGGTTATTTCCAAGCAACGCAAAACATGCAGGAGACACTTATTTAAAACACTCATACTTGGTGCCAAGAGCTTTCCTAATAAAGGGCCAGACCAGAATCAGGACCATAATAAGAGCTGTTGGATTCACAATTTGAAAATGTTGGAGGCAGTTTTCAGGGCTCCAAAATTGTGCTGGGGGGAAGAGGCAGATGGTCAGTACTGCAGGTTTCGTAAAACACTCTAAGCTTGCAGTGTGAACCATTCCAGGCAGCAATGGCTTCATTCCGGACATGCCATTTGGTTGAGCAAGTGCCTGCTTATTGCTGTCACTGCCAGAAAGGCTCTGACGGTGAGTGGGGCTGCTTACATCTGCAGTACTTACTGTACTAGCCTACTTACTTACTGTGCTACAGTCTGCTGGAATAGCAGATTTAATATTTTTTGTTGTTTTGAGCCTAGTCCCTGGATTCCTGAGTTGGAGGAGGGGAGGGGAAAACATTAAAGAAAAAGGAAAGGTTTCTTATTCCAGTAGTCCTCACAAAATTCATGATGGAGCTTCATTTAAAAGCTGATTCAATAGCTGTTTCTCTGGTCATCACACCCTCAACTGGGCAGGTGAGACAAAGGCAGAGCTCAACATGGGTCAGTTTACAACTTGCCTGTAGTTCAGGCTATAGAAAACAATTCTCAGTCACAGCCTTCTGCTGCAGCACTGAATCATCTGCACCTGGTTTGTTTTCACTGTGCAAGTGGTTTGTGTGGCAGATAGTTCGAGTACTAACATGGTTCTACATGTCTGTATTATAGTTTTCATGTGAATTAAAAATAAACTCAGTAAAACTTATCCATTCATATAGTTCCTGTCTCTAATGCATTCATTTATGTAACTTCATTCAGACTTGAAATGTAAATTAATTCTTTTTTCCTGATCTCCTACACAGTGTCAGAGAGGTGATCTGGCTCTCCTGTCAAAATATTTGCCCACCCCTAGATTAGACATAAAATCTGTTGGTCACACTGCACCTAGTGAGGGTAGAGAGAAATGAAAAGTACAATTAAGGTAGAATGATGGTGGCATCATTGATGTCTCCGATCAAACATTGATGTCTCCGATCCTCCATGTATAAAAGGAAGGGGCCAGCTGATGTAAAAAGGTAGAACAAAACCAAAGGACAGTTGTATAGATGTTGTAGCTGAGTTTCTAAAGATAACTCTCATCTGTGTTTCTACATGTTTGAAAACTGAGAATAACTTTCTTTTTATAAAATATTTATTTAGTATTTAATCCAGAAAGGAAGGTATGCATAATTATACATATTCTATGTGCATTTTGTTCTGCTACTGTTAGTAATTTAAATTTTAATGAAGTAGGCTATGAAATAAAAGTGGCTAAGAACTTTATGAATTCTAGTTGACTCCAACTGCTAAGACGGTGAAGGAAGCTGAGTCCTGACCTGTACTGGGACAGGCACTCCAGGTAGTCAGTGCTGTATGCTGCACAGGTTAGAAGTTGGCTGGATGTCAACTCAGGGTAAGGGGATATTTTCCCCCTTAACCCTAGTAATGTCCTAATCACCCTGCTCCTTAGAGCCTGCTCCTTTTAATATCCCTATGGGGCTATTCAACTCTGTACCAGCAAATTTACTGCTGCAAATCCAAGCAGCCAGTGGAAGGCTGCCTAGCCCAGGGCCTGGGGTTAGGATGCAACCTTTGCTGCCATGGCTGATCTCACCCCTCCAGGGCCTAATCTGCCACTCGGCTCACCATTCCTCATGCTGAAATGCTCCCAGCTCCGTTCCACTTTCCTACCATCCTCTCCTACTTCCCTGACCCTCAAGAAGCCTTCTAAGAGCTTCAGAGAGCACAAAATGTAACTTCCAGGTTTTTTTGAAAACCATGTGCAACCTCTGGTCATATTTGGTTGAGTGGACCAGAGACTGCACTCTGGACCCTAGGCCAGAGTTTGAAAACCCCCTGTTCTACATATATGTATCTCACACAGATGACTAACCAGCTCATCCTATAATGCAACTGGAGAAGAACTATTCAAATTTTATTCTGATCTGCTTGCAAACCTCAATCCATGTAACAAGAGAAGTGGCAGAGGTTTAACTAAAATTTCACCAGTGTGACTGGTGTGACTTCATGCTTTGAAATGTGTTGAAAGCTCTGACGACATCTGGACACTTTTAATTTCAACCTCCTTATGGAGAAAGCTGCTTATAATGCAAGGATCAAAATGGCCCACTCTTGTCATTATGTAAGCTTTATTAATAGAAATTCTCCTGCTCTTTTGCGTGCTTGGATTAGCAATCTGCATGGACACATTCACTGTATGATAGTTTATAAATAGGTCCCTATAGACGCTATTTAGACCCTTGAGCTTACTAGCAACCATCGGCCTTGGGAAATGGGAGAGACACACTACCATGTGGAACCAGCTGCTATCCTGACCTGAATCTTTTGATGCCTTTCAGCTACTCAGCATGCTTCACAAAATGTTATGTACTAACATGCTGTTCAGGCAGTCATCAAAGTCCCAGGCCTTCTGACTGACAAAAATCAATACACTAATCCCATCTTAACTTGAGTTGTTTCTGTTCATTAGCAAGTCGCAGGGCATTTCAACAAGCAGTCAAGAGGAATATGGTCTTAATGTTTCCCAGAATTTGGCTAAAAATGAGATTTTGATTGAGAAAGAGCAAAGGTTAATGGCATTTGCAAAGTCTGAAAGTCTCTGTTGAACAATCTCATTTATACACATTAGAAGACTTGATTTTGAAGCATAATATTAAACACAGCAATTAAGATTAATTCTTCTCTGTGTGCCTATACCACAGCACTTGCCTGCCTGTAGCCTGTACCAGCTGCAAACCAGGTGACGGTAATGATGCAACTGTAATGATCACCAGCAGTAAAGATAGGGCTGCACATTCTGGACTAGTTCTTCCCTGGGGGTACCTGCAGATGATGGGCCAGAGCTGAAAGAATATGACATGGTGAGGGCAGTTCGGCAGGTGAGGGCGGTTCGGAAGTGGAACAGATTGCGGAGGGAGGTGGTGGACTCTCCCTCACTGGGAATCTTCAAGTGGAGTCTCAACAAGCACCTGTGGGAGATGCTCTAGGGGGATTTCCTGCTGCAGGCAGGGGGTTGGACTAGATGACCTACTAGGTCCCTTCCAACTCTGGGATTCTATGTTTTGCATGCATAGGGTTGCCATAATTCTCTTCCACAAAACTGGGACAGGACCCCATTAAACTTTATCAGTATGTGAAAGCAATCCCCCAAAACAGTGATGGTCCCAGTTTTCTGGGATATATAGCAACCCTATTCATGCAGAAAGTCACAGTTTCCATCTCCAGGAATGGCTGGGAAATTATTTTGCATGAAACCACAGACAAGCGTAGTCAGTACTGTGTCTTAATTTGGTACTTGTAGAGACAGTTTAAAACAATAACACCTTCATAACAAGCAACTGGATAATAAAACTTCAAAAGGCAATATCCTGCTCAATTATCAAAATAATAACACTGCCATATACCTATGAGAGTGGCTGTGGAGTATCTGTGATACTCTCATATACAGTGGTGGGCACCAGCAGGTTCGCACCTACTCTATAGAACCGGTTCTTAACAAGAGATAGTACATATAAAGTTTAAAAATAGTCATTTAAAAGTGGCTGCCAGATGGACAGAGAACCGGTTCTTAATTTCTTTGAAGCCCATCACTGCTCATATACCTATGAGAGTATCTGTGGATCCTCCTGAGTGCTTCTCAGCATGCTGAGAAGCTGCCAAGGAAAATAAATGGGGCCCTATGAAAAGTGAAACTGAGCCACAGCGCATGTTTACTCATTAGTAAATGTCTAATGATAGCACATGATGGAGGCCAATTTCAATCTATAATGTGCTACAGAGCCCAGAACAGTTGCTACCCAATTTCTAAACAGTGCCAGGAACCTAAAGAAGGCATGTCTTGCCTTTAAAACATTTATAACTGTGCAGTACCTCCTGTTATGCCAGTAACATGGGTACACATCTCCAGAGTGATAATGTCAGGGGAGCTTAAGTGAAGATAAAAGTGACTGAGAAGATTCTGGAAATGTGAGTGCTATCTCTGCTATTCTAATCAGAGAAAATATCTGTCTGCAAAGGAAACTGCAAATTTCCAAAAATAGTTCTATCATGTCTTTAGGCGATGGAAGGGAAATGAAGGATTGAGCTTAAAAATGCCTAATACCAAACTGTATCTGATTACAGACACCTGAAATGCCCTTTTCTTCCCCCAGCTCTCCTTGTAGCAAATATTTTATGGCCCTCTGTATTGTCTTTCTTTATTTGTTCCAGAAGCACATACATGAGTAAAAATTATACAAAGAATATTAAAGGAAAGTTAGATTAAATATCATCATGGTTGTGCTTGGCCAGGCAGTGGGCAGTTGGTAGGCATGCATATGCTTGGGCCAGGGGCATACCGATGCTGCCACATGCCCATGGCATGAAACACTTTGTGCTATATTCATAGTACGCCACTGGATTGGGGCCCATTCACTCAGTCTCTTTCCATAAATCCATAAATTCACTCAGAGCACAATCTTAACCATGTCTACTCAAAAGTAAGCCCCATTGTGTTCAGTAGGTCTTACTCCCATGAAAGTGCCTTTAGGATTGCAGCCTCAGTCTCTTTCCTCAGCCTCTTTCCATAAATCCATGGCAGTCTGTGGCAACTAATAGTTATGGTGAACTGATAGTTATGGTGAACTGGGCTCTTAGGATAGTCAGGGATATGTAATGGAAACATTTCAGTATCAAGGGGAATTCTGATGTGAAACTCTTAACTTTGCTGGTAAAAAAAGGAAGCAATTCACATAAGTAAAATTAGTAAAACGAGGGTATGAGGGTGGTTCCTTTGGTTCATTTTGAATCACTAATTCAAGAAGGATGAAGATAAAATAGGTTTGGAAAGGATGAAGAAGACAGCTTTATATGACAAGCTTTGGGGTTGCTAGTGTGATGAAAGATGTGAAAGAAATGGGAAAGGATCTGATGTTCACTAGTTGGTCCTGGAGATGTGTCCCATGTTACAGATAAAGGTGTAAGCAAGGCACATCTTTCCCATTTTTTGGTATTGGGTAAACTGATCTGGGAGGTTGATTTTCAGAAATTCCAACTAGAAGGGGGTGAAAAGGAGGGCAATGCATTTTCCTCTCTAAACTTTACATTGAAGAATCCCTGTCTGATCAATGCCCAGCCCCAACCCCTGAACCTAGAAGCATGAAATTCGGGGAGAATATTCCTTATGTGACATGAGCAACCACTATGAACCACATTTATGAACTCCAATGAGGCTTGTTGGCTGAAGGGCAAGGCAGAAATGCTCCATCTACATACATATATAAAGGACCCCCCATGAAATGCATATGACAATCATGCATATCTCCCAATAACAATCATGCACATCTTCCAAAATGCTGAAACAGTGGTACATGGGAGCCCTGCCCATGGTGTACCAGACTCTTGTAGGCAAGCATTGTGTGAAGCACAAAAGATCAATGGGAACTTGTTTTACTATAACAGGCAGGCCATAAATTAAGTGGCCAAAATCCATTGATGAAGTCCTGTAGTGAAACTATTGAGAGCCATTCTCAGCATTAGTTGGAACATTTATTAGACATCCTCCCACATGTGCATCTTTCTTATCTGTAACCACTGTGTGAATTCCTGTCATTGCTTGGGTGCAGCCTTCAGGGAGAAAGGTGGAATTTAAATCCAATACATAAATAATATTTCACACAAATTAAAATCTGACCTCAACGGGACACTTTTCAGAATATGCAAATAACTATTCCCCCGCTATCACAGAGCTATTAGGAGGAATATTCTGTCATAACCTGGCACAGAAATATATTTCTGTGCATGTGTTTCTGTTCTGTTCTGTTCCAAAATCAGCTCACTATGACTCTGCATTTTGCCTCTATGCAACTTAATGCCAAGCATGGCAGATGAATTAACTTGTTTGCTTCCTCAGACAATTTTCTCTCCGATCAACCTACTTCCAGCTGCTCCTGAATGTCACCTTACAAACAGCATGACACTACTTCATCTTTCCTATTGATGTATTAAACTGCCAGAAATAGTGTAGTGTAATTTAACCTCATTTCTTAGTGTCCAACCACATGTGACACTAAATATTTCCCTGTGTAGTTATAGGATTAGTTTTATTTGCACGGAAGCCATGAAGGAGCACAATTTGCATTGGAAATGCAGTGTGGAGATAGATGTGGGAGAGTAACTGGCCCTACACACCCCAGCAGTGTCTGTTCAAGTGGCTTCTGCTGGTGTTCTTTTTTGCATTTTGGATTGTGAGCCCTTTTGGGAAAGGGACCCATTAGCTATTAATTAGCTATTATTATTTTTCCATTTTCTTTGTAAACCACTTTGTGAACTTGTTAGTTGAAAAGCGGTATATAAATACTGTAGATAAATACTGTAGATGTTTAACTCTCTGGCTCCATGTGTTTTCCCAGGTTGAAAACCACCATTATGAAGCAGCAAATTAGCCCCAGAAGTACCCCTGTAGTATTCAAAGAATGAACCTCCAGTTTCCACAGATTTAGCAGCTTCCTAAACAGTAGTACATAAGATATGTTTTACAGTTAAAAGCTGCTAAGAAGTAGTAATTTTCTACCAAGTATGGTATTAAATTAACTAAGAGAAAACAATCTGAATTTTCTGCTTGCGTTTCAGAGTCACAGGGCTGATTTGCCACACTGAATACAGTCATCACTTCCCTCCCCATCATCCCGGTCGGAGATCCATTTTCACAGAGGAAAATGAAAACAAAAACGGAGAAATATACTTAACGTAGGGGAGGTGTAAGAAGTGTAAAGGAAAAAAACCTCCCACAACCTTGCACTGTGCATTTTGATAGCATCTGCTTTATACAACGCCTGTGTCTGCTTACTATTAAAAGCCCCTTATTTGCTGAAGCATTCCCAGACCATATGTTATCAACAAATGTTACTAACCAAATACAAACAGTAATTTTCATTAGGTTTTCTTTATGAGAACAGCATTAGTCACAAAGGGAATAAACCAAATGAGAGTAAGGCTGCAATCCTAATGACACTTTCCTGGGAGTAAGATCCACTGAACACAATAGGGCTTACTTTTAAGTAGACATGGGTAGGGTTGTGCTCTAAATACACACAGAGCAAAACTTTGAAAATGTGATACTTACAAATTCATACTTTTGAAAAACCTGATAAAATACCTACTTCATTACAGTAATGACAGTTTATCAGTAGGATTTAGGGCAGACCAGATTTAACAGTAATGTCATTAGTTGCCATAGGGATGTACAACATAAGAACATAATGTAGGCCAAGGAAATATGATTTGTATTCATTCAAAGTGCCGCTTCTGTGCACAAGATTTAATGTCAACTTTCATTAAAAAAACTGATTCCAGAAAAAATACCTCGATAGAACAGCACAATATGATTGGCTGGGTTGATGCAACATCATTCACAGCTCATGTCAAGAGCTTTTATATCCAGTTCTGTCATTCCAAAACTTTGGGCTGCACTTCATAATCACTTAATAAAAGGCTGCCAAGAATCAGGGCCAGAAAGGATTTCAGAGGTCATCTGTGCTGTGAATGTTCAATGTTCGTCCTTGTCAGGCATTGTAAGTCTTGCGAGAGAGTGTGCATTACGTGAAAAAGTGCTCACTCACATTCTTAGCTTGGAGGGGCAGCATAGAAAGGATTTGTGTATCTTTTTGTGCATCTGTCACCTTGTACAAAGGCAACTTAGAAAGTGATTGAAATGTTTCATAGGTACATACTGGATGCACCTGTGGCAACTTTAGCAGCCAATGATCTAATACATATCAAGCTTGTACCATATTGAGATCTTAATGGCAGTGCAAGCCTATGTATGCAAGGTGATCAGATGTCCTCTTTTAGGTAGGTAGATGTTACCAGAAATTGTGGTACAAATACAGACACTGCCCACTGGCTCTCGAGATTTTTCAGGCGAGCTATAATCCATTGATGTGAATTATTTTCCATGTTTTCTGGCCACTTAAGGAGTTGGAGTTTAATGCTTAATGTTTTGCCATCCATTTAAGATGGCATCCTCAGAGACAGAAAGGTAGAAGGAATAACAAACAGCCAAAAACAGGAACCTAGAAAGCTATAAGCCAGACATCATCTTAAATAGTCCAGCTGCTTGTGTAGTCAATGAGCAGATCATTAAGTCGGCTGTATTCATTTAAAGGCAGAGTGTTATGTCAAGCCTTGCTAACTGGGCAAGAGGCACTCTTTCAAGTGAGTGTTTCAAGTGACTCCTTGTAAGGAAGGTGGGATATAAATAAAGTTTCATCATCATCATCATCATCATCAACTAGTGATAGGCGGCAAGTCCAGCTAAAGAACTGGCTGCTGTGACATGTAATCAAACTTGAAATAAATAAGAATAAAAACAAAAACATATAAACATATAAAAAACAAATAAATAAATTTGTTGGCTGTGATTATTTAAATTTTTAACCATATTATAAAGATTTAGCTGCAGGTGAATATTAGTACAGAATTTATTTCTTACATATTTTTTAGTCTTCCACCTACTGGATATGCCTGACGTTCCACTCTGCCTGACTTCCAATGGTTTGTAGAAAATTTCTATAATTAATTAATATATATGTAATGCTCAACCAATCTTGATTTAAAAGGATCTTGATTTCATTACAGACATACACAGATACATTTTATTAAAAAACTAAAAACAGTCTGCAGTTCTCAAACTCTCAGGAAGTATAAGTGCAACAGTAGGTCGCTGTGGAGGAGGAGGGGATGCAGCACATGATCTGCAGGACTGCATCGCTTTCAAGGGGTGCAAGGGCTACCCTTTATTCGCAAGTCACTGTGGAAGTGTGGGGAACCCACTTTATAATTGGGCTGCCCCATACTTTGAAAGTACAATCATGATTTGTATATTTTCTCTTCTGCCACTTGCAGCTATGATGTTCCTAAGAAGTGTTTATTTCTGGTCATGACCTGCTTAGTGACATCACTTCCTGTTTAATTACATCACTTTTGACAGACAACGTGAATGCTGTTATGGCAAACTGTATAAAATGTGTTTGACACCCTGGCTCCAGCAGGTCGTGAGATTGTGACAGAAAGGCTACAGCTCGACACATACTTGGGTGTGATTACAGATAGTAGACAGCTTTCAGCTGACTAGCTTCAAACTGCCTAGGAGATTTACCCTTGGGTTGATTCTGGTCTATCTGTTCTGTCTACACCAAAAAAAGCCATCAAAAAACTAACCTGTCTTGTCAGTTCAAGCATTTTTTTTTTGTGCAAGTTGGCATGTATGCATATTTTTTTTAATGAAACTGGTGGAAGATCATCTGACTTTCCCCCACCTTCTCTGTTTGATTGATTGTCCTTAGCCAACCATAGCTAAACACATATGATCTCTCTCTCTCTTTTTCTCTCTTTATTAAATCCCTGCATTTCTCAAGCATGAGACTTGCCAAAAACAGAATAATTATACCCTTTACCTGCCTTCAGATTCCAGAACTACATCAAAGAGGGAGCCAAATAAACATAGAACTTGAAAGAGGTCTTCCCTTAAAGTTTCAGAAAAGTTTTATGCGTGTAACAAGATTGTACCTGTACTTTTGAAAGTAATGTACTGTATTGCCTAAGGCCAATTTTAAATTGGAATGTAAATTGGAGGTTGTGGCCTTTCAGGGTGACCATATCACTGGAAATTTCCAGATTTGTCCTCTTTTTTAGCCTCCTGGCCGGGTGTCTTCCAAAAGGTATTGTCCTCCATTTTGGCTTTTCAATGGTGTGCAGTACCCCATCATGTCATATGTCGTTGGATTTGTAATGAAGAGCAGAATCCAATGCAAACATTGGTCTTGAAATATCTCCTTCCTATCAAATGTTATGGCCAAAAAAATAAAAATAAAAATTTGCATTGTGCTCTGTGGGAAAGTGAAAGTGCCCAATTTCACAACTTTACTTGTGAGTAGGCAAATGTGCCATTGTCCACCGGAAACAGAATAATTATACTGTTTATATGCCATTGTCCACCGGAAAGGCCAGGCTGAGAGGAATCCAAGACCTTGTCCTCCTTTTGAGGTTTGGGCATCTGGTCACCCTGTGGTATTTGAGCAAGCAATTTTTTTCTGGTCAGCCTCTATTTCAACAAAGAAATTTTTTAGAAAGAAACAAAATATCAACTCCTTTAGCTTCTTAATTCTAATATTATGTACCTCTATGCTTCCGGTATGCCCCCCTTTCCCTCTTTATGTTTCATATTGCAGGAAAATTAATTATCCTACTTTTTACACATCTATCACAAAAGTATCACACAAGTTGCTGTTGGAATCACACTCTTGGAATATGCAAAACACAGGCTGCAATCCTAACTTCCATTTAGGCCACTATAATCCCTGGAACAAGTCCATTGCTGATCAGAGGGTGTCATGAAAGTGCCTTAAAGCACTTCTGTCCCTGTTTGGGACAGGGGGAGGTTTAGGCAGTGCAGAGGCATATAGTGACTGCCCCACACCACCACAGGAAGATATGTCAGCTGAGTTAGGCTGGCCTAAATTGGTTAGGATTGTGCCCACACTCTCTCAAGGCTTCCATACACCATAACTGAAGTGGTATGTTAGATGAAGTGGCTTTATTAATTTCCTGCTCCTTCCTCTTGCTTCCATGG
This sequence comes from Cryptoblepharus egeriae, assembly GCA_030015325.1. Classification (NCBI taxonomy): domain Eukaryota; kingdom Metazoa; phylum Chordata; class Lepidosauria; order Squamata; family Scincidae; genus Cryptoblepharus; species Cryptoblepharus egeriae. The sequence continues at coordinate 22,227,908 of JAREYC010000002.1, forward strand.
ATTAAGTGGCTATGGTCCTCATTTCATTTAAGTGGAACACACAGTCACTAGAACATGCAGTCACTAGAGACAAGGCCTGTAGATGTATCAGTTGTATCAGCAACTGTTAGGACTACGCTTCAGTGACTACACTGGCTGCCCATTCGTTTCCGGTTTGAATTCAAAGTGCTGGTCCTGACCTGTAAAGCCCTAAATGGCTCGGGTCCTGGGTACCTGAGGGGACCGCCTTCTTCTGTACAATCCGACCCGTCACCTAAGGTCATCTGAGGGGGCCCTACTGACTGTGCCGCCACTAAAAGATGTGAGAGGTGTGGCGGCCAGAGATAGGGCCTTCTCGGTGGTGGCACCCCGGTTTTGGAACTCCCTCCCCTTTGAACTGAGAAAAGCTCCCTCAATACAGAGCTTCAGGCGGAGCCTTAAAACCTTTTGTTTTAAAAAAAGTGTCTTAAACAGGGCAGAGGGTGGGGGGCAGTGTGTTAGTGTTTTATTTTATTGTTTTAACAAATGTCTTTTAGCTTGTTTTTAACTGTTCCTAGTCTAATTATTCTAATTGTATTTTAATTGTATTTTAATGATGTTTTAATTTGTATTTATTAGCAATTTTAATGATGTTTTATTCTTCAATGTTAGCCGCCTTGGGCTCCCCCTTATGGGGGAGGAAAGGCGGGGTATAAATTGAGTTAAATAAATAAAAAAAAATAGGATCAACATACCCGACAATCCGAAGTAACTATGGGAAGACATAAGAGGCACTTACTATGAATTGCTCTATGAATTTCCCATAGGTTTCCCATAGGTGGCACCATAACTACAATAGTGTAAAAGGTTCCATAGTTACTCTGGATTGTAGCCATTGATGGGATTCAAAGAAATTAACAACCGGTTCTGTGCCCGTCTGGCAGCCACTTTTAAATGGCTATTTTTAAACTTTATATGTCCTATCTCTCATTAACAACTGGTTCTATATAGTAGGTGTGAACCTGCTGAAGCCCACCACTGATTGCAGCCATAGTTTCACTCCCCTCTGCTATGGTCCAACAATGGTCCAACTATGGTCTCAGTAATTGTTGAGAGGATTTTGGAGCAAGAGGGAATAAATTCCATGAGAAATAAAAATCTCATGGACTCTATTTGAAACTGTGACCATGAGAATATCTTCCTCATTTCCTCAGGCAGGTGGTGCTGCACTGAAGAGGTTGTGGGGCTGTCCACCTGACCTGTGTTTCCCCACCTGCTGGGCAGCGCAATCCTGAGCAAATTAAGCATGACTGTCCCATCTGGGGGAACCAATAAAGACTTCAAATCACTCTTCCACAGCACAGTCCATCGCTGGGAGTAGAGGTAAAAGAATCAAAAGTCCATCATGGTTTGCTGGACAATGCTCTCTTTAGGCCTCATTTGTTCTCAACTGCGCTATGTTTATCTCTGCCTGCTTTCCTGCTCCCATACCAATTAGCTGGATGCCTTATCTTGAAGGACTGTCTAGAGAAGTTGAAAGGATGGTGACCTTTACAGTGAAAAAACTGAAGTGTCTTGGTATATAACTCATTTTCAGCTTAACTGTTCACTGAACTGTTGACGCTCACAAAGAAACATGCACACGCAAAGCTATGCGCCGATGACTGTTCCAAAAAAAGAAAATTCAGTGTAGTTTTTCAGCCACTAGATGACAGTCATGAGCCTCAAATTATCTTCTATTTCTCCCCAATAGCTTCAGCTGGTTGTACCCCCAAACTATAAGTAATCTCAATTGAATTTCTTGACAATCCGATTTTCCTGCAGGAATACGTTATACGGCACCATGGGGACATTATGGGAACACTGACCATTTAGAATTTACTAGATGTGTTCCTAAGAAAATAAAAAAAAAACATGATTTAGTACTGTTTTCTTGCTTGTCTAGAATTCAGAATTCTGAGTGAATGCTGCTTTATTATGGCTATAGGGGATAGAGGAATGGGAACAAAATGCCAGCAATGATTTGATTTGAAAAGTAGTAAAAATTGACTGGTGCAGGCATTTTTATCTTTAAAAATAAATTAACTCCTTAGATGCACAGAGGGAAGATGTTGATCCAACAGTGATTTCTTATAAGTGCATAAATACTGACTTTCTTTAACCTGTTGAACTCATTTCAAAGGTCCTAGTATATCTAGGCATGCGTGCTTTTCCATGTGTCCATCCAATGAGTTGTCTCTTTTGAAATGAATGGCACCTACAGGTATAAGTAATCCCTGCATGTAGAGCTGCTTACATTTGCAATCCTTGAGACAGCATTTGAAAAAAATGCTTTCCAATCACACAGATGTTTTTTCATCAGCGCAGCAAATTAAAAGCCACCTGAATGCCAATATGTTTGCTTTGTAATTGATCCAAAGCATTCCCCTCCTTCTTGAAGAGGCAATAATAAGTCCAGCACACCATATCACATATGCCTAGACTATATCTTTCAGTCCAAAAAACAGCTGACAATTTGACCTTTAAAATATAGACATTGCTACATTCTGCAGCCGTTCCTATTTAACATGGGTTATTACACAGAAGCACCATTTTCCTGTCTGCAGCCATAGAGATGTATCTCAGCAAGATGTAAATTCTGCAGATGGATTACCTTGAGAACAAATGACTGCGTCCACACCCACATACAGTAGTACCATGGGGGAAAGATGATATTAGTTTTGGGAACTTTTTGTTCTGTTTTATGTCATGTATATTACAAAGAATTTTATGGTCTCACTTGCTATAACGACACCTGCAACATTCCAGGTTTACAACTGAAACTTAGGACAAAATGTTAAGGACTTGCAAATGGCAGTGGGAAAATAAGTACAATAAGTATTTCAAACCCCCTTTCCTTCAATGGAAAACTATTAGCCTAATTCTCTCCTAGGTTTATGAGAGAGAAACAATTATAAATCCAAGTAAATAAAGACACTGGAATTAGCTTCATGGGCCTGATCCACCTGCTCTGAGCTCTCAAACCAAGAGCAGGGTGGTTGAAGCAGAGCCTCTAAATGCAAAACTGTTTCTCAAGGGTATTCCTTATCCTCTGCAAATTCTAAGATAAAAGGCTTGGAGGATCAAGACAGAATGTAGGACCCAACCCTATCCAACTTTTAGTTCTAATGTAGCCCCTGAAATAACAAATGTTCCTTTATCTTGAAGAAGCCGCAAGAGCACGATGCAACATGTGCATCATTGGCATGGCGGCATCAGCACTGAAAAGTTGGATAGAACTGGGCTCATAGTCAGTGTGGGGAAAAGTACTATTTTGTACCACAAACTTGCCATGGGGGGATTCTTTCTCTTGTAAAATATGTTGATAACACAGGGCACAATCCTACCCAATTCAGGTCAGCACAACTCACCTGTCTCCCCATGGTCGTGTGGGGAGTCCAGTGCATGTCTGTACATTGGCTTAACACATTCAGGAGTAGGTTTACTGTGTGTCCTGAAAAACAGGGACAATCCTGATTTGGGGGGGGGATTGTTTTTACAAACTCGCAAAAGGGCCAGAGGGTCCTGTCCTGATTTTGTGGACAAAATTTTAGGCCAAGACAGGACTTGTGCTGGCCTAACTGAGGCACCCACATCTAGTTTTGTTCTAGTTTCCTTTAAGTAACAGAGAAGGTAAATGTTGGGTAGTCTTTTGTCTTCACACTGTAAGGGATATCCTTTGGGAAACTTGGGTAATTACCCCTCTGCCATGGTACTACATCGATATTTTTCATCTCATTTTTACATGAAACATCTCAGCCACTTTTCAATCCCATAACAAAAAAGTTACAAGAAAGGCAAAACCAAAACATAAATAGCAATCAGCTGATCCTAATCAAAGGCCGGGTGCGCAGTTGCCATTAGATGCTTCGTGAGAGCTGATCAAACGTGGACACAGAAATCCTTTTCTTCAATTAACACTTTTTGAGTTGTGTGCCAATAAATTGGAAATAAACATCAGAAGAGTTTTTGGATTTCTAATTAAGCAGGCCATGAAAATAGGGTGAGTGCTTATCCTCCAATGAGCCAATAATGAAGTATGTCAATGTGCTGGGCTTGGTTTGAGATGAGCCTCAAGGGACCTGAAGACTGTACTTCCCAAGTACAGTACATTTTGCTGTACTTGCAGCAAAACGAGGTGGAAAGAGGTGGCAGAGTAGAAATGTACCACTTGAGACTGTGAGTGGGAAGGGGATTTTTCTTTCTGGCCACAAGTATAAAAAAAAATAGAAAACTACGGTACACAAAATGTCATAGACTGAATTCTAGAGGGGAAAGCGGTCTTAATGAAAATCATGAGCTCTGCCTCCTCCCTGTTTTAGATCAGGGGTATTCAGGAATTTCAGCCTGGGATCCCCTGTCAAACTTACAAACCAGTCCGGGACCCCCTGTCAAACGTACTGAGATGCTCCTCCATGTCTACTAAGAAGTAAGTCCCATTGTGTTCAATGAGATTTACTCACAAGAAAGCCTGGTGCCAGATTCCAAGATGGTGGATCCCACCCTCTCACAACCCCCTGACCTGAGGTCACAACCAGTGGTGGACAGCAGCAGGTTCGCACCTACGCTATAGAACCGGTTCTTAACAAGAGATAGTACATATAAAGTTTAAAAATAGCCATTTAAAAGTGGCTGCCAAATGGACAGAGAACCGGTTCTTAATTTCTTTGAAGCCCATCACTGGTCACAACCCCCAAGGGGGTCCTGATCACCACTCTGAAGACTACTGTTTTAGACATATCATGCCTTCCCAAAGGCTCCTTAAAAACAATAGGTTAAAGGGTCATTACAGGTTTGACATGCTTCTTGATAAAGTTATAATCTGATGTTTCCTGTAATCATTATTGGGAGCCACTAGAGTCACTTCTGGGTCACCCTGGTAATGAAACCCACTCCATTAGCCCAAACTGGATCCAGAATGCCTTGCAGAGGCAAACTGCAAGTTGTGGCTGAGAATCAGAAGTAACTTCTGGTCACTTTTGCAAGGCCAAACATCTGGGGCCCACAGCTGTCAGAAGAGTGGGATGCAGTGTGATGTGACCTTTGGCTCCCCATACAAAGAGCATAGGATTATAGCCTGCAGCACCCTGGGCTGTGATCGATCAATGGGTCACAAGTAGTTTTTCTCTTATCCAGGTAATGTGGCCTCTGTCCCAATAGGTCTAACTGTTTTCGGCACTGATTTCAGTGGCACAATTCTAAGCCTGAGGCTGCTTCATGGGTTGGGATCCAGCATTACTGCCAGTTCCCAGACCCACCTCTTGCTTCCCACCCACCTGCTCCCAGGAACATCTTCCACCCACCATCCCCCATCCTAAAAAACCCCTACAACTTGTAAAACATGTACAAAAAACACTGAATATTCAATAAGTTAGGATGAAAATTTCTGAGAGCCACGATGGTTAGGGAGCTGGACTGAGAACTGGAAGATGCAGGTTCAAATCTCCCCTCAGGCATGAAGCTTCCTGGGTGACCTTGAGCCTATCAGGTTGCAATCCTAACTATTTTAGGCCAGCACAACTCACTAATCTCCCCATCCCTGCAGTGGTGTGGGAAGGCTGGTACATGTCTGTTCACTGATTAACCCCCCAGGAGTGCCTGAGACCCCCAGGCCAGTACAGAAAAAGGGGTTAGGATTGTGCTGTCACTCACTCTCAGTCACACCTTGGACATTTGTGTTGGCATGGGAAAAGTGGGGTATAAAATTGCTTGCTTAAATAAATAAATAAATAAAATTTTGCAGATCTGCATTTGAATACAACAAAATTTGATAGATCTATATTTAGACTGCAATCCTAACCACACTATCTTGAGAGTAAATCCCACTGATTACAATAGAACTTGCTTCTGCGAGTAGACATGTATAAGATTGCATCCTCGGTCTTCTAAATTGGACAAGTTGTGCTTACAACACAGAACCACTATACACAGCGGTGTATACACATTTATATTTCTAAGTTGTAATGCAACATCCACCATTCAGTTCAGCCAGTAACAAGAGCATTTAAAATTTCCATTTGGTGCTGAAATATGCCATTGGAGGGGGGGGGGGGTGAGAAAAAAAATTGAATTACTAGAAGCTCCATATTGAACCCACATTCCACATTTTGGCATATTTTGGCAGCAGCCGTACAGGAAATTGGGATGCACCAGGAACAGTACTGGCTTAAAAGCTTGTCTAGACAGATGGACTATTGATCAACAGCCTAAATGATTGTTAGGATTTAGCTGACAGACTCCAAGATGGTTCTTTAAAATCTCTTTACTGCATCTGATATATCAAAGAAGAAGGGAAAAAAGATTGCAAAATCTGATACAAGGGTATAACCAAGCTGGAAACAATGCTCATTATGTATGGTGATACATGTGAACAGGCTGGATTAGACAGGATTAGAGGCAGCTGTCTGGAGTCCAGAAGGTTAAGCTGCTGAAAAGTAGAACATTCCATAATAACGAAAAGGTTTGCAACTTGTAAACTCAGAAGCAAAAGCATCTAGATTAGTGTTTTTTAAACTGTGGGTTGGGATGCACTAGGTGGGTCACAAACTAATTTCAGGTGGGTCCCCATTCATTTCAATATTTTCTTTTTAATCTATTAGACTTGATGCTACTATGGCATCTGGTTGATTTTGAACAACAAAATCTTCTTCTACTCCAGATAGCAAATAGGTGCTTTAGCTATGCCACTAGCAGAGCAAATGGATAATTAACTGCTGAGGAGGAGGAGGTTGTGACATCACTTCTTGGGTAACATTTTGAGCTTTGTACTGGGTTACACGATTATTAGCTTTGCCACTGGTTTTCCTATCTGCATGGTGATGTAGGGAGGCAAGTGCATGTCTGTCCATTGGCTTAATACCCCCCCCCCCCCCGGAGTGGTACAGAAGTGCTCTACAGCACTTTTGTGACTCTCCCAGGTCAACAAAGGACTTGTGCCGGAGCTTAGGCTGTCCTAACTGCAGCTTAGGATTGCAGTCTATGTCACTCTCAGTCATGGCATCACTTCCAACAGATTTTCATTCCAAAAAGTGGGTTCCATTGCCAAAGGTTTGAGAACCAATTATCTAAAAAAACCCATGTCACAAACCAGTGTCATGCCAGCATGACACAAACCAGAGAAATATCCACATCATATGGCTGGAAGGTTCACTTTGAATGGACACTTGACTCCCCACAAGCTTCCAGACAGACATCTCCCCACAATCACTGGCTTCCAGTTCCTTCAGTTCCTGTTTGGAAGTGGAGCTGTAATGCAGAGGAATCCGTTTAGCTAGGAATCCTAAATGAGGAAAATGTCTCTAGAAAATTTGGCTTCGGAGGTGAAGGTGAAAAAAGAACCACCCATGAACATAATGAATTTTTGGGTCATCGTGCAGCACATTCTTTATCTTCTGAAGAACAGGATCAGAAAGATCCACAATAGTTCTGAATTTTCATTTCAGCAAAGAAATTCAGCATATATGTAATGTTAGGTGTTTCACTAAATCCACCCAGATTGATTCGTAAACTGTAATACTTTGCTGACTCGTGGCTCCAGAGTTGTTAATTCACAGCGAGGTAAATGATCTCATATGGGGAAGATACAGTTTTTATGTTGACACTGGAGGAGACTTAACCATGTTCCGTCTAATGGCAAAGCTTGTAAAAAATGTGTGAGAGAAAAGTACTTACGTTGGTTTTGATGCCTCGGCTTGATCTGTCTGTAGTTTTTCTCCACCCTCCACCTCCATGGTACAATAGACAATGCGGTTTGGTGCTAAGGATTTGAGACCCTGCACTTCCATGATAACAACCTATTAGGAAAGGAAGAAAATGACTTTCAGGAAAGATCTCTATACAGCAAGAGCCTCTGGAAACAACAGTTTTATATGATGCATCTGAGCAAGATGTGCAGATGACATCCACATTGAGAATCTACCATGTTGGATAACAGGAGTAGGCATAAAATGATGCAGGATCTGCCAGGTACCTTCTGTCATCTGAGGTCAGGAGCCAAATGCTACCCTAACCTTACCTGGCAATTTGCCTGCCTCACTCCTTTAACTCCCTGGATTAGAAAAGCAACAGACAGAGCAGAACAATGGAATAGATAGGGGTTGCATGGAGTAACAGATGCACCGGGCAGCAATCTTTAGGGGGCAACAAGCTGAGCTTGAAACTAGTAACCAAAATTCTGAAAAACTGGAAATATATGAATAATAATATCATGTTATATATCTTTGGAAAGGTATCCCACTTCCATCATTATCTCACAAAGAGCAAGTCTCTGCCTCTCTCCAGCTACAATATGGGAAGAATAATATTTACCCCTAGAATTCCGTGATTTTTTCCCCCACATCAGACTGCACGGGTCAATTTGACCCAGTTGGAAGTTTGTATTGTGTTTTTTACTGGAATTTATTATTATTACTTGACAAGACTTTCTTACTGCTAATTAGACAGTTACAAATCCAGAAGCATGAAAGTTTTGAATTTACAGTTTTTTCTGTAAATTCCAATTTATACATATTATACATATTATACATATTATATTTATACATATTATGCTTTCTTACTGCTAAATAGACAGTTACAAATCCAGAAGCATGAAAGTTTTGAATTTATAGTTTTTCTGTAAATTCAAATTTATACATATTATACCGCACGGGTCAATTTGACCCATGTTGCTGGGATAATATGTATAAATTGGAATTTACAGGGGAAAAAAACTAAATTCAAAACTTTCATGCTTTTGGATTTGTAACTATCTAATTAGCAGTAATAATGTCAGAAAGTCTTGTCAAGTATTAATAATAAATTCCAGAAAAAAACACAACACAAACTTCCAACCGGGTCAATTTGACCCGGTTGGGATCCCAAGGGTTTATTGTAGAGAGTTATTGGGACTATTATTATTAAGAATACATATATATTGATGGTTAACCATAAAAGCTCCGAAGATGCTTTACAGAAAAATATCAAATAACAGAATGGCTCCCTGTCCTCATCTTTTAAAAAGATGCAGAAGATACACTTGCCACAACCACTAGCTAAGATGGTGTGCTGGGGTGAGGAGGGACAGATGAATTCCCTCTGCTAACTATAAGACAAGCACCACTTGCTAAAAATGCCTCTTTGCCCAGCTAGCAGAATTCAGTCAAACAAGTATAGCACATATGAAGCACTTTGCACACCTCTGGTTATACAAATATTTAGTTTTTACCCAAGTGCTGTGATCTGGCTAAATGCAAAATTATGAAATCTGGTGGATGCAATGTCATATATTTATTTTAAGCTGTATAGGTTTTTCTTTTTAATTGTGTGTGTTTTGATTTGTTTAAATGGATATTTGTATATTTTTGTTGTATTATGAGAGAGAGCACCTCATTTCGTTGTCCTCATACCTTGAGTACAATGACAATAAATTTATCTTTATCTTTATTTGCTGTTCTTTACATCATCATGTTCTCATCTGCTGCAATGCGTAGTGTGGATCACTGATTCAAGTCTTCTGGACTCTGCAAGCATACCACTGCAATGTACCAGTAACTTTGCCACATTATAATGTGGTCTGCAACTACCAAAATCCCATTGTTTCCAATATTTTTCCTCTCTCATGTTCAATTCTCCTTCCTCTTTTTCTGACACAACTGTTCATGCACCAAGGCCATACTCATCAGGCCATACTTGTCCATCTGCCTCTGTATATCTCCTTTGGAAGCCTCAGTCTAGACAACTCATGATAAATTAATGGACAATCTAGGATCTGGCTGGAGTCTGTGGGCTCCAAAATAGGCCCAAGTGATACTGATGTCCCCAGTTTTGAAACAATAGGATGCTCTACCATTTTCACTGTGCTGGGTACAGAAGCAAAGCACCAAACTACACACTGTATTAAATGTGTTGATTGTAGGCTGGGGAGAAGAGATTCTTTTTTGTAACAAGCTGTAGGGAAGGGAGTAATTTGGATTAACAAAAAAACCTATTTACAAAAAACCTACAAGCCTTTTGGGATCAAACTACACATAGTTTCATGTAGTATGGCTCAGGGCAGTATAGGTCACATGGCCAGGGTAACTAGAAACCAAAACCTCAAAAGGAGGACAAAGTCTTGGATGCCTTTCAGCATGGCCTTTCTGGCGGACAATGTCACATTTGCCTACTCACGAGTAAAGCAATGATATTGGGCACTTTCACTTATAGAGCTCAATGCAAAATTTAGTTTTTTGGCCATAACCTTTGATAGGAAGGAAATATTTTAAAACTGATTTTTGCATTGGATTCTGCTCTTCAGTACAAATCCAATGTTGTATGACATGATGGGGTACTGCACACCATAGCAAAGTTCCAAAATGAAGCCAAAATGGAGGACAATGAAGCCTTTTTGGAGGACACTCGAACAGGAGACTAAAAAAGAGGACAAATCCAGAAATTTCCAGTTATATGGTCACCCTGGATTATCCTATCTTTTGCAATTAATCTCCCACCCAAGATGTTGTACAGCATAGAATACATAATTTTTATTTGATAAAAATGAATTGTACCTTCATACATTAAAAAAGTGTGAATATAATTTGTACTGTTTAAAAACGTGTGTTCCCAGCAATTTTCTCATATTTCCAAAAGGTAAAAATCCAGACTTGAGAGATGAAGGTGACACCTCTAATTAGCAATAATTCAAAGCACACAAAGAAGGGCAATTTAGTTATTCAGGTACAGCCAAAAAAAATTAAAAGCCTGTGAATTTTGCATCATTCCACCTCAGAGGCTCTATTTTTGACCCAAACTAATCTACATATTGTCAGTAATATGCAAAACAAACTTTATGGAAATGACTGTAGGGGAAACATAAAAGGAATACAGGAAAAGAGAGAAAAAATAATGCTTCTCAGATTATATAATGTCCAATTTCTATCAAATCTAAATGGTATAGGAGTTGTTACAGAATGTTATAGAAACGGCTATTAAAAACAGTCCCATCCAGGTTGTATTTTTGTTTTCTTGTTTTTTGGCCATAACTTTTGTCAGAAAAGAAATATTTTACTTTGGTTTTTTATTGCATTCTGCTATAAATTAAACATCCAAAGTTATATAACATGATGGGGATTCCTAAAAATAACAATTTTTGCAATTTTGGTCTAGTGAATGTCACCCAGTGAGGGCTGCCCCTTCCCATGTCCCCCTAGGAACACCAATGGCTTACAGTCCAGTTAGAACACCTTCAATTTAACCCAGTGTATGAGAACTGGGTTTGCCACATTCCCAAGAATTTGACTTCTTTCTATTTCTAGGGAGGTTCACTGGCACGGCTTCCTAGGCAGGGGGAACATTGATTTAGGCTACATAGGCAGGGGGAGCATTGATTTAGATAGGATTGGACTGTAATTGACTTTAACATTTATTTATTCTGCTCAAGGATTGTATTAAGAAAGCAACCAGGAAAATGAGACAGCAAAATCATACCATACATTAAAATACTCTCTGTTGTTTCCTGCTAGAAGACTAGATTGTTCATTCAGACATTAGAGCCATTTTCTGTTTTACTGATCTCACTATACAAAACTTTCATTTTCATTAAAAGCAGACATTTATTATAAGTTTTCTTTTAACTGAGTATCCCCCACTTTTCTAATAAATCTGAAGAAAACTGCATCTTGTAGCTCTTACCTCCAAGGAAAAAGAAAGCACGACATCAGACTTTGAGAGCTGATTTTCATTTTCTTCTCCCATATCAATGATTGAAGTGTTGTGGCTGCGTTTTAATTTTTGTAACTTGAACTCAGAACCCCCTTTGGACACAGGCATGCTTTCCAGGTTTGCCATCAGCAGGTTGACAGATGACTTTAGTTCTTCAATGTACATGTTTTCCATTTCTTTGGATACAAATTTAGGAAATTTGCGTTCCTTAAATTGAAAAAAGAAAATAGGATTGAAACACCACCACCAACACAATACAACTATTTATTTATAATATCAGTTGTTATTCCATAAGGCATGTTGAAAACAAAAATAAAAAAATAATATTGAATGAAACTAGAGGACAATCATCCAGTAAAAAACAACAACAATTCAACTTTCTGGCCAGTTCATTAGATATAAGAACCACTTCACCTGCCAGGCTCAACCAATATATAGGATTGATCTACAGATGTAGCAGAATGGTGCATATGTATACACTGGGCTAGTATAATGGATTGCCAGCATTATCCTATTTTGGCTGCTGAAGATTTTATTGAGGTAAGAAAACATTTGATCCCTTGTCCTGGGGTAAATACTCAAATCTATCTACCTGTCAACCCGTCAGTCATCACCTCTGCCCCGTTCCCAACTCACACCCAATCCCCTGGACTGGCTGACTGGCTCACCTCCTCTATCAGATGTTCTGAATCTGTTTGCACAACTAGCCACTTGATGGTTGCAATAACTAGACATGCACACTGGCCTAGTTATGCTTGTGATGGCAATAATGAAGAGATACATCACTGGAACATGTATTTAGCCAATATAGTAGGATTGGGCTATGTGCCTGTTTGGGTTCCTTGTGAGAGATGCAACTTTTGACATTCCCCATATTAATAAAAATGTCAATGTGACCAGAAAACTGGCATATCAGAAAAGTTTGAACCCTTTGCTTGCTGATTTTTTAGCAATTAAATTAGGCTGAATGTTCAGGTACTGCAAATGAGGATAAATAAAATTCTGATTTATTTAAAATATACATGAATGTCACTTAACAATAGGATACATTCTCCTATCTCTGTTGTTATGTGATTAGGTTGTTAAATGAACATTTGGTCCAATTTAGTGCCTTTGTTGTGTAAACAGATACTCCTAGCCAGCATCAGTTGCCCAATGTATGCCCTATTTATTTCCAAAACACATAATCCATGTTTTAATATACCCTTGTTTGTTGTCTATCAATCTGGAGAAGCAGAGATTTGTTAATGGTGGTTTTGGTCCTATGTTTTATTGATGGTTTTGGCTGTGCATTGATGAGTCAGTGAGTCAGTCAGTGACTTTTCAGTTTTATATATATAGAGTAAATTGCATAGTGTCACACATTTATCTTCCTCTCATCTTTTTAAAAGCCACTCCATGGAACTGTCTCATAAGTATCTCCCTCGTTATCCACTAGGGTTCTATTCTGAAACCTCCATGGATTTAAAAAAAAGGTGTATAAATAAAACAATAGAAAAATAGGTTTAAAAAGCCAATTCCAGACTTCTTGCTCCTCCAAATATGTACAGGAGCTTGATTCTGGGACAGAAGAATGGAATGACTGCTTGCAAGACTGCTTCTCTACAACAGTAGAAAAGCAGTTTTTAAAACTGTAATTTGCTGTGCCTTTCATGTTGAGTCAAATCCATGTATTAAAAAATCAGTGTATAACAAGGCTTGACCTGTATACTTGGTCCCTGCAAATGCCTTCAGTGCTTCCATCTGTGCATATTATACCTATTACCAATTGACACTTATAAGACTGTTAGTGGTTACACAGCTGTGGTTGATGAAATTTCCCATAAAGTTGATTTGACGCTCTAAAGCCTTTTCAGCATTCCCTCCTTTTATTCTTCTCTATCCCATTTTTATCCGCTTATCCATCCTCCTTTTGTCTAAACATTGCTCCCTCGTTGATGCTTGACATACTTTATTGATGGTTCCTTGCCAGGCCTAAACAAAGCCCTGACTCCACCATACTGAAGAGTATAATCTAGGATTTAGATCTGACACTCCTAAATCTCCCCAGCATTTTTAACACTCTGAGTTGATAATCTTATTATGCTTTTCACAGGCTAATGGTGGATCTCATAGATGCAATGAAGGGGAGGGCATTGTTGGTAACTAGCACCTGCCAAGGACATCAATGCAACAAATGTTCTTGAAAGTGGCATACTTTCATTATCATGATTGTCCTTTTACAGTGTCTTCCAGTTTTAACTGCAAAACCGGACACAGAAGTGTGAAATTTGGGGAAGGTATTCCTTCTGTGATATATTCATCCACTAACAATGGATTGTTAGAAATTCAAAACAGAAGGGGGTGAAAAGAGGCACATCGTGTTTTTGTCCCTTTACTTAACATTGAAGACTGACTGATCAGCACCCAGCCCCAACGATTGGACTTAGAAGCATGAAACGTATTCCTTCTGTGATGTAAGAAACCACTAAGAACTGATTTGGTGCCTGATAGTGCCTGGTGGTGCCAGGTATTGCCCACTAGTGCCTAGTGCCCAGAAGGCATGCCCGTCACTCATTAGGGATTCCTGGTATCTGGACCAGTTGTTGCCCACTTCCTGCTGCCAACTGCTGTCTAGTGGTGCCCAGTGGCTGGCAGTGCCTGCCAGTGTCTGGTGCTGCCTGCATGTGCCTGGTAGGGATTTCCTGTCACTGGTGGTACCCAGTTTTGTTGGTGCTCAGTGGTATGCGCTCTCCAATGCACGGTGGTGCCCAATGCCCTGTGGTGCTTGGTAAGGATGCCTGGTGCACACTTCCCACTGGTGCCCAATAGTACTGGCTGGTGCCCGGTACCGGTGCCTGGTGCCCAGTAGGGATGTCTGATGCCCTGTACAGATGCCCATTGCCCGCCAGTGTCTGCTGCTCCCCAACCACTGCCCTCGGTACCATCCAGTGCCCAGTGCCTGTTGGTGCCTAGCAGTGCCCAGTGTACACTGGTGCCTGCTACCCAGTGCCCACTGCCCAGTGTCATTGTCCAATTCCCAGTGGTGCTCACCAGTGCCCACAATACCAGCTGGTGCCCAGTTGTGCCCGAAGCAGACAAATATTCTTGAAATTTTACTCTCACAATGACAAGTTAATTCCACTAGTCTATATAGTTTTGGAGCGGGGATGTCAAATCCCGGCCCAAGGACCAGATACGGTCCATGGCAAGCCTCACTGCAGCCTGCAGCAGGACACCTCCATCTGGCCCTGGGCAAGCTTTGTAATCCTTTGGATCTGTCTCTAAAGCACATACCAGATATGTGACACCTATAGAATGCTAGCCATCTCTCTCCAATACCCAAGTTCTATTATCTGCTATAATAAAATTTAACATAAGTTGGAGACTGCGACAGGTAGACAAGATCTGCTTGCTGAAGAGAACAAAAGCAACAATCCTGCCTAGCGGTGGCTAAATGAGTGGAAGAGAAATTGGGACATTCTCTGGAAAACCACTGAGCTGAAAAGTCACTATTTATAGAATTAATCAGGATTGTGACCAGAGACGCTTCTCTCAACTTTTGAACTGTGATTTAATTTAAAGATATTTTCGCCAACAAGTAACATGAATTATTGATCAAACACTTGCCAACCAATCGAGAACATTTGCTGATGATAGCTCCCTGAGCTGATAGTTTCCTGCAGAGTCATATATGAAAGCTGACACTGTACATATTTTCCTCCATACTAGAAGATAATCTCATGCCAAAACCACAGAAAAATGAACATTTTTAATGCAATGTCACTCTGATTGCTGGCTATTTTAATTGGAAAACTTCTAAATATCTAATTATTACCTATGTGCTACTGTTAAGATGCTGTGCTACTAATAACATAAATAGGAAAAACAGTAAACCTCAGTAAAACATTGTTGGCTCAAGATAGTTACCATTTAAAAAAAATGCAACCTTAATTGTTTTGCTTTGGCTATAAGAATAGAGAAGATAGAAGCTTGCTGATCTGACTGAATTTTTTTATTACTTACTTCATAACCAATTTAGGCTGGCATATCCCATCCACTCCCTGTTCTCATGATGGTGTGGAGAGGCCAGCACATGTTTGTGCACTGGCCTAAACCCCCCCCCTCCCCAGGAGTCATGCAGAAATGCCTTAGAAGGCCAGATCTTTGTGTCAGTTCTTATGCTAGGTTAATTGGGGGTTAGGATTGCAGCCAGAAGCATAGCCAGTGTAGCTGATGATGTTATCCTCTCCTGATGTCTTCTAATATATCCACTAAGCCCTCTAATGCTATTCTCTAATAGAGGGATCTCCAAACTTTTGGCCGGAGGGCCACATCCTCTATGTCCTCTAATGCTATTCTCTGATAGAGGGGTCTCCAAACTTTTGGCAGGAGGGCCACATCATCTCCCTACACCATGTTGAAGGCCAGAAAACAAATTTACATTTCAAATTTGAATAAATTTACCTAGCTTTACATATAAGAATGTATTGGCGTTGCTTATAAGGCTTGCCCTAGGGCAAGATAGAAGGGTCTTGCCGGGGCCACATTGAGGCTCGCCGAGGGCCGCATCTGGCCCATGGGATAGAGTTTGAAGAACTCTGCTCTGATATATGGAGATAATACATACTTGTAGATACTTAGTTTGAAGAGAGAGGGACTTCAAGCAAGGCTTTCCAGAGCTGAGATCAAGCCACAATGTGAAGCCAAGTCTTTCAAACATGATCTGCCAGAAATGGGAATTTGAGAGAAGACCCCCCAAAATTTCAATTTAGATGTGTAAAAATCATTATCACCATGGTTTGGTGGTTTGAGTGCTGGAAAAATAGAACTTGGGGAACTTGTCCAGTGATGATGTTTACAAGGTGACCTTGGGCCAGTCACTATCTTTCAGCTGAAACCAATTCACAGACTTCTTGTGATGATCAAATAGAGGATGAGAAGAACCATTTACTCCTGGCTTGCCCCACGCACAGCCCATGGGCCACAGGACCCAAATTAATGAGGCCCGCTGGAAATGCTGGCAGCTGCCACCGGAAAACCAGCTTGGCGGCTGCCATTTTTAAATTTCGCACACTGCCCTGGTACTGGGTCTGGGCCATCTGGGTGGGAAAAGAGTGGGTGGGAGAGGTCAGAGCACTCCCAGGCAGCCTAGAAGCAACAATCTTTGGGAGTGCTCTCCTCACGGGCCACTAGTGCTGCTCCTGTGAGACCTCTGCTGCCCGTGCCTCTGCCGCCACAAGCCACCTGCCTGCCCACCCTCCTGTAGCCTCAGTGGAGGTCCCACTGCTGTCTGTGCCGCCACCACAAGCCGCCTGTACTTGAACTTCTCCTCCAGGTAAAGAGGAGCAGGAGGAGAAGTAAAAGGAAAGTAGTCTGAGAGCCCAATCCTATGCATGGCTACTCAGAAGAAAACCCCATCCTATGCATCATGCCTACTCAGAAGCAAGCCCCATTAATTAGAATACCAACTGGGTCCATTAGACCCGGTATGCAAATGTATGCAAATTAGGCTATTTTTAGATGGTATTCTAAGGGTTAAAGTCAATTGGGCTAACTCCCAAGTAAAGGTAGCTATGGTTGCAATCTGAGAGCCCAATCCTATGCATGGCTACTCGGAAGAAAACCCCATTATAATCAATGAGACTTACTCCAAGGTTAAGCTTGGAGAGGATTGCAGCCCATTCTATGCATCATGTCTACTCAGAAGTAAGCCCTGTTAAAGTCAGTGGAGCTTACTCCCAAGAAAAGGTGCCTATGGTTGCATTCTGAGAGGCTAATCCAATGTATGCCTACACAGAAATAAGCCCCATTAATGTCTAATAAGACTTACTCCAAGGTTTAAAAAATGTAGGGCAAAATATAGGACATCCTGCATTTTGTCCTACATTTTTTTTAAAAGTTGTTAGTGTTTATGTGCAGCCCAAACCAATTTGTTTTCTTCCAGTGTTGCCCAGGGAAGCTAAAAGGTTGGACACCCCTGGTTTACACCATTCAAATTTCCATGGAGAAGAATGAGACATAAAGAGTGTATGCATTAGGTAACCATATCAGAAAAATCAAATGTGATTTTTCCTTTTAGGGCTAGAAGAAGCCCTACTGCACTCTTTGACTTAACATTAGGAAAAAGAAATTGCTAAAGCAGCCAATTTAAACTGATTCTTTTCTCTTTTGTGTTTAGAAAGATTTTGCTGTTTTGGGCATCTGAGCCTACACATTTGATCCCATGTTTTCTAGGTGGGGTTTGAACTCTCAAGGGGAAAAAAGACATCTAAAACGTATTTCTGGGTCTGAGGCCCACGTACAAGAATCATGTCATTCTTTATACAATGGTGGACATAAGCAAATCAGTTTAAAAGAAATGGCAAGTCAATATACAGTGGCGTCTCACGTAACAAATTTAATTCGTTCCAGAAGGCATGTTTCTTATGTGAAACATTCTTTACGTGAAGCGGATTTTCCCTTAGGATATAATGGAAACTCAGATGATTGGTTCCAGAACCCCAAAAATATGCATATAAAAATATTAACTGGATGTAAAAATGATGACAAAACACTGGAATGGAATTCAAAACATGCATTCAGTGTGCATGATCCTATGAAGTCTACTTAGGCTGCAATCCTAAAGACACTTTCCTGGGAGTAAGCCCCATTGAACATAATGGGGCTTTCTTCTGGGTAGACATGGTTAGGAAGCTGCAATCTAGTCCACTTTCCAAGTGTCTCCCCACTTTCTCCTTCTCTCCATCTGGAGCCTCTCTCTCCCCTGCTCCCTTCTGGCTACCCTGAGCTGCTTCCCTCTTCTCCACTGCTGTTCTCTTCCTCTGCCCAGTGCACGCCCGGCCACAGGAGGAACAGCGCGGAAGTGTTGCTTTTGCTATGAGCAGGCACGCTAGGCAGCCCTGAGACAGCCAACCCCTTGTTTAAAGGGCTGCCACCCAGCGCGTCTGCCCCAACTGCCAACAAGTGTGCTTGTTATGTGAAGTAGTTTGTTACATGAAGCAGAATCTTAGAGAAATTTTTGTTTGTTCCGTGAAACATACTTTACGTGAGGCATTTGTTATGTGAGGCACCACTTTAAAATAGATGAGATCATCCTAATGTCGATGTCCTAGTGCAGCAGATCTCAAACTCTCTGATGGTTCAAAAACTGCTGGTAGGTCCTTGTGGGATAAAAACTGGCAAGGCGGATTTGCACTATTGGTGCTGCCGTGATCACAACGCCACAGACACCCAGATGCTACAGAGAGGAGGGGAGATCAGAAAGCCTCAAAGAATTTCCAGGAGGCCAATAGCCCCTTCTGTGGGTCTCCCCCAAGTGATTTATTGCTCTGATCTGCAGGTTGTAGAAGACAACTATGGGTCTCTTGGACTCTCTACAGAGATTGCTGATCCCCACCACCTGTAGGGAGATAAGTCTCTAGTTGCATTTGGTGTTTTGATCACTGTGGTGCCTCCAGGGCACCCATTCCTGGGTCATTTCCCTTAAGTGTTTCAGTTTCTGTTGTGAGCTGCAATTCACCACTTTGAGCACCAGTATCCTAGTGTTGTATGGACTATATGGCTTAGTGGTTAAAGGCTCTGTGCTTGTCAATCTGAAGAATGGCAGGCAGGTCAGAAGTTCGAAATCTGAGTACTGCGAGATGGAGTGAGCTCCCATCCTTAGTTCATCTCTTGCCAATCTAGCAGTTCAAAAGCATGTAAATGCAAGTAGATAAATAGGTACCATTTTGGTGGGAGGGGAACAGCGTTCCATGCACATGCAGGCCACATATTCATGCAGGCATCTTTGGACAACACTGGCTGAATGGCACTAGAAACGGGGCAGAGCACTGCTCCCTAGTGTCAGTCATGACTAGCAGGGCAACCTGCAGGTTATAACTTTACCTTTATCCTAGAGTTTTGATGTTTCTTGGCAGAAGATGACCCCAGATTATATTGCAAGAGGCAATGGAAAAAATAATTCAGGTTCTTCTGTTCAGAAACCTAGCTGTGCAATAATAATCCCCCCCCCCCCGATTATTGTATATATTCAACAATCTCAAATTCACGGGCAGTGCTACAACATGGAAAGCACCTGCTCTCTCCCTTGTGCAATCTTTTCAAAATATTTGATAAATTATGTCCCTTGTCTTTGCCTGGGGCTAACCTATTAGCATTATTATAGAAGTCTACGCATCTGTCAGCATTTTAAATTTACATGGCTTAGTCACAAAATCCTTTCCACCCATCTTTCCATCTAAAAGGCTGTGGCATTTTATATCCTGTCTGGTTAAAAAAAAAACTCTCATACTGATCAATATTTGACTTCTGATATCATGCCTGGGGTGTAAGATTACATATCCACTGCCAGTGAATTTTTCTTTTAATGAATAGACAACAGGCAGTATCAGGACAAAATCTCTCCAGTGGGGACCATGAGAAGCAGGCAAGTTATGACAGGGAAGATAAAGAGGGAGAATTTAATTAAGAAGTTACGATATTTAGAAAATGAGAAGCTCTCTACCTCTAAAAGCCTCTCTGTGACATATAAATTCACACTTTTCTATATGATATTTGTGGCAGAGAATGTGGGCATTTTGTCCATCTGTTCTTTGCTGCAAAATTTCTGGTCAGAGCATTATTTCTGTGCCTTTTCTAAGAGAACTGAAATGCTCATTAGTCTACCAAACATTTTCATTACTATTATTTCAACCAAGTAAAAGCCTCACTGGGTGAGTTCTTATTATCTATAGCTATCAGCAGCCCCAATCCATTACTCTTCAGGTAAACATTACGCTTGGCGATCACTGCAGCATAAAAGTGTGAAATGAGAGTTTTGCAGAATACTCAGCTTCAGTGACCTTGGTATGCACAGAATGTTGTTTATTTATTCATTTATTTAGCGCTAGCGAAAACATACCCACATGGTGGGAGTAAAATTCCACCGGTACACCTCCCACTGCGCAATAACCCCCACTGCACAATAATCCCCCGTTGCACAACATCCCCATGCACAAAATCCTCCCATCAACACCCACTGTGCAGTAACCAGCAATGCTCATCAACCGCCATGCACATCAACTCCCCATATGGTATATGCACTTGCCACTAGACCCCACCCCACCGCCACAACTCTCCCTCTGCCCCCTGCCTCCTCAAACAATGTACCCCTGGTAGTGGGGTCCCCACTGTGCACATCAGCACTGCTCCGATGCTGCTGCTGCTTTCCAGCAATGGCTAGGACTAGCCCAGCAGCAGTGTGCTGTGCTGCATGCCAAAGTACAAAAGGACAAAATCTCAGTGTCTTAATATGAGAATAAGAATAAGATTGGGCCATCAGATTATAGGGAGTTAGGCCTCCCTAACTTTGGAAGCTGAAGCTCAGTCAGGAAAATGCCCTACGTGAGGCTTGCCCCCATCACATCACTTTTATCATTCTCCTGGAGAAAAAGAAGCAGAACCAGCATTCAAGCATTCCCATCTGTGAGGACAAATATGATCTAGTGTTTTTTCCTCTCAAATCCAGATATCACCTTACTGCTCTTGACAGCCCATGCAGCTGAATGTATTACCAATTCCAGGCCCAGTTAGTTCATTTTTGAGAAGCCCAGATGTACAAGGAGTCCCTCCAGAGTAAATCACAAATCCCAGAAGGATACATGCCAAGTTCAGTGTTTATATACCAGCATTTCATAGGCTTCTTTGCAGAGTGCCAGATTAAGGAGTTTTTCTCTGAGAGATTTCTGAGCAAAACAGCCATGAGACACCAGAGTAAGACAGTGTATTATTAATTGTTCTTATTATTCATTATTTAGCACCCACCCTATACACTTCCCCATTTTGCTCTTACGTTCGGCTTTTCAAAGTAATGTGGGCTTATAGCATTCTCACAGCAGGCAGCAATTCTCAGAAAATAGGACTCATTTCAAAGATCCAGACAAATGAGGTGGACTAAAATAGATACATGAAAGAATTAGTAGCAGAGCTGAACCTAGATATTAATTCATATTCATAACCTAACCTTGTTTAACATGGAGTCTCCCTTTTTCCAGTTGAATGGGCTGTTTCTTGTTAAGAAACTGCAAAAAACCAAATAGTAGTCAAGAGAACACCATCTGTTAGTTTCAGAATAAAACTTAAGGTATCCTTATTGGCACCCCAATTCTGAGTAGCCCATTACCCTGACTGCAGCAGCACAATAACAGCTTCCATAGCATCCTATGTGCACTAGGCATCCATGCCATTTATTAGCAGGGCATTGTGTTGTGCCTTGTCAATTGAGAAAAAACTGATGGTGTGCTGTGAGATTACAAAGGTTGAAAGTTATAGAATCCTAGAGTTGGAAGGGACCCAGTAGGTCATCTAGTCCAACTGCCTGTCTGTAGTAGGAAATCCTCCTAGAGCATCCCTGACAGGTACTCATCAACGCTGGATTGTGGAGCCTGAATGTAGAAACCTCAAGTTCAAGTCCCTCAGATATTCACAAACAAGATTTCAGCAATCCAGTTTAACTAACTACTGTGCTTTATGCTGCAGCTAAAGTAATGGAGAGGAGTAATTTCTGAACCATGAAAGTTGGAGTGGGAAGCTATCTCTTAATTTGTTTGGTAGAGAAGCAATTCTGTTCTAAAGCTTTTCCAGTGCAAGGAGCTTTTGACAATCTTTCCATTATACCAGGGATGTCGAAACGTTCAATTTTAGGGTTCCTGGACTTTTAACAAGTGTGTTGAAGAGGGAATTCCAGCACGTTTAGCTTGTGATCTGTGAGATGAGAAGCTGCACCTTCCAAAATTCCCTCCTTTACACATTAACTTAATGAGCCTTGCATTATACCTACAACACAAACTGGCTTAAGGTATATGTCTAACAGGGGCATATCCAATTTAGCATATATCCAATTTAGAATTATTTCTAGGACTGAACTTTGCTCAGTAAATTCTCCATGCTTGATAATTGCCAAGACACTACAGGCAAAGATATGCTAGGCCAGGCATCCCAAGATAGCACAGTGATTCCCACCAAGCAAGATTTTGTTGGCATAAGGCTATCACATGCACGAAAGGCTTTTATATACTGGATTTTGAGTTCTTTCTGGGAATCTGTAAAATCATAAAATGTTGGTACTTCCTGTGCTTGCTTAGGAGAAAGTATACTTCAAAATCACCACCCTGTGAATCACTGCCCTCTACCCTCGATTCCACTTCCTCATAAAGCATAACTGACCCTTATTCAGTTTTAGAGTTAGCTACAAAGGGATGCGCCTGCAGTCAAGCTTTGCTGTCAGCTTTTTTTTTCATTTGAAATATTCAGTGTTACTGAAGTATTGGTATGTGGAAAACCAGAATAACAGCCCAATCGTATCCACACTTTCCATTGACTCTAAGGGGACTTACTTCTGAGTAGGCATGCATAAGCTTGGGCCTTAAGACTTTCATCCTCTCGTGCTATTTCTTTTTGTTCATAACCATTCTTATGTATCTTGTCTAATGAAATTCTGCTTCCCTTAATGCAGGTGAATTGGGTATAGAGTCTTGGAGAGATTTATTTATTTATTTAGAAATAAAATAAATCTGGGAAAGATAACATCTCCAGAACCTAATCAAGCAATTGCAGATAGAGCAGCACTTTATCGCTTAGCAGGATTGCTCACTTTAAATTCCTGTCTTCTCTTATGGCCTTAATGCAGCCAACCTTCGTCTCTGCAGGCTGACTACCTGGAAATCTCTAGTAAAAAGAGCTTGTGATGTGTCATCATTTGTCTTCAGCACTATCATTCTCACTGTTGAATATCATCTAGTGAAAAGTAGAAAGATGTATGTTCTAAGGCCTCCATGTAGTTTTTATCCCAGGAGCATTTCCTCTCTACCTGGGGGAGCCCTCTCTATACCTACCCACTAAGCATTTCTTGGCCTAGATCAGTGTTTCTCCAACTTAGGTAGAGAATTACTCCCTAAGGATTCAATCCTAAACACACTTTCATGAGAGTTAGACACACTGAACACAATGGAACTTACTTTTGAGTAGACATGGGTACAGTGGTGCACTTACTTAGGGAGATAGAGAGAACAAATCTCTCCCTGTCTTTGCAGGGCAGGAGCTGCGGCAGTGACATGATCTATAGGATCATCCCCCTGCAGGAAAGTGGGGTGAAGTTTATGCCTCCCCAAGAGTCTTGACAAGCTGTAGCAGGGTCTGGGGGACTCTGCAAATTGTTTGGCAGACCTCCTGATGACTAGAAAAAAGGGAAAGTTTCTGGTACAATTCAAGACCCTGGCACAGACTGGCAGGACCCCCGTGGAGGCAGAAAATCATTCCCCATTCTTCTGCAGCAATGCAATCTTGAGAAGGTCAAGGTGGTGAGAAGAAGGACAAAAATATTCTTGAGAAGGACCAAGAAGATCCTTACCTTATACAAGCAATCTGATCACTCCCCCTCACCATTGGATGCAGTCATTGTGGCTGCATCAGAGCCAACAGAAAAGGATAGGATTGAGCTGTAAGTCAATTCCCAAGGCAGGGGATCATGGGGATGAAGCATTCATTTAGAGTGCAATCCTAACCTAGGCCATCCCAACACACTGGTCTTCTCGATCCCGTCGTGATGTAGGGAGGCAAGCACATGTCTGTGCACTCCCTCTAACCCCCCCCCCACCCCAGGAATGGCACAGAAGTGCCTTACAGCACTTTTGTTGACACTCCTAGGTGAGCACAGGACTTGTGCCTGGGCTTAGGCCAGCCTAACCAGATTAGGATTGTAACCATTTCTGAACCAATCTAATGCAAACCAGAAGTAGTTTGCTTTGCATTTACAAAGCTGTTAACACAGCTCCTTCTAGGGTAATATAAAGAGCCATTGACTTTGTGGGAGTACTTATAGCCTGGATTTCTATTGTTGGGTAGTGTAGGAAGGAGTTACATAGAGAGGCTCCAACGCTATCAGCATAATACAAAGAAGGCACCACTGTCAAATCCAGGATTTTTGCTCATAACCTGTGTGGATCTTATGACATATTATAGGATGCTGGTGTGAATAATTTCTGGATACATGTAAGATGCTCGGTCAACAATATTCTACTTAATCATGTACTTTCCCCATATGGTTGCTATACCCATGTGATTAGAGTGCGTGGCTTCAACCCATTTTTATTTTCCCAAATTGAATACACAGGCTACAGTTTTCTGGAAGAAAAATCTAGTTTGGACCATCTCCCCACAGAATCATACCAATGACTTGAAATGGAGTGAGGAGATGTGCTGCTGTTTTGTTACCTTACCCTCTGCTAAATGCCCCTATTGGTATCAGCCTGCACTCTGAATGAGAATTTCAACATCTAAATAAACACATATTGTTTTCACAAACCTGTTTGTCCAAGAAAGACCGAAGCTATCATGTTTTACCATCTGTTTTAGATTCCAGCAAACTCAACTTTTAGTAACTCAGGATGGCCTCCTCTTTACATCATTTATGTCACTTCCTCCTATCTAAAGAATGGAGGAACCTGTCAAAAACATTGCGGCTGAACTGTACAGACTGTGTGGAAACAACATCATAACCTTCATACAATTGATTTTCATGTCATTTAAATGAACCACACTGGAAACATGCTAGTTCCATGCTGAAATGATCAGTTCTGCCAATTCTCCTAAGTAAAAAAAAAAAAAAGAAGAAGCCTTGGTCACGATAGGTGGTGGCATTAACAGAACTTTTTTTAATTTGTTTCTTACCTTGGCAATCTGATCCGCCATTTGGAGCCGCCCATCTAATTCTCGTCTGATTTGCGCTGCCTGTTCATCAGGATTATCCAGCTGCACAAAAGGAAAACAAAATCATTAATGTTGGCATAGGAATAATGAAAGAAAGGGGGGAAATTATCTGCAAAGAAAAAAATTTATCACTGTCATCTTCAACAATTTTTATGACAGAACCCCAAGGGAGGGAGGGAGGGAGGGAGGAAGGAAGGAAGGAAGGGGATGCCACTGTCCCTTTTCCAGAATCCTATCCACCCACACTCACCCCTGTTTCTGCCACTTTGCCCCCATAATATCCTCTGTAACCAAATATTCATACTGGAGACAGCAGAAAAAGTTAACATGAAGTTTGACATGAACAATTTTGGTGCAATTGCAAGAACCTCAGCAGGATACAATGTCCCAGTTTCTGAAAGAGTACACTACTTGCCTTCCTCTTTCCCTGGTGGTGCTCTAGTTAAGTGGTCTTCAAACTTATTAACATTCCCATATGTTGCTTTGACCCCATAACTGAGGCTTTACAACCCAACCCCAAAGCTGAGGAACACTGCTTTATTAGAAATGTCCGCAATCAAGATACTAAAGTTGTTTGCTAGGTAGATGAGTCCTTGGCCTCTAGCTTTTGCACTGCATGCACTTCCAGAAGCACCTAGGTGTGTACTGTCCACCCAAGCAGTCCTCTTCACTGGTAAAATCTGCCTATCTCTGTGCAGAGCATATGTCTTTCCTAAGACAGCCAGTCAATCAGCAGTCACAGGCAGAGGTTCTTACATCTTTATAAAGAAAAGATTGTCAGCAAGATAGATTGCTGAAAAGACATTACTACTTATATGTGCTTCCCCATGGCATTTCTATTAAAGGATCTGAAAGCTTTTATAAATGTCCATTTTCTGCAGATAAGGCCTCTGCCTATCTTTGAGCCATATCCCAGCCCAGTGCCAGTCAGAGCAGGTAAGACTGCAGCTTGGAAGCAGGAGAGGTTTGGGTCTGGGAAAGGTAGATCAGGCCTGTGTTCATTCCATATCTCTTGGGTTGGAAAAAGGCTTTAAGTGCCTCCCTCCCTTCAAAGATGGCCGCTTGGCACTCTTGCTCAGCTCTTTTAAAGGCTAAGGGTGAAATCCTAACCTAGGCTGGCACAACCCATCAGTCTTCCCATTCCCGTGGTGATGTTGGGAGGCAAGCAAATGTCTGTGCACTGGCCTAATCCTCTGCCAGGAGTGGTGCAAAGCAAAAGTGTCTTACAGCACTTTTGTGACTTACAGCACTTTTGTGACACTCCCAGATCAGCACAGGAATTATGCTGAGACTTAGACTGGCCTAACAGGAAGTGGTGGACTCTCCCTCACTGGGGATCTTCAAGCAGAGGCTCGATGAGCACCTGCCAGGGATGCTCTAGGGGGATTTCCTGCTGCAGGCAGGGGGTTGGACTAGATGACCTACGAGGTCCCTTCCAACTCTAGGATTCTATGATTCTAGGATTGCAGCATAAGTGCATGAAAAGGACATTGCTTCATAGCTCGCTGTCAGTCTGTGAGATCCTTCTTGGGATCATCATCATCATCAACAACAACAACAACAACAACAAGAAGAAGATGATGTTGTTGTTGTATTGGGATCAACAAGATGTGCATGGCTGACTCCTTTTCCTCCACACCCCTTGCAGCACAATGTCCTCAAGCTCTGAAGACCAAAGATAGGAAACTTCACTTTGCAGTGTAGCCTTGCCAAAGAAACACCAAGTCCTCCACTATTTTTTCCTGGTTATTATCTTGCGTTTGTCTCCATCCCACCTTTCTGTGAGTACCATGTGCCTGTATGTCAGCAAAGCCATTTTCGGCTTTCTGAATATATTTTTTATTGGAGGCCTGAGAATAGCCTCAGGCTTTCCTTTCCCAAACGAACTCCCTCGACCAATTTATCAAGTACTTTGCAACAAGGAGAATTTTGCTTGCCGGTTATGATCTTCTTTGGAGGTTTGCAGTATCAGTCAGCATGGCATGTTTGCTGAGAGAGACAAGTCTGTCCACCAGAATGGCTGAAAGAGCCTGTTTCTAGGCTTGTTTCTTGGGTTTGGTTCAGGCCAAGATTGTCTCCAACTGCAGCTTGTTATCTTTATTATTGTTCATTTAAGAACATAAAAAAAGCCTCCACTGGATAAGGTCAAAGGCCCATTAGTCCAGCTTCCTATATCACACAACGGAACAACCAGATGCATCAGGGAGCACATATGACAGCTGCATGCAGGTGCTCTCCCCACCCCACATCTGGCATTCTGAAGTTGTCCACCTCTACACAAACCACTCGTGGTTTGTAACCTGTGAGTTCTTCTTCCCCCATCTTGGACTTGGCAAATCCTGAAGCACTCAGTGATCTTCCAGCTACTGAAGGAAAAAAAAACCTTAAGCGCTGTGTGTACAGTAGGTCTATCTGTAATGACAGCTCTCCATAAAACAGTTATAAGTTGGCTTGGGGTTGCTGTAAACACTATCCTATATTTTATCCTTCTCCGGAGACAAATTGCTCCATACAGCCAGTGCTTGCTTGGTGCAGTGCAGTCTGGAAAGTTACAGCTGCAGCAACCATTACGGTTTCAATTCCCAGTCAGACTAGACATTTAGCGCTTAGGTTATAGTTCCCTGAATGTATTAGGCTCTACCATCGATCCATCAAGATGCTTCTGAACCTGAAAACTGCACCTGCTGCTCAAGAAACTGTCTCCTTGCACAAGTGCATCGGAAGGTGTGCAGGTCTGTATCCTACATGCATGAATACGCTGCCAGCTGCTTCCCTCACCCTAATGTCAAGGTTGTCAGGAACCAATTCTGCCGTCAATAAATCTTGCATGTATCCAGAGTCTTCCCAAATTAGATCTCTATTGAGAAGAAAAAAAAAAAAAACAGCCTGTCCCTACAATCCAGAGTACCTACAGGAGCACATAAGAGAGATTTATGTCAATGTAGTTAAGGCATCACCTAGTGAAAACCTATGGGAAATGCATATTGCAATCCAGAGTAAATTGTTCTTATGTCACAGCAAGGACTCCCCGTAGTTACTCTGGATTGCGTCCTTATCCCATCTTTACCTCCCATACCTGCAATAGATGCACAACAAGTTACCATATCCATGCCAGCAAATAATCTTTTGCTGCAATCTCTTTTCTCTGTATTTCAGTTTCAGGGAAGGGCATGCAAAATCCTACCGTCATGATGATTTCGAAAATGGCTTGTTATTTTGAGTTCTGTTAATTGAGGTTAACTGCATTGCTCAAAATAACTCGCAGGCTATATTTGGAAACCAAGGATGCTATTTTGTTTGAAAGCTGTCCTCTTCCTTTCCTGAGAGAAGCATCTTCTATTTTCCATGCATTTTCCAAGAACATGTGCTAGGATAGAGGCTAATAAGATAAACAATACAATGAATGCATGAACAGCATTTTCAGGTCAAAGACAGACTACAAAACATCCATTTTTATCTCTGCTTCACAAACTGCAGGGCCTCTGACCTCATGTTTTCAAAGTAATCAGTTTCTATTTGTAGCACTGCAATTCTTGCCTTTGAAGGGAAGCAGAAAGTAATACACAAACATGCTTTTTAATAACTCGCAGACTACCTCTTCCCCTTGAACCAATACACATTAAACATATCTAGAATAGTGCCTTTCAAAATATGGGTTGGGAATGGGACCCACGGGGGGGGGGGGGGGGTTGCAAGCCAATTTCAGGTGTGTCCCTGTCAGTGGTGTAGCTAGCAGGGTGTAGGGGGTACAGTTACACCGGGCTACAAACTTTAGGGGTGCTACAAGCTGAGCTTGACACTAGTGACAAAAATTGTGAAAAATGAGGTATGTATAAATGATAATACCATCATGTTATATATTGTTGGAAAGGTAATTTAATGCACAATGCAATGCAATGCATTGAAATATCTAATTCCATCAAATGTTATGGCCAATTAACCAGAAAAAGTGGATTTTAAAAACTGAAATGTTTCCATGATACTGATGGCTCTGAGAGCCAATGAGATGTAATTCTGATACTGTATTGAACTAATAAGATGTTAATATGAATCAGCTCTCATTTCCATATATGTATATCATAACACAGTTACCCAGGTTAACTGGGTGTACAGCACAGGTGGGCTGTAGCCAGTTCTCACTGGTTCTGTAGAACTGGTTGTTAATTTGGGGAGGATGTTAGCGAACCGGTAGCTAAGAGGGGGCTGTCATCTTTGAATTGCATGCAAGTGTGTTTGAATTTCTCTTAAAGGGTCTCTGGGTCTGTCTTCCCAGAGGTGAAGCTCCACTCCCTCCTCCTTCCTAACCCCCCTTCCCTTCTGAGGGGGGCTCTCTCTTCCCCCTCCTTCCCCTCCCTAAGGTTATTTTTTAATTTTAAATTACAAACAGTCTGTTCCCATTACCATCATTCAGACAAGGCATTGCACTCATTCCACAGCACACTCAGACACTGCACTGCTGAGGTGGGAGGGTGTTTGGATCACTATAAGCTCAATACTTTCAAGTGAGAGTGAGGAGCTTCTTCATGCTCCAAACCTTTGTATGATGTTATTCAGGAAGGCTGTCCTTGCTAAACATCTTATTTTGATTAAAAACCTTATTTCTAGCAAGTTTTCAGAAGTTATTTCCTTGTGCAGTTCGCAAAGCATGATGGGTTTCTCATATGCAAATGAGGCAGCCTCTCTGGGGATGGTGTTTTTGGATCAGGCATTTTGATAGACAGCTTTACAAAGGGGTCCTTGGGTGGGAATACAGAAGCCACAGCTGCTGAGAAAGGTCTGGGAGCTTGTAGGAGCAGCATCTGAGTCTTGTTAGGATAAGATCCTCCAGGGCTTTTGTTCCCTGTTCCTCCATCCCTCACTTTCATGAGAGTAAGCCCACTGTCTATAATGGGACTTTCTTCTGAGTAGACATGGTTAGGACTGGGCTGTGAGGCTGCAAGCCTATCCACACTTATCTGGGAGTAAGCCCCACTGACTAGAATGAGACTTACTTCTAAGCAAGCCTGCAAAGGATTGGACTGTAAGGCTAAAATCCTGATCACACAGTCCTGGGAGTAAGCCCCATTGACTTGAATGGGACTTACTTCTGAGTTGACATGGTTAGGATTGGGCTCAGACTGCAATCCTATCCACACTGTAGTCCTTCCCCGCCAGATCTCCCCACCTCATCCTGCCCCTCTGAGAAATCTCTCCACCTGAGATTGTGGGGAGGCAGTATGGGGGGCACCTGAAGAAATAGCCCCAGTTCCCATCCTGCCCCCCAGGAGCCCAGTCTACTGCCTACTCTGAAGTAAATCCTATTAAAGTCAGTAGGTTTTACTCCCCTGTGAGGATAGGAGTGTAGCCTCAAAGCCCAATCATCTGTCTACTCAGAAGTAAGTTCCATTATAATAGTGAAGTTTACTCCCTGGAAAGAGTGCATAGGATTGCAGCCAGAAGCTGGTTTCTAAGAACTGACTGACTACTCAAAAGTTAATCCCATTTCAATCTATGAAGCTTACTCCCAGGAAAGTGTGCAGAGGAGTGCAGCATTAAAGCCCAATCCTATTCTTGGCTACTCAGAAGTAAGTCCCATTAGAGTCTGTGGAGCTTACTCTCAGGAAAGTGAATAGGATTGCAGCCAGAGGCTGGTTACTAAGAGCTCAGTCCTTTGCTTGACTACTTAGAAGTCCTATTATATTCAATGGAGCTTACTTACAGGAAAGTGTGGACAGGACTATAGCCTTAAGAAGTGGCTTAGAAGCAAACCTCAGCCTGCAGAGGGGACACCACAGACTCTGGTCCTAAACTGTAGATCAGTGTTTCTCAACCAGTGGTATGAGCACCACCTGTGGAACTTATGGTGTGTCTGCTAGTACTTAGGCACCTGGGTGCAAGTGTCATATGTGCTCCCTGAGGCAGCAGGTGGGCTGCTGTGTGATTCAGGAAGCTGGACTTGGTGGGTCTTTGGTGTGATCCAGTGGAGGCTTTTCTTATGCTTTTATGTTCTTATTTGTGGCACACATTCCACCTGAGAGCACAACAAAGTATAATGCATAGGAATAAATTATACTGAAAGGGGCTTAATACTGATTGATGCGGTCACAAGTGATACCATTTTGTGGTAAACTAAGGGTTAAGGTGGCGTCCCCTCCCCCTCCCTGCCCCCTGACCCCAGCTCCGCCCCCTGACCCAGCCTGGCCCTGCCCACTTCCGGAGAACCAGTTGTTGGGACAGGCTGGGCCCACCAACTGGTGTACAGGCACTTCAAAGTGGTGCTTCTCTTATATTTAGCAGGGAAAGAAGAACCCTTCCTCTTTGCTCCAGCAGTTTCCCTAACCAATAAGGGTCACAATTTTCATTTTTTACTCAATTAAATTTGATTTTGTTGTTGTGGGGAGGAGACAATTTTTTTACTTCAGATAGCAGATAGGTGCTTTAATTCACCCTCTCGCAGAGCAAATGGGTGGAGAACTGCTGAGAAGGAGAAGGCAGGTTTTCCCCCAATTTTCTTTTTAAAAATACCTGGGGATGACATCACTTCCAGAGCAACATTTTGAGATTTGCACCAGGATACATGATCATTAGCTACACCACTGGTCCCCATTCATTTCAAAGTGTATTTTATTTTCATTACAGTATATTAGGCTTAATGCCACATTTAGGGAACGTTATAGCTCTATAGTTTTAACAGTCTTCTCTGTATATATGTTTAACAATGATAGTCGATGGGACTTACTATGTATGTGTGGATAGGATTTCAACCTTTGGAATATTTTTTTAAAAAGATCAGTGACCTCTTAGAAGAGTTTGGAGGGTACTTCTGAATTTTAAATAAATCTTGTAACATATTGTAAACTTTTAATTCAAACCCAAATCCACAGTAACTACGGAAGGACGTAAGAGACTTTATGTGCACCCATAGTTACTGCACCACATAGTGAAAACTTATGGAAAATTCATGTTGGAATACAGAGTAAGTTGTTCTTACACAGGAGCAAGGATTCCCCATAGTTACTCTGGATTTTGCCCTTACTTAACTCGCTTTGCTCCCAAGAAAGTGTGGTTAGGATTACATTTCTCAGAAAAGGCTCACCAACACCACAGTTGCTTCTAGGACCTTAGCATGCCTTGCTGGGCTTACATGAACATTTTTACACTTCTGAGGTGCTAAAGGAGAAGTCGGCAGTGTCTACTAAAGTGACTTGAGCAGTGATCCTTGGCAAGAAAGCATATATTTGCCTGCATTAGAACCCATCACAAACTTGACTGGTTTCATCTGACTGACAGCTGAAGAGTGGTGCCTGTTTTATTCAAAAGTCTGAGGTCCGTCACAGCATTACAAAGCAACCCGTCACACACTTACTTAGAACTGAGACCAATAACATGCTTATTATATCTGTGCCCCATCTTTCCCCACCCCCAAGAGAGGTATTTACTTTCTTCTCTAGTCTAGGCAGGGTGACCAGATGCCCAAACCTCAAAAGGAGGAAAAGGTCTTGGATTCCTCTTAGCCTGGTCTTTCTGGCAGACAATGGCATGTTTGCCTACTCACAAGTAAAGCTGTGATTTGGGCACTTTCACCTTCCCATAGAGCTCAATGCATATGTTTGATTTTTAGTTTTTTGGCCATAACATTTCATAGGAAGGAGATATTGTAAAACTGATTTTTGCATTGGATTCTGCTCTTCAATATGAATACAACAACATATGACATGATGGAGGTGCTGCACACCATTGCAAAGTTCCAAAATGAAGCCAAAATATAGGGCAATGAAGCCCTTTTGAAGGACACCTGAACAGGAGACTAAAAAAAAGAGGACAAATCTGGAAACTTCCAGTCATATCGTCACCCTGATGTCTGGGGCCAGTTACCGTCTCTGTATAACCCACCTCACAGGTTCACTGTGAAGGTATGATATGGGTACTTCCCTGAGCTCATTGGTATAAACATGAGCAAAAACATAATAATGAAAAGGAATAATAAAAACTGGCTGTGAACGCTGCCTATTGCCTCTGGTATTTTGGAATGACTTGTTGGCTTGACAGAGTAAGATCATCTATTTAACTAAGGACCCAATCCGATCCAATTGACCATGTAAAATAGAAGTGAGAGTGTCTCTACCTTTAAGCAATGCATAGGAGAGGGAATTTAGGCAGGTGCTATGTTTTAAACCCTTCTATGTTGAGCTAAACCTATCTATGTTGAACTAAACCTGATTGAAAGGAAGAGGCACCCTGTCCTCCATTCACCCTGGATCCTATCAACTTTCCAGCACTGATACAGCCGTAATACAGCATCTAGATAAGAAGTCCTCTTATCTGTGGAGGCCTCTGGCATGGCTTCCTGATCGCAGAATGCAACACATGCTTCAATGGCCATCATCCTCTGAGTAAGAGCTCAATCTTAACAAATTTTCCAACTCCAGAGTAAGGAGTTGCCTTACATTTGGAGGCCTCTGTGATTGCCCCCCAATTGCCAGATGCAGCATATACCTCGCTAGGAACATGCTATATGCAAAAATAGATATACATGCTGCATAGAAATATATATGCTGTACAGAAATCTAGGCCACTATGAACTCTCACAGCAAAGAAAACTTTCTTCGGGCATCAAAGTCTCTGATTTGGCCCTCAGCACAGGAAAAACAAGTTTAGGGGAAAGCTATTAATAGTCCTTTTCATTTCTGTAATAAGGTCCCAGTGGCAGCATTTCCTGATCCCCAAAATGCTAAATTTAGGTTAGCTAATTGTACTTTTTGTCCAGGATCCAGAGATCCCAAGGCTGAGCTGCGCACTGGTAGTGAGGACAGAGAGATCCTCTTGTTGCAGCACCTTGTGCCTCCTGGTATGCTAGGAACCTGGCTCTTGGGACATGGCTTTTGGAAGGGTGTGGGAGATGGAACCTGCCCTTCGACAGTATCTATACCACAATTTGGAAACGGCTTTGTTTTAAACTTCATGCTTTCCATCATTGAACAAACCTATACTGTCCTATGCATGTCCCTATTTTGCAGTGAACCCAGATATTTGGAACCCACTCCACACAACTATTTCCATGCAGTCACATCATCACAACAAAGTGATCTCTCAAGTCATCTTCAAACATGACAGGTGCATGACTTTTAAGGCCCAATCCTATTCAACTTTCTAGCATTTATGCAGCCAAAATGCAACATAAGAGAATATAAGGCTGGCACATGACTGTTTATTGGCCTAACCCCCAGACCAACATTGGACTTGTGCTGTCCTAACCAGGGGGTTAGGAAGCTTGGAAAGCATTCTCTGACACCAGAAGGTGCCATGAAGGAGTCCACATGGAAATAGAAGAATTCTATGAACTCCCCCTAGAACAGTTACCTACCTCACAGGGTTGTTGTGAGGACACAAAAGGGAGTACATAGAAGGAACCTCAGAAGTCTACTGTAGAAATGACAGTCCCAGCAGTTAGATGTAAACTTGGGCAACACTGGAAACTACACTTGTAGCTAAATCCTTCCACCACTAGAAAACTCTGGACATGATAAATAAAATATTACCAAGTGTTAGGATTGCACTGTAATAGAGTCACTTTCATGGGTGTTGTGGGATAGATGCAAACTGGCTTAACCTTAAACAACTACTATGTTCATATGTGACTGACAAAAAAGACACCAGCATAAAATTATAACATTCCTGGCTACTACTTTCATCAACAACATAGAGAGCTGTAGGATTTCAAAAAAACCTATAAACAAAAATAGGCAATGAGAGTCAAGCGGTCCTGAGAACACTACAGTCTAAGGAAAAAAATTATCAAGAAAGTGATCTAAGCAGTACTAAAGTACAAGAAAATTTGGGAAAGGAAACTATTTAAAGTGTACAGGTAAATGTTGATTTATTACCCTTCAGCATAAAGCCATGGATGCTATGGTATTTGACCTGCATGTGCACTTTTTCTTGATCCTGGTGACTTAAAATCAGACAGCTTTTCAATATGAAAAGGTACCCTTGTGAATACCATCATTATTTCACCTGGACTTCTTTTAGTGAAACTGTCACCATCATAAGCAAACGGCCATCCAGACTGGAATGTCTGGGAACGTGCAACTTCTGAAACAGGTATAAGTACCTACAATTGTTGTTTTGCTGGTATCACACGGAAAGATTGAATTTTTTGTGGTTATTGCACAGCATTGGTCAATCTACAAGTAATAATAATCCCTTTCAGATACTCTATGAGTGACTAAAGATGAGAAGTGGAATATTGTTTTTTTTTTCCTGACCTCCATGCATTCTGCTGAAGGTCTATGTGGAAGCTATGCATATGCAACAATGAAAACTCAGGGCTCTTGACAGCATAGTGAAATTTGCAAGCTACCGTATATTGCTGCAGACTGTCAGCTAAGCTTGTAGAGGTCACTTATCCATAGGGGGCTATTCTTCTTAATATAATAGTTCTTGCCAAGCATTTTGTTTTTGAAGGGAACACTTTCTCCAAAGTGATACAATAAGATCATTCACATAATTATTCTATAATTATCTTATTTCTTATATTTTTATCTGGCTTTATCAACAAAAATTGTTGGTTAAAGTTTATGTCAATTGTGAACACAAGATATTGATTCAATATGCTTTTTTCCTTCTCCTTTTTTCCAAGATGTTGACTTTTGGGGGTTTAACATATTTATGAACTGAAAAAACATTTGTAAGTTATTCATGATTGCATTGATCATGATGGCTGGTTAATATGGCTGGATCATGACCTGGCCAGTACCTGGGATCCGTCAAGCCTGGGCAGAGGCTGAGCGCTGCCCACAGTTCCCTTGACTAGTGCCAGTGTGGCGCTGAGCCTGCAATCCTCTGCAAATGCACTAGCTTCACTGGAGTATGTGCAGCCAATCCTGAGGCCAGCACCTCCCTTGGCACCTTCAGCTCACACTATAGCCTCGCTGGCATGTGTGCAGAGGATCCTGAGGCCAGTGTCGAGCCAGTAACCCTCTAAGTATATGCTAGCCTTGCTGGCACATGTGCAGAGAGTCCTGAGGCCAGTGCCAAGCCAGCAATCTTTTCTGCATGCACTAGCCTCGCTGGAGAGTGTGGAGAGGATCCAGGCTGGGGAGGACTTGGCAGGCCAAGAGGATGGTATTGTCCTGGATCACCTTCCTCTTGTTCCTCCTGGTTGTGGGGTTATAACTTACAGCAGTCCTACTTTGGACTAAGATGTAAACGCAAACCCCAAGAATGCAAACATGAAGGTAATGATAACAGTCAATGGGTCTTGAAAGCTCTTTGTATTTCTGTTCAATACACAAGTCACTTGTGTGTGACCACAGCAGATATTTATTAGTTGACTATAAAGGAAACCTGGCAATGGGTCAGAAAAGGTGCAAGGGAGAGGTGGTCTTAAGTTACAGCACAATCCTAACCCTGCACTGGTGCAGCCAGACCGCATGGCCTATGCTATATTCAACACAGGGTTGGATCAGGATGGAGATCACCTCAAGGTGAAATAATTCCCTTTACCCCATGTAGAGCCCCAGTCTGTCTTATGGGGTTACTTGGAATTGCATCAGCTATCTGAGGCAGCTGTTTAGTTATTAGGGCTCCAAGGGGGATAGAATATGGGGGTTAGGATACAATATATGTTGCCACCACTGATCCCACCACCCTTCCCTGCCTGAATCCAATGCCCCTCTCTGCATCCAAAATGCTTTCCTGCCACTCTCTCACATGTACCTGTGCCGGCGAGCATGGGGACTAGGTCTGGTGCCACCAGATGTACCGCCAGGACTGCCCACTCTCAAGTTTGGCAAGTTATGGCAAGTTTGCAACACTCAGAAATGTCAGTAGCCAATGAGAATACATTTTTTTGTATGGAGTATCAGTGATATTGAACTCCATTAGGGTTGCCAGCTGATTAAAAAACTGGCTTGTTCTTATAAAACATGTCTTTATTAATAATGATTACATCTGCAAAAACCAGCTGGTTAACCATTTACTGGCAGACATATATGCATTTTCAACTGCTTATTTCTGTTTAAGCTACTTAGGCTCCAAGGATAAAACATTAGTAACCCTCATCTCCATTCACATTGCACCACAGTGGAGCCAGTCACAAATTTTCCACACAGCTATGCAGAAGTGAGACGTACAAGATACATAGAGTCATTCACTCATATACACTGTATCTGTGAGTTGCGGAATACTCTGATGATTACATTTTCTTTATTGTACCAGCAAGCCACCTTTTTCATCTATTTATTTATCTGAGTCTGAAGTACGAAAATAAGCAAAAACTATGAGAAACAGCTATTTACGGGAACATGGGAGACAATTTGGTAAGAGCCAATGCTTCTTTCCTTAGTCACTGAAATCTTATTTCACAGTTCAGAGACTCCAGGCCTCTCCCTGGGTACTATAATAAACATATTTCCAAAGCATATTTCCAAAACATATTTCCAAGTGGCCCACCTTACTGGAATGCTAATAACAGAGGGCAAAAAAGCTTTGTTACTATAAATAAATTTGCAGCTCTGCTTGTGAAACCTATACTTTCAAGGTGTCATGTAATCAAATAAGTGTCAAAATTTAGATATTCCCAGCCACTGTATTGGAAGGCATTTGCCTTCCATTCGGTACAGTTCTATATTCATTTATTTATTCATATTTTTAACCTCCTGTATCCTCCAATGCTCAAGCCGTATATCAGCATTTAGAAACATGCAATTAAAAAATGTAGGTGGTATACATGAGCAGTTAGGTCTGTAATCTGGATGGGTTGCTTGGTCTAAAAATTGGACCTTCAGTATTCTATTGAAATAAAAACACCCTTAAGATTGGAGGATAGATGTGTTGAGTTACATTGCAAATAGCAAGAACATTCTCATCAGGTGGATGGATCAATATTAGAGTGCACAAAGGGGTCCAAACCCTTTTCTTCTCTTCACCCATCAGAGTAAACAGAGTGCATCAGAAGTGAAGGAATAGTTTGCAACATAGACCTATATCC
The DNA here is from genome assembly GCA_030015325.1 of Cryptoblepharus egeriae. NCBI lineage: Eukaryota > Metazoa > Chordata > Lepidosauria > Squamata > Scincidae > Cryptoblepharus > Cryptoblepharus egeriae. The sequence goes on from JAREYC010000002.1 coordinate 22,266,276, forward strand.
TAAAGTGAAATTAAGCCCCTTGCTTCAGAGCAGTTGACTTTCCATAAAATAACACTAGAGGGTGACGTAACTGCATGGACCCATAACTGCTATAGATTTTGCCCCATACACTTTTAAACTTTTAAATTCAGGGGTCCTGGACCTTTAACAAGTATGTAAAGGAGGGAATTCCTGCAGGTGCAGCTTCTCATCTCACAGATCATGAGCTGCACCTGCTGAAATTCCCTTTTTAACAAGCTTGGTTAAGGTCCAGGAGCCCTAAGGTTGAAAGTTTCTACCATCTTGGAGTTCAAAGCAGTATACATGGGATGCCAATGCAGTCTCTTTAAGCACAAAAACTAAATCTGCTTAGTTCCAGCAAGATGGCTGTGTCATGTATTCTCAGAACAATGTGCATAATTAGTGTTTAACTTCCCTGTTCCAAGTTTTTTCATATCTTGTTCACCTGCTCCAAAGCAGACACTAGAAAGTACGTACATCATGTCATTTGGCATTAGAAGAAAATTACAGAAGAAAACTTCTTCCACAGTGTTGCATACATTGTGCAGAAATCCCTGATGCTGATATGTACGGTGATTAATTTGGAAGGTCTGAGTCTGCACTACACACAAAGACAGATTGTTTACCCTTCTTTAGAAGGATGGGGAATGGGAACAATTTTAAGCATTGTATATATATAAAGTACTATCCTGGATGAAACCCAGAATATCCAGGAATACATCAGTGAGATGGACCCAAAGATGAGCTGATGAGAGAATGTCTCCAACAACAACAGCAACAGCAAATACGGAAGGAAGATCAAACTGAGGAAGTGTCCTGGCAAGACAAGACCCTGCATGGGATGTACCATCGCCAGATAACCGAAGTCGCTGATATTGGGAAATCCTACCAGTGGCTGGAAAGAGCTGGCCTCAAAGATAGCACTGAAGCCCTCATCATGGAAGCACAAGAACAGGCACTCAGTACCAGATCCATAGAAGCGGGGATTTACCACATAAGAGAAGACCCAAAGTGCAGGCTGTGCAGAGAAACGTCAGAAACAATCCAACATATCATGGCAGGGTACAAGATGCAGGCAGGAACAGCATACATTGAACGGCACAACCAAGTGGCCAGTATCATGTATAGGAACATCTGCTCAGCCTATGGACTAACCCTTCCCAAGACCAGATGGGAGACCCCTCAGAAGGTTGTGGAGAATGACAGGGCTAAGGTCCTGTGGGACTTCCGTATCCAGACAGATAAGAAGATACTGGCTAACCAGCCAGACATTGTGGTGGTAGATAAGGCCCAGAAGACAGCCCTGGTGATAGACGTAGCAATGCCAAATGACAGCAACTTCAGGAAAAAAGAGCATGAAAAGGTGGAAAAGTATCAGGGTTTGAAGGAGGAATTAGAAAGGATGTGGCAAGTGAAGGTGAATGTGATCCCAATAGTGACTGGAGCACTAGGGGCTGTGACACCCAAGCTGGAAGAATGGCTCCAACAGATCCCAGGAGGGACAGCAGAACACTCGATCCAGAAAAGCGCATTGCTAGGAACAGCCAAGATACTGCACAGAACCCTCAAACTCCCAGGCCTCTGGTAGAGGACCCGAGATTGAGGATAACATACATACATCACCAATGGCACTCAGGGTGAGGAAAAAAAATTATATTTATGAATTATATAAAGATGCCTGCATATTTATGAGTAACTAGCAAAAATTGTACCCGCGTTGCGGGAGTAAAATTCCCCCTTATGCCATTCCCCCCATATGCATCAATCCCCCATGCTCAACTTCCCCATGTGCAACTTCCCCCATGCACATCAACCCCCCATGCGCATCAACCCCCCCATGCACATCAATCCCCCCATGCGCATCAACCCCCCCATGCACAACTTACCCCCATGTGCATCAACCCCCATGCGCAACTTCTCCTCATGTGCAAACTCCCCCATGTGCATCAACCCCTCATGTGCAACTTCCCCTCATGCGCAACCCCCATGCACAACTTCCCCTATGTGCATCAACCCCCCCATGCGCAACTTCCCTCAATGCACAACTTGCCCCATGCGCAACTTCCTCTCATGTGCAACTTCCCCCATGCGCAACTTCCTCTCATGCACAACTTCCTCTCATGTGCAACTTCCTCTCATGCGCAACTTCCCCCATGCGCAACATCCCCTCATGTGCATCTTCCCTCCATGCGCAACTACCCCCATGTGCAACTTCCCCACATGCGCAGCTTCCCCCCATGCGCAGCTTCCCCCCATGCGCAGCTTCCCCCATGCTCAGTTTCCCCTCATGCGCAGCTTCCCCCATGCGCAGTTTCCTCCCATGTGCAGCTTCCCCCATGTGCAACTTCCCCCATGCTCAATTTCCCCTCATGTGCATCTTCCCCCCATGCGCAACTTTTCCCCATGCGCAACTTCCCCCATGCGCAACTTCCCCCCATGCGCAACTTTCCTACATGCGCAACTTCCCCCCATGCGCAACTTCCCCCATGCGCAATTTCCCCTCATGTGCATCTTCCCCCCATGCGCAACTTTCCTACATGCGCAAGTTTCGTACATGCACAACTTTCCCCATGCGCAATTTCCCCTCATGCGCAATTTCCCCTCATGCGCAGCATCCTCGCCAGCGCAACTTCTTCCTCCGAACAACATCCCCCAGTGCACCAGGGTCTGAGTACCAAACTGGCTGGATGTTGTTCAGTCTCCCATGTTAAGTATAGGACAGAAACACGTTGCCCCCTTTTCAGCCCCTGAAGGGTTAATTTCTCCAGATGGTTCTTGGTGGGTGTTCAGGTGACAGAAGGAACTCCCAGAATTCCATGCTTCAGGCCCAGCAGTTGGGGCGGAATGTTGATGAGTCAGCAATTCTCCAATGCAAAGTATAGGGAGGAAAACACGTTGCGCCCCTTTTCACCCCCTTCCCGCTGGAATTTCCGAAAACCGGTTCTTAGTGCACCCCTCCCTCACGGAAGGAACACCCACCCCAAATTTCACGCTTCTAGGCCCACCAGTTTTGGCAGGGCGGTGATGAGTCAGTCAGTGAGTGAGTGAGTGAGTGAGTGAGTCAGTCAGTCAGTGACTTTTCTCTTTTATATATATAGATAATAAATAGAGATAAATGCTAATTCAGCAGCACAAAACATACCTCCCACACATTTGCAAAAACCCTTACAAAAGTTACTGAATATTCAGTGGTGGAAACATCCTTGTATTGCAGCAGACTTTCAACCGAGGCATATGAGCGGATCAGTCCTTGTCACTCACATTGCAATCCTAACCTCACTTACCTGAGAGTAAGACCAACTGACCATAATGGGACTTACTTTTCAGTAGTCACAGTCCCATTAACCCTCTCATAGAAGTGTATTGTGCTGGATTTTGGTGGATGAATCAGTGCCAGAATTTATTGTGGTGGTATATTAAAAGGGAAGCTGGTCCCTTCTTCTGCTACCCTCTTTACTTTCAGTTTAAACATGATCACCACTTTAACCATTTTCAAGCTGCAGGGAATGCTGCAAGCCCATGTCTCCCTCACCCCAGACCTTGGCAAAAATACACCTCAAGTTTAAAAATCCCATTCCAGGGGATTGCATTACAACTTTCTGCCTTCCCACACCCCTTTAAAGGGCCAGGGGACCTCCAATTTAGTAGCACTGTGGAAAGTGCTGAGAAAAGGGAAAGTTTAGAGCAGTGAACCTGTTTCCAAACTCCAGATTAGGACCCTCTGGTGGGCATTGACCTGATTTTTGGTGGGTCTCCAAAGAGTAATGGGAAGATGAGATAGCTATTGGTTCAAGCCCTGATTTTTTTTAAAAAGTCAGACCTTGTATCTGCTAATTACCCTCCAAAGAGCTCAGCTCCTGCAGTTTTCAAGATAGCTGAAACTACCCTGCAAAGATACAAACACATAAATATAGGGAGATAAATGTTTGAGGGTCTTTTTCTTGTTATTACTTATGAATGAATGAATGAAAGCAAGAAAGCAAGAAAGCCAGCCAGCCTCAAAAAAAAAAAAAAAAAAAAAAAGCAGGCCTCAGTCTTGAAAGACTATGCTACCATGCTCGGCGCTGTGTACACTGCATGCAAAGCATGAAAGCCTGGGTTAGATTGTTATGGAGGATAGGCTGTTCCCCAAGCAGCAAATCCCCCCTCTTCACGCCATTGAATTAGTCCAATGGAAAGGCAGAGCCAATACGATTGGATCCAGCTGGCGTTGCAGAGCTGGGCTAAGGACAGGAGCTCACCCGGTCTTGTGGGGCCGACCCGGGTCTCAAACCCTGGCCTGCTGGTTAACAAGCACAGTGTCTTAACCACTTGCGCCACCCACAGCCCTCAGCCAGCCACAGCAAAGGTGTATTTTCCCCCTTACCTTTCCCCAGCCTGCCACTGTCAGATGGTTGCCTATGATGTGGGGCCAGGGCAGGAGTCCTCTCCCCTTCTCTAATCAAACACAAAGCCAGGGTGGCATATGATGGCCTAGAAATGGAAAGGTCGGGGTTCAAACCCCAACTGCAGTGGCTCAGTGGTTAAAGCTTTTGGATCTGAAGGTTGGCAGGTCAGAGGTTTGAGACTCCAGTCACTCAACCCAGCTCCTGCCAACACAGCAGCTGGAAAGCATGCAACTATAGATAAATAAGTACCAAAAAGTAGATAAATGGGTACCCCATCAGTGGAAAGGTAACCAACCAGAAACTGGTCTCTGTGACAAGTTGGCCAGTTTCCTCAATGTTGCATCAAAGCCTGAATTGGATGACTCTGATCCAGAACAGCGGATCTCTCCACCATATAGTACAAATGCTGAAGAAGTTGTTTTTGTTCCATGTTGGAAGAAAGATGGGATATAAACAAACTGGTTCATAGATTTAGGTGTGAACCGCATCTCAGAGCAATACCCTATGTATGAATTTCTGCAAACATGAAGCTGCAAATTCAGTGAGAGCTGTCTGTTTTGTCTCCATTCAGTAGCGTGTAAAAGCAAAATGCCTAGAAGTGGCACAGCCTGGAGTCAGTCCAAGAACACAGTTACTAAAATGGATTTCAAGGTTTAACAGTCTTCTGTAAGCTTGAACTCTGTTTTTATAAGATCTGTTTTTCTTAGACTCCCTCTTTCATTTGTGACCAGCTACTGGACTCTCCCTTCATGTTATCCAAAGATATACTTGCTTAGTTCTTATTCATATCTAACTGAATTTATTTCCATTCATAACCTACTCTACAAGGCTTAACGCTGTTGTAAAGGATTTATTGGACATCCAGTGAACTTTTTGATTTGATTCAGATTGGATTTTATCTTTATGCTGGTGACCAGTTTTCTGGTTTGGCAAAATCTGATTTTCTTCTCTGCAACTAGGTTTCTTGTAAGAAGAGGTTGATTTAATAGGCATGGATCGTTATTAATGATCAGCAGGATTTTATTATGAATTTATTGTCTCCAGGCAGAAGTTATTAGGTAGTCACTTATAAAGTCAAAGTCCAAATGATTTCACAAGGCATAAAACTCATGATTGAAACACCATCCTGAAAACTTATGTGGAAAAAGGATGTGGTATGAACTAGGTCAAAGAACAACTGAATTGCCAAATAGGAAAATAATATATAATGGTATGTATAGTATTGAGGAGACAACAATATTCCTAAACACCACCCTGAACATGCAATAAAGCATTGAAACTATCCAGAAAGCTCCCTTAGCATTAAACCTTTGAAGGTAGTTACATAATGAATCCAATCAGTCTGGCCGAGTTTCCCATATCTCTCAGATACTTTCAGATGTCACTGGGAACACAAAATGCAACAAGATTCCAGTTTGTTGTTGCCACTTCCTTGTATCTGGAATTTAGAGATAAGTTACCTCTAAAATGTGGAAGAGATTATAAATACTGTATACTGTATATGCCACCACATAATGGAGATAGGCTAGAGCATAAGCTTACACAAAAAGATGAATGCCACTTCAACTTGGTCCAAGCCTGAGTTACAATGTCACCAACCAAGGGGACAGCTTTTGATTCACCACAAGTACCAGGATCTGGTGCATTTTGGACAACACATTTATAGAAAAACTGAGGATATCTGTAATATATTGTAACTGGAAGTGCAGAATACTATTCAGTCACAAAACTGTTTTGGAGATATTTACTTGCATGGGACAATATGTTTCCCTTGGTTGTTGCAACTGGGTTTGGAAAAAAATTCCATATTTTTTTCTAATTTTCAGCATTTCTATACTTAATATAGAACTAGGAACAGATTTATTGCATTTTCACATATTTAGAATTAAATAATGACTAAAAATGTGATTATGACTGAAATGGCAAACTCATGTTAATGAACCACTAAGATAAATAATGCTGTTGATATGATTAAAAAGATACCTGGCATTTCACTGGGAAAACCAGGCCAGCTTTCTAGATTATCAGCTAAGAGGAGGAAGTTTTGGTTTTTTCAAGAATTAAATGTATCAATATATCTTAGGTTTTGAAACAGTGTCTCATTTTCATTGCCCCCTCCACAGAACACCCCCCCCCCAAAAGAAATTTACAAAATTTTAAGTATAGCACTGTGTGCTATCATCTATTAGGTAAAACAAGACAATCCCATGTAACTGTGTTAACATTATAGAAAAGAGGAAAAATACAGATGCTAAATTTTAAATTGTGAAAAACAATCCAAAATTTGTCTTCTAATATATGAGCTACTGTTGGCACTGCTAAGGCCGGATAGCTCTGCATTAACAGATGAATTTGGACATGCAGCCTACTAGATGAAGCATAACTTTCTAATTAAATTGGAGTGTGATGCTTGAAATGTACCAAGGCTGCTGCTGTTCTTGGCCAGCTCCCAATCCCTGACTCCTGATCAGCCATACCTCCCGCCAGCTGTGAGGTACTTCACTATACGTATATCATACTTTTGCAGCTTTTTTAGTTCCTCTGGTGTCACACATTTCAAAAGTGTCTGCTCTCTCTTTGCATGTTGTCCTCAGTTGCACAAATGTACAAGTCTACAGCAACATGAGAACTTGTTTAAATTGTAGGAGTATGATTGAGCAACGTAGCTCAAGGGGGTTAAAAAATCTACCACTTAAATCATTTTTATAATAAAATGTAATTATTCTTAAGAGGGAAATCACATCCCCAAGTAAGAAATCAAGACAATCCGTCCGCTTAGTTTAGAAATGTGATCCTGGGAGAATGCAAGAGAGCAGAAAATACATTCAAAGCTTCAATGAAATTTTTCAAAATGTATTTTCTTATGCACCTTGGATTCTATGAACTAGTTTTGCCCTTGGTTCAAATCATTACTGCCCTATTGTTGGGGACAAATACATTTTGCATAAGAATGTGAAAAGCTATCTAGCTCTGCAGACCATCCATATGCTACATAAGATAAAGAGTATCTGTAACAGTTCTAACCACTTTGTTGACTAACAGGTAGCAAATAGGCAGAAAGAGAGGAGACACACCGTTTGAGATGATTTACATCATTTGCTGAAGAAACTGTGAAGCTCATTGCCAATCTGATACTGTGACAAACATCCTTCCTGGCACCAAATATTGCAATGAGTGTCATCCTGGATCTAAGCAAAAAAAAAGTCGATTTCCTTACTAAGTGGTGGTGCTGTAACAAAAGGACGTGCCTTATGTCTGGGTACTCAACGACTGGATAAGTAAAAAGATTATGGCTGCAGTCCTACTCATACTTTCCCAAGGGCAAGTTCTATCACATTCAGTGAGACTTAGGGTGCAATCCAGAGTAACTACGGGGAGTCCACGCTCCGGTGTAAGAACAATTTGCTCTGGATTGCAATATGAATTTCCCATAGGTTTTCACTAGGTAGTGCAGTAACTACCTGCAGTAACTAGTGCAGTAATGTCTCTTACGTGCTCCCGTTGTTACTCTGGATTGTAGGGTTACTTCTCAGCAGTTACGCAGAAGATTGTGCAATAAGACTACTGATACAAATGGTGTATTTGTGAGAATAGGTTTCAAACATTGATAAATGAACACTTTTCGTTGAATTGCTATGAATGTTACGAGCATGCCATCAATGAAAACAGAGGTTTCCTGGACTTTTATTACTGCTGCTATTTCTTCATATCTATCTGCATGTAATAAGAAAATCAGCTTCTGCTTGGAATTTTTGGGTGTTAAGATTATTATGAAATTACTTATAAATTTTTTTTCTCTGCCTCCAAAGTTCTCCTATTAGCCTTACAAGTCAATATTGCAATTCACGGTGCACAATGCTTGAATTGAAACCCAAGTCTCAGGAACAGCTGTCAAAAAACATCAGATCCTATAGCAGAAACACTCTCATACTATCTGGTACCTTTAAGGGTTAAACTGCCAAACAGTTTTAACGCCAAGGGTCTGATGAAGTGAAAGCATCCTAATAAGTTTAATTGACCATACATTAGCCATGACCATCTGTTCAGCAGTGTTTGGCTACCCTTCGCTTGAACTATTGATCAGCCACTACTGAAGAAGGCAGCAATATGCCATATCTGATTTATTTGGTTTAATAGAAGAGCTAATTCCTTTAAATTTAATTACAACAGCAAAAATTCCTCTGTCTAAATTCTAACATAAGGCACAATATGACAGAAAGCCTGATTGATTCATGCTTATATTTCACATACACATTCACATAACAGCTGTTCAAACTTGGTCTTCTTGGTCCACAACTTGATGCTTTGTGAGTTACATTCACTGATATTTTTTAAAATCATGAGATAAATGAAGAAGATTTAAATAATAAACAACAACATAGTTCTTCAAATTCATGGGATTTCGGGGGGGTGGGGAAGTGTGGGAAATCATATTCCAAAGTTAATGAGTACTTTCAGCAAAGAGCACAATCCATGTCTACTCAAAAGTAAGTCCCATTGTGTTCAATGGGTCTGACTCCTAGGAAAGTGTCTTTAGGACTGCAGCCAAAGTGATGCAGACAGCCTCTGCTCTTTGCTAGTAATTTAATGCGTCACTGACAGTTTTTCATAGCTATGCATCTACTCCAAAGTAAATCCCATGGAATTCAGTTGAACTAAGTGTGTCTAAGATTCCAGCCATGTCTAGTGCCCTGAAATATGGATAATAGTTAACACTTTTGGTGAGATGCAGGCACAGCTCCTGGCTCTTTGTAGCCAACATTTTCATGTTATCTAGCACAAAAAGCAATTCTTACACAGGGCAGAAATTTTTGAAGTACCTCCCCACCTTAATCTATACAGATGATGTCCTTCACAGAACAAACAACAAAACAAATATAAATGCAAATTGAAGGTTTCATCTAGCTGCCAACTGCTTTTCTTTGCAACATTATTGTTGATAGATTGGGTAGCTGTACTGTAGGGAACTTGTATGCAATCCAGCATATTTGCTAAAGATCTTGTGTATGTTGCTTGTTCTCACAATCTCAGATTGTACCAACCTGGAAATTTGATATAATACATCAAATTTCCAGGTTGGTACCATCTGAGATTGTGAGAACAAGCAACATACACAAGACCTTTAGCAAATATGCTGGACTGCTTCTTTTTAAAAACTGCTATTCCGGGAGCAATTCTTGTCCCCAAAGGGTGATGTCACATGTTCCTAATATTTGCAAAGCATTTCCACTCATTGATACTAATCTTTGAAGACTTTTGGAGAAGTTTGCAACACATCCTTATGTTGGAACATTGTCACCCTCTGCTCAATCTTGAGCTGCCCAAACCACAGTATTAAGAGGTATTAAGTATGTAAGATATATAAGATACTAGCAAAAAGCGTACCCGCGTTGCGGGAGTAACATTTCCCCATACGAAATCCCCCCACGGCACATCAACACCCCATGTGCAACTTCCCCCATGCGCAACTTTCCCACATGCGCAACTTTCCCCAATGCACAACTTCCCCCATGCGCAACGTTCCCCAAGTGCATCTTCCCCCATGCGCACCTTCCCCATGCGCATCATCCCCCATGCGCAACTTTCGCCCACGCGCAACATCCCTCATGCGCATGATCCACCCATGCGCATCATCCCCCCATGCACAACTTCCCCCATGGGCAGCTCCCCCATGCACATCATTCCCCCATGCACATCATCCCCCATGCACCTCATCCCCCCATGCTCATCATCCCCATATGCAACTTCCCCCATGAGCATCATCCCCCATGTGCACCTTCCCCCATGCGCACCTTCCCCCATGCACAACTTCCCCCCATGCACATCATCCCCCATGTGCATCATCAACCCATGCGCATCAACCCCCCATGTGCACCTTCCCCCATGCGCAACTTTCCCCATGTGCAAGTTTCCCCCATGCGCAACTTTCCCCCATGCGCAACTTTCCCTCATTCGCAACTTCTCTCCATGTCCAACTTCCCCCATGCGCATCACCCCCCATGCGCATCATCCCCCATGCACAACTTTTCCTATGTGCAACTTCCCCCATGGGCAACTCCCCCCATGCACATCATCCCCCCATGCTCATCATACCCCATATGCAACTTCACCCATGTGCATCATCCCCCCATGCGCACTTTCCCCCATGCACAACCTCCCCCCATGCGCAACTTTCCCCCATGCGCAACTTTCCCCCATGCGCAACTTTCCCCCATGCGCAACTTTCCCTCATTCGCAACTTCTCTCCATGTCCAACTTCCCCCATGCACATCACCCCCCATGCGCATCATCCCCCATGCACAACTTTTCCTATGTGCAACTTCCCCCATGGGCAACTCCCCCCAGGCACATCATCCCCCCATGCTCATCATACCCCATATGCAACTTCACCCATGTGCATCATCCCCCCATGCGCACTTTCCCCCATGCACAACCTCCCCCCATGCACAACTTCCCCCATGCGCAACTTCCCCCCATGCGCAACTTCCCCCCATGCACAACTTCCCCCATGTGCATGATCCCCATGCGCATGATCCCCCATGCGCATCATCCCCCCATGCGCATGATCCCTCCATGCACAACTTTTCCTATGCACAACTTCCCCCATGGGCAACTCCCCTCATGCACATCATCCCCCCATGCTCATCATACCCAATATGCAACTTCCCCAATGTGCATCATCCCCCCATGCGCACCTTCCCCATGCGCAACTTCCCCCCATGCACAACTTCCCCCATGCGCAACTTCCCCCATGTGCAACTTCCCCATGTGTAACTTCCCCCATGCGCAACTTTCCCCATGTGCAAGTTTCCTCCATGCGCAACTTCCCCATGCGCAACTTCCCCCATGCGCAACTTTTCCCCATGCGCATGATCCCCAAGCGCATGATCCCTCCATGCACAACTTTTCCTATGCGCAACTTCCCCCATGGGCAACTCCCCATGCACATCATCCCCCCATGCACATCATCCCCCATATGCAACTTCCCCCATGCGCACCTTCCCCCATGCACACCTTCCCCCATGCGCAACTTCCCCCCATGCGCATCATCCCCCATGCGCATCATCCCCCATGCACACCTTCCCCCATGCTCAACTTTCCCCCATGTGCAACTTCCCCCCATGTGCAACTTCCCCCCATGCGCAGCATCCTCGCCAGTGCAACCTCTTCCTCCGAACAACATTCCCACTGCACCAGGTACTGAGCACCAAATTGGCTGGATGTTGGTCAGTCTCCCATGCTAAATTCAGGACAAAAACATGTTGCCCTTTTCAGCCCCTTCTGGTTGGGATTTCCAAAAACTGGTTCTTAGTGCACCCCTCTGTCATGGAAGGAACACCCTCCCCAAATTTCACGCTTCTAGGCCCAGCGGTTTTGGCAGGGCGGTGATGAGTGAGTGAGTGAGTGAGTCAGTCAGTCAGTGACTTTTCTCTTTTATATATATATATAGATATCAGTAGTGTTATATAAGTAGTGTTTTATATATATATAACACTATATATATAGTAGTAGATATATATATATCAGTAGTGTTCTATCTGATGCTCTGTATATATTGTTTGATATTTGTGTGTTGGTGTTTGTATGTCTGCAGCCGTTGCCGAAGCCAAATTCTGGGTATGGAGTTCATACTTGGCCAATAAATCTAATCTAATCTAATCTAATCTAATCTAATCTAATCTACGGTATATAAGTATATTTGTATCCAAGAGTATTAAGAGGGCTGCCACAACATTCAGCATTTGTCTCCTTTATTCCCTGAATAAAGAAGTTTCCCCACAATGTGGCTATTTGATTTTATGACAGAAATCCTTGGAGCCCAACATAGGGCTCAATAGAGCTCCACCAGACCTATCCCTCCCTTCCTACTCCATCCCACTGCCATTCCTCCTTTCCATATCACCCCATACCTCTACTTATCTTTCTGCAAACTGGGCAACCACCAAGCAGTGGACCACCAGCCCCACATGGGGCTCAGTGAGGATTTGTTCTGGGCTAGCTCTGGCACCCATGCCCCATGGCACATTTGTGACATTGTGTGGCAACAGTGATGCAGTCCACAGTGTACTGTATAGGATTTGACCCTGAATTTCTTATCATTGGCTATCTCAACACAGAATATATCCTTATGCATGCTATATAACTCTCCAGCATCCTATATTCATGTCCGTGCATAGACATGGCAGTTTGAAAAGGGCAAAAATAGCTGTTAGATGGGCTGTAATGAAGACATCTGCATTGGTTATCTGATCCTGACTGAAAATGCTAAATAAGTGTCATAAACTGCAGTGTGGAGGGCTATTGACTTGATGCTTTTGACAGTGAGAGTTGACCCAGGACTTTTGATAGATAGAAAAAAATGCTGCAGATCTAAGAGATAGTGGGTCTGAGAGATCAGCAACTTTGTCTTGATGGTAAGTCTGGAATTTTTCCAGACTCTTTTTATATACCTGTCAAAAACACCGGCTCCTTTCTGTACAGTTTGAGTTCAAAACAGCTGTAACAAAATACCAGGGGGAGATCCCCAAGAATAGATGAACAGACATGTGTATAGTATAGTTTATGAGAGATACAGACTTTTCAGTTTCATTTATAGTAGTTGCATTTGCTAACCCTCAGTCATGCCCCCCACCCTTTCTATTCTACATAAGTCAAGGTTAGATCTACTCAAGACTGTTTCAGATTTGCCTTTCCGGGCCATTAAGAAGCCAATATTAACTCTTTTAAAGCACAATCCTAACCATGTCTACTCTAAAGTAAGATCTAATTCCCAGGACAGTGTGTTTAGAATTGCATCCTCAGTCCACCAATCAGCCATATTCTTGTGCATCTTGGGATGTTAGTGAAACTAGCAAGCGTCAATTCCTCTAAGATTTCCCATAGGCAGATAGTGCCCAAATTTCCTACTTTGTACAAATCATTGATATACAAGACTACCAATCAGTCTTAACAAGGGAAGGAATGCTTTACCAGTAAAAATAAATAAATAAAATATATATCTTTCCATTTACTTTCACAAATTTTGATCAGCTTCTCTAATTACTGCTGTAAGATTTGACTTACAACACTGGCTTTAACTCTAAATCATGTCCAAAAAGCTAAGGAAGAGCTGAAATTCAACAATAAAAATAAATAGATTTGTGACTGAAAACTATTTATGATAACTGAACACAATTTTAAAAACTGTCCTGTGATTTACATTACTGTCTTAAAATTGTCGAAGAGCACAATCCTAACAAAGGCTTTGGCCAGTGCAGTGGTTTCTGTGTCACCTGAAGGTGTCACAAATTTGCTATAAAGCATGTTTGTGACATGCTGGGTTTAGGCAGAGATGATAACAGCAATGGTAACACGTTAACAGGAACATTTTTGTTCTTTCCATCCATCCAGGCTCCATCCATTAATTACAGTAAACATGTAATTTACTGTGGAAAGGTAGATTTAGAATTCTTAATGCAGTGGGAAACTGTGATGCCTTCCCCTGTAGTGGACCTGTCTTCAGGGCATCCTGAAGCAGGTCCACAATGTCCTGTCCCCATGACATGCCATGCCCCCACCACAGGATGCTGAGTCAAAGTCATAGGAATCCTGAGCCAAAGTTCCTCAGCCATTTCCCAGTAATGTTCTCTCCTGCCCAGGCCCAGCACCAGCTTTCTATTCAACTGCAAGGACAACTTCAGCATCATCAGGTAACAATCTGAACTGATTTAGACTGGCATAACTCACCTGATTTATTGGTATAAATTTCTTACCTTATAGACATGTATCTTAAGGAAAATCCAAGCAGCGAAACCTGGGGCCTGGGCAGGGGACAGAATTTATTTGTCCTCAGTGTGGAAGGGATGGACACTCTCAAATTGGCCTTTTTAGCCACACTAGATCTTGTTTCAGGACCTCCAATCAGAGCACGATACCACAGTCTTTCGAGACTGAAGGATGCCAATGAATATGGGGAGTCCTTGCTCCGGTGTAAGAACAAGTTATTCTGGATTCCAACATGACTTTCCCATAGGTTTTCACTAGATGGTGCAGTAACTACGGGTGCACATAAAGTCTCTTACGTGCTCCCGTAGTTACTCTGGATTTGGAAGTATGTCTTTACTTTCCAGGCTTGGCCAACCTGTGCTTGGCAACCCAGGGTGGACCTAACCTAATCAAGCCACTTCTGGCCCCTGTTTCTTGCATCTCCCAATTTATGAATTTGACCCCTCTTTTTCTTTCCATTTCCAGACTTGAGAGTATCTTGATGTGGATGCTCCTTTGGAAAGTGTGCTTAGCTGAGAAACCAAGAGTATGTCTTGTGATTCCAGTGACCTACAACTATTGCTGATCCCTGGATCTTTTCATCTTTTCTGGATAAATATATGAACATGTGAAAAAGCTATATTGAGTCAATCCACTGGTCCATCTATTGCCTACTATGGCCATAAGTTCAATCAGATACAGAAGCCTTTCCTAGCATTACCACCTGAGAATCCTTTAACTGGAACTCACAGGGACTGAGCTCAGAATACATTATAAATATAAAATTTTATTTATTTATTATTTATTCAATTTATATCCCACTTTTCTTTCTAAAGAAGAGGTCTCCAAACCCCAGCCTGGGGCCACATGTGGTCCTCAGTGATTCTCAATGTGGCCCCCAGCAAGACCCCTTTATCTGGCCCTTGGGCAAGCCTTGTAATCCACTCCAATGCACTCTTGAATGTAAATTTATGTAAACATATTCAAACTTGAAATGTAAATTAGTTTTCTGGCCCCCAGCACAGTGTCAGAAGAAGATGTGGCCTTCCTGACAAAATATTTGGAGTCCCCTGTTTGAAAGGAAGGATACCCACGGAAGCTAACAGCATTTAAAATAATTGAGTAAAATACAGTTAAAAACTCGATAAATGTAATAAAAGCCAAACAAGAAATACAATTAAAACTATATAAAAGCAATAAAAACACTGATTAAAAAACAAATGATTCTTCAAATGACCTTACATGTACTTCCCTGCTTCCTTTAAGCACATATTGTTGCTTCCTCCTTAAAAATCATCATCATCAACAAACAAACTTAGCTAAATAAAAAAATTTACACTCCTCTGTTTATAAACTAGCTAATTTTACTACCGGGGACAGTAACACGAGAGCAATTTTTCTTCATCCGCTATTGAGCGTTTTGTGTTAAAACCCCTCAAGTCTCCGACATCCACTCTGGAGCTGACAGGGATGCTTATATGCAGCCCATTAAAAGTTAGAAGAGGAATCACAGCCCTTCAGAAGGCTCCAGGCTGCCACTTTGGTTACTATGGCAATAAATGCCGATTTCTCCGAAATAGATGAGAGTGCGTCCAAATGGCTTTCGGAACTATGGCCGTTCTTTAAGTACTTCCGCCAATTTTCCCAAACACTGGTAAAATCGACATGATATATGTCGCTTTGTTTTATTCTGTATGTGCATGATTAGCCTACGACGGTATCAAAAACTCCGCTGGATGAGACCGAGGATCCATCACCCTCTGGATCCTGTTTCCACTGCTGCAGGGTAGCGACACATTTTCCCCATTGTTTGCTGCCTCGCGACCAGACTTTGGATGTCTGCCACCCGTCATATCTAATATAGCCATGCACAGGCTTCTTCAGTACCAAAAATGGTCTGCTCCTCCTTTGAAGGTGGCAGAGACCCAATCTGCATATCGGATTGGGTATGTAATGAGATGGTGCCGAGGGCAGGATGAGATGTCTGTAAGCCACTGCTTTACTTTTGACTGTAAGCCTTGGATGACCAACCATTAAATGACCAACCCTTAGATGACAAACTAAGGATCCACTGATCAGCAATTATAATTTATGCAAATTACCCCCAAATCCAGAGCAACTACGGGAGCACTAAGAGACTTTAATTGCACCCGTAGTTACTGCACCACCTAGTGAAAACCTATGGGAAAGTCATATTGGAATCCGGAGTAAGTTGTTCTTACACCGGAGCAAGGACGCCCTGTAGTTACTCTGGATTTTGCCAATAGGCTATTTTTAGATGGTCATCTATGCCCATTTTCTAATCACACGACAGGTACAGATGTTACAAGAAAATACAGCCCTGTTCCACAAATGACATAATCCAGCATCCATATCTGAATCCCACAACTTTGACGCGCCACATCCAGTACAGATGAACTGTACTGATTTAGCCAAATGATAACTGTGGGGATCCTGGGCATAGTATAGAGTATATAAAGTATAATCTTTATAGTAAGAGTTCAGTAATCCACACAGAAACAAGGTGACTCTGGCTCGCAGCTTTCCATTTCAATATCTCTGGAGATGACAACATTAGAGAAACATAATTTGAACACTTAACTGCTGTTTGTGACATGCACAGGGCTGCGAAAGGAAATGTTTGATCAGCTTTTTAACCTTGTAGCTTTTCATAAAATAAATGAGGGAAAACAAATTCAACAACAGTCGGTAACCTATGGTAACAAGCACACTAAACGGTTGCTTTCTCCGAATTAGGTGCAAATATTACAGGCAGCCGAAGTCCAAATTTGCAATAACAAAACAAATATGAAACATAGATACAGAAAAATCACTTGGTGGCTTCTTGGCTATTAGTACGTTCAGGGTTTGCAATATCTCTGGGTTAGTACTTGGGGGTTGAAAACATGTTTGTAGCAGATGGAGACTCCAGATATGCTCCATGAGACAAGATAGTACATCTTTGTGCATCATTAAAGAAGGCAAAATCTTTGATCAAAATAGGTTGAAGGCATTCATATAGCACTTCTGCAAAGAAAACTGACATGTCTGTTTCCAAGTGTGAAAATGCTGGCACAAAATGCTTGCTACTGCAGTAATACTGTTTCACGCAATGCACAGTTTGCTTACATCGTAGTCTTATGCATGTCTTCTCAAATTAAATCTCATGGAATTCAATGGGATTCATGCCAAGTAGTGTTCCGGGGTGGGGGAACGGAACAAAGAATGAGGTTTTGAACATTACTTCAACATACTATGTAAGCTTCTCTCCTTGCTGTTGGAGCCATTCTGTGTGATGTGAGCGATGTGGAGGTGAGACATCCACTTTGTTCTAATGACCCTGCAAAACCTAAAGCTTTGCTGGCCCCAGAATGCTACTGCTTATGCGCAGGTAAATTTATAGAGGATTGCAGCCTCAGGGACTTTATTGCTCCAAGACTTTATGATAGCCATTAATTTAGGAGGCTCTTAAAAAGGTGAGACAAATTTATAGAGGATACAGTGAAAAGTTTACCTCAGTTCAATATTCATGCTTGAAGAACATGCTACAGCTGGCACATGGCTGCTACCAAATGCAATGCTCCAACATATCTTCATCCTCTCTCTATGATTATTAAGGCATGTGAAACATTACATCACTGCATGGTGATATTCCATACTCCTAATATATATTATAGGAAGGAGGGAGAGGAGGACTGATGCTGCTATTTGTAGCAAACTTCATATGCAATTTCAGTCTAACTATGTATTTCTGATACTAGAAACATAAATCAGGTGGCAGACCACATCATGCCTTTGTTGTGAACTGGAATTGACTGATCTTTGGTCTGATCTAACAACAAGGCCTCCTCCCAACAGAGGTCATCTCTCAGCTGTAAACTGGGCTAACAACTCCATTCTATGCATGCTTATCCAAAGTCTGCTCAGTGGGGCTCACTCCAAGTACAGTGGAACCTCACGTAACAGAATTAATTCGTTCCGGAGGCAGTTCCTTTACATGAAACTTTCTTTACGTGAAGTGGATTTTCCCATAGGAAATAATGGAAACGCAGATGATTGGTTCCACAACCCCAAAAATATTTAAATAAAAATATTAACTAGATGTAAAAATGATGACAAAACACTGTAATTGAATTCAAAACATGCATTCAATGGGCATGATCCTATGAAGTCTACTTAGGCTACAATCCTAAAGACACTTTCCTGGGAGTAGGACCCATTTAACACAATGAGGTAGACTTCTGGGTAGACATGGGTAGGAGGCTGCAATCAAAGACACTTTCTTCTGTAATCCAAGACACTTGCTCCCCACTTTCTCCTTCTCTTCATCCTGAGCCTCTCTCTCTCTCTCTGCTCCCTTCTGGCTGGCCCTGAGCTGCTTCCCTCTTCTCCACTGCTCTTCTCTCCCTCTGCCCAGTGGATGTCTGGCCACAGGAGGAACAACATGGAAGTGTTGCTTTCACTATGGGCAGGTGCGCTAGGCAGCCCTGACACTTTTTAAACAGGTTGCTGGCCAGCGAGTCTGCCCTAACTGCCAAGAAATGTTTTCTTTACGTGAAGCACTTTCTTTACGTGAAGCAGAATCCTAGAGAAATTTTTTTTTGTTACGTGAAACTTACTTTACGTGAGGTGTCACTGTATGTGCATTTAGAACTGAAGCCTAAGGCCAGAGGGAAAACCAGGATAAAAAGTACCAGTAATTAAAATAAATATGGAAGTTGTGATTCAGTGTCACTATTGCTGCAATCCTAAGCTCCATTAAGTATGGCATAAGTCCCAGCACGAGGCCCATGCTGGCCTGGGGGTGTTGCAAAAGTGCCATAAGGCATTTCTGTGCCATGGCTGCTGGATTAGACCAGTGCACAGACATGCGCCGCCTTGTCACACCATCACAGGAATGGTGAGATGGGTGAGTTGCACTGGCCTAAATTGGTTAGGATTGCATACACAGTAAATACTATAGATACTTGCCTATAAGATGATAAATTTCTGCCAATAAATCAAATGTAAATCACCTCCTTGCTTTATCTCCAGGTCACTTGAGGGTCAGAGTTGTTCAAGCAGGGAGAGGTCAGTGCAGAGATAATTATAAGGCTACATGTTTCCAGCACCAACATGCAAAGCAGCCTCTCTGCCTCCCCAACACCTAGTGTTGCCATATATCACAAAAAACAGGGACAATCCCTATTTGGGGGGATTGTCATCACATAATGGCAAATGGGACAGAAGGTCCTGTCTCAGATTTGTGAAAGAGAATTCTGGCAACCCAACCAACATCCCATTAACTTTTTTACCATTACCCATTAACCCATTAACACCCCATCCACTGCCCAACTGTCCAGAAGATTGCCAAGCGGTGGACCAACTAGCACAGCACCAATTCTAGCACAGTGCCATCTGGCAATAATGCACCACCAGCGATGCACTATTGCTGGGGTCCACAAATATGCTTTATAGCATGTTTGCAACACTCAAAACTGCTGGAGACCCAGCAATACAAGTATAGGACGGGGCTGTAAATCCTCAAGCTACTGTTTATTAATAGCCATGTGATTGTAATGACAGTTCCCCCTCTTCTCCCCCACTTCTTGCTCTCAAGAGCACCATTACTACCTTGGAGAATGAGGCCAGAGAAACAGATGCCACACTAAATGGTTGGGTATTCAAGGTGAATGACATATTACAAGGGTAACCTCCTGGAGGCTGGAATACTCTAATAAATCACAGCTTGAATACCAGTATCATCACCACACAATTCTCAAGGTCATTCAGGAATTTCTATGGCAAAACCTCTAATTACATTTTCTATCTGTCTAGTCAGACAAATGATTAATCCTTCACCTTCTGAGCAAATGTCATTGGGGCAGTTATGATATCATGTGTTCCATGTTTTTCAAACATGAACACTGGGAAAGTCTCATCCTTAAGTCCTCACACTGAAGGGTCCTCCTGACAGTTGTATTCAGGATCTGGGCATTTTGCTTGATTGCTGGAATATTTTAAAGGCCAAATGAACTGTCATCTGCTGAAGTGTGTGATGATGACACACTCTTGTCAAACAGAATGGGTGTGACTAATTGATTTCTCAGGATCAAACTTCACATTAGTGTAATGGTATCACTAGGGTTTGGATCAACCAGTGTGGGAGGCCTGTGTGTCACCACCATGATGGACTACCTCCTATGCAAGGGACATGGCAACACCTCCAGTAGTGGGCACGGTAATGACTGTCACTGGGTTTTTTGGCTATAACTTTTGATAAAATAGAGATATTTCAACATGATTTTTTCTTTGAGTTCTCCATGAAATTATGAATTGCCTGAGCTACAGTATTTGAAAATATTAAGTTTCCTTTCCATCAACTCTAAGAGGAAGTTCATTTCTGCAGGGTAAATGTATATAGGAAATTCATTTCTATACTTGTACTGCTGCCTCTCTGCCAGTGCTGAATGTTGCAAATATTACAAACAGGGTTGCCATATGTCCCCCCAAACAGGGACAGTCCCAAGTTTGGGGGGATTGTGTTCGCATAACAACAAATGGGACAGAGGGTCCTGTTCCAATTTTGTGGAAGAGAATTATGGCAACCCTATGTACAGGAGATAGCACTAAGGATGCTTTGGTTGATTTCATTGTTGATGTGAAGGGCAGCAAATGCCCCCAATTCTCTTAGTCGTTCTTTCTGAACCCTTCATTCTGATCCCTTATTTCCCTTCCTAATCTATTTCATCCAGGAGGTGAATAAAAAATAAAAGGTTCTCCCACATGTTTACCACTTGGGTGGAGTTAATGAGACCCAGGACAGCTGCTAGGATGAATCATGAGGCATCTGCCCCCAACACACCCCACAGGGAACAGAGAGCCTCTTCCACTGTCATGGTGCAGTGCCCTTTTTCTCTGCCAACTGTTTATCTTTTTGTCTTTCATGGGAAGCTCAATTCCGCCCATTCATATCCTTATAATTAATGTGGCTTTCAGACCCAAATGTCATGCATGTGCCCTGATGTTTACAGGGAGGGAGTGGAGTTGCAAGGAGGAAAGGCCTATCTGGAGAAATTTTATTAGTCATAAGCAGTCAGTCCCATGGCAGATAAGGAAGAAATCTTATTTTGTAGAGCCTGAAAACACTGGTGTAGTTTTGGACAGAAAAAAATTTTCATTCTAGCAACAGACCTTAGAATTGTTAGCACTGGTGAATTTATTTGTTCTGCTTGACATTCCAGGAGGGAGCATCCTCCGAGGGTCCCTTTTTCATTTCTATTGCTGCTTCTATGGTGTTCAGCTTTTATGTTATAGCAGTTTTATATCTCAGGCTGCAATCCTAATCCCCAGTTAGGCCAACTTCACCCCTGCCTTTGCAGACCTGGCGGTGTGACAACGGTCCCAATCCTGGGAGGGTTACGTCAGTGCGCAGGTATACGTGGCACTACCCATACTACCACAGGAATATATACCAGGAGATTTATGCAGTTTCAAATGTTTTTTATAACATGTTTACAGGCCTGTTAGGCCTTAAACACTCCCTTTTAGAAAGCTTCTCAAGGTATGCCTAGCAATACTTGGAACCAGATAAGGTGATTGTTTTCTGTTCTATATGTGTCAATGTATATAACTGCGTGACTGGGATTGCACCAATGGAGCTAGGCGTGTTTATTCTCACCAGAACAAATCTGACAGCTGCATCCTAAGCACAGTTATTGATTTGTATTCATAATAACCAGTCCTGTTGTCTGCTTGTGCAATTCTAAAATAGAAAAAAATGAGCACCCCTTCTTTCTGACTTGACATCATTCAGGACACAAAGAAAACCTGCAGTGATTGTTAAGCTCACCTGAAATAGACTGTAAGGGTGCTAACTTCAAGAGAATAGGATTAGAGGACCAGAAATCTAGATTCTATTTCTGGCTCTCACCTTGTATCGTACTGTGCCCTTTTGGCAACTCATTCACAGCTATATAATATCCTTCCTCTGTCTGTCTTGAGTGCAGCACAGTCCTACATCAACTGCAAAAACACTGCACAAGGTTTAGAAAAAGACGTGGCCGCAAGGTTCAAGTTCATATAAATAAGGATGCTGCATCTTTTTATGAGGCATATAAGAAAGCTGAGTTTAATAAAGGTGCAAATGAGAGGCTGTCTCCTTAAATCTTTCACGGTTGCGTTTAGAAAGAGGTCAGCTTGAGCAATTAAACTCTTGACACCAAGAGCTTGGATTTGCTCCTGCTAAAGGCATAGGGGCTTTGTTGAAATACAACACCGTCACTGTGAGTGGCTTAAGCCCAAAGCCTAAACCTTGTCATATATCCAGTTTCGTCCACAAAGGGTGCTTCCTTACTAAGCAGGCTTCTGTCAGTCTTGAAAGACTATGGTATCGTGCTCGGCGCTGCATACGCTGCATGCGAGGCACAAAAGCCTGTGTTGGATTATTATGGAGAATAGGCTGTTACCCAAGCAGCAAATCCCCCCTCTCCACGTCACTGAATTAGTCCAATGGAAAGGCAGAGCCAATACGATTGGATCCAGCTGGGGTCATAGAGCTGGGCTAAGGACAGGAGCTCACCCTGTCTTGTGGGGCCGACCCGGGTCTCGAACCCTGGCCTGCTGGTTAACAGGCACAGCGTCTTAACCGTCTTTCCCTACTGCTTTCCTGCTAAAGCTCACAACCAGCCATACTTGACTCCAAAGGCTGTAACGGCAAAATCAACTGCGTTTATCTGAATGCAAGCAATGGGACTGACTAGCTGGGACTCTTAATACCATGAGCTGTGCAGAAAATTATGGCATTCAGGCAGCCAGTCAAGTAAAAGTATAATTTTCACAACAGCAGCATCTATAACCAAAGCAAGTGAAAGTTAAAATAAGACAAGCAAGCTGCCAGGGAATTAATAAACATAAATCTCGTTTAACAATTGCCTCGCTTAACAAGTGATCCACATAACAAGCAAAAATTTCTCTAGGATTCTGCCTCACATAACAAGAGTTGCTTCACTTAACAAGCACACTCGTTGGCAGTTGGGCCAGACGCACTGGCCGCCAGCCCTTTTAAAAAGCATCAGGAGCTGCATAGTGTGCCTGCCCATAGCGAAAGCAACACTTTTTAATAAATCTTGTTCCCACAAACATGGGAATCTCTAGAATCTATTTTATATGCATATAAGACACTATAACTCAGAGGAAACTGAGGAAGCAATCTACTTTATTACAATCTATAGAATGGGCCCATTGCCATTACCATGACAAAGAGCATAGAACAAAGAAAGCACTTGGCTTTTATAACTTCTTATACATCATTTTAACTCCAGTTTACAAACATCCACATAACTCCACCTCTTCAGGTTACACAAAACAGGATTGGATAGTGTCTCATTGATAATCATGGGTAGGCATGAATTAAATACATCATGTTACCATTCGCTTAATAATAATAATAATAATAATAATAATAATAATAATAATAATAATAATAATAAGCTACCTTCCACACTGATGGAAAGACTTTATGCTTCCCATTGGTTAAAAGGTTACCATAGGAGTGAAACTCTTTTTTGGCCAACTCCATAGGTGAAATGGCCATTGTTCACCTATCATGTTTGGCACCAGTTCACAATTATCTGTTCAGCTTGAGCTAAAGATTCCCAAACTCAAGGTCTTCTGTAATTTTTCTACAGACAGAGCTGCAATCCTAAACATGTCTACTCAGAAGTAAGCCCCATTGTGTTCAATGGGTCTTACCCCCAGGAAAGTGTGTTCAGGATTAGTATAGTCACTCAATTTTTTAGAATAATCAGTGGGACCATTACAGTTACAAATGCAAGTCTCATGCAAGTCTCCAGATCGTTCAGAAAATTCATCTTCAGGGGAAGCATCCTGGAATGGATCAGTGGAAGGGATCGCGTCCCCCTTTGAGCCACTCCAGGCTCAGGATGCTCTGAGTCATTCCAGGATGCTTCCTCCTCCTGGTTTGGCTCATAGGGGCTGGAGATCCCTTGCACTCTGCAGTGAGGATCCCTGCAAAACTTAGTATTTTGCCTCCCCTCCAGCTACAGCTGTTTGTTCATAATATCTATATGTATTGTTGAGAATTTAAAACCTCATTTGATCCTAGAGTGATCTAAGAATTGCTATGTACATAACTGATTTGGCTGGCCAAATATATACACTTCAGTATTAGATACACATTCAGTACAGAAATATTTCTTTTCCTGCTTCTTATGCTGACTTAGCAACAGTTTCTGCTGCTAATACTCATTGCTTAAGGTTACAGCTTAAAAACTGACAGAGAAATGAAGCTTATAATAAGAGGTAGAGACTCAGAAATATTATCTGCATCTAGGTTTATATGAAATTTAATTTGTGTACACAAGATTGCACTCCTGAACTCAAAATCAATTCATATGAAACAACAGCCACATCCCCTTCTTCATCAATACGAATGCTTTTTTATTGAAATGGAGAGAAATCCACAGTTCTACTTCTCTGTAATGGCCATAATTGTGAGAATGACAGGGAGGTTAAATGTTAATATGAGAAGAGTTTTTTTAATGTGCATTTTAGAATTAATAAATCTGCCATTTGCACACAGGAAAGCACACATCGTTTTAATGTGGCAACTGCATATATTTCCTGTTACTACTCTGTGCTTGATCTAGCATCACAACTACTTCAGCATAATACATTAAGAGCAACACAAAACACAGGGTGCAGTTTAAATAATGGGGCATCAGATTAACCACTGCAATTGTACATTTATTAAAATAAGTAAAATGTAAAGCCATTTTCAAATTTTATTTAATGTGAAATAACTGGTTCAAGACTGAGCAGATAATACACCCTAGTTTTCATGTACAAAAATGGCTATTTTTTCCGTTTGGACACTGCTTCAAAACTGTTTGTGTATTCCCCTTATTTACCCGTAATCTGTGATGAAGCCAAATCTTATTACCTCTTATCTCATAGGCTAAACTCTAGAAATGCTATAATATCAGAGATAGCATTGTAATACTATCCTGTTCACTGTGTGATAATTGAAGGGTGGCCCAATCCTGAGTGGCCCAATCCAGGCCACATGGCCACATGGCCACATGTCATCAAATGCAGTTTTGGAGCATGGTGGAGGTCTCATCTGTATAAAAAGAGTTATTTCTCCTTATCCCAATTAAAGCCCAGCCATCCCTAAGTGGCTTCTCAGATTTGTACCAGCTAAATCCAAAAACTCAGTGTAGGATGCCCGGTTGGGAAAGAGTGCTGCCCAGTTCGTGATGCAAACATGCCTTATACGCTGTAAGTTATAGCGTATTTGTAACACTCTGAGCCTATACAGAGCCATTTATACAGAGATGGCAATGCCATTCAAGCAAATGTTTAGCACTCAAAACTGTGACAAAAAGGCTGGATATGGATTCAGTCCAAAACTTTATTATTATTGTTAATGTTTATATCTATCAACTAGTTTTGATCAGAACAGCCTCTTTTAGAAAGAGTATGTTTTTTCAGAGATTGTGATCCATCTCTTTCTGGAAAAAGAAATCTAGAAGCAATCTGAACAATTCTCACCCAGATTTCAATTTATGGTTTTGAGCCAAGGTGTCACAACTCCAATGAATGGATTATTCAGATAATTTGAACCTGATTTCAAGCCTGGTTTTGAAACTCAAATCATTCTGATTGCCTTGATGGGTGATATCAAGAAAAGGACAAGAGGGTACAAATTTGTTAATTCTCTTCCATCTCTCAGTGGCCTCCGTACATAAGGGCTCAGCTGGGCTCCAAATCTCATCACAACTTCCATTTGACCTGATACTTTGATGGACATTGACTGATTATATGACTTGTTGGTCAGATCACTAGCTGTATAAGTTCCACTTACAGGCAAAGTGGGATATATGCACATACTGATTTTGTTTCCGAATATAAAGAATGTATTTGATTGTTTTAAATGGATGGGGTTTTGTGGCTTGTTTATAAAAAATTAATTTTGGAGACATCATCTTGAAATGGATTATAATGACATTTGTACATCCAAAGTTAATGGTTTCATGTTTCTTATGGTAGACAGCATTCTTCAAAATAAAAAGATCTAGCAGATAAGTTGCCCATTATCAGCACTAGTTTTTGCTCTGAAACTGAATAGTTTGCTCTTTGAATCAAATGGCGTAATCATAATGGAAAACTGGAAATGCATATTAAGGATCCCCAATTAAAAAACAACAACAAATTATTTATATAATTTGATATAAATAATTTGATAGATTTGATAGATGCAAATAAGTCAAGATATAACTTGGGTAGTGTCTAAGGACGTATGGCAAACATCCGCTTATGTTTGGACAGATTCCTTCCTGGAACAATGAAATTGATGTTTACTTGGTCAAATATATGGTCAAATATCCACATCAGTAATAAAATTACTTTTAAAATAAATATTTAATGATAACCTAAAATATCTGATAATTTATTACTGGTATGAACTAATGTGAATATTTTCTTTTCAGGAAGAAATAACGCAGTCAATATTCATTCATACATTCATTCATTCATATCCTGCATTTTCCTACACCAATGGGGACTCAATCAAGGATGGCCAAACCATGGTTTATGATTGGCATATAATGTGCAGCTTACAGAAAGATGTTGGCTGAGCTCTTTTTCCATCTTAATATGAAAGGAAAAGGAAAAAAAATTGCTGAGCTTATTTACTGGGTAAAAATGGAGAGTCCACTGGATTAAAATGTTAAGATAAATGTTCATGGTGAGTAAATATATTTAAGAATTTAAATGCTTCTTAAACATTGCAGTTCTCAAACATCTCTCTAGAAGCTCTCAAATTTCTGAAGTTTATTGTATATATGTGGCTCTTAACTATTTAACAAGTTTGGCTACCTCTGTAATAATGTTGTGAGACAGCAGTTAAGGTTCGAAAGCTGCCTTGTGTATCTGCTTGGCATGGGAAAGGTGGGGTATAAATCAAGTAAGTAAGTAAGTAAGTAAGTAAGTAAGTAAGTAAGTAAATAAATAAATAAATAAATAAATAAATAAATAAATAAGGAAAGTAGGACAAGCAATGGCAGTTACATGTGCAATCATGATTCTAGTCTTCAATGGTTAAACAAAGTTAGCAATCAATTTCATTTGCTAGTTTTAACTTGTCACTTTGTATCTTTATGACACATGCTTTACATGTATCTTATGTGATAAAGGGCTATGATACAGGTTTAGTATCATCTTTTACAGTAGCCATTCTGATCTCATGCAAACAAGGTATTTATAAGAGAGGAGGGATAGAGGGAGAGTTGGTGAGCCAGCAGCAGTAGCCATAAGCAGTAGCCTTGGACAGGTACAGACTGCAGGAAGCTATCCCGGAAGATAGGAAAGCACCTCCTCATCACATACACCCTAGTATGAATGATATATACATGAAGTACAGAATGCACCTGGCATGTTATGTACATACAGAATACTGCAGATGAGACCTCAACCAAATCTTGCTGCTTTCAGCAGGGATAAGGTATGGAGGGAGAGGAAAGAGGTGCATTTTCCCCATGTAGAATGGAAAACAGCTGTATGATGGAAGGGAAAATAGGTGTGGACAGGGGCCTGAACAAGTCACTGGATTCCACAGTACTTTAATATGAGATGGAATGCAGTCAGAGAGAATAAATTACATAAGTAATTCCCCCAGTCCATAATTTATTCCACTTCCATTGCTCAACAGTTTCAAATGTATACACTTACATAAACAAAATACTCGTACATCACACCAAGAGATATCTGGTTTGAAAAATGGTTAGGCTCCATCGTGCAGTCCTTATTTTCTTAAAAAATAAAACAAAGTCAATAGTCCATTCAGAAAATAATGCAGAAACTCAAAGGATGGAGGTGAAAGTAATCCTACAAAGAGTTTTCATGGGTCTGGGCCAAGTATTGGTCATAGTGGATCACAATCACAATATTCCGCTGGGTGGGCATTATCGTTTTAATCACCACATACGACAATTCACAAAAATCCTTCTGAAATACCTAAACTCTTCCTGACAGGGCTAGTGCTACCAGTTCCGTTTCATTTTCTTCCAAGAGAGGGCTTATATAAGATGCTTTTCCCCTAGAGTATCTCTGTTAATTATCATCTTTATCATACACATATTAAAAATAGCAAAGTAATCCTTGTGTTAAGTGTTTGCGTTCTCACTCCAATACGTACTTCTAACATATCCCTAATTAATTGCAGGCTTGCTGGTTTAATGAGCAATAAAAAGAACATAAATAAAAGCCAAACACTGCCTCATACCCCAGTATTCAAAAAAGCAATGGAAATTTTGTGCTGGGAAGATGGGTGAAATCAGCCCATAGGGAATGACGTGCCAGGCAGGTTAGCTAATCAACAGCCCCAATATCTTTTGACAACATGAGGCTCACCGAGGATCAACACTGTGCCATATGTAACAGAATTCAATTCATAGCCTTTCCAGAAAGAAGAGATGCAAAGAGCTTTAAAGAGAGCTAAATGGAGGAACTGCATCAACAGAGTAACATTTTCATGCTGCTGTAGTAATACAGCTCTGGTTTACAGAGGAATTTACACACAATTTTTAATACAATCAGGTGCTTTTTCAAACTGGGGACTTAACATCACATCTGCAGAACCCTGTTTGTTTAAAGATAAATCCAATAATATGATAACAATATGTGACTTGGAGCCCAATTCTAATCAATATTTCAGCACCAATGCAACCCCCCACCCCGCCCACCAGTGGTGCTACTATGGGATTTACCAGGTGATAAACACAGGGAGTGATACCATTACTAGCTGAAGGCTGCAATCCTAACCACACTTTCCTGGAAGCAAGTACTATTGAACACAGTGGTATTTACTTTTGAGTAGACATGCTTAGAATTACACCGGAAATTTTTTAAAACTTGTATTTTTGAACAGTACCATCATATTACAGTGGTGCCTCACATAAAGAGCTTAATTCGTTCTGGAGGCATGCTCTTTAAGTGAAACGCTCTTTAAGTGAAGCAGATTTTCCCATAGGAAATAATGGAAACTCAGATGATTGGTTCCACAACCCCCAAAATATTCATGCCCATCGTGCTCTTGCTTGTTAAGTGAAGCAGAACTTGTTATGTGAAGCAAGATTTCTTGGAAATTTTTGCTTGTTATGTGAAATGCTTGTTAAGCAAGGCGCTTATTAAGCGAGGTACCACTGTGTTAATATTTGAAGTTATTTATCATTTGATATTATTTCATCATATTATTTATCATGTTACATGTTTGTTTGTTATGTAGCATGTTATAATGTTACTACATGTTATTTATCATTTGATGCATAAAAGCAGGCCTCCATCAGTCTTGAAAGACTATAAATACAATGAACAGAAACCATTAAAATTATTCTATCAAAGGTTATAACTAAAAAACCATTGGGGTAGGTAAACTGTGCACCACTATGCCCACCACCCAGGGTTTTTCCAAACTGTCCATCATGGGGGTGATGTGCTGGCCTTCCATACTAGGTAATGCAAACACTACTGATGTTACCATCAGTATTATTATTATTATACCTTATAATAATACCTTATAATACCTTATTATTATACCTTATAATAAGGTATAATTTATTATACCTTATTATAAGGTATA
The DNA here is from genome assembly GCA_030015325.1 of Cryptoblepharus egeriae. Taxonomy (NCBI): domain Eukaryota; kingdom Metazoa; phylum Chordata; class Lepidosauria; order Squamata; family Scincidae; genus Cryptoblepharus; species Cryptoblepharus egeriae. Next base: position 22,296,048 of record JAREYC010000002.1, read on the forward strand.
ATAAATAAATACCTTATCTTTATTAAGGTAAGATAATAAATGTTCCAGTAGCTTGAGGACACCTCTGTTGTCCCACTGCAAGATGCAGAACACTGCATTAATGCTGGAAATTTAGATAAGATTGGGCCCAGACTCTTAACAGTGCCCAGCAGCTGATCTAAATATCCTTGTGAAGTAGGAATCATTATTGTGCTGGTTGGTTCTGTTCCCTGAATATACCTGGATATCATATTTGTAGAATAAATATAGATGCAGGCCCAGGTGTCGGCTTGGAAGGACACCACAAAAAAAGAGTATTCCTACAATCCAGAGTAACTCCGGTAGCACGTAAAAGACAGTACATGCACCCATAGTTACTGCACCACCTAGTGAAAACCTATGGGAAATTCATATTGCAATCCAGAGTAAATTCTTCTTACAATGGAGCAGGGATTCCCTGTAGTTACTCTGGATTGTGCCCTATGCTAATTGTAGACATTTGAGCCTGCACATATTTGGAGTCTTATTGTGTAGAACATGACATTCAACACATAAACGTGTGACATTCAATGGAGTGAATCTGCCAGAGTGATCACTGTCTCCCCACCTACAAATAAACAAAACAAAAATACACACACACACACACACACACACACACACACACATACACACACTTATGAGAATGTCTGTTTAGAGTAATTGGTCACCTGGTCACTTAACGTTCAGCAGGAGAGGGAAAGCAAGTGACATCAAAGAGGACAAGGAAATAAAGATGTGACCTTGAAGGAAGATGCATTGAACAAATACTGTAGCTTTATTAAGAATGCAAAATCCTATGGAACTTTGATGTGACTTTGGAAACAATATGCAGAGGATTATTTAACACAAAACTCTATCAATTAAACTAGCGTGATGAGAAGCACAATAGCAAAGGGATAGTTGTTGCAAATGTGTATGCACACCGGCTGCTTCAAGCAGGAACTGCCATGGTGGCAGCTCTGGGCAGAGTAATCCAAGCAGATCTGACAAATTTCACCACTGCACCAAAACCCATTTCGGGGCTGGTACATCAGCCATCCCTGACACCCAGAGGTCCAGGTTCCACCAATACTGATGATGTGTGTGTCTGCTAGTGCGTGCACTCACACATGAATGTGCACACAAATGCATGCATGCACCCACCTGCCTGTTCCTGTCCTCCTACAGTGCATCCCCCCACATAAACATACAAGTCCCACCTTGTTATACAGGGATTTTTTATACTCAGGTTTGAGTCAACATGAATGGCCACTACAAATCACAGTTTTAAAAACTGTTTTCTTCTGTTGTAGTGAGGTAGTCATGCAACATGTCTTTCCATTTTTCATTCCCACAGTCCTGCAGATATCAAGACACTACCTTATTCTAATAGGTGCAAGAAACCTGGTAATGGGACTTGTAAGTGTCCCCTCATTTTCTTTGTTAACTGATTTTTTTTTTATCCACAGGGGTTTCTGGAGAGGAACCCTAGTATATAACAAGGGACACCTGTAATTATGTGTGTAGAACCATTGCTGTAGAATCATTACCCTGGGGTCCTACTTCCATTGCAAAATGCCTTATACCACCAAAGATGTCTTTAAACCACAATATCTCAACCACATAAATGCAAAGCACAGCTCATATTCTTAAGGCTACAGTACACAGAATCCTATGCTTTGGGAATGTTGGGAAAACTTTTCTTTTCAGTACAGCTTTCTGTTTTGGTAGCTTAGTCCCCTGGTTTTTTGAGTCTGCCACTCCCACTGCACAATGTTTTTATTACTGGTTTTAATCAGTTTTAATTCATTATTAGTTCAATCAGCTTTTAAAAGGAGATTTTTTTATTGTTTTAACATGTTTTAACTGTTTTTAAATGCACTGTATTTTATTGATTTTATACATGTTGTAAGTTGCCTTGAGTCCCCAGGGAGAAAGGCGGGGTAAAGATAAAGTTGTTGTTGTTGTTGTTCATTCATTCATTCATTCATTTTCATTATTATTATTTATATGGCAACCTTCGTAGTAGGCCCTAAAATGTTAAGACAGCTTCCAAAGCAGCATGTCTAATCAAACTGTGAGAGACAATATGGTGAGAGTGAGGGAATAGCTATTGCTTCTTTCAGGGCACAATCTTAACCAATTTAGGCTGGCCTAATTCCAGGGTGACCAAATACAATGGAGGACACTCTACCTTTAACCACTGCAAAGAAGAGGCAATTTAGGCAGGTTTAGCTAATCATAGAAGGGTTTGAAAAGCAACACTTCTCCTAAATTTTCCTAAAAGCCTAAACACTTTTCCTAAAAGCCTAAATTCCTTTTTCGATGCAATGATTAAAGGTAGAGGCATTCTGTCCAGTGGTGGGCTCCAGCAAGTTCACACCTACTCTATAGAACTGGTTGTTAAAGAGAGATAGGACATATAAAGTTTAAAAATAGCCATTTAAAAGTGGCTGCCAGATGAGCATAGAACCGGTTGTTAATTTCTTTGAATCCCATCACTGATTCTGTCCTCCATTCTATATGGTCATCCTGGCCTAACTCACCTGGTATATCTTCCCATGGTGGTGGTGTGAATGCCTGTGCAGTGGCCTGACCTCTGCAAGAGTGGGGCAGAAGTGCCATACGGCACTTTTGTTACATCCCCAGATCAGCAAAGGACTTATGCCGGGGTTTTGCCAACCTAACCTTATATTAGAATTTCAGCCTCAGTGACATACATAAACCCTCATGCTGCCCTTGCCAACATACCTTCCTCTAGCTCCACATTCACAGAAGGTCTTGTCATTCTGCCTTTGGCACCAATATTTTACTTTTTCCCATTACTAGGTGTGTGATTTGTCTTGGACTGTCATCTGATGAGGGAGCAATTGCCACTACTATGGTACAGGGACATTTAAATAAATGATGTGCAGGAAGGAGAATAGAGAGTCTCTGTACATGTTCAAGAGGCTACAAGTCTGCTGCCCAGAATTAGGAATTACTTTGATTCTCCCCTCCTGCCTCATTTCTATCCTTGATTCTCTCTCCTTGGCTGGCCCACTAGAGTTATTAATCAGGGCAGAAATGCCCACTGTGTCCTTTTCAATGGGAGGATATTTCTTTTTTGACTTTGAAAAGGAGAGATGAAAAAGGAGGGAGAGGCGAGGAAATTAATCTATTCATGAAACAAAAATAATCCCTGTCTGGTGGAAATGAATATGTAAATGTAAGAAGGAAAAGTACCCAAATTGCTGCATTTGGTCTAAAAAAATTGCATTGCTGTGAATTTCGAGGACAAAAATCAAATCTATCAACAGTCACATAGAAAAGGAACAGCTAACTAATACAAGGACATAAAGTGACACATCAAAATTACTATGCTCCTTAAAATATAAGGACTGCTATAAGCTTTAAAGGAGGGGATTTTGAGACTCAGGATACAATCCTAACAAAATTTAGGCCAGCACAACTCACTCATCATACTGTTCCCACAGTGGTGTGGGAAGCCTCAGTCTCTTGACCCTTAAGTGGTGAAAGAAGGCAGTGACCCAATCCTGAGTGGTTTCCATTGCATCATTTCAGCATACTCAGCCTTAGGAAGACTTGTGGAGGATTATGTGGGGCTCTGAACATTCCTGAACATTCCTGCTTTTTCCTGTAAGTAAAACATCTCCCTTCCCTGCCAGAAGTGACACAATGACATCACCCTCCTCTTCACTGCATATCCCTTCTTCTGCAACAACCTACCTCTGGAGTTTTACTCCCAAAGAGTTTGAGAACCTCTGCATGCAAAACATTTTTTGCTAATTCCTTTGGATTATTTTATTTTAAAACATTTATAATGTTTTATATGATTATCGTATTTTCATTCCTTTATAAACATTCTTAGTTTATTGATTCCAACAATCTCTCAATTCTTCATGGGTGGTCCTTTTTGGGTGCATTGTATAAAGGTAGAGATAAAGTTGGAGTGTCACCCTGCTGGTCATGACTGGTTGCCACCCTGCTTGTCAGGACCAATTCTAGGGAGTGGTGCTCCTCTCTATTACAAGGTCAAAGAGCCAATGTTTTCTGAAAATGCCTCTGTGGTCATCTGGTTGGCATGACTAAACATGACTAAGTGCACAGAATATTGTTACTTTCCCACCAAAGTGATACCTATTTATTTATTTATTTACTTGCATTCACATGCTTCCAAACTGCTAGGTTGGCAGAAGCTGGGCAAGAGACAGGAGCTCACTCTGACTTGTGTCTCAAACTGCCAACCTTATGACCTTCAGGTTGACAAGTATAGCATTTTTGACCACTGCACCACCACAGCCCGTATTCTATTGGTTGGAGACTCCAAAAATAGATAGAGAAATTATGATTGTGTTGTGATCATGTGGTCATGTGTGTGAGATTATGATCATTTTTACATATTATATTCCTTTGCAAAGATGAGCATATGGAGAATAAGGGCATATGGAGTACGCTGCATTTAAAAAGTGATATTTGAACTACACGCTGTCCCTGTACAGCTATTTCCGCTGTGATATTTGAAACTGATGTTTTCTAACCAAATGCCACTGGGAAATTGTACTTTCTGACGTGGTAGATCTAGGAGGAACCTAGATCAAAACACAGTTGGGTTAATGTACAACACAGCTATAGACTGGGATGTAATGGCATTTCAAGAACAATAAGCAATCAACACTAAAAGCTTTAATACCACTGAAATCAAGAATAGGGAAGAGTTGAGATCTTGATTTTGACAAGAAAAGTTGTTTTCAGTGCATTTGTATGAACATTATTCTTACTGAACAGGAACTTACTGCAGGGAAGTGTGTACTGTCCAGGATTTCAGAATAAACGGATTGGTTAAATTTGCTTCTTTCTTATCTTCCTGTTTCCATAACTGTATTTGTCATGTGGATCTCTGTTGCTTCTCTGTTCATCACAAATGTCAGCAAAGTCAAATTTTATAAAGCACCTTAACCTAACCTTTTCTGCTTCTCTGTTGACATCAGCCAACCCTCTGCTCCATCACCTCTGCTCCCTGTGATCTGTTCTTATGACTAGCATGTTTAATGTAGGCTGTAAATGTTTTTTTAGCCAGAGGCTGTCATCTTTATGTTCCTGCACTCTTCTGAAGCTATGTACAAGTAGTTAACAATGGTTGCAACAGCAGTCATAATATTCACAAACAGTACCAGCCACAGACATGCAGTACACTGGGGAGTATATTCTGCCTCTGAGCCAACCAGAGAAGAGTGAACTCAGACAAGTCAACTCTCATCCAAATCAGAGCTCTGTAGCATGGCTGATGAAACTTTATACTTGCAACCCTCGACATCCTCCTACTAAGATGCACTTAAAAGAGAGCATGTGGGAAGCGCCACTGAATCACCACTATTGACAAATGTCTTCAGGATTCCCCTGGAAAGCATCACAAGCTTATGACACATTTTCCTATTCTCCTAAAACTCATGCCTCACATAAACACCAGCACTGAAGCTCTGCCTAGCAAGATCTCACTAGGCTTGAAGGTCAGTTTCAGAGACAGGTCTAACTCAGGAGTTGTACCCTTGGCACATGATCATATCAACACTAGTAAAGAGTAGCCACGTGAAGTCACGTGTAGTCACATGGCTCTCTGAAAGCCATAAATTTGTTTCACCTGGTCACTATGGTCAAAATAAGCCTGCTTATTTTCAGACAGCTCAGGATGTTGTGATGAAACCTCAGTTGCTATAAAAGAAAATGTCTGCTTGTGCTAAGATCAAAGGTCCAATTCATTGAGATGCTATGAAAGAACATTCTAGTTTCTTTCTCTGAAAGAGTCGTCTCCATCTCACTTAGCGTTATTTACTCACAGTAGAAAACTAGTCCATTAGTTAGTGAGTTCAGCTGATATGCTAATTGATAACATGGAATGAGACAACCCATAAAATGGCCTGGATATCTGAGATGAGTACTGCTCAATGATACATATGGGCGCAGGGGTGGATAACTCACCAAGGTATAATGATTTTGTGTCAGGATAAACTCAGAACTGGATGAGATCTCCTTGGAGGAGAGCACTGCCTCCAGTTTCAACATACAAGGAACTAAAGGAAATGCATAGGTGATCTCCCTGACTCTATCACCGTAGAAGGGATCCTACCTAGAGTCTGAAGTCAGGTAACAATAAACCTCCTTCTTCTTATACCTTTAGAATATTCTTGTGCTCTGTCTATCCTGACTTCTAAGGTCAGTGATTCTGAACTTTTTAAAAACTTTTTTGACTCCTGGACTGTGTCTCCGCATTGAGGCTATACCTCTATTCATTGTATAGGGTGGTGAGTATCTGCAAGAATTCCACAGCTCCCCAAGCTATGGCGCTTTCTGTTTGGCCACAGATCACAGTTTGGGAACTACTGCTTAGCAGGATAGTTCTTTAGCTGTTTCAATGAACTTTGTGCTGGATCAGGCCATGGAGAGTGGCCATAGGTTCAGTGGTAATGCCACAGGTTCAGTGGTAGGCCACAAACACAAGTTTGGAGGGAATTTGGCAGTTCCTTACCAACCATAATGTGCATATCATGCTTGAGTAAAAGCTGCTTAAGGAGCTCTGTATAACACCTTAGAATATTCAAACACCACCATAACAAGAGTAATAATTGATCCATATACACAATTGACTGTTAAGAATGCTGCTTCTCATTGGTGCCACTGGTAACAATAGTAATATCATGAATGATACTTAGACTTGGTCCACTGGACAACAGTAAATCTTAGTTAATCTCAATAAAAATAAGTAAATCTTAATAAATCTTACCTGACATGCATTGTACAGAAGCTGATGCTCAAATTTCTTGATTCCCAAGATGTTCTGGAACATCTCGTACAGCTGTTCCTTACTGAGAATCAGTTCCGAAGCAGCACTTGCTGTCATTCTGGCCTGGGCTTTGCGCGGATCCTCTTCACCCCGGTATATTGCATCAAATTTTGCCATCCAGGAACTCAGGACAGTCTCCTTGCTAAGGCCATCTATTTCAGGAAGGCTGCGGACTCTCTTTTCAATGTGTTTCTTGAAGACTTCCCGGGAATCGTTTGCTGAGAAGCCCCCACTTTGCACCATTCTGGCAACACGATCGCTCTTCAGAAATACCTGCCAAGTGATGTAGAAACAAAAATTAGATCTCCTGTCTTTTTTTCAGAGCGTCCCATTTTTTTCTGTAAAGGATATCCTAGGAAGCTTAGCTTTATAGAAAACCTTTTAGTTTCTTGCAACTTTTTCCAGTATTCCTAGCTAGAGTGTGGGATATAATAGCATCAACATTATTTGCACATGTTTTATTCCAATTGAGGAAGTTGGTAGTCATGAACACAACCTTCATGAACGGGTATGACATTTTCAACTAAATGCAGATTTGATAAAAGTCACTACATTCTCAGATTCATGTGGATCACTTCTTTTTCCTGCCATGGCCACTTCAGAATTGACAATATCCTTGCAGTTTAAATGGTCCACTGTAGAGAACTGTATTGTACCCAAATTTATTCATTCATTACATTCATACCCCTCTTTTCAACCAGACAAGGCAATCAAAGCAGTTTAGAATTTTACTACTACTGATGTTAACATGGACCCCTGTTAGACTGTGCTCATCACCAATCTAATCCAACATCCTATGGGCAAAATCCAGAGTAACTATGGGGAGTCCTTGCCCCGGTGTAAGAACAACTTACTCTAGATTCCAATATGAATTTCCCATAGGTTTTCACTAGGTGGTGCAGTAACTACGGGTGCATGTAAAGTCTCTTATGCGCTCCAGTAGTTATTCTGGATTTGGGGGTAAGTCTCACAAGTGTCAGCTAAATGCCACTGGGAAGCCATAATGCAGGGGTCCTCCCCTGCTGTTGTTCTCATTGACTAGCTGTCATTGACAACTTGTTTTTCATGAATCTATCCCTTTCTACAGCATTGATTTGTGGGGTGGTGAGTGACGGATGTCTAACTGTAGAAGACCTTATGGACTGGCATCTTAAGCATCAGTCAGCCCACACAATCTCTTATATGCAAATATTGCATTTCTGTATCCTGTAACCATATAGCATTGATGTAGTTTGTAGCAAGAAGGGCAGATACACAACTGACCTGGTGCCCTTTTCAATTAAGCTGGAAATGGAACTCTCACCTTTCCCATATACAGCAAAGGAACTTTTCTAATACATCGTCACCAGCTAGGAGCTAAACAACCATTCCGGAAAAATTTAATTAAAGAAAAGAAGATGGCAATGACTGACAGGATGCTATTTCAGAATTGGCCACAGTTCAGATCCCTGTTTCTAGGTAGAGTTCAGTGTGAGAAAGGCAATCTGTGTTTTCTGCTATTCTGAAGGGCCTTTTTTAATCTCTCCATGCAGGCATATGGAGTACAAAGCAGAGGTCAGATGATGGGGATGAAAGGCATTTGACATACTGACAGCTACTCTGGGAGGAAAAAAAATAATCATGACTGTCCCTCCAACAGGAACCACCTGTCAACAGTGACCTCTTTCCTGAAAAGATGTGAAAAAAACTAAAAGCTGAAAAAAGAAACGTTTCACCCAAAAGGCACTTTTGTTCATGCAAAGAAGAAAACATGGCTCAGCCTCAACTCTGAAGGCAGAACCCTTTATATCAAGGCGGAGGGGATGGAGGAGAAGTGTTGAGAGGTCTGAAAACTCATCATGATGAAGGATCAAGCACCAGCCAACCTTCAAATCAACACATTGCCGTAAAGAGTTACAAAGGGCATCATGTGCGAATGGTTGGAATTTGTTCAGTTGCACATTACAATTTCATGTGGTTTCAATCAACTCAAGACTTTCAAACTTCTGAACCAGCTCATCAGATTGGTAAAGGGAACTTCAAGACATCTTTGTCCTAATCTGCACCTTATTCAGAGCAGAACAATTATACATGAATGTAGCCAATAATATGCAGATGTCTGGGGGAAGTCACAGAGGCCTTCTCAAGATAAGGTTTGTTTTCTTTGTTTTTGCATTGCCCTTGCCACAAATCTAGAAAATTAGTTAGGTACAATCCTATGCATATTTACTCTGAAGTAAGCCCCGTTGTAGACAACAAGACCCCCTCCTAGGAAAGTGTGCATAGGATTGCAGCCCAACTGAAGTGGCCACTGGAAGCAGCAGACTGAAGGAAGCAGAAATTTGAGGAGGACAACTTTCTCCTGACTTCCTCTCTCTCAGTTTGAAAGCTCATCATGATGAAGGATCAAGAAAGCAGAACCCACAGAATCAGGTTACCACCTCATCTTCAAGGTGGTGGTTTGTGCCTATCACTTGTTCTCCCGTGGCCACCTTCAAACAAACAAGCTGGGGTGAGATTGCTGGGAGGAAAAGGACTTTGCTTCCAACATGCTCTGCCCAGTCTGTTTCTTTGAACATAGGCAGATGGGATGGCAGCATGAGCATCAATGGGGAAAAAGGGATTTCTTCATTTGGCAGGTGGGAAGGAGGACAGCGTGGCAGAACTGATGTGATCAAAGACAGAGGGGTAAAAAAGAAGGGAGTTGCACATTAGCGGGGTGAGGGAGGATCAATGCTAATCGAAGCAGCCGAGGCACTTGGACTATTCCTTGGTTGCCACATTAGTGTGTTCCAACAAAAACAAATTGAGTCTTGTAAAACCTTAAAAACCAATGTATTTATTCTCATGTTGGTTTTGGTGGACTATAGCCTACTTCCTCAAAATTATGTCTGAATATCTGAAATTGGCAGTGGAACAGATTGCCAAGGGAGGTGGTGGACTCTCCCTCACTGGGAATCTTCAAGAAGAGGCTCGACGAGCCTGCTTCAGGCAGGCGGTTGGACTAGATTTCCTGCTTCAGGCAGGCGGTTGGACTAGATGACCTACTAGGTCCCTTCCAACTCTAGGACTCTTTGATCTTATGTCGTTAGCGGGGATGAAACATGTCTGTCTTTCCAAGGTCTAACTCATGAAGCCATCCCTACTGATGACACCCTTCAGCTCTTTCCCCCAAAAAGACGCTAATTCTTTCTACTATGATCAATTCCATTCCATCAATAGAATGGAAAAAGATATAGAACAGTGATTCCCAGTTTTTTGGTTTTTTTTTGAGAGGCAGTTCCCTTGATCTACTGGACTACAGCCTCCCCATTAGGTCTACAATCCTATACATTGTATAAGGCAGCTGATTTTTTGCAAAGATTCCACAGCTTCCCTGTCTGGTTTCTGTGGCTCCTTCACAGTTTGGGAACCCCTGGGATACAGTTATAGGACAGGTTCTCACCTGAAACTGAACTGTAAACCCAAAACATAAATACACATTCATGCATCTTCTTGTTAGTAAAATATTTTGCTGTAATATTCCATGGCCAAATACCTCATATGCTTGGCTGATCTAATTTCAGCATGTATTTGAAATACATCTGTGGTTTTAAATGGTAATCTAACTTAAGCCTTTTGGGTGTGGCTTGCAAGAAAATGAAATGTAACAGAATAGTAGGTCTGCCCAGGGACCTCCACATCAAGCATGAAAAAGGTCAGATTCTACCCTGCTGTTTTACAATTGAGATGCACTTTGATTGAGATCAGTGCATCTAGTAGAACAAAGGAAATCCACAGGGGGAACAACAAGAGGAAGCAAAACAGAATGCCAGTGATGGTATTATTTCCATGAAAGAAAGAAAGAAAGAAAGAAAGAAAGAAAGAAAGAAAGAAAGAAAGAAAGAAAGAAAGAAAGAAAGAAGAAAGAAAGAAAGAAAGAAAGAAAGAAAGAAAGAAAGAAAGAAAGAAAGAAAGAAAGAAAGAAAGAAAGAAAGAAAGAAGGTAACCTTCAGCAAGGAAGTGGCAGTCCAAAGAAGGGAAACCTTTCTTAACTCAGTTGAAAAAGCAAGGCAACTGGCAGCCTTGGAAGGGAGGGCAAAGTAGGTGCTCTGCTTTATAAATTATGTTGTAGAGGATGTGAATGCTATAAACAAACATGCAGAGGGGTATCTCTGCAAATGCTTAAAAATTAAAGAAAACAAGAACAACTGGAGGGTATGGCACATTCTTGGCTGTCTTGGGCCCGGAAAAGCACTCTGCTTATTAGGCTCTCAGCTGAGCATGGCACTGGAGGAGGAAACATCTCCTGCCAGGAAAAAATTAACCGATTGTAACAGGAAAAAAGAGATGTGGGAGGATTCTCATCACAGCCTTGCAAACTTAAGGATAATGCTGCTGCATGCAAACGTGCGCCAGCCAATTTGCCCTCCTTTCAGCCTGAGGCATCAGGGATATGTGGCAGTCCCTGAATGGCTGCTGGGCCTCTTGAGGGTGGAGCAAACTGGACCGTTAGAGCACATGCACCCCAGCCGCTTCAGTCCGGGTTCACACGGTGACTCCCTCCCTCCCTTTAATTCAGCTTAGGTTTAGCTAGTTGCATTGAGGGCTGGGTAGGAATTTTTTGGGCTCTCCATGAGCTTTGTGTGGGTCCTTTCTTTGCCTATCCTGAGTTGAATGAGGGTTGGAGTTAAGTAATCAGTGGTTCAAAAATTGTGAGCTGTGGCTTCCCCAGAAATCAAGGAAAACAGCTAAGGGAGGTGTGAAACCTACCTCAAATGATGTACAGTATTTGTAATGGGGAGTTGCAGCCAAAGGCTCATCAAGGGGACTGCAGGTCCAAAAAATTTGTATTAGCTCAGTTTTTCTTAACCAGTGGTATGGCTACTACCAATGGTACATAAGATACTTGGTATCTGGTAGTACATGCAAGGCCTCAGGATCGCCAACATCCAGCAATGAGGCCAGAACACCAAACAGCAGACAGCGGTAGGAGGCTTGGCTGAGTTAGCAAAGCTCCAAAGCATGCTTTTCTGCAATCAACAAAGCCCACCTGTTCACCGTGAGCCTCCTTTTACTAGTGTTTGTTGTGGTCTCCCAATCCAGATGTAACTGGAGATAAAGTCATCAGCAGTTACTTCTGGTGGCACTTTTCATAGGTGGACTGTGCAAGGTGGAGGACAAATGTTAAAAAAGTGTTGGTTTTCTGTGTTGGCACTGTGGTGGCACTAGTTGGTCTAAGGTCATCAATCATTAAGCTCACTCAGTATCAGGTCTGAAACTTCAGGCAATTATTATAGTTGAGTCTGGAGATAAGAGATGGGGAAAATACAACCCACAGTTTGGGCTCAATGCCTAAGACTGCTACCCCCAGAGGTGTAGCAGTTGATGCTGGGTGATTTTAGTCCCTGGAAGTTATCCTGCAAAGGTGGAATAAAATGTGACAGTAATATGGGCAATATAAAGCAGCATACAAAGGAAGATAAGGACTTTATACAGTCTTGGGTATACCATACACACAGATGTCCTGGGCCAAGATTAATCTGAAAATTAGACGTAGGACACCTGTTAGATAGAGGGCAGGGATGCTTTCACACAAAATGAGCAGGCAAATGTTAATACATATGGGTGCTCAATACTGAAACATGGCCTTTTTACCCCTCTCAAACAATGTGAACTCAACCAGTAGATGAAGATGTCAAGTGAGCTATGTGACAACTTGTAAACAGTTATGGATGTTGTGATGATCTGCCCCACAAATTAATTAGTGCACAGAAACTCTTTTTCCAAGCCTAATTAACTGCCAAAATATTGATTCTTTTAACAAAGATACTATATAATCAGAAAAATAACATTGCCTAATTGAAATTTATGGCCTCTGAAATGAGAAAATAACACAAAATAATTTAATGACTGAGCATGCCGTATGCACAGCTCCCCAGATCCACATTAGTTTTTTTATGATCTTCCTGTTAGTTTGTCACTTGGAAATTAAAAAATAAAAAGCCGCTGTGATTGTGGCATAGCTAGAGGGGATGAAGCAGTCAGTCTTGGAGGGTGCCTTACTTATTAGAACTGCCTGTGCAACCAATTACCCTGAGTAACTATTTTATATGTACTGAGAGCTGATTCATATTAACATCTTATTAGCTCCATAAAGTATCAGAATTACATCTTGGCTCTCAGAGCAATCAGTATCTTGCAAAAATTTGAGTTAAGAAAATCCACTTTTTCGTTTCATAGGCTTTTGAGTCTTCATTTTCCGGTTAATTGGCCTTACTTCTCGATAGAATATAGATATTTCAGTGCAGTTTGTTTCATTGCATTCTGCACTAAATTACCTTTCCAATGATATATGACATGATTGTTTCATCTTTCATACATACCCTGTTTTTCAGTACTTTAACCACTAGGGTCAAGCTCCCCCTAAAACTTTTAGCCTGGTGCAACTGCACCATTGCACCCTTCTAGCTATGCCACTGGTAATAAGTAAACATAGTGAGCACTCCATATCCATGGAAGCCACAGATTTAATCGTCCATGGGTTCTGAAGCCACAGTGGTTCAGTCTCTAAATACAAGGTAAATACACCTTGCTCCAGTTAAACTTGGGAAGCTTTCTGTGGCTGGTAGTATCTGTCTATGGCCTGGAGCTTGGAGCAGTTTAGACACAAATTCCAGTTTTTCCTGAAAACTGGAACTTGCCTTTGCAGTTCTTCAGCTGGCATTTTGAGGCTCACAAAGATTGTGCCAGGCTCTGAAAACCATATCACGAAGTGACTAGGTTCATTTAGTCCAGCATTCTGTTGCTGGCCAGGGGCAACCAGATTTACTGGGAAAGCTGTGCTTGAGGGCATGTTAGTTACTGTATCGGTATTTATTTGAAAAGTTTTGGGCTCCTTAGAGGATTAGGTTTTGAGGATTAAATAGTTTTAGTATTACAGGTTGGCAGTCCAGTCAATGACCTGGCACAGTGAACTAACCCAACTACCAGCGATGGGGACTTGACTCGTAAAGAGAGAGTCACAAAAACACACAATTTTCATGACTATTGTTTAGTCATAGAAATCAATGAACCAAAGTTGCAGTTTGGGGCCAGTATTTCCAGAAACAGTCACAACTCAAAACTGAATTGAGTTTATGCTTGCAGCTCTGTTGTGTGTGTGTGTGTGTGTGCGCGTGTGCCTGCGCGCACACACACACGCACACACACATACACAAACTCTTGATTACTACTAACTACATCTCTTCTAACTACAGGCAAGCAAAGCAGGAAGTTAACTGCTTCCAGTTAGCCTCATTCTAGTTTTTCAGAATGGTCAAACAGTGTTGTAGAAGGAACAAGGTGGTATGTTACTGCACAAAGTGAGCAATCCTAACTTACCCTACAATCCAGAGTAACTATGGGAGCACGTAAGAGACATTACGTGCACCCGTAGTTACTGCACCACCTAGTGAAAACCTATGGGAAATTAATGTTGCAATCCAGAGTAAATTGTTCTTACACCGGAGCAAGGACTCCCCGTAGTTACTCTGGATTGCACCCTTAGACCACCACAACTCATTGGTCTTCCCATTCCCATGGTGATGTAGGGAGGCAAGCACATGGCTGTGCATTGGCCTAATTCTTGCCCAAGAGTGGCGCAGAAGTGACTTGCTCCATTTTGGTGGTGCCCCCGGTCAGCACAGGACTTATGCTGGGTCTTCTGGTTGATGTGCATGGGGGGTTGATGCGCATAGGGGGGATGGTGTATGGGGAATTTTACTTCTGCAATTCGGGTACACTTTCGCTAATCTATATATATAAAAGAGAAAAGTCACTGACTGACTGACTGACTGACTGACTGACTGACTGACTCATCACCGCCCTGCCAAATCCGCTGGGCCTAGAAGCGTGAAAATTGGGGTGGGTGTTCCTTCCATGATGGAGGGGTGCACTAAGAACCAGTTTTCAGAAATTCCAACAGGAAGGGGGTGAAAAGGGGCGCAACGCGTTTTCTTCCCTATACTTTGCATTGAGAATTGCTGACTCATCAACATTCCTCCCCAAGTGCTGGGCCTGAAGCATGGAATTCTGGGAGTTCCTTCTGTCACCTGAACTCCCACCAAGAACCATCTGGAGAAATTAACCCTTCAGGGGCTGAAAAGGGGGCAAAGTGTTTCTGTCCTATACTTAACATGGAAGACTGAACAACATCAGCCAATTTGGTGCTCAGACCCTGGTGCACTGGGGGATGTTTTCCGGAGGAAGAGGTTGCACTGGCGAGGATGCTGCGCATGGGCGGAAATTGCGCATGGGGGAAGTTGCGCATGGGAGGATGATGCGCATGTAGGAGAGTTGCGCATGGAGGGAAGTTGCGCATGGGGGAAGTTGCGCATGGGGGATGATGCACATGGGGGAAGTTGCGCATGGGGGGATGATGCGCATGGGGGGAAGTTGTGCATGGGGGAAGTTACGCATGGGGATGATGCGTATGGGGGGATGATGCGCATGGAGGGAAGTTGCGCATGGGGGAATGATGCGCATGGGGGGGAGTTGCACATGGGGGATGATGCGCATGTAGGAAAGTTGCACATGGGGGAAGTTGCACATGGGGAAGTTGCGCATGGGGGATGATGCGCATGTGGGAAAGTTGCACATGGGGGAAGTTGCGCATGGGGGACGATGCGCGTGGGAGGAAAGTTGCGCATGGGGAAAGTTGTGCATCGGCAGATGATGCACATGGGGGAAGTTGCGCATGGGGGAAGTTGCGCTTTGGGGAAGTTGCACTTTGGGGAAAGTTGCGCATGGGGGGACGATGCGCATGGGGGGACGATGCGCATGGGGGGATGATGCGGATGATGGGGGATGATGCGCATGGGGTGTTTCTGCGCCATGGGGGGATGGCATAGGGAGAAATGTTACACCCGCAGCTCAGGTACACTTTTCGCTAGTTAACTATAAAGGAGGAGAAAAGCATAGGAGTGTGCTCTCACCCTATCAAACTGAAATGGGAGATCAATTTCCCTACCCAGTCAACATGACTTAGAAAAGCTACATTTCGACACTGGCATTAATGGTAGCCCTAAGAATAAAAAATAGTTACAAATAGCAAGGCATTTTAAAATTAAATATAGTAATTTCATTTTTAAATTAAATATAGTAATTTCTTGGAAAATCACTTGGAAAAGGATAACAGTCTTAGATTAACCACCTTGACGACACAACACTAATTTGTTAATTGGGATTCTAATCAGTAGCTGTGCCACCAGACCATGAAGAAGTCGCATTGGGAAAAGACTGACCTATTAATAAAGTTTTTGGGTTAAATACACCATACTTTGTACTTCGTGGTGAATAGAAGTTCTTGGCAAACAATACAAGAATGCAACATCTTTTCCAGCATCTGACAGCTTAATGAACAAATGAGGTAAGAAACTGAAGTACTTGAGTATGGCTTTGGGAGAGCTGTCACTAAATGCAGGTATCTCCAAGAATGCCGTTACTTAAGAGAACAAGCAGTAGCCCTTTGTTTCAGATACATGTTTTATCAGCATCCAAGAGGTGGAGACGCCTTGATAAAAATGTACATCCTTGAGCTGCTTGATTTCAAAGAAAACCAGAAATTATCATTTTGTTCCTTACAGAAACTATGGGCGCAATCCAGAGTAACTATGGGGAGTCCTTGCTCTGGAGTAAGAACAATTTGCTCTGGATTGCAATATGAATTTCCCATAAGTTTTTACTAGGTGGTGCAGTAACTACGGGTGCACATAATGTCTCTTACGTGCTCCCATAGTTACTCTGGATTGTAGGGTATATTAGTTTTCAGGTCTTGAACACAATGGGCTCAATTCATCTAATAGCACAATCCATCCCCCCAAAAGAGGGGGAAAAATACCACCACTTGTCTTAGTAATGCTCCTGGCAAATTTTATCATAGTCTGCAGGCACTTCTGCATGGCCTATTCATATAAATAACTTAAATACTTTGGGACGCTTTTGGTAATAGTGTATATTTTAACAGCATTTTTAGCTGTGTTACAACATTTTGTTTTATAAGACTGTCACATGCTTTTAGCTCCTGGTGATAGACAAGTTCTAAAATAAATATGTTCATTTCCAAACATAACCCCAAATCCAGAGTAACTATGGGAGAATGTAAGAGACATTACATGCAACTGTAGTTAATGCACCACCTAGTGAAAACCTATGGGAAATTCATATGGCAATCAAGATTAAGGACAAAATCCATAATAGTTACGGGTCCACGCAGTTACGTCACCCTCTAGTGTTATTTTATGGAAAGTCATCTTAACTGCTCTGGAGCAAGGGCTTAATTTCACTTTAGGATATAGGCCTAAGTTGTTCTTACACCGGAGCAAGGACTCCCTGTAGTTACTCTGGATTTTGCCCTTCCTGTCTCAGGGACCAGGATAGATGATACCATCACAACCCTAATGGTGAGCAGCCACCAGATTGTAAGGCCAAGGCATGTCTGTATGTCTGCTCTTCTCACTGTTCCCCAAACCGTCAAGGCAAACCCTGAAAACATCTTAACTCTCATATCTTTTCTCCTAATTTCCCAGTTCTGTATACAGAGTGATGTCTTCTCTAATATTTTAATTTCCTAGGAAAGCAGTTAATTAAAATTTAGTTGTTCCTCCTACTTCTCTTCTCACTTTTCTTCAGGAACATCTTGTTGTTTGCTTTGTTCTTGGGTTAACTGTGCAGATTTGATTCCTTTTGAATTTCTTTCTCTTGAGGCTGATCCTCCTCCTCCTCCTCCTCCTCCTCCTCCTCCTCCTCCTCTCCAGCATACCCATTCTGTGGAGTTTATCCTCTTCTTGTCCCACACAGATGTCCCATTGTTGTTTGCATTCCTCCTCCAACACTTGTGTTTTCTGTGTGTCCTTTAACTCTTGGTCTTGCTCAATTTGAGTTTATTTAATTCTAGATTTTCATCCATCTTAACATTGCTTTTACAGAAGTTTGGAGCATTTCTTGTATTTCTGAGTACATTAAAAAACATTTTCTTCTAATTTCAGCAATTTAAACGTTTAGATCTAAAGCCATAGTCTGTTTTCTGTCTGTGACCACAAACGTGGCTTTTATCCTGTCAGTTGAACGAAAAAGCAATTCACACTAACAGAAATGTCTTATCTCTGTCTCCAGACTACAATTCCCAGACATTTTTGTGGGAAGGATAAAGAGTCTAGCTTTTCTTCTTTTACACCACCAAATATTGCTGTTTTTAAAAGTGCATATTTTCACAATCTGATTCTACTCTCTTTTCATTTCTTTGTTTGATTATTTGCTTTACTGATTGGGTTGCCATATGTCCCAGAAACTGGACAGTCCTGGGGATTGTGTTCATATACTGGCAAGTTTGAGAGGGTGTCCTGTCCTGGTTTTGTGGAAGAGAATTATGGCAACCCTAATTATTGAGATTTTTAGCATACCAGATTACCACAGACCTTGCATTACCCAATAATTTCAGTTAGGGTTCACATAAAGAGCGTTTCACAATCTGCTTCACATAAAGAGCATTTCACATAACAACCATGCTTCCAGAACGAATTAAACTTGTTATGTGAAGTACCACTGTACTTATCTGTTTGACACAAAGGTAGTTCGTTTTCCACAGGTTTGGCAACATCGTTATTTTGTGATCCTCTGTTGATCTTATCTTAGCTTTTCGGGTCCCTCGTTTCTTCGTAGAGTCATAAATTCTCTACGCTAATTGTTTTGAAATGTAAAATAAAGTTGGGAGGGGTCTTTACCTTGCATCTGATACCAGGAGATGAGCGATGGTTCACCCCTTCAAGATCTTCGACTGTGTTGGTCTCTGGACAGCCTCAGTTCTGGCCATGAGCCAGTTTATTAAAGCTGTGATCCTAAAGACACTTTCCTGGGAGTTAGGCCCATTGAATACAATTGGGCTTACTTTTGAGTAGACATGGTTGTGGGTCTTCTCTTGAAGTATGTGGGTCTTCTCCAAATTCTCTTTTAGATTCCGGGGAACTAAAGATTTCTCCTGGTTCATCCCTAATCAGAACTCCTGGCCAGGAGTGGCTGGTCAGCCATACCCAAGCTCCAGTTCCCAACTGGCATATTTATTTGTCTCTGTGACAGATAAAAAGAGAACAGGTAGAGGGCGAGGAGAGCTATTGAGAGAGGAGGCAAAAGGGAGTAGAGTCATTGAGGAGAGAGAGGAAGCAAAAGAGCAATTGAGGGGGACAGTTGACAAGAGCCACCAAGGAGAGAAAGGTGGCAAAGGGCAATGAAGATGCTAGAAAGGGGGATGGGTTTTTTTACCGATGTATGTTGTTATATTGCATCCCCTCCCTCTGAACAACATCCGTCCAATGCACCAGGCACCGAGGACCAAATTGGCTGGATGTTGGTCAGTCTTCCATGTTAAGTATAGAATAGAAACACGTTTTCAGCCTCTTAAGGATTAAATTTCAGCCCCTTTTCAGCCTCTTAAGGTATTAAATTTCTCCACATTGGTTCTTGGTGGGTGTTCATGTGACAGAAGGAAGACCTTCCCCAAATTTCTTGCTTCTAGGTCCAGGGGTTGTGGCGGAATGTTGATGAGTCATCAATTCTCCAAAGCAAAGTATAGGGAGGAAAACGCATTGTGCCCCTTTTCACCCCCTTCTGGTTGGAATTTCCAAAAACCAGTTCTTAGTGCACCCTTCCGTCACGGAAGGAACACCCACCCCAAATTTCATGCTTCTAGGCCTGGTGGCTTTGGCAAGGCGTTGATGAGTGTGTGAGTCAGTCAGTCAGTCAGTCAGTGACTTTTCTCTTTTATATATATAGATTGCTTTGAATCTCTGTGAAAAAGCAGGCTACAAAGCAAAGAAAATAAAAAGAATTGATTTTGAAAAGCTGAATAATGAGTACACAAGATCATAAGATGTGCCTTGCTGGATCAGGGCAAAGGTCCTTCCAGTCTAGCTTCTTCTTATCTCACAGTGGTCCACAAGATGCCTATGGGAATGCATATGAGGTAAGTGCATCCTGGTGCTGTCCCTTGTACCTGGCAATCTTTGATGACCGACTTCTAAAACCAGGTGGTTGCCTATACCCATCATGACTTTTCCTCCAGGAATTTGTCCAATCCCCTTTCAAAGGTATATAGCAGTGGTTCTCAATCTTCCTAACGCCATGACCCCTTTATAAGTTCCTCATGTTGTGGGGACCCCCAACCATAAAATTATTTTTGTTGCTACTTTATAACTGTAATTTTGTTACTGTTATGAATCGTAATGTAAATCCAATATGCAGGATGTATTTTCATTGTTACAAATGAAATGTGTGTTCTGTGCACACATTGAACACAATGGGATTTATTTCAGAGTAGGCATGCATAGGATTGGGCCCTGAGGCTGCAATCCTATCTACATTTACATGGGAGTACAGGCCCCCCTTACTATAATGGGATTTATTTCAGAGTAGGCATGCATAGGATTGGGCCCTGAGGCTGTCAGTCAGCCCCAGTGCGCGCGCAGCTACAGCCGGAGGTCTGGCAAGCTTGACCTGGCCCCCTGCACCAGTGGTCTTTAGGCGACCCCCAGGAAAGCTCTAGGCAACCCCCAAAGGGGTCCCGACCCCCACTTTGAGAAACACTGGTATATAGGCACCATTACCACATCCTGTAGGAAAGAGTTCCACAAAGTATTTCATGTGAAACAGAGATGAGAGACACAAAGTGACTTCCCATACAAATTGACTCTTCACTCAAATATTTCTAAAACTGATATAGGGCACAATCCAAAGCAAGTTCAGCCTGCTCTGCCCTAAACTGCTCTCTCCTAACTATTCTGTATCCAGAGCAGAAAGTTATGCTGCATCCAGAGAGTCAGGAAGCCTGGGCTGCCCTAACTGGTCCAGAGCATGCTAAGTAATTGACACATGGGGAGGACTTGCTCCTGATGAGACACCCCTCAGATCACACTGAACAAGGAACAGCTGTGGTGCCTAAAGGGATGACACAACTCTGCGCATCACCCGGTGCAGAAGTCTGTCCATCACCCCTGGGAGGCGAGCACTCCCCTACCTGGACTGCGCAGTTACCAAAGTTGGCACCTGCGCAGTTGTTTCTGAAGCCATCTGGCTTCAGAAAGAGTATTGTACAGGCACCATCTCTGATGCCTATGCAGTACATTTCTGAAGACTTTTGGCTTCAGAGGAGACTGTGCAGGCGTCAGAGTTGGTGCCTGTGCAATACTCTTTCTGAAGCCATTTGGCTGCCGCTCCGCCTCCTGAGTGAGGCCGAATGGCTGTGCAGAGGCGTGGACTTCCTTTGCACTAAGGAAGTCTTCTCTGAAGCTGTTTGGCATGCTCAGTGTGTTTCTGTGCAGTACACCTCAGATGGCCGTTTGGGTCAGCTCCGAGGACGAGTGGCAGCTTCTGGCTGCTGCTCCACCTGTCAAAGGACTGTCAAACTCCTCCAGCTCATCACCCCATACGAAATGTGTCACCCAATGCGGCCCACACCAGCCACACCAGTCTGGTGACGCCACAGGGTGCCTGCCTTATAAGGAGTCCCTGATGAGATGCCAGTACATTCTACAGTGAATACAAGGGGCTTCTTGGAGTGGCCTGCTGTATCCTGAGGTTTGTGGGCAGCCGTAGTTTGTTCCATATCCTGAGGTTGAGAGGAAGGGGTTGCACCTAGGATGGTCAAGAACTCAGATTTTTGGTCAGCACTGCCATTCTTACTCGGGCCTTATCATGAACCCCTATGGGTCTACTCATTACTATACCTGCTCCTGAGGTGGTATAACTCTGAGGGCTGGAAGAGAGTATTTCTGCCTTGGAAACAGGCTCTGGATACAGAGTAACTGCTCTGCCCTAGGCCATGCTAAACATGCTCTCCACATGCCTCTCCTGGACTGCCTAGGACAGAGCAGTTAGGGCAGAGCAGGTCCACCTCTCTTAGGGCACCCTATGTTGCCTTGCTCTGCCCTAAGCCTCTTCCAGAGTAACTGGGCTAGCGCATCTTGCAGTTGCTCCACCCTAGTGATAGATAGGGCAACCCAAGGGCTCTTATGTGCTCAGATTAGTTGCTCTGGATTGTGTTGATATACTAGGTTTTCCCAATTGCTATTAATCTGGTCCTTTTTCTAAGATTCACTAACAAAGCAATCCTATGGAGCTGAATGGGATTTGAGCTCAATGGGATTTGCATCCTGGTACATTAGGACTGCAAACCTAAAAGTTACTGTTACTCTTATTTGTTTGTTTGTTTATTATTTAGCAGATTTTTACCCTGACTTTTTCCCTCACAAGAGGCCCCAAGGTGGTGACACTTAGGGCACAATCCAGAGTAACTACGGGTAGTCCTTGCTCTGGTGTAAGAACAATTTACTCTGGATTGCACTGTGAATTTCCCATAGGCTTTCACTAGGAGTTGCAGTAACTAAGGGTGCACGTAAAGTCTCTTACATGCTCCCGTAGTTACTCGGGATTGTAGGGTTAGACTCCAAACACATGTATGTAAGTTATCTTAGAACAGGAGTGACAAATTTGTTTTATACACTTGGCTGAATAGCAATCGTGATGCCTGCTGAAGGCTGGAAATGATGTCACTGAGCAGAATGTGTTGTCATTAAGCAGGTCATAATCAGAAATAAGCACTTTTTTCTCACCTAGGATGCCATTAGCTGCCCATGACAGATGGTTGTGCTGGGAGAGTCCAAGCACCACATAAAATCTTCAGAGGCCACATGCAGCCCATGGACCTTATGTTTGACTTAGAACATGTTCAATGGAATTAGTGAATTCCATTGAACTTCTTAAAATTATTTTTAGAATTATAGCTTGAAATAATGAAATAGTCTTTGTTTATGAGCTAGGATTGCTTTCTTACCTCATAATAACTCTGGACAGCATTCATGAAAGCTTCATCAGCTACAATCTGAGTTTCTCCATTGAGAAAAGCTTGAAAACGATCCTTGACGGTTTGGAGTTGCTGTTTGCTGATCTGGAAAACAATGTAAACAAGTACAAAAAGTCACTTATGATGGAAAAAAACAGTTGAGATAAGGTAACAGATTAAGAAATTTAGTTCATGGTAAAAAAAAACCCATTCCATATCCTCATCAACACCATCAAAATGTGTACTATGGTAAAATTCCCAGCATAATCCTATGCATTTCTACACAGAAGCTAGTCCTATTGTGTTCAGGTAATCCTACACACATTAAACTGGAGGTTATTTCAATTAAATCCAATGGGGTTTACTTCTTAGTAGGCATGCATAGAATTACACAGTTAGTCCATTAATCAAACCAGTGCTTATTTTGATAGCCTCAATAATATATACTGCTTCTGGTGGCTGTTCCAGATGAGTAAGGAACCATGACGCTTTATGAAGCCTGTGAACATAGGAAATTTGTTTTGCTCTTCTTTGCCTTCCAAGTTGTGCCGATGTATTTTTAAGCCAATCTTGACAGACAAAACATTTTAAACTTAAAGAAATAAAATCAGAAAGTTTTTTAACATGCTGAAATCTGAAGTAGAGATTACGATTAATAAGAGGGATCAAAGGTGTGCAAAATATATCCTTAACTAAAATGCATTCTTATAAAAAAAAGCATCTGCAATGATGAGTTGTAATTTTAGTTGGTGGTTTGCCTCATCTTTGTGAGTTATTGAAACTGAAAAGCAGTGTATGGCTATCTTAAGGAAAATAAAAAAGATGAAAGAATAAGAATTAGATTGCAAACAGCCCTTCAGTTGTCATTATGTATAGTAAGAGTTAGAAAAGTAATTTACTAGACTAGAGAATAGCAGTTTGTATAGGAGAGCTCATGGGAATTATCCTTGATTATCATGTAAGAAATACACTACCTGAAGCTTAGAAAGTACTAGAAAACTAAATCAGTGATTCTCAGTTGTTACAGGATAAACTATAGTGTATATCCTTGGAACAAAGTTCAGTCTCTACACTGATAGTATATGATAAACTTGTAAACAGCAATAAATGCCAAACAGCACAATCCTCCTCACACAGAACAAGAATGAGGATACAGAGGTGCACCAGACCACAGTACAACAAAGTGTTCGTGCCTTTCCTTCGAGCATCCAAGAACGAAGCATTTAATTACTAAGGGACTACTAACAGTGGTTCTGGAGCTTTTAATTGGACCTTCCTAATTAAATGACATTACATCTTATGAGAGAGGGAAGAAAATCAAGAACAGCTTAAATTTGAGGTGTCACCTAAGAATGAACTTTGTGGTATTTATTTATTTATTAGATTTCCAATGCTAATGCCAATGTCCAAGGTGGCTTACAAAGCTTTTATCCTTTCTCCTCACAAGAACTCTGTGAGGTAGGTGAGGCTGAGAGTGAGTGACTGGCCCAAGATCACCCAGGAGGCTTCATGGTTGAGGGGGGACTTGAGCTTGGTTTTTCCAGATTCCAGTCCATCGCTCTAACCACTACACTATCCTGGCTTTCTCTTAGGTGGTGTCCAGGCCATTTGAATATTCACAGAGAAGAGAACAGGAAGTGTGACTGGTGGGTAGGAAAGGGACTGGAAAGGGACATAGGGCAATTTCCAGAGTGATGGCAGTGAGGAGTGCCCCACTTGGATTGCCCCAACTATTCTAAATCCAGAACAGAATGTTATGCTGCATCCAGAGAGTCAGGAAGCCTGGGCTGCCCTCACTGCTCCAGAGCATGCTCAGTAGGCACCAAGTCAGTGACACCTGGGGAGGGCTTGCTCCTGAGGAGACCCCCATCAGATCACACTGAACTACAGTAGTGGTGCCTGCCTTAGAAGGAGTTCCTGATGAGATGCCAGTACAGTCCACAGTGAATACAAGGGGCTTCTTGGAGTGGCCTGCTGTATCTCCAGTTTAGTGGGCTGCTGTAGTTGTGCCATATCCTGAAGTTGAGAGGCAGGGGTTGCAGATAGGCTGGCCAAAAACTCTGATTTTTGGTCATTCTTACTCTGCCTTATCATGGTCCCCTATGGATCTACTCATTACAATACCTGCTTCTGAGGTGATATAACTCTGAAGAGCTGCAAGAGGGCATTTCTGCCCTGGAAAAGGCTCTGGATACAGAATAACTGCTCTGCCCTAGACAATGCTAAACATGCCCTCAACCTGCCTCTCCTGAACTACCTTGGCTTCCCCAGTTAGGCCAGCCAAGGTCCACCTGTCTTGGAGTAGTCTGTGTTGCCTTAGGCTGCCCCAAGTCTTTTCCAGAGTAACTAGGGTGGCCCATCTTGCAGTTGGGTCAGCCAAGTGATAGATAGGGTAACCCAAGTGCACTTCTGGATTGTGCCCATAGTTTACCCGTTCCATCCTCTCCATTGCTATGGAGAGGATTGCAGCAATGCCATTCAGGTTTGTAAGTAGCCCCCATGTAAAGACACTGACGGTGCAATTCTAACCAGCTTTGCAGCACAGAGGTAATGGCAATGCAGGTCTGAGATAAGGGAATGAACATTCCCTTACCTCAAAGAGGCCTTGAAACATGCTTTTTGTGGTATGATGTAGGCTTTTGTGGGGCCAAATCCTATCCAACTTTCCAATACCGGTGTAGCCATCCCAGCAGGATTTGCATTGCATCCTGTGGTGGATGGGTACTTATCCACAAGGGAAGGAATGTAGGGGCTGGGAAAGTTGGATAGAATTACAGCTACTGGAAAGCTAGATAGGATTGGATACTCATTTGCTCATTCCTCACTTGACAGAGCACATAGAGCAGAATCATGACCAATGCAAATATATATATATATATTTAGCTATCAGTCTCTGTTCCACAATCTTTGAACTGGCAAGCTTTCAAAGATAAGACTTGGGGAAGGAAAGAAAAGAATGAAATGAAGGAAGAACATCAGTTAAGGTTAGAACGATTAATATAGATAACTGCAAAACATACAACAGTATGCATGCTATTTGCTTTGAACTCAATACATTAGCAACACTGCTGTTGCTTTGTACCAATTCGTATATAAATGCAATTTTTTTTAAAAAAATTAACATTTCATTGAAAACATCACTTTGCTTTTTAAATTTCAAAACAGCCGATTAAAAATGCCCTGCTTTTTCAGTTTTGATCAGCTCATCTCAGAATTTTCCTTGCATATTTGCCTTCATAGGAAATCAGTTGAGCTATTCTGAAAATGATGTTGGATGACAGTTCTGGAGACTTGTGCACACTGACTACTTTAGGGTGCGCTGTGAAAAGTAATCCTTGGAATCTTCCTTATTGTAATTTTTTTTCCTAGAGCGCAATCCAGAGTGTGGGGAGTCCTTGCTCTGGAGTAAGAACAAGTTACTCTGGATTGCAATATGAATTTCCCATAAGTTTTCACTAGGTGGTGCAGTAACTATGGGTGCATGTATTGTCTCTTATGTGCTCCTGTAGTTACTCTGGATTGTAACTGTAACTGTATCATGATAAGACAAAATTTTGGCCAGCACAGTTCACCCATCTTCCTGTTCCCACAGTGGCACATGCAGGCTGCTGCATGTCTGTGTGCTGCTGGCTCACCAGGAGTGCATAACAGTGCCACAGCACTTTTGTGACACTGCCAGACCAGCATGGGACTTGTGCTGGCATAGCCAGGGGTTAGGATTTTACACACATACAGACACATTTTCTCAGTGCAACATTATCCAATAAGGATTTTCTTACTTACAGTTTTTATTTTTCAAATTTCCAAATTTGAATTGAACATGAAGCCACATTCAGTAGCCACCAATGTTTGAGAGAAAGTAAGTCAGTTCCTAAGAGGAAATTAAATTGATTTCATATTCCATTTAGCTTTTGAAGCACCACAGTAACTGCTTACTGGCAACAACTTCCTGCCTGTCGTATGCTTACATTAGCAAAAGTACATATTTGCTTTCAGTAATATGGGTAAAGAAAATGCACTTCCGAAATACTTTTTGTGGCTTCTGTTCAGCATGCATCTTTCATCTACAGCATCCATCTTTCATCTAGGTTCTTCTGACTGGGCACTGTCTTTCATGCCACGGCGAGACTTACCCTTTGCAAAAGCAGTGTGTTTTGTATTTCAATAGCCTTTCTCTCTCTCATCTATTCCTCCTTTTTGCAACATTTTGCAGTTGCAGAGAGGGAGGGTGCAATCCAGAGTAACTACAGGGAGTCCTTGTTCCGGTGTAAGAACAATTTGCTCTGGATTGCAATATGAATTTCCCATAGGTTTTCACTAGGTGGTGCAGTAACTACGGGTGCACGTAATGTCTCTTACGTGCTCCCATAGTTACTCTGGATTGTAGGGTAAGTCTCCTGCTTAATGCTCAGACTGACTTCTTTCCTACATGTTTATTTCCTACTTCTTTCCAACTTCTTTCTGACATCTTAGGCCCCTAATTGTGAATGGGGTCATTAAAGCCCCCAAATGTTTTACTTCCTGGAGAGCTGAAAAGAGCCTCTTCATTCCAAGAAAGCCATCATAGAGCTGGAAACAGTAATTTCCTTCCTATAAATAGGGTAGGGCTAGACATATTGCAAGTGGCCTAATGCATATGATGTGCCCTGGAAAGCTAACAGTGTGATCTGCTAGATAACAGGCTAGCAGTGTGATCTCCAGTGCTGGTAGGCTGAGGAATATCTCATGGAATCGAGTGGAAATTGAAGCTCAACCAGATGCATGCGTACTCAGAAGTAATGCCTTCAATGGGTCTTGCTCCCAGTTAAGTGTATCAGGATTGCAGCCCTATAGCCTAATCCTCACCAACCGTTCAGTGAAAACGCAGTCTCTGATTAAGGGAACAAGTGTTCTCTTACAGTGAGGAGGACACCAGGATGCAACACATACCCCACAGCCATCAGCACTGGAAAGTTAGTTAGGACTGAGCTGAGATCTACAAAAGATGTAGAAAATAAACTGGGAAGACCAGTTGGAATTAAGTTATAAGACCCCATCCCCAGGTATCCAACAGAATTCAGTACTACTTACTCCAAGGGAGATGTGTATCTTGTAATATGCTGTCGTGTACCTTCATAGGAAACTCAGTGGACCAATTGCCTATATCTTTGGAAATGGAGCTATCAAATAAATAAGATTGTGGCTATTGCAGGGAATTTGGCTTCAAAAGGAATTTGAAGTTGGGCTGTTTGAATTTATCACTGAAGACTCTGTTCACAGCAGTCAGGACTTGGAATAAGTATCTGCTGAAAAGACAGAGTGAAAATGGAGAGCAAAGGGAGAGAGGGATTTGGACCACCCAATGCAATAAGAGTTTATTGAAAGTATTCTGCAAAGGAAAGAGAGACAGAAAATGCATGCCATGGAAGCAGAACGGGTTTCTCTCTCTTCCTACCTCTATACAAAGAGGTTGTAGAAATAAGGAAAGGGGCATATTTTCCCTTTTCCTACTCTCTGGAACGCTTTCCCCTTTGCCCATCCACCCCCAGTGCCAAGTTACATTACATACTTAGGTTCAAGTCCCAAACCTGTCCTTCTAGTGCTATATAACACAGTAGTGAAGGCCTGAAGTAGAGATCAAAGTGTATGTTTCTTTTGCACCCTCCTCATATTACACACACACATACACACACACTATGCTCCAACCTGAACAATACTATAAGGCTCATGCTCTAGGGCTGACTATTGCTTCTTGAATAAAAAACACTCCTTTGGGGGTGGGAATACACTGCAACATTTTGCTATAGGCAGGGATGGCCCAAGATGAGGTGTTGGACTAGATGACCTACTGGGTCCCTTCCAACTCTGATTCTATGATTCTAAGATCTCCTGATGCCTATAGTGGCATGCCAAATGGTTCCCCTCCTGAGCCAATGATGAGCCACCCTCCACCCTCCCATTATCCCAGTGGTACTCAAGCATTTCAATCCGGGACCCCCTTCTGAGAATATATGTCTGGTACACTCCCCCTCCCCCAAGAGATGCCATGGCTGAAAGTGACATTAAATGTGTCCACTACCAGATTCCAAGACAGCTTCACCCAGATTTTCACAGCCCTCCCTGAAATGAAGCTGTGACCCACCCAAACGATCTATATGAATTTAGACTATTATAAATAAGAGCTGGTGAATGCAAACAGGAAAGGAAATGTGAGTTGGGAACAGATAGATGTTCAGGGACCAAAAAATAAGGGAGGTCTGGTGGAGGACAGCAAAACTCAATTCCTTGATGGCTTGGAGTTCTGCTCTGTTTCCCCTGTTGTTTTAAAACTTCTTCTGCTTTCCTTCTCGGCTTTCTACATCTATTTTTATTTATGTCCCCCAGATATCTCAATTGCTCAGCTTTAGAACCGGCTTGGACATAAACAAAGAACAGCCTGATCTTTATATTATTTTTAAATTAAGGATAATTGGAAGGTATAGTCCATTTTGAACAAGTCATTCAGTATCACCCATAACCCATTAGTTGATTGCTAGTGTATGACAAGCCTGAAAGCTGTAATGGCAAGTGGTGTGCTTAAGATAAATTGGAAAATGCATATATTGGTTCCTCTGGTTTTTTCCCATTAAGTTTATAATGCATTTATGCAGGGAGCAGCTGGGTATGTGATCAAAGTAAAAGCCATCTATCCACAAGGCTGGTATGGTTAAGCCAGTAACAGGTTAGGATTTATTAGATGGTAATTAATCACTGGGATATAGAACTGACAATTAAGGGTTCAATACAAACCCAGTCCAAGTCAACCTCATACATTGTTTCCGGCTCTGTAGCAGAGGCCAAGCTTACCATGAATGAGAAATTTATGGAAATATTCCCTTTTAACAAGTGAATCAATCTCAGAATTGGGGCAATGACAACAGACACATTCCTGTAAGTGGGAGTAGGTTAAAACCATTGGTATTGGAGCCACGAGTGGTATTTGAGGTGGTGCCTAGTGGTACTTGTAGGATCAAGTGAGATCAAGAATGTGATGCATTATTGGAGGCTTAGCTTGGTGAGCAATGTGAAGCATTACAGTTGGGGACAAGCCTTGAGAAAACTGGTTTGAGTGATTTAACACAACCGCATGAGAAGAGTTGCTGGCCTTGGTCTTTCCCATGGAATTAGATTTTTCAAGGTTGGGTCTTTTAAATATCTTCCCAGCTGTGATGCAGCAACTGGGATAAGTGGTTTACTCAATTGGGAGAAAATATAAAGGGTATCTATCTCTCTGCCCTTGCATGGAAGCAAAGATGAGACATCTGTCAGTGGCAAAAAAGGGTCACTGCTCATCCTCTGTGGAGCTCCAAATGATCTCAACTACTGAAGGTCAAATTGATGGCCAGTTTTCTTCATAAGTATATAATAAGAACACAGACTTTCTCTTTACATAAATCAATAAACCTTAATGAATCACAAATGCAATTATACTTGTTTCCTAGCAGCACGTGAAATGCTGCCCTCCCAGAGAACCCTTACCATATCATATGCAATCATTTGTTAGTGAGTTCATCTCTTGGCGTAGTTTGATCAATATCAAGATTCTCCCTCAAACCAGCTAATGAAATTAAAAGGGAGGAGGGGAGGAAATCAATGACAGCCCATTGTCCTAAGATGCAAGGCAGAGGCTGTTCCCTATTAAGTCAGGGGAAGGGTCTGTGGCTTGGGGGTGTGGGAGGCCCTGCTTTGAATGAAGATGGTCTTGGAGTCAATCGGTGACATCATCACAGTTGTCACAGGCCATTTGAAATCCTAGAAAGCCAGTCAAAGTTGTCAATCTCAAGTTAGACGGACCAATGTTCTGATGCCCTCCAGGTAAACTTTACAATGCTAAAATAAAATCATTGGCTGAATAATTTGGCATGAATAGGCTTTCTGCAGCCCTCCTTATGGCCTTAACTCCACAGCCTGGTATAGAATTAACATATGTCCAGAAAAGTGCTCCTGTTCTTTCAACAGCAGTATGTTAGAAGAAGGTCCTACACGTGTATAGTTTCCCTTTCCCACTGCCAAATAATAACACTGCTATTTTTTTTCAGCACCATTAATATACATGATGTATAATGGTTACATAAGCACCCCACCACCCAAACATATATCTCAGCTGCAAGGAGGTTATAATATCCACTAAAATTAAGTGCCAGTAGTGGTCGACCAGTGGTATCCAAGCATTTCAGCCTGGGAACCCCTGGAAGTGATGCTATGGTTGGAAGTATCATTAAAAGTGCCCAGTGCCAGCTTCCAAGATGGCTCCATCTAGCTTTTCGTAGCCTCCTTGAAATGAAGTTGCAACCCCCACTTTAAATACCACTGAGTTACACACAAAAAATTTATTTACCCAGTGTGCAGTTAATCTATGAAACTCCTTGTCACAGGATGTGGTGATAATGTCTGGTCTTGATGCCATTAAAAGAAAATATACAAAAAACTGGAATAGATGGGCCTTTGACCTGATACATGATCCGGGTTGTTCTTAATAAACATTTAAAGCAGGCCTCCGTCAGTCTTGAAAGACTATGGTATCGTGCTCAGCGCTGCATACGCTGAATGCGAAGCACAAAAGCCTGGGTTGGATTGTTATGGAGGATAGGCTGTTACCCAAGCAGCAAATCCCCCCTCTCCACACCACTGAATTAGTCCAATGGAAAGGCAGAGCCAATACAATTGGATCCAGCCGGCGTCGCAGAGCTGGGCTAAGGACAGGAGCTCACCCTGTCTTGTGGGGCCGACCCGGGAATCGAACCCTGGCCTGCTGGTTAACAGGCACAGTGTCTTAGCCACTTGCACCACCCACAGCCACAATAAACATTTAAATAGTGGCAATACAACAGAAAAAAATCAGGATGTAATGGATGAATGTATAGTGAATGAGTTGGGGACTGAAATTGAGGGGCCAAGTTGTCTCATGCCTTGACAGTCATTCAAGGTACAGGAGCTGGGTTATTCTATCTCTGACCATATAACCCTCTGTTTTTCTTCCTGTGTAATTAAACGAATACCTTCCATTTATCACTTTAGGCGCTCCGCTGCTGTTGACCCTGAAGGCCATATATTTTCCTTGCCAAGGAGTTTCCCACAGAGAAACAGCACTGTTCAAATGGTAAAATCAATACAACCCAATGGAGAGTGTGCCTAACAGATATCAAGGAGATCTTGATCCGGGAGGCCTGAACTCCCCCGAGAGCAAATCGGCAGGACATGAAGAGAGCAAAATCTCTCCAGACCCGAAGCCAGAAATGTTATGTTGAGATCAGGAGTCATTGTACAACAGCCAAGACAGAAATACAGCTTAGTCAATACATTTAAAGTTGTTTAATTGTATTTTTTATAGAACAAGTGGGTAACATGTTCTCAGCATGCTTTCCTTTAAATTTCTGCAAGACTGCAACAGACATAAAGTGACATTTCTTTTTAAATGAACTCGGAGTGTTGGGTGACCATATATCCTCTTTTTCCAATGCATGTCCTCTTTGTGTCCTGGGGAAAAATCTTCATTATCATGCTTTTCCTTGTGAGCAGGCAACATGTAGTCTACTTGTAATTAATTAAGTTATGGCTGCAATCTTAAACACGCTTTCCTGGGATTAAGACCTATTGAACACAATGTGGCTTACTTTTGAGTAGTCATGGGTCGGATTTGTGCTCTAAATGTGTTAAATTACATGTAATACAGTAGTTTTAAATTTAATAAGAAATATGAGTGTAGTGTTAACCACATGAAAGCAATAGATATATGAGTGTTATTAGTTTTTATTTTATCATGGGGGCCTTATATTTTGGGAAGACATTGTCTGCTTTTGCGGTTATGACATCTAGTCACCCTGCACTGAGCTCCTGATTTATGCCTCACTGCTATGTGTCATTAGCAGCTACACAAGTGACAAAACCATGAATCCTTTTTCTTCCATGTGCTGATGGGAAACATTTTACCTGGTATGATAGTGCCTTCTCTGCTAATAATATGGGTGTTGGATCCCTGTCAGAAAAAGTTGGTAGCTCTATTAGGCATCCTCTTAGGAGTATATAGTGTGACAAGACCTGAGCTTTCTCAGAAATTATATATATAATACGGTATATTAGCAATATACTGTATTGCCTGACATTTTCAGGATTAGGTCCTATGTCAGTGGCCAGCCAACAAGACATTGGCATAACTACTTGAACTGCACAGCTCTAATTAAAATTGTAGCAGTGTTGAAAATCCTGGCAACACATCCTGAACTAACAGTATCGGGGAGTGAGAAGTCTTTCTCATATCTTTCTTTGCAGCAAGCAATTTCTCTTTGCCTTCTCATTTTAATTTAGCTTGGCAAGTGTCAAGGCATCTTTACGAGCTGCTTAGCAACTCACTTTGATCTCTGCTTTTTTTTTCCTTTTCTTCTACACACATTTCACATCCATTACCAGGCAGGACATTCTGTGCTTCAAAACTTCCCTCCTTGACAACTACAACTAGTATTTGGAGAGAAAACATGTCTTGGCGTGCCCTGTTTTCATTCCTAGGGTCTCCTTGCAAACACAGTGCTATTGAGAAGTTGAGTAACAGTGCAATCCTAAACATGCCTACTGAGAATAGAGTCCCCATTATAGTCAGTAGGGCTTACTTCCAGGAAAGTGTGGATAGGACTGAATAAGCAGCAAGCCTAAAGTTACTTTCCTGGGAGTAAGACCCAATGAACACCAAGGGGCTTACTTTTGAGTAGACATGGTTAAGATTGTGTTCATAGTCTTTGACAAATACCCAGTTGTGTCTATCCTGTGTGCGTGTGTGTGTTTAGGAGTCGTTGGATTTGTCTACACATGTGACTATTGATGGGTTGTGGGTGGCGCAAGCAGTTAAGATGCTGTGCCTGTTAACCAGCAGGCCAGGGTTCAAGACCCAGGTCGGCCCCACAAGACAGGGTGAGCTCCTGTCCTTAGCCCAGCTCTGCGACGCCAGCTGGATCCAATTGTATTGGCTCTGCCTTTCCATTGGACTAATTCAGTGGCGTGGAGAGGGGGGATTTGCTGCTCGGGTAACAGCCTATCCTCCATAACAATTCAACCCAGGCTTTCATGCTTCGCATGCAGCATATGCAGAGCAGAGCATGATACCATAGTCTTTCAAGACTGACGGAGGCCTGCTGTGACTATTGATTTCTCATGTTCCATTAGCACAGGGGTCAGGGAACTTTTTTACCTTTTACCCCAAAATATATTTAGATATGCCAATGTTACCCCCTTGATTTGAAAGGAAGAAAATGGTGACCCAAAATGGTCATGGCTGGCACATGCCTATGCCCTGGCTTAAACCCCTCCGGAGTGGTAAAGAAGTGCCTTACAGCACTTTTGTGACATCCCCAGGACTTGTGCCAGGATTTATGCCAGCCTGATTAGGGATTAGGATTGCAGCCTCAATCTCCCTGATAGTTTGAGAACCAGTTTTTAATTGATGTGTTCTTTCCCAACTCCTGGTCTTTCTCTGACATGATCCTGCTTAGGGGCAGTCCAGCCTATACAAAAGTAATCAGATACTAGCCCAAGCAATGCATTTAGTAATATGTAAAATCTGAGTATTTAGTAATTTATTTAGTAATATGTAATGTAATATCTGTACAAGAGTCTCATGCCGCAGAACACCAGCCATCAATAGTTTGCAATCCAAACAAGCACATTAATTCTATGTTTTGGGAGCTTTCTCTTGGTGATCACATAGTGTGTCATTATTTGAGCCTGCTGCTTCTCATTGCATGGAGCCGATAGCAACCTCTCTTGGAGCCTAGTAGTGGAGAATATGGCTCAGATCATTTGTTTACAGTCACGACTGCCTAAGTGCAAGGATGCCTCATTCATGGATGTCCAGGTGTAGAAAAAGAGAGAGGGCATGAATGATTGATTGATCAAATGATTGATGCGGGTGTCAGAAATCAAAGATTTCTCCCGAGGTTGGATGTTCTTTAGTCTAAACGTATGAAGTGGCTTTATACCAAGTCAGACCAATGATCCCTTTTGCTCACTAGCGCACTGAATAGCGGTGGCTCTCAAAGGTTTTGGGCAAAGGTCTTTGTCAGCCCTATGGACAGATTCTAGGGACTGAATGTGCAACCTTCTGTATGCAAAGTCTTGAGCTACAGCCTCTTCCAAGATTGTTAGTAGAGTCCCCCAAGCACTGATTCTGTGTGATTCCATCACACCATGCAAAGCAATTTGTGAAGTTATTAGCATTCACGAGGCATTCACTTAGGAGTTCATCCTTTTTGCAGAAGAAGCAATATTTTCATGCACACGCTTTGTCTTTTAAATTACGTTTCCCCCATTGTTCGACAGTACAAAAAAAGAGATAATCTATAAAATACTGTTTTGTCATAGATTTGGGAAGCTCAAGCTATTGTTTCTATAGCCTTATGTACTATGAACCACAACTGTAGCTACCTGCTTATTGTAGCATTTTTGTAATGGCAGCAAATCAAAAGTACAGGGCAGTAGCATAGTTAGAGGGGCAAATGGTAAGTATTGCAGGTTCTACAACCTGCACCATAAGTGGCCACTTCCACTTGCTGTCAGACACATTCCTGGTTGGCAGCAATGCCAACGCACTAGTGTAATGCTGGCCTGGCCAAGAGTGGGGTTTGGATTTGGCATGTGGTACCATAGCCAATCCCACCCCCTCTTGGGACCGTTCCACCCAATGTCCCACCATCCTCTCCCAACTCATATTCTGGCCTGCCACAGCTGGTGCAAAATTCACCATGTCCAGACCTGGATCCAATGTGGGGAGACCAGGGTTTATCCTTGTACCACCTCATCCTGTTCTCAAATTGAGGTGCAAATTGTTTTATGGTATTAACATTTGGCTGAATGAGTGCTCAGAATTGTGCTCTAAGTGTGAAGGTTGGCAATGGATTTGGAGGAAGGATGTGGCAAAATTTCCGATATGGCAAAAGTGAGTAAGACATAGGACTGACAAAAACAGAAGTCCATTCTGTAGCCTCAGTATTCAGAAGTATTACAGTAGTAAAGAGCATCATTTCAAAATGATTTTTTAAAAATGATTTTTAAAAAGTGGCATTTGCTCACTTTTTACACTTCTTTGTTGAAGTTAAAAATCCTGTTTGCTGACATTAATATTCATTTACATAAGGCCATATTACAGATTTATTGTCAAAGATTTACTGTGCTTGTTGAAGGTTCAGAGTAAAGAAGTTCTGATAAAAATGATATTTGCAGTTGAGAAAAAGAGCCTTGGTGGAAAAGGCCAGCTTCAAGGAGGGATTCAGAGTCTGAAGAGAAAAAAAAATCTGTAAATATTTGAGAGAACAGGAAAAGGGAGATACAGAGAATGTGATCTAGGCAATGGCATGGGGTGCCAATACTGGAGAATGGATTCTGATTTGGGTCTAGCCCTGAAGGGTAGAGTAGGTGAAAGGCAGAAATTAAACAGGTTGAGGGGGGACATGGTAGTGGAGTAAGAATATCCCAGGGACAACCAATTTTCCAGCTCTGGAGTAAACACAACGTGACTGGCATTAGGGAAACAAACATTGCCCTCCATGAGATCAGACTGGGATTAGCCAGTTGACCATTGGAGATGAGTATGAAATGCTGCTGTTGGTCTTCTTTGGACAGTGCAAGTATTTTTTTTCCATTTATTCTTTACTGAGTGGTTACAACTGGCAGGTATGGTGTGGGTATGGCATAGGTTTAGGCATTAATGTACATCCTAGGGAAATGGAATGAATAATAAAAGGCCAGAAGAGGTCATAAGTGGCTTCTTGGCTCGGGTATACTGGGTGGTAATCCCTTGCCCATGGATTGTAAAATGAACCTGACATCATCATGGGAAATCATCAGCCATGGCTGATGGAGAGAACCACAAGAAGAGGAACCAGCACTAAAAAGGGATGGTGCTGCAGAACAGTTAGTACCACTGCAAATCTGTACTGTATGGAATTCATTGAACTGTGGAACAGCACAAATAAATCTCTTAAATTATCCATCGTGAGTCCTCTTTGGTGGGGGAGAAAGGTGGGATACAAAAACTGTAAATAAATAAATTAAGGGTCTTTGTTAACATAAAAAAGGCACAATCCCAACCAATTTAGGCCAGCACAACTCACTGTTCTCCCTCATTCCTGCAGTGGTGGGCATTATGGCATCCTTTGTTTTTCAGCAGGTTTAGTCAGGCTTGCAATATGGTCTTATTATAGATGTATAAAAGATGTATAATTTTCTCTAGTCAAATTGCGGAACGCGGCCTCATGAAGCTTATGAGGGCTGACACGACATGGCATCCCAGACATTATGTTACAGGCTGTTGTGTCTTAAAGGCATGGTACACTGCACAGGAGAAGCAGATGAAGGGAGGTGGAGGAACTCACATCCCACAGTCTTGTACCTGACAAAAATGTCAGGGATGGCAGACTTTTATGAACATGCAAGAGCTTATATTCCCTTCCTTAACATTCTCTGGCTAAACCTTAAGTGCACTTGATGGATTATGGAACTGCTGAGGCTGACTTCTGGAATCCTTCCAATTCCGAAAGGATTTTCCCCCCTAGAAAAGAAACAGCGAAGTGTGTTGCAAAATCTTGGTTCTCTAAATGGGGCCAAGAAGGCTGAGCCAACACCCATTGTAACAATTGGCTAGAGATGAAGAGATTGAAGGAGCCGGTTCTTTTACATTGCTCTCTTTGCATATGGATCCAAGCAAGACTGTATGGGAGGTGTCACACTGGATATAGTAGATATATAGTAGATACAGCAGATATATCTACTATATGGTAAATATAGTAGATATCGCAAGATTAATGGTGAAAAAGTTTATTTATACTGTTGCTATAACTGTGATCAAATCAAAAAAGAAAAAAAAGTCTTCCATCATCATGTGTGATGATGGTTGTCTGAATCAACTGCCTTTAGATTTTTTAAAGCAACTAATGATGCAGATTCACACTGCTCCATCCTATTCAGTGCTTAAAGTCAAGAATGCTGTTCCAGAAATGGTCAGAGCTCTGCAGTTAGCCACTGCTTTAGACAGTGAGGAGTACCTTGCATGTGGGATTGGAGACATAGGTGGTGTGGGATGGTGCAGCCTGCACCAGTTTCCACCCCTGGTGTGTGTGTGTGTAGCACTACTGACCAAAATTGTGAAAATTGCCTTTGTTAGGAATAACCCATCATACTATATACAGTATGCTTGATGCAGAATTTGCAGTAGAATGCAGTAAAAGAAAACTGCTTTGATAGAAGAACTCAATTATCTCAAAAGTTATGGCAAAAAAAAAAAGAAAAAGAAAAAAGAAAAATACTGACCAAATATCTTCTGTAATAAAAATTGGTCCTTGAATCAAAACAGACCAATGAGACTGATTATCGAAAGAGCCAATGAAATGTAGCTATGACACAGCATGAAATCAATTAGATGTTAGTAAGGTGACATACTGGATGGATGACACAGGGGCAGATACTATGCTTGTTTTAGGAGGAGGGGCACAAGCATTACACTGATTCCAGAGCCCAGGTCAACCAGATGGGTAGACCAGGGTTACCACCAAGACTTGTGGTAGACTTGAAGACTTGAAGCTAAGATCTACCTTCCAATGAGACCTGGGCTCTTCCAGGCTGGTAGACCTGGTTCCCATTCCAAGATTCCATCTGGGCTCCACACTCCAGATGCAGGGGCAATATGTCACTGAGTACTATGTGCATGTGGTGATAGTACAGAAGATCACAGATGCTCATTCAATGCTTCTGGGGAAATATTCATCATCACATAGATAACTGTATTATAATATATGTATATGGAAATGAGAGTTGATTCATATTGACACCTTATTTGTTCCATACAGTATCAGAATTGCATCTCATTGGCTCTCAGAGCAATCAGTCTCATGGGAAAGATTTGAGTAAAGAGAATCCACTTTTGTTCCAGAGGCAAATGTATTTTCATTTTCTGGTTAATTGGCCATATATTTGATAGAATATAGATATTCCAATGCGGTTTGTTTCATTGCATTCTGCATTAAATTACCTTTCCAATGATACATAACATGATAGTGTGATCATTCATACACAACGCATTTTTCACAAATTTAGTCACTAGTGTCAAGCTCAGCTTGTAGCCCCCTAAAGGTTGTAGCCAGGCACCCCTGCACTCCCCTTAGCTACACCAATGCCCAGCACATGTAACTTGCTGTGAGATATGCCCTCCAGAGCCAGCAGGCCCTTTTTTCTCCTTTATCACACGTCTAAGAAGGGGCAATGCGACAGTGCAAGTCACCCAGTGAGGCGGGGGAAGCATGTCACCCCTGTGATGCACACACCACTCCGGGGACTGGCTTCAGAAGAGTACTGTGCAGGCACCAACTCCTAAGAGCAGAGGAATGGACTGCTGCTCTGTCTCCAAAGTAAGGCTGAATGGCCAGGCAGAGGCATGGACTGCACATATCCAGAGGCCTGGACATGTGCAGTGCGCCTCAGCCGGCCATTCGAGTCTGCTCTGAGGAGGAGCAGCAGCTCCTGGCTGCTGTTTTGTCTCGGAGCACGCCCGAATGGGCACGTTGAGGCGGAATGCACTGGAGGAGTGTCAAACTCCTTTGGCACATCACCCCGCAGTGGCGTGTCACCCGGTGCAGCCCGCACCAGCCACACCACCCTAGTGATGCAGTGGGTCTAAGAAGTCCCACCAGTGGCTGAGGCGCTAATAGAAGGGTAAGGGAAAATATGTTCCTTTAACTTTTCCAAACCTCCTGATTGTACCCTTCTAGTTGTTTTACCATGACTGCACACATCTGCAGGTAAAAGGAATGTCAGATCCGCCTTTAAATTTGAGGGATCATGGATACAAAGGATACCTATTTTTGGTTGTTGGGTTCCATCTTTACTGAAAGCTGCCAGGTTCATATGTACCCTATGTGCATTGGAATTAGTTTATAGTTTCGCTGCTATATTT
This sequence comes from Cryptoblepharus egeriae, assembly GCA_030015325.1. Lineage (NCBI taxonomy): Eukaryota > Metazoa > Chordata > Lepidosauria > Squamata > Scincidae > Cryptoblepharus > Cryptoblepharus egeriae. Next base: position 22,335,663 of record JAREYC010000002.1, read on the forward strand.
CTTTCTTGATAGAAACTTTTGGTAGATCCATTACTTGGATTTACTTACTTTAAGCTTCTGCAGCTCTCAGTCTTTCTGCAGACCAATTCTTTCTGATAGACCAATGAGTAACCTCAATGGTCTATCAAAGTCTGGTTGCCTTGATGTCCAAGTGGCATTTGTTCCATGGAGATAAGGATGTCATATGTCCCCCAAAACAGGGACAGTCCTGATTTTGGGGGATTGTGTTCACATACTGGCAAGTGTGACAGAGAGTCCTGTCCCCATTTTGTGGAAGAGAATTATTGCAACTCTACATATTGCTATACATGGGGACAAATGTCAGGGAAGCCATCAGCATTATACCCTGCTTGACAAAGTAAATCAAAGGTAAAGTTCCTTTGATTTCAGACTGGCTGCAGTGGAAATCTTAAGTAGATTTATAGAAATTGTGATAAAGACAATTCCAGAGGTTCATAATAATTTTGCTAACAATGCACTACCGTGTTTTCACAATTTTCTTCATAAAAAGGAAAAGATGGAAATTGGAAGGAGACCTTTACTTTCTTTAATCCTCCATAAATATTTATTGCTATATCAATAAACCCACTATGCAAGTGGCAAGAACACCTGTTTAAGTGTTCAGATGGAAAGGACTGCACTACTAGTGAAAGAAAAATAGGCAGGTGAATTTGGCGAAAATAGCTGCAGGACTCCAAGGGGCTCATTCTCAGTATAGAGTTTTATCTTCATTTCCACTGCAGTAAGTTCTGCAAGATCACACTGCCAAATGGGACAGAACACCAAATGGGGTCGGCTGATGATGGTAAAGTGCAAGGTCCATTTGTGTTAATGAAAATTACTTGAATCACTTTGCTGGCAGCTCTAAAACTTTGTCAGTTGTTTCTAGATATCTCAAGTATTGTAAAATGTTCAGTACTTGTATTACAAGTGCAGGAGAACAAAGCATCAACCATCATAATTATTAGCTTGATGCTGGCATTCAAATCCAGTGCACCATTAATAATAATAATAATAATAATAATAATAATAATAATAATAATAATAATAATAATAATAATAATTATTATTATTATTATTATTATTATTATTATTATTATACATAAATGCACAGCAAACAATTTCGTGCTGGTTTCATTCACTTCACCAGTCGGACCCTTCCCAAGAGTCTAGGATTGTGTGATGTAGCGGCGTACAATTCGTGCTGATCCCAGAAGAGAGGCTTTCTGCAGTTGGCAGAGTGATATTTTGTCAATGCCAATAGTTTTCAGGTGCCTGCCAAGGTCTTTCGGTACTGCACCAAGTGTGCCAGTTATAATTATAATTATAATTATAATTATAATTATAATTATTATTATAATTATAATTATTATAATAATTATAATTATAATTATTATAATTATTATTATAATTATTATTATAATTATTATTATTGTGCCAGTTATTATTATTATTATTATTATTATTATTATTATTATTATTATTATTATTATTATTATGGTGTACAGATTACACAGAATGCTGACTATTGAAGTGGTGCATTTGTGTTCCCCTTGCCCCTGACTGAGCCAGTCAGCTCCTAAATCTTGTGCTGGATATACTGCAAAGCACACTGGCAAGTTAAGCTTTTATTTAATCTCAAGCTTGTTGTTTTTTTACCTTTTTAACTTGTTTTTAACTGTCTGTTTGATCTGTTTTTTTCTAAATGTTTTAAATATAATTATGTATATTTATTATAAGAACTTTTATGCACTTTATGTAGTTTTTATTGGTACTCTTTTGTTGTAAGCCGCATTGAGTCCCACTCGTGGGAGAAAGGTGGGATAAATACTAACTAATTAACTGACTGACTGACTGACTGACTAACTAACAATACTTTCCTAGGAATAAGCCCCACTGAATATAATGAAACTTACTTCTGAGTAGACGGGGTTAGGATTGCAACCCTAAGCAAAATAAGTAAGGAAGGCTGTAATCCTAAATACACTTTCCTGGGCATAAGAACCATTGAAAACAAGGGGGTTTACCTTTGATTAGACATGGTTAGGATTGTGCTCTAAGTTAGCATTGGGGTGTTGGATTCAGTTTCTGTTAACTTGGTGAACCGAAAGCCCATGGGATCTGATGAACCAAATGGTAGAATTAGATATACTGTCCATCTGGACATCAGCATTATGACTGCCCTAAAAACACGGAGGTTAACACTGGTGCCAAATCAACGAAAAATTTGAAGTGGAGAAAATGCTCCATTTCAACTTGAAAGCAGCTGAAAATTCTTTAAAGCAACTTTAAAGCAGTCCCTACTGCTTACCCTTTGGTTTGCTAAGTATAGCAAAACTGTGAATTATAGAGAGCAGGAAAACTGGCCGTCTGGAAAACATCCCCACCCAGGAGAACACTGAACATCATGGGTTCTTGTAGAAAATCCAACCCAAAGTAGTGTCTTCTGGATAAGGCATACTGATTGGGCATACTGATGTTAGGGGGTTGTGACCAATGGTGCATGTGCGGTGGAGGAATGAGTGAAAACCTTTTAGATACATATTTGGCCTTGATGTTGGAAGGCCAAATTGAAATATTAACATAAGAGAGCATACATTGTATGCAGCAGAAAAGCAGCACGACAATAGCCATAAAATCAGAAACCTATAGCTGGTGTGGAAGGCAGTAGAACTTGATAAAATCTGTTAGGCCTCTGCCACACCATTGGTTTCACTGATACTTCCTAAAGAGTTTGCATCATCTGCACTTAAGTCACTCAGGGTTTAACCCTAAGCATGTCTACTCAGAAGTAAGTCCCATTGTGTTCTATAGGTTTTTACTCTCAGGAAAGGTTTGTATAGGATTGCAGTTACATTCGGTTTCGTAATGCATGGCCTTCCTCCATAATATGTTTTTCTTCCTCTAAAGTGTAACCACATCAGACTCTGGAGCTAACAAAGCAAATGGATCTCTTGAGGACACAAAGCAAATTTCTAATGTTCGTCCATTCCTTAATTACAACAGTCTAAATGGCTGCTTCCTGTCACTGAATTTCTTATGGGTTTTGCCTGCTATTCTACAGACCTTTTAAATATCCGATATATGACTTCCACTTGGTTAAATCCATTACAAAAACTATGTTACTTAGTTGTAGGGTTTCTTTATTTTGTTTTTCAAAAGGAATGGAAAAGAACTCTTTTTCCAGGGATTTTTTCAGTAATGCTTCTCATGCATTTTTAAAACCATATACATAATTCTTGCTGGTTTTAAAAGCAAATCAAAGTCTACTTCTCCAGACGCAGCAAAGGATCACCACAGCAACTTATAAAAACCCTGTGTAGTAGTAAAGAAAGTTATGCAAAAGTAGTAACTTGCACAGTCTCTTGGCCCAGTGGTTCCCAGATTATGAACCAGAACCATGGCTCCCCAGGGAGTCATGGAAATCAGGGAGTTACAGAATCCTCATGACAAATCAGTCACCCTATAAAATGTTTAGGGATATAGCCGTAATGGTTATAATGGACCTACTGCCAGTTGCCCAGTAGGTCAAGAGAGTCACCATCAAAACGTTTAGAACCATGGATCTAGATAAGAAAAAGTTGCAGTCCTGAAATAGGGAACTATAGGAAATGAAATCTATATATATAAAAGAGAAAAGTCACTCACTGACTCACTGACTGACTGACTGACTCATCACTGCCCTGCCAAAACTGCCCACCCTAGAAGCGTGAAATTTGGGGTGGGTGTTCCTTCCGTGACGGAGAGGTGCACTAAGAACCGGTTTTCGGAAATTCCAACCGGAAGGGGGTGAAAAGGGGCGCAACATGTTTTCCTCCCTATACTTTGCATTGAGAATTGCTGACTCAGCAACATTCCGCCCCAACTGCTGGCCTGAAGCATGGAATTCTGGGAGTTCCTTCTGTCACCTGAACACCCACCAAGAACCATCTGGAGAAATTAACCCTTCAGGGGCTGAAAAGGGGGCAACGTGTTTCTCTCCTATACTTAACATGGGAGACTGAACAACATCCAGCCAGTTTGGTGCTCAGAGCCTGGTGCACTGGGGGATGTTTTCCGGAGGAAGAGGTTGCACTGGCAAGGATGCTGTGCATGGGGGGAAGTTGCGCATGGAGGAAAGTTGCGCATGGGAGGATGATGCGCATGGGAGGAAAGTTGCGCATGGGGGAAAGTTGCACATGGGGAAAAGTTGCGCATCGGTGGATGATGCGCATGGGGAAAGTTGCACATGAGGGGATGATGAGCATGGGGGAAGTTGCGCATGGGTGGAAGTTGCGCATGGGGGGATGATGTGTATGGGGAAAGTTGAGCATGGAGGAAAGTTGCGCATGGGGGATGATGCGCATGGGAAAGTTGTGCATGGGGGAAAGTTGCGCATGAGGGGATGATGCGCATGGGGGAATGTTGCGCATCGGGAGAAGTTGTGCATGGGGGAAAGTTGCACATGGGGAAAAGTTGCGCATCGGTGGATGATGCGCATGGGGAAAGTTGCACATGAGGGGATGATGAGCATGGGGGAAGTTGCGCATGGGTGGAAGTTGCGCATGGGGGGATGATGTGTATGGGGAAAGTTGAGCATGGAGGAAAGTTGCGCATGGGGGATGATGCGCATGGGAAAGTTGTGCATGGGGGAAAGTTGCGCATGAGGGGATGATGCGCATGGGGGAATGTTGCGCATCGGGAGAAGTTGCGCATGGGGGTTGATGCGCATGGGGGAAAGTTGCACATGGGGGAAAGTTGCGCATTGGGGTTGATGCGTATGGGGGAAAGTTGCACATGGGGGAAAGTTGCGCATGGGGGAAGTTGCGCATTGGAGGAAGTTGTGCATGAGAGGACGTTGCACATGGGGTTATGATGTGCATGGAGGGACGATGTGCATGGGAGACGATGCGCATGGGGGAAGTGGCACATGGGGTGTTTCTGCGCCATGGGGGGATGGCATAAGGAGAAATGTTACACCCGCAACATGGGTACGCTTTTCGCTAGTACAGAATAAAATAAATAATTTGAGACTTCTGCCTTTATACACTACACTGAAAATCTACATTGAGACTAAAGTTTAGCTACAGTGTAATTTGCTGACTTCACGATTTTTTGCAGTATATAGTTCAACTATGATGAGATTCACCAACTCAACAGGAAGCCAACCAACCCAGTTACACATTCCAGCAGATACCTTATTCATGAGCATTCAGCTTGAGAACATGGGCTCCAAACAAAAACAGAATGTGCATCCTTAATAAGGAAACACAATAAAATCAATAAATTACTATATCTGGATCTGAATTTAACTGACTCAGTGCACTGGCCCAGAGCAGGTTGTATGCTGTATTCAGATCAGAAAGAAGTGCCATAACCACGAACTGCTGAGGCTCCTGAGCACCACGTGGCATCTGGGGGGGCTTGCTTCTGAGGAGACCTGGCTCAGATCACACTAAACAAGGAACAGCTGTGCTTGCCCTATAAGGAAGCCCAAGAAGCCCTGACATCCAGTAACAGCTGCAGCATGAGACTGCAGTACAGCAGTCCCTGGAGTGGAGGGTGGATGCAAAGGGATTGATGGAGTGGTCTGCTGGAGTTGTCCTGTATCCAGAGGTTGGTGGACTGCCATAGTTGTGCCATATCCTGAAGTTGAAAGGCAGGTATTGCTGTTTGGCAGGCTGAGAATTCAGATTTTTTTTTATCAACACTGCCATTCTTACCCTGGCTTATCATGGCCCCCTTTTGTCTACTCAGTTTTATTCCTGCTCCTGTGGTGGTCTAACTTCAAGGAGCTGGGAAGGGGCATTTCTGCCTTGAAAACTGGCTTTGGATACAGCCTAACAGTTATTTTCAACCAGTGTGCTGTGGCGCGTTGGTGTGCCATTGATAGTCCTGAGGTATGCTTTGGGATTTTGAGAAAAGTCATTTATTAATAGGAATAATAGGGGATTTGAACAGCATGGTGTGCCTTGTCAATGATAAAAACTACTGATGGTGTGCCTTGATGATTTCAGTACATTGTTAGTGTGCCATGAGATAGAAAAGGTTGAAGATCACTGGCCTAACTGCATTGTTCTAGGCAATGCTCAACACTGTACTGTCGGTCACAACTACCAGTATAACCTGTAGGCGACACCTTCACCTTTACCTTTTAAGGTATTAAAATGTCACTTCTGGTTTTTCTCTGAAACCGTAAGTTGTTATTTTTTTTTTAAACTGCTGACCTCAGAGGACCCTCCAGAGGCAAGAGGAGAAGAGATGGGGTGCATGTGGTGGGACATGGGGAACCCGCAGATTTGAACAAGTGAATTTGCAGATATGGGACTTCTGTTTCATGCTCAGCAGAATTAAGATAAAAACATAGGGTTAGATGCTGAAAATACTTTGGCTGACATCGCTGATGTTCAATCTGTATTACTGGTGATGCTAAATGTGTTCAGTGTTCTAAATTCACAATTAGAAATGAAATATTAGATGTACTTATGTCCCCAATTTGCCTGATATTGCCACTGCTTAATGCATCGAACAACAAGATCCTAAATAATATGACTGATTCAGCACTATCCATTAGGAATGGCAGAATGCTTCTCTAAATGAAGTTAATTAACGATCAGTCAATAAAGATGGATATTTTGCTGCCATCTCATAATTTGGTACCATGTGACATGCAGCTGGGATGAAGATCAATGTCATATCCAAGTGAATATTTTAAATGGAAGTAATCATTAAAAGGATGTGCAAGAAGTGCAGGTAAGACAGTTTGCAAAAGGGAGCAACCGTTGATACGGACCCACATGTTGACATGTTCAATAGCATTGTAGGTATTGAGATGCAAGGACTGGAAAGCTATTTTCAGGGCTGCACTGGCTGGGGATGTTGCAAATGTGATGTAAAGCATGCCATTTTTTATTTAGCACCCCCAAATATCCTAATTTTATCCTTGGGAACTAAACAGTGTTTTTCCGTAGACTGCTGTAATCACAGCAAGGGAAAAAAATAAACAATTACCATACTACAACCAAATATGAAAACAGTAATGGTAATGTTACTATAGACAGTTGCTCTAGAAACAGAGACGCAGAACCTAGAAGAGTTTTTCAGCAATTTTCAGTTGTTGAGTTCCACACCTCCATGCCACCTCCGTGGACTTTTTGCACCACATGAATGTGCAATGGCAAACTGGTTGAAAATCACTGCTCTAGACTCTCAATATGAGAAAAAGAAAAAGAAAAGAAGCATAGACTGCAATCCTAAAGACACTTTCCTGGGAGTAAGATCCTTTGAACACAAGGGCTTACTTTTGAGTAGACATGGTTAGGATTGTACTCATAGAAAAGAATCTACCCTTGTGCCTACTTGACACACAGAGGGCAAAGGAGGGACATGGAGCAGGGCCTCTTATGTCCATCTTAGTGTTGGGCAGGTTCATTTAGGAAGCATTGAGTTTTCTTGTCTCTTGCAATGGGTTATGTACATGAAGAAATGTTGCTCCTGAAGCTTTTCACACACTATTATAGCCCTGTGATAGGAGAAGTTGTTCTTGGTATCAAAGTGTTAGATTCCTAGTTCTGAAAGATCAACCGTCTCCTATTGACGGATCCAGTAATTTATCCCTTTTTAGACTTTGTGGTACTTCCAAGAGGTGGTACCATGCAGAGGTATCTTTAACTACCTGCTTAATTGAGTTTCCCTTCTCCACCATATTTATCTTCTTTCCTTTGTGAAGGATTAATTAGGTAGGTAAAAACCTTCAATGACTTTTTTGCTTGGGGGATTTAAAATTTGCATGATGTGATTACTGCACACACAGTGCTTGGAATTAAATATCAACTAACTTAACCCAATTAAAGCACTAACAATGCTCCCTCACAATTAAACAGTCTTGGAAAAAAACAATGGCATTATTTCCTTTGGACACCTGAGAGCAGTGAACACAATGATGTCATTGTGGAAATTGGTGTCAACAGGATTTGCCAGCTGAAGTGAATTGGAACCCATTTTCAGAATCCATGTTGTGTAGGAGGCTGCAGTCAATGTCCATAAGTATCTAAGAAGACTTTGGCTGGATCAGGCCAAAGGTCCATCTAATTCCCTTATCTCATAATGGCCCACCGGATGCCTCCTGGGGCACACAAGACAACAAGAAACCTGCATTCTGTTCCCTTGTAACTGGCGTTCTAAGGTAGCCTACTTCTAAAAGCAGAAGGTTGCACTTGCCCATCTTTGCTTGTAACCTGTGATGTAATTTTCCTCCAGAATTTGGTCCAATCCCCTTTCAAAGACATCCAGGCCAGATACTACCATCCCATCCTGTGGCAAGGAGTTCCACAGAATAATCACATGCTGGGTAAAGAAATATTTTCTTCTGTCTGTTCAAACTCTCCTAACATTCTAGTGTTTGGTGAGATGAATACAAAGCATCTTTCTAACTATCCCATGCATAATTTTATACATTTCAGTCAAATTTCTCCTCAAGTATCCTTTTCCTAGATTGAAGAGTCCCAGATGGTATAGCCTTTCCTCTTAAGGAAAGTGCTCCAGTCATTTTGGTTGCTCTATTCTGCACATAAATAGGATTGTGATGAATATATATCAATTCAGAAGCAAGTTCCATTAAGTATAGTGGAAGTAAGCATGCAACCCTATGTACATTTTAATCTTTATTTATATTTATTTATATTTATTTATATTTATTTACATGTTTTAATCTTTATTTATATGCTGTTTTAATGATGTTTTATTCCTATTGTCAGCCGCCTTGGGCTCCCCCTTGTGGGGGAGGAAAGGCGGGATATAAGTTGATTAAATAAATAAATAAATACATTTTCTTGGGAGTAAACTTCACTGAATACAATGGGATTGACTTCAAAGTATAGGATTGTGCTCTCATAAAAATGCCTCTAGGATTGCAACTTTTGGGTTTTTCTCCCCTTGAAAGATTGAAGCATATGGGTCAGCAAGAATTTCATTGCCAACATTTTTCCAGTTTCCATCACACTATAGAAAAAGTGGTTCCATGTTTTTTTTCTGGTGAAAAGTTAAGCTTGTCAGTATAAAGGGGTTAGGCAACTTGCGTGTTAAAGCTGTCCTTAGATGACATGGTTCCTGAATCACTCACAGAGCCCCTACAGCTAGAAAAAATCTGAAAGTGTTCAGATGAGGTCTTGCCCTAAAGCATGTTCTTGGGTTCATTGAGCTTATGAAGCTGCCTTTGGCTGCAATCTTAAACACACTTTCCTGAGAGTAAGTCCCACTGAACAGAATGGGATTTACTTCTGAGTAGAAATGCTTAGGATTGCACCCTAATTGTCATTGTTCCTTCCAGCCCAGTTTTATCCACTCTGGTGGGCAGTGTACTCTTTGGAGAGGAAGTATCTCCATAACACCCCCACTACATGAGATCATTAGCCAGAGACAGCAGGAACTGAACCTAGAATGGGTTTTCTCATGGAGTTGTACTGCCCTCCCCTTCAACCATCTTCATTTGAAATGAATCTCCTGATTAATTACTTCAACATAGTATTTTGCAACAGTGTGTAGAATACACTGTATTAAAAGCAGCTCAGGGATTCAATAAACAGCTCCCCCAATAGCAACTGGCTCATATTTATTCATACTACATCCCCATTATGTAGCCAATATAGGGAAATATTAGCGAGTGCCCAAAGGAACACTCTTCCAAATGAGATAAAGTGGGATAGGAAATTTTCCATTAACACTAGCCACTTTTGTCTACCTCTTCACCTAGGAAGAACTGCAAGAGGGTGGGAAAGTATTTTAATTTTAAAAATGTAAGGTCAAATCCCAGGATATACTGGTGGACAGTGAGGTCCAGTGAGTACCCCAGAATCTGCTGTTGCATCTACCTCTCTGATGATCTGTAGAAAGAAGCTACCAGTGCAAAAGCTGGGAACCATAAGCATCCCACACACTGGCCACTAATCTGATCTGGGGGCCACTGATCTGGGGGCAGATCCAACGTGAAGTTGGGGGGGGGTAGACCTTGGAGGCTGTGACATTCACCAGATCTGATGTGCCCATTCCAACAAAATGGGCCATTCCCTAATAAGAAATTAGGCTTTTTAAAAAGATCCTATTGAAATTAAAAGTCACAGTCCTCTTCACTGATTTTAATGGTGCTTTTATATAGGATTCACTTTCTCAAGACAGAGATTTGACAACCCTGAACATGCATTCCAGAGGTTCAAATCCATCTTTTTAAAAGAAAAAGTGATGACTATCCAGCTTGTGTGGTAACTAGGACTGGAATCCTAACTTAGGCTGGCACAACTCATTGGTCTTCCCATTGGTGATGTAGGGAGGCATGTTTGTGCATTGGCCTAATCCTCTCCCAGGAATGGTGCAGAAGTGTGACCAGTGATGGGCTTCAAATAAATTAACAACCGGTTCTCTGCCCATCTGGCAGCCACTTTTAAATTGCTATTTTTAAACTTTATATGGCCTAACTCTCTTTAACAACCGGTTCTATAGAGTAGGTGCGAACCTGCTGGAGCCCACCACTGAGTGTGACATCCCCAGATGGCACCTTTGTGACATCCCCAGTTCAGCACAGGACTTATGCCAGGGCTCAGGCTGCCTAAATGGAGATTAGGACTGCAGCCTAAAATAAGTGTGTCTTGATTCTTATTCTTTTATTTTTCTTTCTTTGCAATTTCATCTTGAAAACTGTCACGACTGAGCCTTTAAACCTTGTTGAAAATTTTGCTCCCTTGCTTTGAGAGCACCACGTTTATAAATATGGTTCTCAATGAACAAGTGATAAACACGGTGTGGTGAATTCTAGGCTGTATTATTTGCATTCAAACACAAATGAATGTGTTTGTTGTGCACACTCTCCCTTTTTTGTGTGCCAGAGATGAGGCTCAGTCAGATGACAAAAATGCTCATTCATCACAAGGTGAACAGTGTCAGCAGTCCCCAGTCACCAAGAGGTGCTTCCTTGACTTTCCGCAAGGTTCATCCCAAATGCCCATGAATATTTAAATCCCCACTACATTTATCCAAAGTCAGACAAAACACGTTAGGCCAAGCTATCCAAGACCAACGAGGCTGGTCCCAGAGATGACGTTTGTGTGTCCCAATTAGAATTCATTTTTATGCACCTCCTTTTATCTCGCAATAAAGCTCTAATCTTATTGCGAGACATTTCAGTGCATTGCGGCAGCTTCCCCCGTGAGAAGCACAGACTATATTTATTCTGGAACATTTCAGTGGGAAGCTTTAATCTGTGTAATCGCCTCAGAGAAGATTTCATTCAGTGAGGGGAAAGCAATTACCATTTCATTTGCAACTGGTTGCCTTCCTACGATTCTCCATTGATCAGCAAAATAGTGTCCTATCAGCCTGTGTACCTGTAGGGTATTTATTGGGCAATGGGTATTTCTGTCGGCCATCTTGGCTGATGCTGGGAACTTTGCAGTCAGCAATCCTTGGCCATCTTTCTCTCTCTCTCTCTTCCTCCTAGTTGTTATCAGACTTTACATAACGCATGAAGAAAAACAACCGGATATAATCCCAGATTAGAAGGATTGCAACACAGAGAATGAAATACAAACTCATAAACTCGGCTCCTAATACAGCTTGCTGTCGTCATTCAGATATTTCCAAGCTGCAGAAAAATGTGCAGGGTGGGAAAATGGAAGTATTAATCAAACTGTCCTTCAAACTGATTTTCCACGATGAATATGATGCCCCCTCAAAAAAAGGAATAATTTTCTTTCATTTTATTGATATAATATTTAAAACATTTACATATTGCTTGCCTGTCAAAACATTAGTAAGGCAGTTTACAGTCAAAATCAAATAATTAAATGGAAGGAATGATAAAATAAAAGAACGATTGTCCTTTAATAGTCCCTTGAAGCATAGGTTCTGTGCAAGATAAATTTATTGTCCTTTATAGGCACTGCTATGTGATGAGCAAGACCCTTTAGTTCTGCCAGGACTTTTAGCTTTCATGCAGCCCTATCAGTGTCATATCAGGAAGGAATCACTGATACATCATGGGTTTCATTTTATTTCTGCCCTCATGTTGCCCTCCTTTCTTGATCTATAGGTTCTCTGCAAGTTTATGTGATAAATTTATTAATATAATAGTAATATAAATACATATAACCATTAAATTAATAAATTTATTGAATAAAACTAAAGAGAACCTATGGAACAGGAGAGCTGTTAAATAGCAACTCAGGTTTTTTTTAATGGCGTGTAGTAAAATACAATGGATTAGATTCCAAAAAGGCCACCTCTTCCATCTCCACTTCTCTCCCATCCTCATCAAGAAGATGGAGGCGGACAACATTATTAGGTGATCTGCAGGGTTTTGGCAGTGCATGGCTCCCCACTTACTTGGAGAGTTTTTATGACTACCTATAAAGCAGTTAATGCTGGTGGAATGCCAATTTCACCAGCATTACAGGCTAAGGGTTCAATCCTAACCTAGGTTGGCTTAATTTATCAGTCTTCCTGATCCTGAGATGATGTAGGAAGGCAAGCACATGTCTATGGTCTGGCCAGACCCTCCCCCAGGAGTAGCACAGAAGTGCCTTATGGTGTTATTTTTGTGACACCCCCAGGTCAGCACAGGACTTATGCTGGGGCTTAGACTGGCCGAACTGGAGATAAGATTACAGCCAAATAGAATTGGGCTTGAAGTGTTGTGCCTGGGTATTTATCAGAACCATTTCAGTGAGTAGCATGAGGACATAGTTTGGGCTCCCTACACACAAGTATGAGCCAAGTTAGATCCATAATATATAGTAGGTAAAGAGAAGTTGTGCTGCTAAATTGTTATGCTTATCTTTCCTTTGGACCACCCAACATGCACAAGGACACAACTGGATGATAAGCTAGGGTGGAAGGACTAGGGTGGAAGGAGCAATGTCCCTTACTGCTCATAACCTCAAAAATTTATGAATTTGGTCTGAACCAGACCACAGTACATGTAGTAGTATGATAACACTATTAGCTTTAGAATGATCTAGCATGTTATAGGAGCTTGAATTGCACAAGATGACAACTAGGTAATGGATAAGTTGCTAATTCTCAGGGGAAAGGATATAAGTTGTTAATATCAGGCATTAAAGCATCCACAGGCTCCTTTCAAATTAACTAGACATCCTAACAAGTTCTTTTGTAACCTAGTGAAACCAGGACTGCCGTAAGGGAAGGGGGAAAAAAGCTGTTATTCAATTTTACAGGCCATATTGATTTTTTTTATTACAAAATTTAACACTGTGTATTTCTGCACAGACACTTTTTACAAAGAGCCTTAGGAACTGCAAAATGTTATTAGTTTTTTGGCTGAAAAAGAAATATTACTCATCAGAGTGATACCACAGACTTCTATAATTGTCAGCCTGTTCTGTGTAACATACTGTGTAACCTGTTCTGTGTAACATTGTTGGATGCGTCCATCTCAGGGTTCCTGCTTTATGCCCAAAGGAAAATGCTTTAACTGGTTTAAATAATAGTCTGCAATTCACAGCCATGATTTCTTTTGAATCATCTTTGTGTGTCTTTGGCAAAAGTAGCACACAATGCTTCACAATGAGTGTCAGGATAAAAAATAAAATTGTAAGAACAGCCAAGAGCCTTGTGGCATTTCCAAGATGAATAGACAAAGCATGGCTTATGTTTTCAGACCGGTGGCCTCTGCATCAATTATGGGAATTGTTGGAAAGTGCGCTCAAACACACACAAATGTAGAGGGGAAAGAAGGTAAGCACTGGTGCCAAATGGCTATAAAATGCAAGATGTACAGTCTATGACAAATTGTTTGTGCTGCAACAGATTAACGTGGTTACCTCTCTAGCATGAAAAATGGTAGAGCATTCATATTGGTGAAAACACCTGAGTCCAGTAATACATTTCTAAAAATTTAAAACCATGAGGATCATAAGCAGTTGTATAAAATCTACTCCTACTTGCTGGCTCCCCATTTTGAGCCACATAGCACCACCAGCTCTACGAAGGCAGGATACCTTTGTGAAGGAATACAACAAAATTATGAGAAACCCACTTCTGCTTGTGCACACTGATAGTTCTCATCTATAAATTGGCAGGCTTAAATCCAGGAAGCCCTCTCTGGCACTCACACAACAACTGTCTAACAACTTTAACATCAACACACAATGGAAAGCTAAAAGGGCTGCTGAACACCCAGTTAATGGAATTGCATTGATGATCCTACAGAAAAGATTCCAGGTTTTGACCTACCTCAACAGCACTGGTCAACTCTGAACAGGATCCATACACAATACGGTGCCTGCCAGGACTCACTGATTAAATGGGGTCTTGCCTCTACCCCTCAGTGTGACTATGGTCAACAAAGTATACATCACACTGTGTCCATGTGTCCATCATGAGCCTACACCAGCCCACTGTCTGACGTTTTTCAACATAGATGACTCTGTGCTTGAATGGCTGGGTGGACTGGACATTAGAATCTGATTTAACATAAGTCCATGTATTTGCCATACACTAAATAAATAAATAAACAAATAAATACCATATATACTCGTTTATAAGCTGACCCGCGTATAAGCCGAGGCACCTAATTTTACCACAAATACTGGGAAAACTTATTGACCTGAGTATAAGCCGAGGGTGGGAAATGCAGCAACAGCAGGAAAGTGTGGCTGGACATGTAGCCTCAGGGCCCAAACCTGGGCATGTCTACTCAGAAGTAAGGCCCACAAAGAAGTACCTGAGTCTGTGGAGGGGCTTGGCTGTAGTGGGCTCCATGTCTTGCCGCCGCATGCCTCCTCCGCAGCCCGGAGAGCCAGCGCCAGCAGCTGGAGAGGCTGCAGAGCCTCTGAGGGTGTGCGCTGGAGGTCGTGCCTGCCATTTTTCTTAATTTTTTTTACTGACCCACGTATAAGCCGAGGTGGGTTTTTGGGCTCATTTTTTGGTCCCAAAAAACTAGGCTTATACGTGAGTATATATGGTAAATAAAAGTAGCTGTAGAAGTAACCAGTGATGACAGCCTCACAAGTTGCTTCTGAATTGAGAGGTCAAATGCAACACAACAAACACCAGTAGGAGAGACGCAGAATGGACAGGAGGGTTTTTGAGCTCTGAAAAGCATGCTTTGGACCTCTGCCATCTCTCAGGTTGCTGTTTTGTCTCATGTTCCTGCTGGATAGCCTCACTGCTAGATGGCAGATGTACAGAGGTCCTGCAAGTACCACCAAACAGCACCTCAAGTACCACTGGTAACTATCTATGAAACATTGACCTAATTAAATATGGAGACACCTGGTCTCAGTGCTCACAGTGCTGCGGTGGTGTGGCTATCTGCTCTTCCACTGTATTGTGAAGGTTCTCCATTCTTGGCTTTTAGGAAATGGTTTTTAGGAGATATCCATCCTAGAGGTTCTGGCATAAAATAGAACTTGGTTTGTGGCCATACATTGTCTCCTCCCCATTCTGTCAATTATTGCAGATGAGCCCCTGGTGTTATGAAACCAGGAAACCAATATCATGACTGTGTTGAGGATTGCAATACTAGGGCAGAGGAAGGGAAAAGGTACAACAAGGTGTGTCAGTTGCTGCTGCTCTCTGCCCTAGTCAGTGATGACACTAGATGGGGTGCAAGCCACACCAAGTGTTGAGCATGGAAGGGTGACAATATGGATCATCCCCAATTTATAAAATCTTTATATTTTGAATACCATCATGTGACATATCAATGTGTAAATTCCTGCAGACTGCAATGAAACTAACTATTTTGAAATATATTTATTTTTCAAAAGTTATAGCCAAAAAACCAATAGGGGCAGGTGGTGGAACATCACCATGCCTGGGTGTTGTGCCACCCACTGCATGGGAGGAGATCCATCATAGGGGTAGTACACTGGTCTACCGCACTGGATGATGCAAACCCTAATGATGCCCCTGGCTCAGGTGATGATCTGAGCCCCTAATGCTGGTTGTCTTTCATTCTTTACATTGCAAACAATAGTTGTGTTGGGCCTGTAGTGAACAATCTTGGGTTTGCACACAACGGTTCCATATGCAGTATCTGATGCTGTATGCTTCTGAGATATGGATGCATTGATGCTTGCTAAGATGCTTGATGGAAAGCAATGTCTTTCTCTACCTTGTGTTTTTTTAAGTCTGAATTTTATGCTATTTTTAGGATTCACTTTGAGATGAAAGCTCTTGCCTGTGTCTCAGAGTTTGTTATGCACTCAGGGTCCATTAGCTGCCTGAGTCCCTGAGAATCCATCCCCTACAGGGCAAAGTGATGGAGAATGAGTGTTTTAAGTACTTAGGAAAACCTACCTGGTGACTTGGCTTGTTCATAACTTTTTAATAGCCTCTGAGCTCAAGGAGGCATGATTTAAAGCCATAGGTATTTCTTGAAGAAAGAAAAACAAAGGATGAAATATTGCAATCCATGTTCAGGGCCTGGAAACATGCCCTTTGATTTGTCACTGGTTTTCTTTAGTATATAAATAAGTCCCAAATTTTCCAGTAGAATTAGTGGCAGGTTATTGTGTTGTTTTATGGCCAAATTAGACTTGGCATCACCTCATTTTCAAGGGCTATCCTTGGGAACCAGGACAGAGGTGTTTAAACCATTAATTAATGGTGTTTCCTCACTGATCATTCTTTCCCCAAACAACTGTTTATTCCTGAAGAGTCTGTTTTGGGAACTGGAATCTTTGGGAAAAGAAAATCACAGCTTTTGGAAACCCTCTAAGGAGAAATATAAGTGATAGAATACACTTTATTTGCAGTGCAATGGGAATAGATGGTCCTTCTATCTCTGCTATTTAAAAAAATCCTCTTGATAATTATGCACTGATGTTGCATGGCATAAATAGAGCCCTGCTGGATCAGACCAACGGCCCATCTGGTCCAGCTTGCTGTACCTCACAGTGGCCCATTGGATACTTCAGGGAGCACACAAGACAACAAGATACTAGCATCCTGTTGTCACTCCCTTGCATCTGGCATTCTGTGGTTGTCTCCTTCTAAAATCAGGTGGTCGGACATACTCATCATGGCTTGGATCTGATAGACATTTTCTCCAGAAATTTATCCAATCCCTTTTTAAAGGCATCTAGAACAGATGCCGTTACCACACCCTGTGACAAGGACATAATTCCAGTAGTGGGCCCCAGCAGGTTTGCACCTACTCTATCGAACCGGTTGTTAACGAGAAATAGGACATATAAAGTTTAAAAATAACCATTTAAAAGTGGCTGCCAGATGGGCATGGAACTGGTTGTCAATTTCTTTGGATCCCATCACTGCGTAATTCCATATTTTGTCTTTAGCTTTGAGTTGCAAATGTAAAATCATGGGGAGTTTATGAACATCCTCCAAGGACCCTCATTCAGTTCCCATTACAATTTCCAAATAAAGGTACTCCTCTGAGGAAGTCAGTAAGAACTTTAACACAACAGGAATCTTTGTTCTGTTCCTCAGGATAGCCAGTCACCATTCTGTGAACCAGCGGTGACATTTTGAATTCAGTCTCTCAGCCGAAACACGCTGCTACATTCACCTATCCCCTGAATAGTACAATGCTTCAAGACAACCATTCATCTCTAGTTTTATCACTGCTCAAAACTGCCATGATGTAATTTCACTGAGGCATTGCACGTACTCCAACCATATTACTTTACTATACAGGGAATAACAAATATTTCCTTATCTCGTCCTGCTAGACACTCTGCTTTACAGTTATATCTCTGCTAAGTTAGTGAAGCTCTCCTTTTAATAAATCCAGTGTAAGATAATCATTAATGTCTTAGATCCCTATGATAAGGTCCCCACATGATTCATATTGGAACACCATCCTTCCTTTCTTAAACCAGTTTCTGTTGTCAGAAACACTCAGGGGAATACTGATGGAAGTCTTACACATTTCCTTCTACCATAGTCTCTAGCAAATGGAGAGGGTCCATTCCCTTTAAGTTCATGTGCTCGGTGGCATAGCTAAAGGGGGTGTAAAGCACTATGTTTTGCAGAAAGCCACACAGCAATGTGCAAAGAGCGTCTATTTTGCTCCCACCACTTGGAATGGCTCCAAAGAGGAAGGGATGGGACCTCTTGTGTTCAATGGGTCTTATTCCCAGGAAAGTGTCCTTAGAATTGCAGCCTCTGTGTGCCAATTCACTGAAATAGAATGCTTTGTAGATTATGATAGCAATCATTAAACAAAGAAAAGAAGAATTTTTGTTGAAGGGTGGTGACCACTGTATTGGTTGACCTTAACAGGGACTTGCCTACTAGTCATGATGTGCTATCTTCTGCTTACAGCAACATCTGTACACCAGCTACTTGCCTTTCTCCTCTGCTTGGGAATATCCCAGATGCAGCTGTTCATGGGCCACTGTGGATAACCAACAATGGAAGAGATGGACTGTTGGCCTAATCCAGCAAGCCTAACCCTATGTTCTGACCAGGCAGTAATGGAAGGAAATGAGGTCCTATCCTAGCCTTCTGTATATTATTGCCACCACTGAAGACAACATGATTGCAGCTGCTGCTGAATATTAGGCATTTCCAGTTTGGGAGCAGAGCAAGAAACCACAGATGTGATAAGGTGAGAAGGTCTGGACAGGTGATTTGATTTCATTCAGTTGAATGGGGCGAATTCATTCATTTGTTCGTTCATTTGAAGAGTGCTTTGTGCTACCCTGGTTAACACTGTCTCTGCAAGGGGGAAAATTATGAATGGAGAATAGAAGGGGAGATGGGCAAAGTGTCAAGGAATGTACAGAATGTACATACAAGAAGCAAACAAGAAGCAAATATGTGCTCTGTCATTGACTACTGCTTAGACTAACATTCAGTACCACACTGTGTCAAAGACACTGTAAGCAAGTAAAGGGGAAACAGTAGGGTGTTATAGTTGCTCGGTGAAACAGTTATTAGAGACAGGATAAAATCTGCACGACATGATCATTGAAAGCTTCTTGGAAACTCATTGAAAGCTTCTTGGAAACTCAAATTCAGACATCCTGATGCTATTCTGATGCCTGTAAGGCAGCCCCATCATTATGTCTTCACTCTTACTCATCTGCTCTATGCTTTCCCCTTCAATAGTTTTGGCCATACAAAGAAATGTTTAGAATATCCTATGATTTATGTTGCCCTCCCCCCTCCTGGTAACTGTAGAGATCTACAAATAGCCTCTTCCACAGATAAATAAACTGATTTGGGATATATTTGCTAATGCTGCTGTCACATGGAATGACAGGCGACTTGGTGGTGCTCCAGGCTTCCTTTCTCTCCCCACTCAGATTTTTCAGCTTTTCCAGATGGCATCACCAAATTTCTGCACACAACCAAGAAAGGTGACAGTCCGTACACAAATCTATCGACTTATGATCTCTTTGGGACAGTGCCTGATGTCAAAGAAAATGATTGGTAAGAGCTGGCTGTTGCTACTATCACTGCATAGGCAGTTGCATGAAAACTGCTGTTTATTCAGTGAATGGGCGAACCACACCTGTTCAGACTTTATAGTGAGGTCAGAAGGAACCAATTATCTCCCCAACTCAGACGTTTTCTATTTTCACCCCTAGTACCAAGCCTTGCGCATCCTATCATGCCCCATGCGTGGCAATATGAGCACAAGAGTCTGATCCATTCTTTAGATAAACCCCAGTATACTCCCAGCACTCAGCCCCTTTCAAAGTGCATGTGTTTCTGAATTACTCCACCAAGCCTCTCCCCATTTACCCTTCTTGTGGCTCAAGGAGCAGCCAGAAACAGACACATTTCTCATTCCAGTTTCCCTATACACAGTCATCACTGTATTTATATACTTTTTGAAAAGCGGTATATAAATACCATAGATAGATAGGATCACATTCTGCTAGATGCAAAGAACGCTAAGAATTATATAGATTTTCCCAGCACTTTTGGCATTATCAGGCTACATGGCAAACTTTAATAAATGTATTATCAGACTTTAGTATCCATGGGTACCTCCAGAGGCCTTTTTGTGGGCCTCAGAAAGATTCCTGGATATGATCAGAGAACATCTCTGGTCATTATCCAGGAGCTTAAACTTCCTGGATCAGAAACCTCCATTAGTTAGAACAGTAGATCCCAAGTTTGTGGATGAAGAGGCAGGACCTGTACAGGGAGGGAGGAGAAAATCTGTGGATGCAGAGGCAGGACCGCCATCATTGAGGGAGGAGTGAAAGAAACATGTTTCTTCTGCTGCCACTGGAGCCATAAGAAAGATTTGAAAGGATAGGTGCCTTTGGCCTTTCCAGCTGAACACTAGAAGAAGGATGGTCCTGCAGGGTTCAGGTACATCCAAGTGGAGCAGTGAGCTCTATATTAATTCTGGCCTTGAGACTGCCACATCAGTGAGCTGGAGTGGGTACTGTTCCTCTTCTACCAGAACCAATATCAATGACCTTGCACATGGACAAAGGCTGAAAAGAGGTTGCATCACAATTCAGCCACATAAAGCAAATTCAGCTGACCCAAGTACTTCCAAGACACTCTGTGCTCCTCCACTCTCTCCAGATCTAGGACATCAGGAAGCTCAAACGGAACTCTTTTAAGACATACCAGGATCATACACTGGCAGGCCATTGCTGGCAAGGGGGGTTTGAAGCTCATAAAAGGATTATGAAGCATTATAGAAATGCTTCAAGCCCACTAATACATCTGATGGGTGCTGACTCACTCCCAAGTTACTCCAAGCAATGATTATTAGGATCTCATCAGCCTCACAGCAGATGTAGATCTGAGGCTATTCAAAAATCCTCCTATGTAATTATGTTCCATTACAAAACTAACATAACATGGCAGAAAAAAAGAGAGTCCTGCAAACTAAAGACTTGTTTCATGTATTTGCAATATTCTCTTTATGGGGGAAGGGGGTAAAAGGTGTCCGCTGGTACAGAAGAAACGAACATAGGCAACATACAGTAAAGCAATATGGTGGGGGAGAGGAATGAAGGTGATGTGAGAGCAGTGAAAGGGTAAAACGAGGTTGTGATAGGGACAGAGTGAAGGTGAAATAGAGTGGTGATGGAGCAGGGGATGGGTGGATCAGGTCTTGAAGGGGAATTGGTGCAAAGGCAATGAACTCAGAACTCTAATCCCCTTTCAGGACCCCATCCCATCGTATGGATCAATGTGGACCTGTGCCTTCGATTTAGCTAGCACCAGACATCACTACTACCATGGAGAAATTAAGGGAAAAAAATTGGTGTGGTAAATGGCACACAAGCAGCGGTCTCCTTGTTATTAGGCCTTACTCTTCAAGGCAACACTCTGTAGTTTTCTTTAAAGTTGAATACCTTGAATAAAGGTACCTTGAATAAAGAGCATCTTGAATAAAAAGTGTTTTGAATAAAGAGCAAAATTTTCTCAGAAATTTTGACTGGCTTAAAGAGCACTGTCTTGAATAAAGAGCACTTCTGAGGAAGTTTGGAACAGGCTTCCATGGCAAGGGAACTCACAGGCGGGATGAGGAGACTAGCTTGAGCTACAGTTGGGCCCTTGGCTAGCAGAAGTTTGGAATAGGTTTTCATTGCCAGGGAACTCATGGGTCGTCCAGGGGGAGCAGCCTGAGTCAGGTCTGTATGTGGGATCTGTGTGTGGCAGCGTGGAAGGTCTGCCTTATCAGTGTTCTAGTGCTGCTCCCCGTCAGCAGCTGGGAATGTTAAAGTTGCACAAAAAGACAATAGATTCCATCGAGCCAATGGATAGCAGTGACTCCATTAGTGATTGTGAAAGAGCACAATCCTAACCATGTCTACTCAGATGTAAGCCCCATTGTGTCCAATGGGTTTTACTCCCAGGAAAGTGTCTAGGATTGCAGCCAAAGTCATCCCCTCTCTGTAACCCTCACACCAGCCATGAAGGTTTTCAAAGGTACAGTACAGTTCAGTACTGTACAGTATTTTCTTTATTGTAGTGTTGTGTGTTACTGTATATTACAGTGCTTTGTACAGTGTTATATTGCAGTGTTTTGTAATCATTTTTATAAACAGTTAATATTTTTATATGAATATTTTTTAGGTTGTGGAACCAATCGTCTGAGTTTCCATTATTTCCTGTGGGAAAATCTGCTTCATTTAAAGAGCGTTTCACTTAAAGAGCATGCCTCCGGAACGAATTAAGCTCTTTAAGTGAGGTGCCACTGTATATCAACAGGGTCAGTATTTTTAAGCACTGCATTCACACTATGAAAACATTATTCTTTCTAATATAAAAAAATCTTCCCACCCCACATAGTATTTTAATCACTAAAATACACACATTTTGCCAAAATTTTTAGCACCAGGACCCGCTTTTTAAAATGACACTCTTACTGGAATCTACCCAGCTTTTCAAGACTTCCCAAAAAGCACCTTACTAGCTATTCAACCCTCTGTTTTTATCCAGCACCCTGTTTTTTATTATTATCCATAAATACACAGTGAATAATTTCATGCTGGTTCCATTTACGTCACCAGTCGGACCATTCCCAAGAGTCTAGGACTGTGTGATGTAGCGGCGCATAATTCATGCTGATCCCAGAAGAGCGGCTTTCTGCAGTTGGCAGAATGATATTTTGTCAATGCCAATAGTTTTCAGGTGCCTGCCAAGGTCCTTTGGCACTGCACCCAGTGTGCCAATCACCCTGGAACCACCTGTGCTGGCTTACACCAGATTCGCTGTAATTCAATTCTTAGATCTTGGTAGTGGGAGATCTTTTCAGGTGTTTCTCCTCAATTCTGCTGTCACCTGGTATTATTATTATTATTATTATTATTATTATTATTATTATTATTATTATTATTATTATTATTATATTTTATTCATCACTTTATTTTATTATGGTGGATAGCACCTTCTAAAACATTTGTGGAGCTCTACATTGATAGGATCAGGTGAGGAATATTCTGGTGGTCTTGTGTTCCCCTTTGCCTGACCTGAGGCACTTTTATGTACAGGTCCAAACATGTTATACACTGATTTTTTTACATGAATTTGACTTGACACAAATGGCCAAAGCAAATCAGTTTGAAAAATGTTTTTTCTACTGTTGTAGAGAAGCAGACATGCAAACAATAATGCCATTCTTCAGCCGAACCAGGTAAAGGCAGAAGGTCCTTTGCATTTCTAATTGCATTTTAAACTATTGTAAAGGGAGCAAGATCTAATCTATCTGGATCTATGCTTTCTTGTGAGTAAACACACATTTCCATAGAACTCAATACATTTTCTTAGGCAGCTCTCAGCTTGTCAGTTTCATCAACAATCAGGTAGTGAGCACAATCCTAACCATGTCTGCTCAAAGGTAAGCTCCATTGTGTTCAGTGGGTCTTACTCCGAGGAAAGTGTCTTCAGGAATGTTGCCTGTGACACATTGGTGGGTCCCAATCCACACTTTTGGAAACACTTTGCTAGATCATTATCAACTTAGGTAAGTCATGTGGATGATGGAAAGGTCTGAAATTGTTAGCTTGCTCATCCTCTGAATATTTGTGTCTTGTCATTTAAAAGATACAAAGATGGAGAGGTGCTACAATGACCAACCTAAGAGTTCCTTGCAATTCATTTGCTGAACTGGATTTGCATGTACATGTCATGTTGCCGCATCGGTCACTGGGGACTGTGATGGATCTCTCTTCTACAACTGTGGCTCTAAGAGTTGTAAATAAAACAGTGAATAGAAGATTTCTTGCAAATAAAACAGTGAACAGAAGATTTCTCCCACGTCCTTTCCCTTCCAGTTTAACACATACAGAATTGACAAGCTGGAGCTCCATATTTTTCAGGCATTGCTGAATATCAGAGGCAAAAACATCACAGAACATAGAGTGTGAAGACAATTTTGCCTCTTTTAAAAGGGGCTGCTTGCTTTTGAAGATTCATTTGGCACACAACAAGGTGGTGTAAAATAGCCAACAGCTCCTTTTATCATCACTGGGTGTACAACACGTAACCATGAATTATGCAAGTTTGTATTGGCTGTCATTGTACGGAGCGGAAGCTGCAGGCACTGCTCAGAGAAAACAAAGGTTAAGGAAGCAACACAGAAAAACGTGTACTCCGTGGCAGGTTTTTGCTTATGAGAATGACATCTTGCAACAGCCCAATCTTATCCATCTTCCACCCCCACCAATGCAGCAGTGCCAATATGTCACCCTCTGTATCCTAGTATAGAGAGATCTCCACTAGGATAAATCTTCATTTGTTCCCTTACCCAGGAATAAGCCCCTGTGATGCAGAAGGGGTCTATTAGGACCTCTGCTATCTAAATTGCTGGCACAGTCTGCATGAATCTGTGCTTTGGAATTGGGTCAAGGATGGGGGAATAGGATTTGGCTCAAGCCAGCAGGCTGATCTCTCTCTCTCTCCCTCGTCTGATTTACCCAGGCCACTCCTATTCCATGCTTCCCCCGCTTTCTAGTCTCTCCCAATGATGGAGTGGTGGATTTATTTATTTATTTCTGTAGTGAACCGCAAGAGAGGTAATGTTGTTGATGACTGGTGCCAACTGTGTCCCAAGGTAAGGATATGTTTGGGCTCTAAGTAACATGATTTGCTGTGTTCTTTGTGGAGCCCTTCTTGATTTGGGAAGCATCATGCAACATCTGGTTTAATGAACATGATATAAACATAAGCAACTGAAAGAGGGTAATGTATATGCCATCTCCAGTAGTTTTGGGGTGCCTTCATAAGATCCCATTATTATTTTGTGCTTCCTTTATCTCTTCGCCTTCCAGGGCTGTGAGTAGTGCAAGTGGTTAAGACACTGTGCCTGTTAACCAGCAGGCCAGGGTTTGAGACCCAGGTCGGCCCCACAAGACAGGTTGAGCTCCTGTCCTTAGCCCAGCTCTGCGATGCCAGCTGGATCCAATTGTATTGGCTCTGCCTTTCCATTGGATTAATTCAGTGGCGTGGAGAGGGGGGAATTTGCTGCTCGGGTAACAGCCTACGCTCCATAACAATCTAACCCAGGCTTTCGTGCTTCGCATGCAGCGTATGCAGGGCCGAGTGCGATAGTCTCTCAAGACTGACGGAGGCCTGCTATCTCTTCAAAATATATTTGGTTTGTTTCAAGCTGTGATTTACTAAGCCAGATACAGCCTTTGCATGGCAACCCAAAGTGGGTTAGTATCCTATTTTTCGCTGGCCTGCCCGGGCTTGTTAGGCAGCTGATATGGAACAACATGCTGCTGATAGTGATATAAATTTCACTTGGTATATTACTAGTGCAGAACTGTGGTGCTTGTATGCTTAGTCGTGACTAAGAATTATTTACAACATGAAGGCCAATTAGCTGTGACTAATATATCCCTTACTTTAAATTAGGTGGATGCAGGTGTCATATGTGCTCCCTGAGGCATCTGGTGGGCCACTGTGTGATACAGGAAGCTGGACTAGATGGGCCTTTGGCCTGATCCAGTGGAGGCTCTTCTTATGTTCACATGACTAATATTCTTTGGTGCAAGTCATACATGCACATGACATGTGTGCAAATTGACAAGATTGATCAATCATGCTAGGAAATATTGAGAACAAGAACCAGGATGGAGTTGGACTGGTTCCAGATCCAGGTTCAAAATCCTCCCTTAGCCATAAGGTGTCATAAGCCATAAGGTCTAGTCACTCTCTGCCTCACCTACCTCACAGGGTTGATGTGAGGGCAAAAGGATAAATACTTTGTAAGCTGCATTGGACATTTGCTTTGGCATGGGAAAGGTAAATTTCTTAAATACATAAAACAGATGATATTCATTAGGTCCATTTGTAATTGTAAAACATCCTATTTTTGTAATGTCCTAATTTGTAAAACATCTTTTTATCTTTGGTGGAGCGAAACTGGTCTACAACCCCCTTACTTCATGTTAAGAAATAATTATGCTGCATTATGGTTTTGAAGCACTAGTTTGACTTCTCCAGATTCATAAATTACGTTTTAAAAAAATACTGGGAATCTTCTTAGCACTCACTGTGAATTTCTGCATGACATGTCTATGATTGCACAGTCTACACGCTATTTTTGTCCATGTAACATGTGCCTCAGGA
Source organism: Cryptoblepharus egeriae (assembly GCA_030015325.1). Classification (NCBI taxonomy): domain Eukaryota; kingdom Metazoa; phylum Chordata; class Lepidosauria; order Squamata; family Scincidae; genus Cryptoblepharus; species Cryptoblepharus egeriae. Next base: position 22,361,679 of record JAREYC010000002.1, read on the forward strand.
ACATCTGGACGGTCCGCATAAAAAGAAAATGTCTCTGTGAATTAGGTCAAATTATTTCAGATTTTCATGGCAGAAGGCTAAGAAAGGCATGCTGTGGATTGAAATTATCCAGGCACTCTGAGAAACCATATCATAAGTCAAAGAATTGCCTCTCTGGGGTCAATACTTGTGTTCTTACAACTACTTATATAAAACAGCTACTTCGTGAAATCAATTCATATGTTATTGGGACGAGTGACTGGGATTAACAAGACCAGAAAGGATTCTCAAACAACGCCCAGAAGGCAGCCACACTGAAGACTTTTAAAGATGGATTTTGTTTTATGAACAGTATATCATTAGCCTAGGAAGAAGAACATAAAAAATGATTAAATTTCTCAGTAATTCAGAGCTCTGTGTGGGCTATTCAGTGGAATCAAAGAACCTCATAAAACCAGAATGACACAGAAAAACAGGGACCTGCAGGGATGATTATCTTAAACCATCTGACTGATAGAAATGGTAAGCCTGAAATGGAAATTTGACAATAAGCTATATCTCTCTATGCACGTGTGCTGCCTTAGAACATGAAGCTTAAACATAAATTGCTTCTAGAAATTTTACCAATTCCATAGCTTCCCCCCCCCAAATACCCATTTTTTCCTTTGCATTTTTTTAACCACCTTACAAAATGGTAAAGTAATCTGACGTAATCCGACATACAGTACCATGCCCAGGAGACACATTTAAGATACATGAAATTTCAGACTGACAGCCTGATCTGTTGGGGGCCCAAAAATCTGATTAACATTTCGAATTTGAATAAATTTACATATAGGATTGTATTAGAGACATTACAAGGCTTGCTCATGGGCCAGATAGAGGGGCCTTGCTGAGAGTCACATTGAGGCTTGCTGAGGGCCGCATTCAGCCCGAGGGCCTGGGTCTGGAGACCCTATTTGAAAGCAAAGACTTTATAGTAACTGTTGAATGGAGACTGGTCTTTGGCTTTGGTTGAATCAGGTGGCTCAGTTGACTTGTAAGCAGAGAGCTCATACATACAAGGTTTTTAGATAAATGAAGTTTAGCTAATTAAAGGTTTTTAGAAAAATGAAGTTTTTTTAATAAATGAAGTGCTGCAGAAAATGAACCCCATAGACTAGCTATGATAAAATCACAACTCTAAAGTAATAGGAGAAAAGTGTCCTGAAGTCAAATTTCTGTTTAGATGTTTATTATTTCTGTTTAGATGCAGTTTATCTATCTATCTATCTATCGATCGATCGATCGATCGATCGATTGATTGGCCAAGTATGAACTCCATACCCGGAATTTGGCTTCGGCAACGGCTGCAGACATACAAACACCAACACACAAATATCAAACAATACATAAAATACATACAGAGCATACATCAGTTACTGCTTCAGTATTTTCAAGAGTCCCTCAGCATAGTTGATGGTTCAGCAATTTAATGGCACAAGGAAAAAAACTGTCCTTGTGCCTAGTTGACTTAGTGTACAGAGTCCTATATCGGCGTCCAGAGGGAAGAAGCTCAAACAAAATGTGACCAGGGTGAAGAGGGTCTGCAGCAATACTCATGGCTCTCTTCTTGACCCGAGCGATATATAGATCCTCCATAGAGGGCAGACTGACTCCAATTATTTTCTCTGCCATACTTATAGTTCTTTGTAGTTTTTTTCTTGTCCAGTTTGGATGCTGTGCCAAACCAGACAGTGATGGAACTGCAGAGAACAGATTCAATAATTCCCCTATAAAACAGGGTCAACAGCTCATGAGGCAGATCGAATTTCCTCAGTTGACGCAAGAAGAACATCCTCTGATGAGCCATTTTAATGATGCTGCTGATGTTAGTTGACCATTTCAGGTCTTGGGAGACTATAGAGCCCAAGAACTTGAAGGACTCCACCACTGAAACCACTTTACCACAAATGGAAAGTGGAAGTAGAATAGGGAGGTGCTTCCTAAAGTCTACCATCATTTCCACAGTTTTTTGTGAATTAGGCTCCAGATGATTCCTACTGCACCACAGAACCAGTTGTTCAGCCTCCCGTCTATATGCAGATTCATCACCATCACAGATAAGACCAATGACCGTTGTGTCATCTGCAAACTTTAAAATTTTAACAGAGGGATTCAAAGAGGTGCAGTCGTTTTTATAAAGGGAGAAAAGCAACGGGGAGAGCACACACCCTTGAGGAGCTCCTGTGCTGATATTTATTTATTTATTTATTTATTTATTTATTTATTTATTTATTTATTTATTTATTTATTTATTTATTTATTTATTTATAACCCGTCTTTCCCATGCTAAGGCAAATGCCCAAGGTGTCTTAGGGCTCAATCCTAACTGCTTTCCCAGCTCCAGAGTTAAGGGCAATGCAACTCCAAGATAAGGGAACAAATATTGCCATACCTTGAGGAAGCCTTCGTGATTGCCTCCCAACTGCAGGATGCAGTGTGTGCCCCACTGGCAGAACTATGCTAGTGCTGAAAATTTGGTTGGGATTGTGTCCTTAGAAAGCTTTCCCCCCCTTTTGCCTTCACAATAACCCTGTGAAGTAGATCAGACTGGGAGTGAGGGACTGGCCCAAGGCCACGCAGGAAATTTCACAGCTGAGATCTCAGGGCCGCTCCTCCTGGTTCTTTTTTTTTAACTTATGAACAAGCCAAATAAATGTGCATATTACATCATTGACACACAACCTCTTGCAACCACTGCCTGTAAAAAGGCCACCACATTCTGTTATACTGTATATAGGATAGCAACCTGATAGACCAACCTTATCAGAGATATACACTGGTGGAGCATGCCATGCCTGTCATTGAGCAGCTCACTGCTGATATTGCAGGAGCTGAAAAATCCTCTGTGTTAACAACAGTGTGCATTCAACTCCCACTGGAGTAAGTAATCACTGACAGCATAGGCATAGCTAATGATCACGTAGCCCAAAATTGTTGCCCCGGAAGTGTAGCCCAAAATGTTGCAAAGCTCAAAATGCTGCAAAATGTAGTCCAAAAATGTTGCAAAGGTCAAAACGTTGCCCTGGAAGTGATGTCACTAGCAGAAGTGTTGTCAACCCTCGGTATTTTTTAAAAGAAAATTGGGAAAGAACCTCCCTCCTTCTCAGCCGTTCACTACCCATTTGCACTGCTAGTGGCATATTAAAGCACCTATTTCCTACCTGGACACACAGTATGCAGTCCGTGCTCCATCAGTGATACCGCATTGTCTTGGTTGTAGAAATTTAGGCAATGTTAGGCATTGGACTGTTAGGGTTAGCTTTGAAGACTGTGCTAACAGGATGACCTTATGCATATCTACTCAGAAGTAAGCCTGATCAAGTTCAATGGGACTTACCCCTAGGTAGGTGTGTAAAGTTTTACAGCCTATGGGTCCCATCCTACCCAGTGTTTTGCAGTCTATTTGCAACAACGGAACCCTGTTGTAACATTTTGGGAGGGCTGCTGCAAATGGTGGTAGTGCTGGAAGTCTGATTCCACAGTTGGCGACTTTCAACAGGACAAGCAAGCAAGCAGGAGGGGCAGGGATTGTGCCAACTGGGGCAAGGAGAGGAAGAACAGGAGATTGTCAGGGAAAAGGGGGTGGAATGGGGCAGATACTGAAAGTAGCTTGTCCTCTTTTATGCAATTCCCTTTTCCTTACTCACCTTGGATCAACACTAGCAAAGTAGCTGGTGGAGATCTGATGTACCCATTGTAATAATGGAAGCTTACCCATGGGTAAAGAAATACTAGGATTCAAACCACAAGCTTTCAAATCTTGTTGGATACCTTACTCCTTTTTCCAACATCTTTATTCTCCTCCTTTGGATAAACACATTTGGATGCCATCCAGAGATGGCCCTACAAGGGGGGCTTCATTATGGCCGCAGGAGGCAGTGATAAGAATAGAAATGAGGCTGGAGACATAAGGGAGAATTTTTAAAGACAGACAAGAAGTGTAAATTTGATGCAGGTCCAGAAAACTACTGCGAAAACAAGGTGATAATTGTCTGAAACCTTTTAACACACTCCTGAATGACAATAAAATGGAAATTTGAGTTTGGGGATATCTTTGGAATAATTTCAGGAGCTGTAAATAAGCATCTAGGAGCATTGCTGCAGCGAACAGCATAATCGCCCATGTGTACTTGAGGCAGTTCCTGCATGAAGATAAAAAACCTGGAGTTTCATCTGAAAATTGCTACATAATCTCTCTCTCTCTCTCTCTCTCTCTCTCTCTCTCTCTCTCTCAGTAATCATGAAAGAAGATGCTCCAAAGATGACAGCAAGGGAGTATGTGATGAAAATCTCTGAAATTTCGAATCCCCTATCTATGCCAAATTTGCACTTTTTCTGGACCTTTATAGCACCCTAGAACAGTGGTTCTCAAGTACAGTATTTGAGCCAGGGATCCCATTGTGAAAATGAGAGTCTATTTGGGACCCCTCCAGAATTGATGTCATGGCCAGCAGTGACATCAGACAGAAAGTGTCACTGTGATGCCAGAGCTCCTCCAAGTCTACTCAGAAGTAAGTTCCATTGTGGCCAATGAGACATACTCCCAGGAAAACCCAGTCCAAGAAGACGATGCTCAGTGCCCCTAGGGGGTCCCGAACGAACTTTAGGAACCACTGCCCTAACGACTTCTGAGATGTCTCTGAATTCTGCTTCCATAATTCTGCTCCAACAGTTGAGGAGTCCGTCCGTCCGTCCGTCTATCTATCAATCTATCAATCTATCTATCTATCTAAAGTATTTATATACTGCTTTTCAACTGAAAAGTTCACAAAGCGGTTTACAAGAAAATGAAATAAATTAATAGCTAATTAATAGCTAATGATAACCACATTTGACATCTTGTATTCTGCTTTAATGTTTGAGCACCTTCTTCTTATCTCATTGCCTGGTAAATAATGAACCTGACATTGAACCAAATTCCTTAGACTATAAAGACTACTTAATTTAAAAGAGGCTAGAGCAGGAAATTCAGCTACTCAGGTGACCCTCTCTCCCCACCCCCATCTCCAATCTCACAAGTGAAACCTCCTCATAACCTTCCTCCATCATACCAATATAAATGTATGTGTTTTAAAATGCTTCTTTTTTACATATTTAAGTACACTGAATTGTTTTTTATCAAATAATTTTATACTCCCTCTCTACCCCCACCCCTAAACACACAATTCCCTAATCTCAAATCTGGTTTTAGTCTACCATATATGAATGCTTGTAGCAGGTGGCGTTGCAATGTCCCTCTGCTCATTGAGAGCATACAGTAAAATTCAGATTTGAAACTGGTGGGCATTGCTGCAAATGCCATAATTATTGGATCACGTTGCATATTTCAGTGTATGAACTCTATGGCCAAACTATGTAAAGGACACATGTACACACTTTGGAAATGTATGGATTTCCATGGAAATGGATGGACACAGAAGGCTACACGCTGACAAATCCTGGGTAAAGTATGGAATGATCTTTGGATTGAACTCCAATATCTAAACCTAATACTACCAATACATTCTAATACACAGCCAAAATTGTACTTGAGCAGGAGCCGAAAAGAAGCTCACATTTGAGAAAGAGACTGTATTTCTCAGCTCATAGCATTGCGCTCCAGATGTGTGTCTGCTGCAGTGCCTGAAGAGTTAGAGTGGAGTGGATGGAATGGAACCCACTCAGTGGAATAAATAAGAAGGTTGGCCTATAATTTGCTGTTCCCTAGTTGCAGAGTAGCAGCCCACAAGGTGGGATAACTCATAATTTCTGCTTCAGTTTCACAAAACAGACTTTGGTTTATAGAAACACAGTATCCCCACTCTAACTAGGAACTGGGATGTTGCTAAAAATTCATGATAAACCCTTCTTCTAAACATATATACCACATGCACACACAAATTGAAACTCAATTTACTCTTTGGGTCAAGAGTCCACGAATAGGATTTTTTCAAGGAGGAAATTAATCTTGAATCAATTAAAATTTCCTTACAGCTTAGAGGAGGGAAGAGATATATTAAGGGCCCAACTGCAAAGTGTACTACGGCCTAACAATCCACGCATGCTAATTAATGTATGTTTTATCCACAGTGCGGAAGTGCAGACACATGACCCAGTTGCATCAAAGTTGTGAAAGGGGCTACAAATGCAATAAGATATTTTAAAAATGGTAAAAAAAATAGTCACACTCACTGATGATATTCCTTGTCTATCCCTACAATCCAGAGTAACTATGGGAAGACGTAAGAGGCACTTACTCGGGATTGTTCTATGCATTTCCCATAGGTTTCCCATAGGTGGCACCGTAACTACATTGGTGTAAAAGGTCCCGTAGTTACTCTGGATTGTAGCCTAAAACTCATTGGAACTGAGTGAAGTGTGTAGTCAAGGTCATTATGACAGAACCTTGTAGGGAAGGGGGAATCAAAAGAATACCTAGTAAAAATAAACAACTCCTTCATGATGAATAGGATCACAACCTAACAGTATGAACAGAATGAAACAGTCATTTCCAATCAGATCTTTGTTCTAGAGGTACAGAGAGCTGATACGAGTATATTTTGCTCAGAAACTGTGCATGTTGTGCCTGCCTGTGTAATGTGTTGATTCCAGTTCGGTTTGTACCCTTTATGTTTTAAACCTAATCCTTCAGTGTGTGTGTATGTGTGTGTGTGTATAAAAGATATATATATCTCTTATATATATAAGAGAACAGTCACTGACTGACTGACTGACTGATCAACGCCCTGCCAAAACCGCTGGGCCTAGTAGCGTGAAATTTGGGGAGGGTGTTCCTTCCATGTCTGAGGAGTGCACTAAGAACTGGTTTTCAGAAATTCCAACCGGAAGGGGGTGAAAAGTGGTTTTCCTCCCTATACATTGCATTGAAGAATTGATGACTCATCAACATTCCGCCCCAACCTCCTTCTGTCACATGAACACCCACCAAGAACCAATGTGGAGAAATTTAATCCTTAAGGATCTGAAAAGGGGTGCAACATTTTTCTGTCCTATACTTAACATGGAAGACTGACCAACCTCTAGCCAATTTAGTGCTCAGTGTCTGGTGTGCTGGGGGGATGTTGTTAGGAGGAAGAGGTTGCACTGTGGAGGATGCTGCACATGGGGGGTGGCACATGGGAAAATGCACATGGGGCTTGGTGTGCATGGGAGGTTGGTGTGCACAGGGGGAGCTGATGCACACGGGGGGAGACTGATGCGCATGGGGGGAGACTGAAGGACACGGGGGAGACCGATGCGCACAGAGTCCGATGCGCATGGGAGACCGATGCATATGAAGGGAAGTTGTGCGTGGGGGGTTGATGTGCATGGGAGGATGTTGCTCATGGGAAGATGTTGCGCATGGGAGGTTGATGCGCATGGGAGGTTGGCATACGGGGGAATTTTACTCCCACAACGCGGGTACGCTTTTCGCTAGTATATATATACATGGCTAAGGTCCTGTGGGACTTCCATATCCAGACAGACAAGAAGGTACTGGCTAACTAGCCAGACATTGTGGTGGTAGATAAGGCCCAGAAGACAGCCCTGGTGATAGATATAGCAATACCGAATGATAACCAGCCATGCCAAGTTCCATAGCGCAATCATCTGAACAATGGAACCCTTAGAAAGAATTGCAAACCACCCATCATAGTTTTTAGTAGGTTAATGATTACTATTGGAGCCAGTCAGGTGAGAAATTGCAATAGATGTCAGCTATTTCTTTTTCTAACAGGCTCCTAAGGAAGAGCTAACATCTCCAAGTGTGTTCGGATTTATATACTCGGAGAAATACATTTGTATCCTGCAATTGTTGGATTTCTGTTTCTTTTTTTGTTTATGTGCTGTCCTTTCGATGTGTACTGTGAGGTTTTATTCTGAATCTACTATCTGAGTGCTGTCCCACATAATTTGTCATAAAGGCAAGTGAGTCAGAAGAACATTACAGGAACCAGAGATGAAGGATATGTAGTCAACATTCAAAGTCTAACTCATTGGTTCTCAAACATTTTCAAGTTCCGTTGAATGTGAAGTGGGAGTTACACGCATGCAACTGCATGTAGAACTGAAGCCTAGGCAAAGGATTTGGCTCACTCATCAACTCCCTTCCACCTGCCATCCCAAATGGTGGCAGCTCATCATAAGGCCTTTGCTGAAACATCCTATCTGAAGTGTGTGGCTGAGTGCAGTCCTGGTTCTGCTTTCTTCCATGGCTGACAAACTGAAGATGGTGTTTGATTGCTTCCAGAAACAAAAATGGATGTCACTATGAGATGAACCTGTTTTTGAGGGGCAGTTTTTGAGATCCTGAAACATTTGCCATTTTCTTTCTGAACCTTGCAAAGGACATTATCTTAGGAACAAGATGAGATGTGACAGAAGAGCAGTGCCACATTTGAAATACTATCAGCAGACTGATGAACTTTTTAGTTGAAAAGTGGATTACACGTACTGTAGATAGATAGATCGATAGATCGATAGATAGACAGATAGATGTGATTCTGTCTATTTTTTATTAATTAGAAAACCTTACATCCCATGTTTCCATTTTTTAAAAAAATGCACAAATTTCTGTTCTGCCGTCTGGTATGCTTTCTGACCTTGAGCAAACCCTAACTCTCAGCTTAGGCTGCAATCCTTAAGGCACCTTCCTGGGAGTTAGACCCCTTGAACACAGTGGGGCTTACTTTTGAGTAGACATGGTTAGGATTGTGCTCTTGATCTGTTTCACTGCATTGTTGGGAGATAATATGGAGCATTATGAGATTCAGGAAGCCACCGGCTATGGAGATAAGGCAAAGTTTCCAGAACTATTTTGAGGAATCCATTCTCTAGGACTGGCTGGAACCAATGTCATTCAGTGCCTCCCATCCAATGAGAGAGCTAGCCATCCTAAGCCTATCAACAAAAACAAAAAAAATTGCAGGCATACATTGGACATATTAGCAATATCCAAAGGACATATTAGCCTCCATACTTTAAAAAAGTGGTCAAAGGGATAAAGACCTTTAAAACTGAACAGGGACACATAAGGAGTAGAGTCAATCCTACATGTTTGTAGAGGAAGAAAAGCTTTAGTAAAGTTCTTCTTCAATTGTACTTTCCAGGAATAGGGTATCATATGTTTAAATGCTGGGAGCCATGTGGTTAAGGGGATTTGTCTTTGTAAGTGATTATGGCACAATCCAGAGTAACTACGGGAGCACGTAAGAGACATTATGTGCACCCGTAGTTACTGCACCACCTAATGAAAACCTATGAGAAATTTATATTGCAATCCAGAGTAACTTGTTCTTACTCCGGAGCAAGGACTGCCCGTAGCTACTCTGGATTTCACCCTAAAAATACTTTGTAAGAAGCCTCAGGCATTTCCTACAGCATAGGTAAGGCAGTGTATATATGTATAAATGAATGAATAAATAAATAAATGTTCAATTGATTACCTGATTAAAAATGGATAATGTGGAAGGTATTCTGACACTAATAATCTATATATCCATATAGATCTAACTATACAGACACGCTCTTCATAACCATGATGGGACAAGGCTAAGCTGTGGACCATCTTTCATGAGTGGAACATAACTCTGACCAATCTTAGATCCCTCAGATCTTTCTGTCTAACACAAAACCAAATTATTTGGCTTCACTTATAATTTAATTAACACTAGACTGGATGCTTTTCTCTATCAGGATGATGTGTACATGAAGAGTTACAAGGTGGTTTGGAAAATGTATCAGGGTTGTTAGCCTACTAAGAGAATATTTGAACCAGTGATGGTGAGGCTGGCCAGGAATCACAAGGAAAAGGAGGATTTCATCACAATGAAATTATTTTTCCAGGACACAGGACTAAAAAAGAGGATATGTTATGGAAAAAGAGGTCATATGGTCTCCCTGGGTGGAACATTTTCCACGAATTTCCTCTAAACATAACATAATTAAATGGAAAAAATACCAATCACACTGAGCAATTTCAAAATCATAATGAACTGGTTTATTTTAAGTGACCATGTCTAGGGACCATCCCAGTGTATGTAAAAATATAAATAGAGAGTTCTTTGGTCCTGCTGAAATTAATAACTGCAGTTTTCAGTGTATACTTCTTTTTCTTAAAAAGAAATATATTCTGTTGAGTCATCATGTCTTAAAACACTGACAATATTCTAATAAAAAATAATTTTCAAATAAAGTTTTGAATATGTTTTGCTGCCATATGAAAACCACACTGAGTGCGCTTTATTGATTTTATTGTCCTTGTCAAATGCTTCAGTTCAAAAACTTTTTTACTATGGGGTAAGAATCTTTTGCAATATTTTGACAGCTCAGAACATTGATACAGTATGTCATGCTTTGTTATCTTGGTTGATTAAATATTTAAATAGTTAAATATTAAATAGTTAAATAGGCTAAACCAGATAAAAACTTTTTAGGACCTTGACAATCCTTCTGAAAAACGTACATCATCGGCTTTTATAGAAACGTAAAATGCCCAGAGCACACCATCATTAGTACTTCCCATGTTTCTTTGGCTTTGATTCTAACCACACTTACATGAGAGTAAGCTCTATTGACTTACTTCTGAGTTGTTATGCTTAGTCTTAGTTTCTCTGTTAAACTAACAATCACTTTTATCCTATGAATATATCACAGATTCTGTTGCAGGTTTTCAAACTGTGGATCTTGACTGAGCAGAAGACCTGATTTTTGTGGGTCACAAAATTGTTAAGGAAAATGTATTAAACCCTATGCCAGGGGTGTCCAACCTTTTAGCTTCCCTGGGCCGCATTGGAAGAAGACAAGTTGGTTTGGGCCGCACATAAACACTAACAACTTTTTTTAAAATGCAGGACAAAATGTAGGATGTCCTATATTTTGTCCTACATTTTTATACCTTGGAGTAAGTCTCAGTGATTTTAATGGGGCTTATTTCTGAGTAGGCATGATGCATTGGATGGGCAGCTATCTTCTCCAAGCTAAACCTTCGAGTAAGTCTCATTGATTATCATGGGGTTTTCTGCTGAGTAGCCATGGGCTCTGAGTAGGACTGAGCTCTCAGACTGGAACTTGAGAGTAAGCCTCAGTGACTTTAGAGGGGCTTACTTCTGAGGAGGCATGATGCATTGGATGGGCTGTGATCCTCTCCAAGTTTAACCTTGGAGATATACGCAATCCTGAACACACCTTCCTGGGAGTAAGACCCACTGGGTACAATGGGCCTTACTTTTGAGTAGACATGGTTAGGGTTGCAGCATATCTCCAAGGTTAAGCTTGGAGAGGATCACAGCCTATCCTATGCATCATTGGGCTCTCAGACTGCAACTTGGGAGTAAGCCTCATTGACTTTAACAAGGCTTACTTCTGAGTAGGTCTCAAAGACAGCAGGTAGCAGCTGGGATAGAGGCTGAGGCTGCTTTTGGGGGATGCGGCTGCTTTTGGGGGATGTGGGTGGGTGAGCGCTGCAAGGTCTGCAGGGGCCTGAAGTGCTCTGAGTGCCAGAAGGCAGGTAGGGGGAGGAGCCAGGCAGCCAAGACCAGCTTTGTGGCTGCTGCCCAGGGCAGTGCACAGAGAAACACATGAAATTCGAAAATGGCTGCCGCCACAAAGCCGGTTTTTCCAATGGTGGTGGCCAGCTTTGCAGGAGAGCTGCATCCACCCTCATCCTGGGCCGCATGTGGCCCCCGGGCCTCATGTTGGACACCCCTGCCCTATGCGAAGGAAGAACACGTCTTCCTTGTGAGTAGGAGAACATGTCTCAGATCTTATTGAAGGCCAGTTGAAGGAGAATGCAGAACCACCAGAATGGTCCCAATCTGAAGAACATGGAGCTCAAGTGTAGAGCTCAACAAATAAACAAGGCCATCAGAATGGTCCCAAACCAAAGAACCTATAACTCAATAAGCATTTCAGAAAGCTGCCCAATCCATCATAAGAAAAAAGATAAAAGCCAAAGCGTGAACAGGTGGTAAAGTGAAAGTATTTTTTAAAGCTAGATAGGTCCTAGTGAACAGTAATTTTTTAATGTGGGATCCCACTGCTACAAAAAATTGGGAACCACTGCATTATGGGATAAATATCTAAGAAGAGGGGATGGAGACAATTTGCTGGATAAAAGTCACATAAAACTATGGGGAAGGAGAAAATGATCCTGTTACATGTGACCTAATGGAATAGGAAAAGGCTGCAGCTCAGTTAAAGACTGCATGGAGAAGATCCCATGTTCAATTGCAGGTATATCTAGATAGGATTGAAAAGGACCCCTCTGAGAAGGTCTTCCTCAGAGAGTGTAGACAATGCTCAATTAATGGACCAATGCTGTGACTTGTGATCTTTGACTTGGGCCAGCACTAGTCTTCCATGTATGCCCAAGAGCTGGCCATTGTAAAAGAGTCATAAGGGACTTCACAGTGGTCAGATTAATGGGGGGACAGAAGAAAAGCAAGCATGGGCGTGAGTTGGGCCTTTGTGCTGGTCAGAGGAGTCCTGCGAGCTGTTGGTGGTAAGTACATGGATATGGATAGGGGGATATAGTATAAGTCAGTGGTAGACTTCAGGGGGTTCTCACAGGTTCTATAGAACCCTTTGCTAATGAACGCCTGGTTCTGAGAACCAGTTACTAATGGGACATAGAACCTGTTGTTAATTTAGGTTATTAGGACATAGAACCTGTTGTTAATTTATTTGAATCACACCACTGGTATAAATATATGGATAAGGATAGGGGAAAGAAATAGAAGGGTCAAAACTAGACAGGGAGGAGGGCAGTTTTGGCCCTGGGAAGGAGCAGGAATGGTGGCAGCCTCCAGATCCTATGTCCGTTCCCAAGCATGGAAGCCCTACAATATACTACTCAGATCTATGCCAGCCATTGTGCTAGTTCTTATAGGACATAAATGACTATCACGTGAATGAGTAGACCAGTAGAGGCTGCCAGAGCTCAACAAATGTTCTCTTACATTGAGGAGTCCTCCGGTGGCCTCCCTCATGCCATAGGATACAGTGGCAGCCATTTTTGCCACCCCATTAGAACTGAGCTGCTTGGCTCCTTTATATGCTATAGATTTATACAGTATCCCAGATGCTAGCTTGCAATGTTTCTACGAATAGCAAAGTCTCTTTCAGATTGGTGTCAATGAACACTAAGAACAGGCATTAAGAAAGAAAGAGAGGACTGTGAAGTAGATGTTGGGTAGATGATAATCATTTGTAATGGTTTAGCAGCTGCAATTTCCAAGGCAAAAGGCATGCTGCTTCTGGGAAACAGTCTTGACAACACAGAGCTGGCTATACATATTCCAAGGCTGCTATAGCACTTACCTGGGAGTGAGTCCTATTGTACATACACTTAAAAATGCAAGGACTTGCCCTGCTAAAAGCAAAATTCTACTCTTCATGCTCACAAAACGCACAATCTGCAGATGCTTCTTCATTGCAACAGTTTCTATAGTAATATCTCTGGGTTCACAATATACTGAAAATTAGTACCTGGCAGGGGCACTGGCATGAATTGTTCCTGCTAAAAAGGAGCCAGAAATTCTAAAATGGTCCAATAACAGTCTAGGTTGAAAGGTATTTATTTGCTTCCCTCTGATTTAATAAGGCACACAGCATATAAGCAGATAGTGAATGACAAACTTGTAAAATCCACTCACATTAAGCCAAGGCAGGGTTGCTGTAAAATTCAATGCAGGAATATTGTATCCAGAATGATAAGCTTTGAGTACATTCCAGTTAATATGTCTATCTCCGACATCATTTCATACACACCCTTTTTTTACTAACCACAAGTAAACCCCACCTAACTAGCTCTTTTTTTTTTTACTAATATAACTGCTAGGCTTGTTTCAACTCCTATTGATGCACTTTGCTCTCTAAAATGTACTGTATTTTTATTGTGGCTTTTGTTTTATAGAACTTTTCCCTATGCAATGTATTTGAACTACACTGGGGAGAAAAGGCAAGTGGTGGGGTAGAACTATGACTCATTTCCATAGGAAATCAGCTTAAATACATAAGACATGATAAATTTCACACATTTTATTCCAAAAAAACAAAACCAAACTGGCCACAGTGATGGAATACAGATGTGCGCATTTGGGTATTTCTTAGATGAAACCTCTCAATGCATTTTGTTCAAGTAAGTTGGATCAAACAAGGCAGGATATTTCATATCAAGATTGTTTTATCTTATAAAAAAATTTGTCTTGCAGAATGAAAACAAAGACGTTGCGTGCAATCCCGATTTCGGTCAGAGAGAATAGCCCAGCTAAGCTGGACTAAGTAGGCCATATCCTGAGCTGACAGGTTAAATCCACAGGACTGGGAAATCCATAGGCTGACACTTAGGCCAAATACACAGGGCTAAGAGGCCTCGAGGCTGGCCTAACCGCTGCTGAAGAGGCAGTAGCACAAGAGCAGAATGTTCACTGAGCTCTTATAGTTGTGCCGTATTGTGAGATGGGCTGTTGTTGTTGTGCCATATCCTGAGGTTGAGAGGCAAGAGTGGTTCTTAGGCTGGGCCTAAGATTTAGAAATTTTGCTTTTGCTTCCATTTTTACTCTGGCTTATCATAGACTCCTATGGGTTGACTCAGATTTAGTCCTGCTCCTGTAGTGGCCTAAGTCAGAGGAGCTGTAAGGGAGCATGTCTCCCCAGGAAACAGGCTCTGGATGTGGCCTAACTGCACCGTTCTAGGCCATGAACAACATGCCCTCAACACACCCCTGCTGACCGGCCTAGGTTTGCACTACTAAGCTGGTGCAGGTCCATCTGTCTTGGGCAAGCCTAAGTGGACTTACGTCAGTCCAAGCCTTCTCTGGTGCAGCAGGCCCAAGATGCCAGCTGGCCCATGATGATGATGATGATGATGATGAAGAAGCACTATAATCAATTGCAGGCCTCTGTATTTTTCTTTTCAATGCCAGAGGCAACTGATCAGTCTTAGATACCAGCATCTGTGATTATTCTTGCTTTTTATGCAACTTAGACTGTGTTCTTTTCTTCACTTCAGAAAATGTACTTTGCAACTTGAAAACATACACATTTCTATTACAAACCGAAGCAGACCAATTAAAGAAATTGTCTTTCCTTTTTTTAAAGTATAGTTGATGAACATGACAGAGTTAGTGTAGGTGGCAATCTCAGAAATTTCCCAAAACTCTTCTACCTTTCGTTGTTGCCATCAGCATTTATCTAAAGTGCACATAATTATGTTGCATTTCCACCCCTACTTTATATTTTGTTCATATAAATTTCCTTCAACCTGATGAGGCACAAAGTTCTCCATCTCAGTCAAGGCTCTCTAGAATAGAGTTTAGCTCACAGGCCAGATCTGGCACTCTACATAACACTGCACCAATTGAAATGGCATTTACCATTTACAGGGAAGCCTCAAAGTTGTGGCTCTAATCTCCCTTTCTGTGCGCCAGCTTGCCTACCTGGAAATCTGGAAATCATGCCTACCTGGAAATCCGGGCAAAATGGCTGTGATGTGACAGCCCCCAGAAACGGCAAGCCAGGGCTCTGTTCAGGGGAGATCAGAATCACGATCATGAGACTTCTAGGTGTGTTGGTAAGCACCATTTGTCCTGGAGAAGCCCTATCTGGCAAACAGCCATTGCCACTTTGGTGTCCATTGATCTAAGCAAAGGTAGACATATGGTTTTGTACTTATCCATCAGTACAGATGAATTGTCTTGCAGGATATCTAACCAAACATTATGTTGCTAAAACTGGATGCCCTTCAAAGTTCATGTTGGTCAACAGTCATCTGATATTATTTTCTCCATCCATTTAAAATCAGCAGGTAGCTATCTTAAACACTATCACAACTATCACTATCAGTTATGAGCTTCTAAGAGTAACTAGCAAGTACTTCGTCTGATCTAAGGTAGATTCTTTCCATTTTATAGACATTGATACAGTTTAAGTATCTTGAATCCAGATGTTTAATTTGTCTGGATTTTGGAATAATTGCACAAATATAATGAGAAATAATTCTTCTGGTACTTTTCACTTTTTCCCATATGTAGGGTTGCCAGATCCTGATTTTTTGGGGATTGTGTTCACATATTGGCTAATGGGGCAGAGAGTCCTGTCCCAATTTTGTGGAAGATAATTATGGCAACCCTACCATATGGGTATCTGCTGGTCTCCTGAACATTTTTCAGCAATGATTGTATAGGTATGCTCACATACCCAATGGCCATATTAATGAAAAACTCCCAAACTACTGTGGCACACCTATGGACCATTTATGGCACACCAGTTTGTCATGGCACAGTGACTGAAAACTGTTGGGAAAAGGGGTGAACTATCTGTATGGCTTTCCAATGAAGGAAAATATTCCATTTGGCTAATTCCTAGAAGAAAGGACCATCCCAGGTTACAAGTGATAGTTTTTTTGTGAATGTCTATGCATAGATATATGTAGATGTGGGCAACCTCAAAATGCCAAAGGCAGGGGAAGGCACCTGGATGCTGGTGTCTTGTGTGCTCCCTGAGGCATCTGGAGGGACTGTGGCCTGATTCTGGACTAGATGGGCCTGTGGCCTGATCCTGCAGAAGCTCTTCTTCTGTTCTTAAGCTTAGTCACAATCTTTCAACATATGTTAGAGAGTGGTTTATATACTACAATCCAGTTGTAAATTGTTGTTTTGCAAATTTGTAGAATTGTTTTTGTGGACAACTAAATTAAAACACTTGGGCTGCAATGGCTCAGTAGTTAAAGCCACTGTACTTGTCAATCTGAAGGTGGGCAGGTTGGGCAATTTAAGACTCGTATGATGGTGTGAGCTCCTGTAACTTGAACTGGTCCTGTCAGTCTAGCAGTAGGAAAGCATGTCAATGAAAGTAGATAAATAGGTACCACTGACAATTGGCATGAGAAGGTAACAATATTCCATCCATGTAGTTTGGTGTTTAGTCATGCTGGTCACATGATGATGGAGATGTCTTTGGACAATGCTTACTAGTTGGCTTAGTGAAGGGGAGAGCACCACCCTAAGTTACAATTAGCAGAGTAACCTGTAAGGGACAACTTTACCTTAAATAAAAACACATTAAACAAAAAACACTACATTTTTGCATTTTAATTCAACATTTAAAAAAAAAAAAAAGAACTATTTTAAATACCTCTGCCATTAGTTTTTACTGCATTGTGTAAAACAGTCATTTTTGTGTGCCTAAATCAATTTCAAATCTATTTCTATATCAAAGTCTCCCAGTTTCCTGACATTTTAAGGTTTAAAGTAAGTTTAACTTAACTTTCACTTTTCCTAATAAGAAAAGTGCTCCTGCAATGTCATTTTTAGCTCTCTACTTTCTTTTTTGAGATGAAGTGTCCTGAACTGCAAGAAGTATTCCAAATATTACTGCACGACACCTTTACACAATGACATCATGAGATTTGCAGTTTTATCAGTCCATTTGTGAATAACTGCCATTTTAGGCTGCATTAAGAGGACTGGAGCTTCCAAGTCGCGAGAAGTTCTGGTTCCTCTTTATTCAGCATTGGTCAGACCTCACCTTGAGTACTGTGTTCAGTTCTGGGCACCTCACTTTAAGAAAGATGCAGCCAAGCTGGAGCAAGTCCAGAGGAGAGCACAAGAATGATCAGTGGGATGGAAGGGAAACCCTACGAGGAAAGGTTGGGGGAACTTGGGATGTTCAGCCTGGAGAAGAGGAGGCTGAGGGGAGACATGATTGCCCTCTTCAGATACCTGAAGGGCTGTCGTATGGAGGAAGGGGCTCATTTGTTCATAGCTGCTTCTGAAAGCAGAACTAGAACCAATGGATACAAACTGCAAGAGAGGAGATTCTGGTTGGATATCCGGAAAAAATTCCTGATGGTTCGGGCGGTTCGGCAGTGGAACAGATTGCCAAGGGAGGTGGTGGACTCTCCCTCACTGGAGATCTTCAAGCAGAGACTCGACGAGCACCTGTCGGGGATGCTCTAGGGGGATTTCCTGCTGCAGGCAGGGGGTTGGACTAGATGACCTACTAGGTCCCTTCCAACTCTATGATTCTATGATTCTATAATTCTAACTCCTAACTGCACTTCAATTTTCAACTTCTACAGTAGAAAGATTTTTGGGGGCCATCAGTACACCAGCAATACCATGGGCCTCAGTATATCAAAATGCATATTTATATTACATATCTCATTTGCCATTCTGTTGCCTATTCCCACAGTTTAAACATTCCAATGGAGCTTTGCATAGCCTATTTGGGTTTTATCCATCTTGAATAATGTGTGGTCTGTAAAGCTGGCTAGCTCCCTGCTGATCCTTGATAATTTCTGAATCAATGAATTAGCACCAGCCCAAGTACCAAACTAATACAGTTTGTTTTCTTCATGAAAGAAGAGTGGTGCCAGAGCAAAGAATGGCAGCCAGTCCTTGCATTCTTAGATGATGGAATTGGAATTTCTGGAAGTCACTATTAAAGAAGGCAACTGACTAATTCTCATCATTGCTCAGTGAACTTGGGCACAATTTCTCGTGTTCAAAAGGTTGGTAATTCAGTTTAATTCCCAATTATACATTTTCTTTATTGCTGATTGCTTTATTGCCCTTGCTTTACACATTGGAAGATGTAGGTATATCTTCTATTATTTTAAACTTGCAGTGTTTCTCAAACTCACTGGGACTCTTGAAAGCTTGGTATGTTTATGGGGACTTGGATGGGGAGAATGTCCTCATGAAGCCCACTTCCACTTTGGGAAAGTCCAAAGTTCTGACTGCAAACCATAAATGGGCTTTGACTGCAGATTGGAGCCCACTGCAGCAGAAGGGAATCTCACAGAATGGGTGATGAGCCACCAGAACCCTCCAGGAGGCTGCATAGCTACCTAGGTATGTTTAAATTCTGCTAGGTGCCCATGGTCCTGTGATCACTATGAAGCCATTGAGACACCCATTTTAGGGTCACTCCCCTTAACGGCAAAGTGGATTGTGACCCATCAGTTTGAGAACCACTATGGTTTAAGGGGAACTATACATGTTACCTCCCTCTGGTTAGTTTAGAAGCTCTTGACCTTCATTTAATATTAGATGCTGTATCTAATCTCACATAAAGGCTCATCATTTCAGAATTGTTAGGCTCTGGCTGGAAGGCTTGCCTTGAAATCCCTTTGACTTTCCATACTTTGATTCTATGGAAAAGCCTTTAAAATGTCATGCAGTTTTTTACATATATGCCTTACTAGAGAAAAGAATTGTTTCCTGTTGTATTTTCTTTTATTTCTAACCTACTTTGGTATATGAAATGAAGCTGACATTTATCTGATTATCCCTTCAGTATAATTCATTCCCCTGGAAAGAAAGCCATAACCAATAAAGTGCCTTAATTCCTAATCCTATCCTTGAGTTATGCCAGTGTATCTCCACATACACTGGTGCAATAACAGTGTAGAAATCCGCCTGCCGACTAATGTACCAGAAACACCAGCACAAGATAGGGAAACTATGCTGGCATAACATGGCATAGCTACACTTTGCTATCCATGCTGGCATAGCTTGGAAGTCATTGAGATGTCAGCACAACTGTAATGGTGGATATGCCAAAACAGGAAGGTTGGTATGGGTCAGGAGAGACATAGGAAAAGAAGGCTAAGAGATGGACATGAAGTTGACATACATGATATTCTATCTCTTCTTCAGAAATATACACAACTCTAATGCTTGAAAAATGTTATGCCGGGGACAGACTGGTGTAGATTGAAATAATTATTCAAATCAGGAACAAATGGAGCAGGAGAAAGCGGGGGTGATCAGATGCCAAACCCAAAATTCCTGAACACTCAGACCAAAATTTCTATCCCCCAGAGCAAACTTCCTACCCCACAAGCCAAAATTCCTACTCGCTTTAAAAAATGTCAAAAAATGTATTTTTTGTTTTTATATTTTTGTTTTTGGTTTTTTGGCCATAACTTTTGATAAGAAGGAAATATCTTACTGCTGATTTCTGCATTGGATTCTGCCCTTCAATGCAAATCTAACGACATATGACATGATAGGGTACTGCACACCACTGCGAAGTTAAAAAATGAAGTCAAAATGTAGGACAATGAAGCCAAAATGTAGGACACCCAGACAGGAAGCTAAAAATATGGACAAATCTGGATTTTTCCGGTCCTATGGCAAAGCAGCAGAACTGTCACCTCCAGTCCCACATAGTAATATTTCCTATAGTGGTAGTATAGGATGTAGGTATGAAAAGTGGTATAAATACTGTGGATAGATAAATACTGTAGATAGGATAAAGAGTACATTTGGTAGTAAATCATGCCAGACCAAAAATAGTATGAAACCTCTATCAGGGAGACTATGCTTCCAGTCATCAGACCCATGGCATGTGGTTCCACTTCTCTGGTCCCTCATAGGGGAACTTTAGTAATGGGATTGATGGGTGAAAGGTCATCTGGTACCAAAAGTGAGCTCAATCTGTCATATCATGTATGGCAGGTCAGCTGGTCAACACCTTCTCTGAATTCTTCTCTGATTGAGGTATTCTGCCCCAGGAGAGCTCCACAGACAAACTGCAATCTCCACTCCTCCAACCGGGAAAGGAGAACACAGACCATATAGATAAAGGCATCCTATCTTTTATTTATTTATTTATTTAATTTATATCCCGCCTTTCCTCACCTCCAGAGGGAGCCCAAGGCGGCTAACAACAATCAGAGTAAAACACCATTAAAATGATCATAAATAAAGATTAAAACATAATTAAAATACTTGCTAGCTATCTTGCAGTGTACTGATGCTACATCTTCTTCTCATGTCTCTTTCCCCCTTCATATCTCTCCAATATGTCTTCACTCTCAACAATGTTGCCCAACAAACCCTTCCTTTTGCAAAAGCTAAGAGCCAATAGTGTCTGTTTGTCTGGTTTGTTTGTTTGATCAGTTTGGACAAATGCCACTCATATTGCTGACCAAACACTTATCAGAATATCTTCTTTTTCAGGGCCACAAGGAGTTGAGCTACAAGTTCCACTACAAGTCTCTCTAGAAAGATAATGTTTCTGGACACTATGCTTTTGTTTTCAAGGCACCAATTGGGGATCATGAGCCCCCATTCTTTGCTTTTGTGATATATGGTGGTCAGCAGGAAGGAAACAGGGGCCAGCATACTGCCATCCATGCCAGCAGCTGCCAATGATGCGGCAGAAGACATGTGGATTGTGCAAATATGGTCAGCCTTGCAGCAGTAAATGCCCTGCTTCACATGCTGGCTCAATGACTGATCAATGCAGTATTCCTTCTGATAGATCAATGTGCAGTGTGTTGAAATGTTAGGTGGGGTAATCTTTGTTTGCTGTGGTTGGATCCATGCAAGCAACTGCATCTAAATAGGATTGAATCACTAGAGCTATCATCTGTCTCAGACAAGATTCTGGATGCCTACTATTCACAAGCACACTTCTAATTAATAAGCACACGAGAGCCATTCTTGCCACTTAATAACCATGAGGCTGTCACAGGATGACATCTCCAGAGCCTTGGAACATAGAGGAACAACAGTTATGTGTAATAATTTTTTTAAGACCCATAAAACTAAGGGGTCCCTTTCTAAATGCTAAGATCTCTATCAACAGTTCTAGCAAATTTGGAACAAATGAGTCATGTTAATGTAGAAAAGCAAATACATTTGCTAAAACCAATCTGTCTAGAGCAGAGACGCGTGTTTCTGTCACAACCACTATGAAAATATCTTTAAAATGCCATTCAGATTAGCTATGGTGAGATGTATTTATGCCACCGAACAGAGGCCTTGGAAGGAGCTTAATTGAACTCCACTCATGTTTTAATCTTCCAAAGAATAAAAATTGCAGATTCATGAAACAGAAAGGACCAGCGCACAGCCAGGCAGGCGCACACCATTGTTTTGCTACAACAAAGCTGCAACAGCAGCGAGTTTGCCTTGAGGCTCAAATGTTGGATAAAGCAACACTTGGATCGAATTCAAAGGGAATTTTGCCCCAGTAAAAGCAAGTGGTGGGATCATCGCACACAATCTCCATGAAAGTACTAATTTAAGAGAACGCATTGGAATCTGTTCTTCAGACACAGCTGGAGGCACTAAAGGAAGGCAGCTGAAATTCTTCAGCTTCACAAAATCAGCGCTGAGATCATTTTAACTTTTTGGGTTGTTGTTGAGTCTTAACACATAAGAGTGACAATTCTTTTTTTAAAGTGCTAAATATAATAAAAAGTATCTCCATGGATACACTTCCTTTGGTTGTTTTAATTCACCGTGTGGCCCCATTTAATGCCTTGCCTTCTGTTGTTGTAGCCAGTTTTGCCACATTTTAAACGCAAGACACTGCCTTATATGAAGACAGACTATTGATCCAGCTAGCTAAATTACCATCCAATCTGAGTGGCAGGTCTTAATTAGAGATTCGGGATTTTCACTTAATGCCTGTGGTCCAAGAAAGCTTTCAGTGGTTGATTTTGAATTAGAAATGGCTAGAGTTGGTCTACTTTCATCAGTTTATATTGTGATTTAGCTTTATTGGTTCCTTGTACCTGCCTTGGGAAGACTTATCCTAAAGGCTGGGGTATAAATATTTAGCATAAAGCATAGCCTATACCTCATGAGCTAGGATTCTCATCTTTTTTGATACCTCAGCCTCTAAACTAGTTTGGTGGAAGTACTGAGCTTTTTTACTGGTTTGTCACCACTGAATTCCATGAGATTAAGTTGGCTTGAGTCAAGCATTCACTTTCAAAGATTGAGAAACCTGTTCCTTTTTATTTACGTTTTCAAGGCTTTTATGCTAATATAAGATTGTAGGTTCTGAGTCCAACATTTCTATCTAAAATGTCTGAGATCCCAAAGAACAGCTACCAGCCAGATAGTCCTGGGCTGGATGGACCAATGGTCTGAGTCACAACCAGATTTGTGTTCGCTAAAAACTATCCTCTTTCTGAACTCATCATTAATAATGATGGGAAGCATTTAAAGATGGCATTTATAGACAGAAAGCCCATGGCTAACCCATGAGTTCATGATGGCACAGGAATCTGAATCTATGCCTACCCACATCTGAGACTCATATCCACACCATCTCTCTTTAAATGAAGTATTTGTCACAATGAGCACAATCCTAACCATGTCTACTCTAAAGTAAGCCCCATTGTATTCAATGGGTCTTACTCCCAGGAAAGTGTCTTTAGGATTGCAGCCAAAATCAAGTGTGTGTTTCATCTTCAAATTTCCTTTGTTTCTTAAAATAGAGAATTTCATCAAAGACATGAGTGGGAAATGGCAAAATGGAAAGCTGTCAGCAAATTGCAACGTGATGTAATAAATCAAGGAAAGCAATATACCAATATAAACTGTCATCAACCTGTCTCACTCAATGAATAAAAGCCTGTAAGTGTTTGACCTTCTATCAGCACCAAACTCTCTAGCCAAGCCTTCCTCCAACAGTATTGTCCTGATATTCCATTCTATCTCCTTATCCTCTAATGGGCTAATAATAGCTTTGTAGCTCAACAATACTGAATGAATGTCATTCTTGTCAATAAGTCCTAGACACTTTCTGTTGTAAGGCTCATTTGTAGAAGTAGAGCCATTTGGGGTCCCCAAAGCTTTTTTTTACATTCTAAATGGGATTCTGTTAAAACCGTAATAGACTTTAAAATAAAGCTGCCATGTTACAGTTCACTTGGCTGAATATCTGACAACAAGCAAGAAAACAAATGCCTTTTGAATGCCCTGATTTCCTTGAAAAAACACACAAACTAATTTGTTGTGATTGTCCAGGCGATAGATGACCATGCTCTGATAACTGAAAGTGCTGAGAGCAATTCTTTTAATTTGCTGCCAAAACAGTATTGCCTGGTTCAGAGACCACCTGAGCCCCCATTTCTCTCCTCATTCTTGGTTTTTAGGTTTTTGGGTTTTTTGGTTTTGGTTTTTTGGAGTGCTAGTTGGCTACAGATATTATAGGTGTGGAAAAGCCATCCTGTAAATCCATCCTGTGTAGAGGAACAATTTTTCTTATTAACTGGCATTCGTTCAGACATGTAAAAGTGTCTGGTCAAAAACATATTTGCTATGCTATGGTGTAGTGCAATTTTAATTTTCTTTAATGTCTTTGGATCCCATCCCCCAAACTACTTATAAATGACAATACTAAGTATGGAAGGAACAAAGGGCAGAGAGTTTCAGGTTTGGGACCCTTATTTACATAATCAAGATTATTTGCTATTTTTCATAAATATACAGTACATGCCTCAGTTTGAGGACAGGAAATGAAAATTTTATTCAATTTTACTTCAGAAACTCAATTTTACTTTAATTCATATTGTACAGGAAACCAAGACTTGGTTGAGTTGTACAATGTACTGCTGAACATTTTTTAAAAAAGATTTCACAATGCTACTTTATCATGAAACCGGTGGGAGTTTGGTCATTGACTTCTATGGGATGCAGTCTGCATCTTTAGGCCACAATCTTATGCACCCTTTCCCAAAAGTCCCATTTAACTCAGTGGGACATCCTGAACATGTTTAGAATTGGACTCTCATTCTGCATCATAAATTCTGTTTGCTCAGATCAAGAAGCACACACATTGGATCTGGGAGACCTTGAATTGAAAATGCCTTTGACAGTAACTTCCTGATTGACCTTGGGAAAGTCACTTACTGTCTCTTAGCCACAGTTCCTCATCTGGAAAGTTCAAATAATAGCAATTAGCTCTGCTTCACAGGGCTATTAGCCATGACAAACAAAATAACAATACTAAAGCATGTCACATATTAAATGTGCTATAAAATAGAGAAAACACAGTTGTTAATGATTGCAGGATAACAAGGACTGTATTTGTTTTTTTTCCAAATAGAGGCTATTAAAGAATCTTATTATTAAAAGAGTCATCACAATCCTAACCATGTCTACCCAGAAGTAAGCCCCAAGTAAGCCCCCACTCAGAAGTAAGCCCCAAGTGTGTACACTTTACTGGGAGTAAGATCCAGTGAACACAATGCAGCTTACGTCTGAGTAGACATAGGTAAAATTGCACTTTTAATCATATGGACAGGAAAAGGCCTTTCATTCCCCTTACAACTGATTTAACATACCCTACAATCCAGAGTAACTACGGGAGCATGTAAGAGCCATTTACGTTGATGTAGTTACGGCACCACCAGGTGAAAACCTATGGGAAATTCATATTGCAATCCAGAGTAAATTGTTCCTATGTCGGAGCAAGGACTCCCCGAAGTTAATCTGGATTGCGTTCTCATATTATAGTTGAATCATACATTTCTGTGTTTGTGTGTGAATTAATCCACTTGTTAACAGTACACATCAATGTACAACACAAAATGTGGATTTTGCAGGTATGACTGTATCTGTTCAAAAGGTTGTGCAGAACTCATCTGCGATGCTATTTTCAATAGTGGGAAATAAAAGAAGAGCAAAAGAACAGAGCAGAACTTAGTGTGAAGCATGTTCTGCTTTTGTTCAACATCAAATGTTGCACACAGACAGCTTATAACTGGGGTTTCTTCTAGCAGGAACACAAAAGCTTTGATGCAATAATTGGTTCTCACAGTTGCGTATGCACGGCAGGCAACTGGAACAGCATAACCTTTGCTCAGATCTCCTGGAGTGTCACAGCTTGGCTTCCTCTTCCAGGCAGGTGCAGCACCAGTCACCTTGGAAGAGGAGAGCCAAAGGGGGGAAAGCAAAAAGGGACCAACCGGAGGAACCCTCCAGGACTTGAGAAACATGTCCCTCCTTCCTCTGTGCTTGCTCTTTATAGCATGTTGACTTTGTTTAAAAGGGCCAGGTCCCTCTGGCAATAATTGTGGTTACATAAGGCATGGGGGAAAGCAGCCAAGAGAGGATAGGGATCATCTGACTAGGGAAGGGACGCTCCTCCACTGCCAGTACTGTGACTGGCTGGGCAACAGTGCAGAAGGAATTGCTCTGTTACTCAGGGTTGCCACTGGTTTTTGTTTGTTTGTTCCAGTTGGCCCTTTCTGTTGACTTCTGTTTAAGTTCCTTGGTGTCTCTTCAGCTAGAAATCTTTACTACCTGGAACACAAGGCCTCTCCTTTCCCATGTGCCCCTCTTGTGTCCTTCCAGCTTTCTGATCCCCTGCTGCATTCAAGTGCAGCAGGCTACTCCTATCTTTCAGCCAGTTTCCACATCACTGTGGTGTAGTGGACAAGATACTGGACTTGGACCAAAGACAGCAGAGTTCCCCCCCTCTCTCTCTCCTTCCTTTAGCAGTCTTAGACAAGTTCATTCTCTCTCCACTTCTCAGAGACTACTAATAACCTCTCTCAAGGGTTTGCTGTGAGGATAAATGAGATCATAGCTATTAACCTAAGACTTTTTTTCCAGGAGAGGCAATGATGGGCAGTGTTGCCAATCTACCTCCTGCTGCTGGGACAACTTCTCTGGGGAGGGGTCCTGCTCTCAGCAGCCAGAGCAGTGGCCAGTCTCCCCTCCTGGGAAATTGGTAACTGCAGCATCAGGGCTGCATCCCCTTTCTTATTCCTAAGTGGGTGCTGCTTTTGACCACATATGGATAGAGGCACCTTCTCTCCATTGCCCCCCTCCACCCTTGCCCAGCTCTACCTTCTGCTGCCTGCGGGCCATGTCGGTGGGCTGCTTGGCATTGAAGGGGTAGGCGATGCATCTCATTACAAAGACATAGAGCTGCAGCTTCTTCTTCCTCTCCTCTTCTTCTTTCTGCAGCCTTTCCAGCTCTTCCTTTTCTTTCTCGCTCACCACGGAAGGGCTGGGGCTGGAAGGCCGGACGCTGCTTCCACTCCTGCTGCTGGGCTGCAGCCCCCCACCACCACCCCCAGAGCTCTCACTGGTCCTACTGGGAGAGAGCCTTGCTCCAGAGGAGGCAGGGGCCAAAACCTCCTTGCTGCTTTCCTCTTCCACGATCTCATCTGATTCTTCTTCGCTGGAGGATGGGTCCAACATGTTGGCTGCTGCAGACCCTCCAAGGGGGGGGGGGGAGGTGTCAAAAAAGGGTGTCAGAAAAGGAGGTCGAAAAAAGGATCAAGGGGGTGGCACAGGTGTCTTTCTGAGTCTCCCTCGCTTTCCAAATGGGGACTGGAAAGCCTCCCCTTTCTGCTCCTCTTCCAACCCAAAAAGCAAGGAGACGCTCTCAGAGCTGGAGAAAAAAAGGATGCTCTAGAACGGATGCAGCTATGGCTGGACCACAATTGGAGAGAGATGCGCTTACGTGGGTCGCTGCCTTTAACTCTCGCCTGCCCGGGCTTGGGAAGGCCGCCTGCTGTACATACCCAGCCAGGAGTGGAGAGCAAAGGCTGATGGAGGTGGAGGGAGGAGGCAACCTCAAGCTGTGCCTCCCCTGATGCCCCCCAGGGCTTTAGAAGGAGGGGGAGGCTCACCCCCTGCAAGACAACAGGAGCTGTCCGAGGTGCTGAAAAGGGGAGCTCTCCAGGGTGCTGATGCTGGTTCTAAGGAGCCAACTGCAGATGCATTGAAGCCCCTGCAGAGCGCAGGCTCTGGGTTTCCAGTCTCCTCCTCTTCCTCCTCCTCCCTGCACTGGGCTGTGTGTGCGCATGAGAGTTTGCAGGGAAGGAAGCCTATGCCTGCCCTCACCTGGTCTGCCTCCCTCCCATAGACCCTTTTCTAGCACCTCCCTTTTCCATTCACTCCTTTCCTGCCTACGACCAAAGAGAAAGAAAGAGAGGATTGTAAGTGGCTTGTGAGAGGGTTAGAGGAAGCCTGGTGGAGCAGAGTGACTAGATATAATCAAATATAACAGAGATATACCAGACAAAACAGACAGAACAAAAGCATAACGAAAAACATATATAATAACAAGGCACCCCCCAAAATGTAGGGCACCCAAGAATAATCTAGGATGCAACGGCATAAAAGCTAAAAAACACTCCGGGAATGGCTCAGAGAGAAGGAGGTCCCTTGTACACTGCAGAAAGGATCCTTGCAAAACTTACACTGCAATCCTAAGCATGTCTACTCTGAAGTAAATCCCATTGTGTTCTATGGGACTTACTCTCAGGAAAGTGTCTATAGGATTGCAGCCTTAGTGTTCCCTCCCCCCTCTGGTTACAGCCCTATCTATTGCTTTCAGTTTAAAAACTATATCACTTATTATTAAATTCCTATTACATAAATTTATGAATTGCTAAATACTACATGATCACAAAGGAAAGAAGTACAATGAAGTTGTATGGGGAGTCCTTGCTCCAGTGTAAGAACAATTTACTCTGGGTTGCAATATGAATTTCTCATAGGTTTTCACCAGGTGGTGCCATAACTATGTCAACATAAATGTCTCCCGTAGTTACTCTGGATTGTAGGGTATGTCTCTTATTGATCAGGGAAACTATGCTGGACAAAGAGGAATGGTTTTTCTTTCCCTGCTAAATTTAAGAGAAGCACCACGTAGAAGCCCCTGTATGCACAGATAGTATGGGTAACTGTATTATGATATATGTACGTGGAAATGATTCATTTTAACACCTTATTAGTTCTATACAGTATCAGAATTACATCTCATTGACTCTCAGTACTATCAGTATCTTGGGAGAGTTTATGAATGAGTTTAAAAATCCACTTTTTGTTCCATATGCTTTTATGTTCTCATTTTCTGGTTAAATGGCCAAAACGTTTGATAGAATATAGATATTCCAATGCAGTTTGTTTCATTGCATTCTGGATTAAATTACCTTTCTAATGATAGATAACATGACTTTCATACATACACCATTTTACACAATTTTAGCCACTAATGTCAAGCTCAGCTTGTTGCCCCCCTAAAGTTTGTTGCCCAGTACAATTGCACCCCTTGCACCCTTCCTAGCTATGCCACTAAGTAACTATAATTAATCTGTGGAACTCCTTTTTTCAGGATGTTGGGATGGCCTGGACTGGAGAAATTTCTGGTGGAAAAGTCTATCATAGGCTATAAGCTATGATGCGTAGGGTACACAAGTCATGGGAAAACACAAGTCATGGGTCAGGATGTGGATCCACCTCCCTGTATTACAATCTCTGAACACAAACTGGAACCAGCAAAATCTGGGGGCTGGGCAGGGGACAGACTATATCTTTCCTCAGTGGGAAAGGGATTGCCGTTCTCAAATTGGCCTCTTTAGCCACACCAGATGCTGTTTTAAGAGCTCCAATCAGAGCACGATACCATAGTCTTTTGAGACTGAAGGATGCCAATTTTTCTATTTCAATGCTATTTCTATTTTCTATTTCAATGCCATTTTTTAATTTCAATGCCAATTTCTTCTATTTCAATTTTTTCTATTTCTATTTCAACCTTTTTCTATTTCAATGAAAGGAAAAGGTTAATTGCTAATTTATTCATGGTATGCAGCTATACAAAGGCACAGGAACTCTGCTAGAAAAATAATAGTTAACTCAAGATGTGGTGAATCATGAATCCATGTCTTAAAAAAATCAGTGGTATGATCTGACTATTTTTGTTCTTCTAATGGACATAGTTTAGTTTTTAAATAACTGTTCTTATTGTCTCACTTTTATTTCCTTGCTTTTGTAATGTTTTGTCTTTTGTCTAACAGGGCCAATATTTTGTTTCGTCAGCATATCTAATCTTATAGACCATCTTTGGTTTGAAAGAGTTCTGCTGCTGCCATAATCACACATGTACTTTATTTACTGTCCAGCTAGCCTTGATTTGGTGTCTTTCTGGACTTTATACTGATATCTCCAGTGGGGTTCTACTCTCATGTGCAGAGACACAATTTTACATCCTCATCTCCATCCTCAACTCCAATGAAGGCATGGGGGCTGCACACCAAAGCAGCCCCTTTGCCATCATTATGACTTTCACCTTGTCTTTCAGCTGCTTTTACCCTTATGCTCCTTTGTTTCCACCCCACTCCCTGGATCTCTTGGATCCATTTGGCAATGCTATCTCCTGATGGTATTCCTTTCACTGAATAATCCACATCTGATTAAGCGGCTTACAACCAGCACCGACACACAAAAAGTGAGAAAGTCATCAAGATGCTTTGGAAAAAACTGGAATTCTGAGATGTAGTTTCAGTCGATGATACATAGTCAGCATTTCAAAACACTGGAGAGGGGCTCAAACCCTTGTGATATAGATATAGATATACTCTGTCTTTGCCCCTTTCAGTGTCCCAGAAGCAAAGTTTTGCTGTGCTTCGGATTGGTTCCTTTACTACCAGTTTCTGGGATCAGGCAGGTAAATAAAAAAAGCAGGCCTCCGTAAGACTTGAAAGACTATGGTATCATGCTCGGAGCTGCATACGCTCCATGTGAAGCACGAAAGCCTGGGTTAGATTGTTATGGAGGATAGGCTGTTACCCAAGCAGCAAATCCCCCCTCTCCACGCCACTGAAAATCCAATGGAAAGGCAGAGCCAATTGGATCCAGCTGGTGTCGCAGAGCTGGGCTAAGGACAGGAGCTCACCCTGTCTTGTGGGGCCGACCCGGGTCTTGAACCCTGGCCTGCTGGTTAACAGGCACAGTGACTTAACCACTTGCACCACCCACAGCCCTTAAATATAAATATCTGGTGATATATATCTGGTGGTTATACCTGATGGTGGTAGCCATCAAATATATTTCCATTGGAAGTGGCTGGGTAACACCTCTTGTGTTTGCTAGACACAAGGTGACCATATAAAATGGAGGACAGAGTGCCTCTGTCTTTAAGCATTGCATAGAAAGGGGAATTGACTCAGGTTTAGCTCATCATAGAAGGGCCTACCAAAAGCAATACCTGCCAAAATTCCCTCTTCTATGCAATAGTTAAAGGTAGAGGCACTCTGTTCTCCATTCTACATGGTCACCCTGGCTAGGCAGTTACTGAAATCCCTCATAGCCTGAGTCAACCAAGACTAAATCTCAGTGGTGCCACATACTAAAAACGGGGGTGGAGAAATATGAGGATAGGAATACGTGCAGATTCCATTAAATTAAATACAGTTTAAGACAAACACTTTGTAAGAAGAACACTTTGTAAAACACACATGCTTCCAGAATAAATTATGTTCTTACAAGGCACCACTGCAGTTGGGGAACTCCAGAATGAACTCGTGATCTCAGTCTTGCTGCTCAGAAACTTACAAAATCACAGCAGGGCAATAGAATTCGGAAACTTTTCCAGCAGAAATTCAGCTTTCATAACTGATGTTTAGACATTAATTATCCTCATCTTTTTATACTGGAAAGTTCACATACTTATTCAAACCACCTGCCACCCCACCTACATATGTGCCCCCAAATGTATCATCTCAAAAGAACACCTGCAAAACTCATCCGATCACAAAAAAAGTGGATCTCCAATCTTTGAAAGAAGTAAAGAAAAAATGCCTGGCTATTTTTGCACTGGGCTGAAAAGCAAGGAAAAAGGACTGCAAGTTTGCATATTTATAATCCAAGAGTAATTTTATTAATACTGTAATTCAGTGGAATTATCCAACTAGATAATTAATTATTAATTATATTCATATACTAGCAAAATATATCTGCATTTTGGAATACCCCCTTATGCTATCCCCCATTGTGCAACACCCCCCATGCACAACAGCCCCCTATGAACAACACACTCCCCATGCAACACCCCCCTCCACAGGCTGACCAGATGACAGGTATTTCCCTGACAGGACTGGAAATAAGGCCCTGGAACCAGAAATCCATGTAGAGGCCTCTCTGTCAGGAATTTGGGAACTTTGGGGGCCTTTCCAGCCATTTCCTGGGATTTTAGGCTTGTTTGAGGCCATTTTAGGCCTTTTAAGTCCACTGAGCTGGTGAGGCTGCTGGTTAAAGGAGGAAGGGAGGAAGGGAGGGAAGGATGGAAGGGAATTATTGTTTATCCCCTCCTGCCCATGCTAAAGCCCCTTTCCAAGCCATCAATGGAAGATCTACATCTCCCAGCATGCATCACGCAAGATTCTCATTTTGCAACCTGCTTTCCAAAGAGCCCAAGTAGGCCTCTAAATGGGCCTCTAAGTAGCCATTCCCAAATGGCTGTGAAAATGGCTGAGTCTGGCTGTGGCTTCCAGTCCCTGCAAAGCAAAAGATCTGGTGGGAGCAAACTCTGCTTGTTGTGCAAAGGAAGGAAGGAGGGAGCTGAGGCTGCTGGAGAGCAGAGCAGAGGAAGGAGGGAGCCTGGAAGTGGAGCTGCTGCTACTCTGAAACTTTGCAGTGTGTTTGGCTTGGAAGGAAAGGAGAGGGAAAAATTAATTTTTTAAAGTAGGGTTGCCAACTGACCAGAGAAACCCCTGCTCCTATGCCTTTGTAGATCCACCAATATATACTTTGCACAAAAAAGCATGTAATTCACAAAGGCTTGAGTTGTTTAGGTTTGGGGCCTTTCATCCAGCTTTGTCATAGCAGAGGAGCAGGGGGTGGGTGTAAAGTTGGCAACCTTCTCGGCATTTGTCCCCCCCCCCCCATGCACACCATCCCTCTCTGTGCATCAGGCACTGGGCACCAGATTCCCATTACAAGCTTGACGAGCCAGTCGTCCAAAGATGCTTCCGTGGTCATGTGCCAGGATGGCTAAACACCAAAGTGCATGGAATGCTGTTACTTCCCACCAAAGTGGAACCTATTTATTTACTTGCATATACACGCTTTTGAAGTACTAGGTTGGCAGGCTATAGGTAAATAATAGATGTTTGCTCCATATTAGGGTACTCAGGTCTTGAACCACCAACCTGCCAACTTTCAGCTCAACAAGCATAGCATCTTTATCTACAGAACCACCACAGCCCATGACTGCATTTTTAAAAACAGCAAACAGTCTAATAGACATGAAGTGCAATCCTATTTGTGTCTACTCAGAAATAAGTTCCACAGAGTTCAGTGGGGCTTACTCCCAGGAAAGTGTCCTTAGGATTGCAACATTATTGAAGCACAAGCTTCATGAAGCACAAACATCATCAAATGTAGAAATGTTGCCCTCAGTGGAAACATATTGCAGACATAGGTTCTTCTCTCACACAGGGAATGTTCTTGCTTTTTTCTATTTAGACCTATGGGTTCAAAGATTAACACAGAAAGCTTATTCCTAAATATATACATTGTGCATACAGCACATAATTGGGCAGCACAATTTTCATTTGCGCTGGAACAGGCAGGCTGGATTTCTGCTGTCCCTTCCCCAGGGTTTCCCCCTTCCCCAGGGTTAGGAAAGTGCAGCTGCAGTGGGTCAACTCAGATCTAGGCCAACTCTGGAGCTGGCCTAGATCCAGAGACAAGAGCAGATCCAAGCAGAGACAGACCTGAACTCTGCCTGCCTTTGCCCCCATTCCCTGGAACGCCCCTCCCACCTCCTCTCCATCTTTCCCAAGTCTCTGTGCTGGCTGGGAATGGCCAGCACACTTTATGTCTTGTCTTGGGGTGGTGCAGGGAGGACAGCATACATCAGTGCATCAGTGGCCTAAACCCAGGTGGGGTGAAAGAAGTGAATTTTGTGACACCCCAAGGCTGGCACAAGAGTCTAAGGGGGTGCAAGGATTGCAGACAGAGGAATTATCTTCTAAGAGTTAAAAATGGTATTGTCTTTTTAACAACAACTCTGAACACCCTGTAACTGTGAAAACCTGGATTGCCAGCTGTGTATCAAAACTCTGGAAAGGGCAAACATGATCTCTGAATTTAATAATACAAATTTAATATTTGTTCAGCACTTTTGGAGTGGACAAAGCACTTCACATATATTAATCTTGGTTTTTGCCTTACAACAACCCTGTAAGTTAAGTAATATCTCCAGCTGAAGCTGAGAAGCTGTGGTTTGCCAAAGAGCACCTAGTGGATTCCTAATAATGCAGACTGCAGTTTTAGATTACTAAAACCACATTGGGTTTTTTTGTATTGTCTGTTGGAAACAATCCATTGACTCAAAATTTCAAGTGTAATTGCCTACGATATCACTGAATTGGCCACATTTTAATGTAATATACTTCACATAAAGTATAATAGAACAGAAAGCAATAAACACAATCTTGAATTGTACTTAATTGTTTTGCTAGCAAGTATTAAAAACCATTCTGAAGGCCAATCTTTGACCTGCTTTTTAAAAATTGCTGTGATAGGGCATCTACTATTATACTCACATAAAGCCTTTTAGAAATGTTTTAGTCATTCCAAGGCTAAAATATAATGTTGGGTTTCGGTACACTTGCTTTGGGCCTCCCAACGTAGTCGAAAATGGTCTTAAGTGAAGCATTTTAATACTATGGTCTAATTTTTGCCTGAATTCTAGAGGATCTAGAACTGGATTATGTGTTTGAATGGAACTTTTCTCAGTTGACCTTTTTGGTGGGGCTTCTTCTTGTACCACTCAGATGTCTTCAAAACAGTTGAATCACACAGCAGAAGCCCTAGGTATGGTTTACCCTCATGCATTCATTGGGACATTTTTCTGAGACAAGAAAGAAGCTGCAGAATGGATATCCCCCTCTCCAAATAGCTAGGAACTTGTATTAGGCTGCAATTCTAAAGACACTTTCCTGGAAGTAAAACCCATTGAATACAATGGGGCTTACTTTTGAGTAGATATGGTTAGGATTGTGCTCATAGTCTTCAGTAAGGTGGGAAGCAAAAGTAATGTGAAAGATGGGCAATGATGTATAAACATGCCACAGACTGCAGCATACTTGGATTGTGAGATGTGGCATTCATGCGGCACATCAAAGATGGTTGATAGTAGATGCAAAGAGAAACACAATGGGATGACACTATTATCAATGGTGAGCTCCAGCAGGTTTGCACCTACTCTATACAATCGGTTGTTAACCAGAGATAGGACATATAAAGTTTAAAAATAGCCATTTGAAAGTGGTTGCCGGATGGGCATAGAACCAGTTGTTAATTTCTTTGAAACCCATCACTGACTACTATGCTATAACTTGTCATCCTTCAGTCTTGAAAGGCTATGGTATTGTGCTTGATGCTGTATGCGAAGCATGAAGGCCTGGGTAGATTGATATGGAGGATAGGCTGTTACCCAAGCAGCAAATCCCCCCCCCCGTCTCCATGCCACTGAAATAGTCTAATGGAACAGCAGAGCCAATATGATTGGTTCCAGCTGCATCACAGAGCTGGGCTAAGGACAGGAGCTCACCCTGTCTTGTGGGGCTGACGCGGGTCTCAAACCCTGGCCTGCTGGTTAACAGGCACAGTGTCTTAACTACTTGCTCCACCCACAGCCACTCACTATACTATATAGTGAATGTTTATAAATTACACATTGAAAGTGGAAGCAGCTGGGACTTTGCTTCAGTAAAACCTAGAACACCTGCTCATCTTTGTTGCATTGGAAACACTTGAAAAGAGCTACACTTTGGAGAGCTGCAATTCTTGGAAAAAGGAAAAGGAGGAGTTTTTATTATTGATTTGTTTGGATTAGAGCAGCAATGTCCTTGGTAAAATTACACATTTCTTCATGTTGGCAGTACAAACAGAACAATGTGGGTGCAATCCTAACTCCTTATTCGGCTAGAATTTTAAAAGCAGGCCTCCATCAGTCTTGAAAGACTATGGTATAGTGCTCGGTGCCGCATATGCTGCATGCAAAGCACGAAAGCCTGGGTTAGATTGTTATGGAGGATAGGCTGTTACCCAGGCAGCAAATCCCCCCTCTCCACTCCACTGAATTAGTCCAGTGGAAAGGCAGAGCATATTCGATTGGATCCAGCTGGCGTCGCAGAGCTGGGCTAAGGACAGGAGCTCACCCTTTGTGGGGCTGACCGGGGTCTTGAACCCTGGCCTGCTGGTTAACAGGCACAGTGACTTAACCACTTGCGCCACCCACAGTCCTAGTCATAAGTCCTAGTATAAGTCCAGGGCTGGCCTGGGGATGTCGCAAAAGTGCTACAAGGCACTTCTGCACCACTCCTGGGTGGGGGGTTTAACCAGTGCACAGACATGCGCTGGTCACCGCACACCACCACAGGAATGGAGGAATGCTAGGTAGGACTGGGCTAAATCAGTTAGGGATGTGCCCTTATCTGCTCACTCAGCAGCATGCATTTAAAAAAGGGGGTACACAAGCTTGATATTAAGAATGGTGATGATTTCTCATTTAGATGCACTTGCTGTAAGGCTGCAATTCCAAAAGCCAAATTACATTTTGGACTAAATACACAAAATGGCATAGTGCTGTTGTTTGCAGGGTTTATCTGTGTGCACGCACGTAAAACACTAAGGCTGCAATCCTAAAGACATTTTCCTGGGAGTAAGACCCTATGAACACAATGGTGCTTACTTTTAAGTAGACATGGTTAGGATTGTGCTGTAAGTTTTGCAGGGAGCCCCACTGCAGAATATAAGTAATTCCCTCCTGTTTGGAGCCATTCCAGATGAGTGGTGAAAACCAGGTGAATGGTTTTTTATAGTATTTTTATAGTGCCGTTCCCCCCCTCCCCAATAATCTAAAGCAGGATCTTCTACAATACAAAGCAAATTGTCTGCCGTGAAATTTTGGCTTTTTCTCAAATTTGGACATTTTTACTGACAATATTTGCATCAGTATTCTTGGAATATTATAATGCTAAGAATTTCAGCTTCATGAACACTACTGACATAACAAATCTAGTCTGGGACCTTTATTTTGCTAACCAAAGAGGCACAGTTGTTAGTTAAGTTTCTTGATAATTGCAACTTCAGTGCAAGGTAGCATCCTGAACGAAGAGAGAGAAAAGAAAATAATTGTGTCTTAGATATTAGAATTTGCATGCAAAATTTTAAAAAGGTGTATTTCTCTGATATAAAGAAAAAAAATTAGACCCGAGAGATTCACTCATAAGATGGATAAATTAACTTATAAGAGCACTGCAGTTAATTTTCATGTGAGAAATATCCCTTACAAAGGGGTGCAAAATGCTCTCCCCATTTTTTTTTGCAGAATCCACAAAATCCTCAATAATGATAAGACAACAGCTATTTATCCATGAAGTTAAGATCAAGTATTTTTAAAAAAATCCAATGCTGTGTAGGGCAACAATGCCCTACACAATTTATTTTGACCATTCATTTGAGTAACTGGAAGTTTAAAGAGACTTGCTGAAAAAAGCAAACAAATATTGAGTAACAGTGCAATCCTAAGCATGTCTATTTAGTAGAAAGTCCCAGTATGTTCAATAGGATTTACTCACAGGAAAGAGTGGTTGGGATTGCAGCCTAAATGAAATGAAATCATAGCCACTAGCAATGGATGTGCACAAATGAGGAGAGATTTTATGGGACCTGAATTAAGACTAAAATCTGGTGCTTGTTAAAAATTAGTAGCTTGGCCTGTAAAAAGTAGTAACTATTTAGGGATAATTATGTACCAACAGAAGAAGAACTGAACGAAGAAACAAAAATGAATGCTTTGTGATGGGTCTCTTGGTCCTAACCTGTGCTGGCGCATCTACGCCACAAAGCCTACACCAAATCCAATCCAGCTTTAGAGGCAGCAGGAGGACTCCTAGAGATAAGGGGAATTTTTCATCCTTACCCTAAGTAAAGCCCCAGCTTTAAAGCATGTTTGTGACATGCTGAGTTAGCATGGGATGGCTGTACTGTGGACTGGTAAGGAGGCAAGGTGAAGCACTGATGTTAGTGCTTCCCCTTGCTGTAGATAACAGGTACGGGAGGTAGCAATTGCACTGGTCAAAAGGTTTATGAGGGCTGAGCTCTGGGTTTGAATTGCACTATATATATGAGTAGAATTGCTGTATTATTTTTGTTTTGTTTTATGAAACTTAACTACATCACAGAACAATTCTAACCTTGTTTATTCTGATTTATTCTGATTAACTGATTTATTCTGCAAGCTGTCTGTATTTTGCAAGACCTCCCCAGCTGAACACAGTGCACCCCCTAGTGGAATGGATTCAGAGGTCCGATCGCTTGGGATGGTGTAGGTAGAGCTTGGCATCCGGTTGCCCTGGAGGCTTCTTGTCAGTTGTGGCACACTCTGATTATGTGGCACAGGGGGTCTGACCAAGAAGCAGCTGTGAGGTCAAAAAGAGCAACAGCCTTTGAAACTAATGATCAGGTATGGAGCGGGAAGCCTTCAGCCTAGCCGTTTTTTGTGTAAATCAAGTGTATTTGGTGGCTTTGTGAAACCTTGCCTTTCAAGGATAGTCAGTAATGATACTAATTTACAGTAAGGAAATGGTAATTCCATTAAGACGGTGGAGGATATGTGTGTTGTTTTTACATTAGCTCCAGTGGCAGATCCCAGAATAGAATATCGGATCATGGTGTTAGGCATTTATTTTCAAGAGAGCTGAACATGGCAAACGACTGGATGCCTTTAAGCTGTTTCCACATATTGGGCTGCTTTCCTACTAGCGATGATCACATCTAAATTTAAGGCAAGCCCACTCTTCCCACCCCTAAAAGCAGCAACCCTAAGAGCAGTATGTACTCATTTGGAGTGACAGCGGTCCATTTTGAAAACTTGACTGCAGCTTATATGCAGTACAGTTGGGATTAACCAGTAAGTCCAGGGTTTGGGAGAGGGTGGGATCAGCTGATGCATGTGCTGTACACTTTCCTGGGCCTGATTTGCCAACAAGGATCAACTTGGGCTTGCACCAGTGATAACTGAATTGATCCACTGTGCCAGTTGGAATTACCCCAGGATAAGGGGGAAATGACCTCAGTGTTGTTTCTGTTGTTGCTAACTGTCCTTTGCATACACCCTGCACTATCACTGTGGCAAACAGCTTATTAGTGATTCTGTTTTGCCACAAAGGGGACAGCAGTTTGTCACAGCCCGGCATTCCATCTCCCATCCAGAAATACAATCACAGATACCCTTGCTT
Organism: Cryptoblepharus egeriae; assembly: GCA_030015325.1. Lineage (NCBI taxonomy): Eukaryota > Metazoa > Chordata > Lepidosauria > Squamata > Scincidae > Cryptoblepharus > Cryptoblepharus egeriae. Next base: position 22,400,491 of record JAREYC010000002.1, read on the forward strand.
AGCTGTTTAGGCAGTACTGGCAGTTCAGCCACCTATCCTGCATAGTCTGGTAAAGGTGAATGATGTGCTGTCAGATCAGGTTGACCAGATGCCTGAACTTAAAAAGGAGGACAAGGTCATGGATTCCTCTCAGCCGGGCCTTTCTGGCAGACAATGGCATGTTTGCCTACTCCCAAGTTAAGCCGCAATATTGCGCACTTTCACTTTCCCATAGAGCTCAATGCATATTTTGATTTTTAAATTTTTGGCCATAACTTTTGATAGGAAGGAGATATTTCAAAACTGATTTTTGCCTTGGATTCTGCTTTTCACGGAAAATCCAGTGACATGTGACATGATGGGGTACTACTGCACACCATTGAAAAGTTCCAAAATGAAGCCGTTTTGGAGAACAATGAAACCATTTTGGAGGACACCTGGACAGAAGGCTAAAAAAGAGGACAAATCTGGAAAAATCCAGTCATATGATCACCCTTTGTCAGATCCATCTTCTGCAAATCACTCCACATCTAGCGAGTTTTGGAGTGTAAGTTTCCTCCCTCCTTCTCTGCACCTTCCTTTGCAGCCCTTACTACTTTAATAGACTAGTACTAGCTCTACCCCAGCTCCGACAGCTGTTAGCTGCCTCTATCTCCATCTGGAGGCTGTCACCAGACAATGATATCATCAGCCACCAACCAGTCTGCCAGCAGGTTGGTGTCACCTCATCTTCCTTTTGGTAGGACAGAGCATCCCATTTATCATTACACCCACCCAGACAAAAATCGTGTTACCCCAGGGGCTCATTCCCTTCAGTCATGGCCACCTCAGGTCATTGTGACATAATCAAACTCTTGTAGTGCTGGTAGTTAATTTGTACACCATCTTGTGTATCACATAGAAGGGTCACATAAACATTTTATAAGCTTGAGATACTTTTGTGGCATATGCTTTATTCATGAACCAAAGCTGCTACAGCACTCTCAACAACTTTAGAAGTACAGGAGCTTTAAAACAGAAATTAAACTTCTGCCATCCAGTCTCTCTGCTTAAGTTGTGATGGAAAAAACAACAACTCTGGCAGGATTTAGTTATGTGGAAAATTAAAAGAAACATCACCTGATCTCTTTGAACGTTGAGGTCAGACTTTTGAGGCCAATGGGATTCTCAAGAACTTGGGAACATTGACATAAATAATGATATTGCATTTATAATGAATTTAAGGACCATCATAAGTGAGTTGTTGGACAGTATTACTTGGTCTGTTGTGTGGTTGCTTATGTGTTTTGGGGGGGGATTTTTTGTAGGAGGGGGTGTGTTTGGGGATTGTAGTGTGTGTGTTGGGTCTGGTCTCTGGGTGTTTTTGTGAATTTCATTGTATGTGTAACACTGTATATACGTAAAATGACAATAAAGGATTTATTATTATAAATCCTAAAATGAGGTCACTGATTCTATAAAGCTGGGATTCATCAGAAGTTTGTAACCGACTTTTTCAAGCCGTCCTAAATTTGGAATTGTGCACTCAGGGCACAATCCAGTCCCAATGAAGTGCTAATGCAAGTCCCTTGTACCAGCCCAGGAGTGTAACCCTAAGGCTACTTGTGAATCAGTGGGGCTGGTATAAGGATGTGCTCCAGGCTGTGGAGGCCAAGTCTGCTGCACCCAAGCAGATCCTCATGAAATCTTTCCTTGGGAGATTTTGTAGGGCTTCTTGTTTTGAAATCTTGAATAGAAGTTTTCAAACACTGTCTTGCTTGAGAGCTTTTTAGTCTTGCAAAATTTGAATCAAGATTTTGAAAAAATAGCTTCATCCCATACATTGAACTGGACTGGATGGTAATCAATTCCATTGTAATTATGAGCTTGCTAAGTGAATGTACTGGGCATCCAGTTTTACAGTAAATAACCATTTCACAAAGGCTTAGCCAATGACAGACCTCAGCCATATATGATATAGATAGTAGAATGAGAATGATGGGTTTTGATTTGTCTGGTGGACCATCTGATGTGATGCTGTGGTAGTGTGGCTAATGCAGTAATGCTAATTTCCCAGTATTTTTCACTACTGAACCAATTTGCATTGTCCACTATTGGAAGTACCACTGGAATCATGATATCATCACCAGTTATTTCCACGTTGGGAGCTCAGAAGCAATTCAACAAACACTGGTAAGAGTCTCAGGATGGACAGGAGGGCTTCCTTGAGCACAGGAAAGCACTTACTGGATCTCTTCGTGCCAAGCTGAGCCTCCTGCCAAGCTGAGCCTGCCAAGCTGTTTGCCACATGGCATTGCTGGTCTTGCTGCCAGGTGCCAGGTCTGGAGGTTCTGAGCAAGTACCAATGGTGGTAGAACTGGCTGAGAAATACTGGGCTAGAGCATTAACGTGGGAAAGCCATATTTAAATCCCTGCTAAGGACATGAAACTGGATGACTTGGGGCCAATATCTCTCTCAGGCCAACCTGCATCATAGGTTATGTCCGATCACAACATGGGCCACCATGACTACACTGGTGACATAAAGAATTTTTATAATAGAAATACATGTGCTTAATTGATCTTAATACATGTAATCAATTAATTACATGAAACACTAGTAATGAAAACATAAATTAATCTCTAGAAAAACCACAAATTAATCTCTAGTATTGTACACAAAATGGCTGTATATGGTTGCAAACTTCTGTTTTTGAATGCATTCTTTCCTAAATACTTTCAGTTCATACTGCCATTTTCAACCATTACTATGTGGCCACTTGACTCTTTCTCCCTTTGGTATAATGGTTGGTGATAGGGCGGGTTTCAAGGCAGAGTAGCATAGCTCAAAAGCATATCATTTTCATGTAAGCAGGTCTAAAATTCATCCCAGTTGGAAGGTGATGGAAAGAGATGCAGAGGTGACCATAAGTCATAACTGGAAAAGAGGACAACACCCTCCAAAAGTAGGATACCCAAGAAGAAAGTAGAACATGATAAAATAAAAGCTTAAAACATATTATAAGAGGAAAAATACAAAAAGAATAAGAGGAAAAATTATAAGAGGAAAAATAAAAAAAGAGGATATATATATATATATATATATATATATATATATATATATATATATATATATATATATATATATATATATATATAGCTTTCAAGTGGTTATTTTATACTGTAGGGTGTTAAATGTAAACCTATTACATATAATTTATTATATATACTTTACTAATTAGAAGAGGGCGACACACTGCTTGCTCACAAGGAAAAGGGGGACACTAAAGATTTTTTCCAGAACACAAGGCTAAAAAAGAGGACATGTCATGTAAAGAGGACCTGTAAAGAGGACCCTTCCCTGAAGATCTATTGCCAGTCACAGTAAATAATGCTAGGGGACAGAGACATGGCAATTTCATATGTTCAAGCACTATGTGCTAACTGTGGTTTAAACTGAGCCAGAAGTAAATCAATTTTGTGCTTGGTAAGATGAAGGTTATATTAACATCTAGCTTCAGTAAGTAGGACATTTGTGCAGAATGCTAGGAAAAAGAATAAATATTTAATGCATTTTATTCCCTGTTTAGTGGGAAACATGTTATTAAAATGCACAGCATATTTGCTCTTCTCATGGAAGTAGTCAAGTGGGGTATTATGGGGGTATTATGCTCATTTGATACTACTGTGTTAACTCAAAGATCAAAGTTAATCAATCAAAAGTGAATACTTAGGGCACAATCCTAACCAAATTAGGCCAGCCTCACTCAGCCAGCATATCTTCCTATGGAGATGTGGAGAGGTCAAAATACTGTATGCCTGTGTGTAGGGTTGACATATGTCCCAGAAACCTGGACAGTCTTGGTTTTCAGGGATTGTGTTCATATACTGGCAGGTGTGACAGGGTCCTGTCCTGGATTTGTGGAAGATAATTATGGCAAGCCTACCTTTGTACTGGCTTAACCCCTCCAGGAGTGCCTTATTGCACTCTTGCAACACTCCCAGATCAGCAAAGGACTTATGCTGGGACTTATGCTGGCCTAACTGGAGATGGATTGCAGCCTTAATATTTTAGACACAATAGAATTTTAGGTCTGTCTTTCTCTCATACACATATATGCATATGCTCATTTGCACACTCACATACCCTTTGTAGTTCCATTAATTTAGAATAAGGAAGTAGATTTACTTCAGAATTTTCAGGAATATTTTAAGTTATAGGTAATTATATGTTATTTATATGCGATTATGGGCAAAATCCTGAGTAACCTTGGGGAGTCTTTCCTCTGGTGTAAGAACAACTTACTCTGGACTGCAATATGAATTTCCCATAGGTTTTCACTAGGTGGTGCAATAACTACGGGTGCACATAAAGTCTCTTACATGCTCCTGTAGTTATTCTGAATTTGGGGGTCAGTCTCAAAGGTATTAGGTTGCCTCTTTAAATGGAAAGATAACAATCCCTTGAGTAGTTAATGCCTTAAAGGCCAAATTATAATTTGAAAATAGGTATTCTTGAGGCTCTTGGTACCAAATGTTGTGAATGAGGGAGATTCAACCTACATTTGCATGTTTTATTTGGATTTGTTTCTGTGGTTCAAGTGTTGTGTGTATACAATGGGGTAGTTGGGTGGCAGGGGTAGAGTAGCTAAGGAGTACAGGGGTAGCACTAACTGCACTCACAAGCCCTGTTGTTAGAGTAGCTAAGGCGTATAGGGTAGCAATTGCACTTGGCTACAAGCTTTAGGAGAGCAACAAGCTGAGCTTGACATGAGTGGCCAAAATTGTGAAAAATGGAATATGTATAAATAACACTATCATGTTATGTAGGTGTCCCTCATTATCTACTAGGGTTCCATTCCTGAATTTCCCATAGATAAAAAAGAAATTTTTGAGTAGAAAAACAATTTTTAAAACTGTGATTTGCAGTGGCCCATTCATGGTCAAATCTGTGTATTAAAAATGCATGTATATCAGGGTTGGGCTTATTAGCAAGGTAATTTAATGCAGAATGCAAATAAACAAACTGCACTGGATAACTGTATACAATCAAAAGTTATGACCGTATTAACCAGAAAATGAAAATGCAACTGCCTTACGGAACAAAATGTGGATTTTTAAACCTCAAAACCTAACTCGAAACAGACTGATTGTCTGAGAGCCAACGAGATGTTATATTGACACAGCATAGAATTGAAAAGGTGTTAATATATGTCAGATCTCATTTTCATGTATCAGGGTTATCCCTGGCAATTGGGTGAAGAGCAGTGATGGGATTCAAAGAAATTAACAGCCAGTTCTATGCCCATCAGGCAGCTACTTTTAAATGGCAATTTTTAAACTTTATAGGTCCTATCTCTCTTTAACAACCGGTTCTATAGAGTAGGTGCAAACATGCTGGTGAAGAGGCATTTTTTCCAGTGAAGCTTCTCTTATATAGCAGGGGAAGAATACCATCTCTCTTCACCCTAGCACAGTGTCTCTAACGAGAAAGGGGTACACTTTTATTTATTTAAGTAAATATGATTTTGTTGTTGAAGAGGCTCCAAAATCTTGTCTGAACCCAGGTAGTGGATAGATAATGCTGCTGGATGGTGGGAGGCAGAAGATCAAGTGGATGGCAAGCTGTTATGGGAAGGAGGCAGGTTCACTCTGCTTTTCACTTTTTTAAAAAGTGAAACTTCCAGTTGTGATATCACTTCTGGGGCAACATTTTGAGCTTGGCACTGTGCTACTAGCTAAGCGACTGATGTCTCCCTCTTTTCACTGATCTGCTACATCCAGAGCCACAAATCTGGTACACTCTGCTGCCACCATAAGGACAAACTCAGAGAGAGAGGGAGAGAGAGAGAGAGAGGGAGAGAGAGAGAGAGAGAGCATACATAGAATAGGGTTGCCATATGCCCTGAAAAACAGGGACAATCCAGATTTTTGGAGATTGTGTTCACATACTGGCAAATGGGACAGAGGGTCTTGTCCCAGTTTTGTGGAAGAGAATTATGGCAACCCTAATTATGGTGGAAGAGAATTAGAACCCAGTTTTCCCAGTTGCATGGAGAATCCCCTGCTTTCTCTCCTGTTTGCAGCCTTCCTAGAGGAAGCTCATGAGTCACTGCAGAAGGCAAAAAGCTGGACAAAGTCTACAAGCTTATCCACACTTACCTGGGAGTGAGCTCCATTTACTATAATTGGAATTGGGGCCCAATCATATAGTTCTCTTGTGCCCAGGGCTACAGTGGAAATGGCTACTGCTGTATCCTATGGGGCCACAGAAGCAGTTGGAGGGAATATCTGGTCCCTTACCCTGTGTCAAGCATCAGCAGATCCAATGGGTCTCCTCAGATCTGCAGCTGCTATTGAGTACATCAGTGTCTGGCATCCTCTGCCTCCCAAACCCAGGGACACCTGAGGTCTGCCCTTCTTCATTAATATTTTGCATTCTCCCTCCCTTTTGTGCTTTTCCTCGTATTCCTAAAAACCTTGCTTGTTGATGAGAGGAAGTGTACTGCTTGACCCCCAGAAAAGCATCATTCTGTCTAGTGCTTTTTTTGCTAGAAATAAAGGTCGGGGTACTCACCATGAAGATGTTATTTGTAATCATAGGATGTCTATTTGTGGGGTCACAAAAGTGCCGGTACTCAGTAAGAGTGAGTATCCCAGCAGAAAACCCCATATTCTGTCAATGGCACTGATTTGCATTGGTCTCAGTTCTAGCCCAGCATCCTGATTTGGAACCCAAATCCTGGAGTCCAGCATCCTGATTTGCATTGGAATGCCCAATGGCATGTTTTATAGTACCCAGAGCCATCTGTAATTCTGGAGTGTGTAAGGGCATGAGTAGGCATGCATAGGGTTTGGGAGTAGATGGGGCTGAACCTAAGATGGTTCATTTGGGGAGATATTCCTGTTTGTTCCATTGCTAGCTGAAATATAGTTGGCAGGCACACTGATGAAGGTTTCCTCAGTGGCAGAGCCCAGAGTGTGGAATATCCAGCCCATTAAAAAATAAAATTAATTAAATAACAAAAAGAGTAATTGCAAAACAACAGATTAAAATAGACAAACAGCACCAAGAATAGAACCTGAACCTATCAATTAGAGTGAAGAATCTAGTCTTTAATAGGATACTTGATTTCTTTATCGTTTAGTTGTGATTGTGTTCACCTCATTCATACCTCATTCATACATTACTGGAGGTTTACAAATCCTCCAATAATATACAGGTTTAATACATAAGTATGAGGTTATTTTTTTTTTTTTTTTGCTTTGAACATAATGTATTGAAAACTGGCCTGTAAAGAACATGACACAAAAAGTTTTAACACATTGCTCGGTTTGTCCACATTCCCACCCACTTACAAACTCCTGATGCAAAGAGTTGATGAGAATCTGTGACCTCATTTTTGTCCTCTGGGTATAAGAAACACAGTGCTTCTTTTTATAGACATGTTAATTTAAATGAGTGCGACTTATGAAAGATGAAAGCCACAGAAAATTAGTTGCCTCTCCACAGCATCCTTGAAATAGCTGGCATCCACTTTGATTCCTTCTAACTGACCCAAACAGAAAATGCTGTGTTGCATATTTTTTCAGAAGCTTGGCATCTTTATCCAGGATATCTTGTCGTTGCGGCAGCTAAAGAATCCAGAGTTTGATACCGGCTTGAAAGGCTTCCTTTGGAAGTCGTCCAAGCCTTTCTGGGCAAGTGGAGTACTTCTGATCCTTCTGTCAAGTATTCTTTGCTGAGACATGAGGCTCTCCTTTTAGAAACTGTTCTTAGTAGGAAGAGTAAAAAGGGGAAAAAAACTTCTTGTTGCTGCAACTCTATAATTTCCTAACACGAGATCCACTGAATTCTGCATTGATAAAAGAATTCATTTTTAACACATAATTGGAGAACTGGATGATCATAATAAGAAGCAAATTGCTACAGATGATAGCAAGCCTATCATTTGCTTTTCTTTCCTGTGCAGTAGTCTAAATACTGCTCATTTGGTGTCAATTCTTTAAAAAAATATTTAAAAGGGCCAAATGGCTCATGGGAGAAAGAAATTTCATGTCAGCTTTTACACACCCACACACACAAATACCCCATCTAGTTAAATATCTTCTTTGCAAGGCATCAACCTTCCCCTGCAATGTCATCCTGTCCACAATTATTTATTTATTCAATTTACAGTATATCCCACCTTTCTTCGGAAAAGGACACTCAAGATTACTACTTGCACACAAAGATATTAGAGCTACTTTATATGTTTCCTTTGGCAACTCACACACAGTCACTCTTCATGGCATGTAGGTATCCATTCTAGAACACAAGGTCCATTAACAGATTCCTAGCATATGTACATATGATGAAATGTATCCGTGAGTGAGATCTTCTACTGTAGAAGAAGTTTGGTTTTGGAAAGCAAAATGTCATAAATGTGATTAAATGTACTGAGAGTGCTTGTCTACTATGCGCCATATTTGACATCAGTGCATGGATGTTTTCATTATATGATGACTTTACTAATTCAAGTGTTGCAATGCTGCAGGTGTTTATCGGCATAGTTAGCAATTTTAGATTTTGTGAGACATGAAGTAGAAGTTTAAAGTGGGTCTTTAATGTCTGATTGGTAAACTCTTAATAACTTGACCTTGGGGGCCTAACTAGATGTTCTAAGAAGACATATCTGATAGCCCATTCTGTATATTTCTCCCTCTTTCAGGTAATATTGGGATTCTCTGCAATAGATGATATGGCATCATTGTGCTGTGCACTTCCCGAATGACAGCCAATGCTCTCAACAAGGGGGTAGGCAAGCCCTGAGAATAATGACTTTTTGGGCACAATCCAGAATAACTAAGGGGAGTCCTTGCTCCGGTGTAAGAACAATTTACTCTGGATTGCAATATGAATTTCCCATAGTTTTTCACTAGGTGGTGCAGCAACTACGGGTGCACGTAATGTCTCTTACGGGCTCCCGTAGTTACTCTGGGTTGTCACATTTTGTAGAAAACTAGATGCTAATAAGAAACTCATCTTTGGAGGAGGATTTTACTAAGGAACAAGAATGTATTCCAGCTCAATTTCAACAAAGAGGCTATCCCAGAGAAATATTATCTCAGGCTAAAAACAGAGCACAGAAAATAGATAGAAATTCTCTACTTCAAACAAAATCTAAAACAACTCCAAAGAGAATTATATGGCCACTGGATTATGTGCCTGGTATTAATTCAGTCAGACATATCATTAATAGACACTGGCACCTTTTATATGAGGTACCAGAGTGTGGGTCTCCCGATTTTTTCCTTTTAGAAAAACTCAAAGTGTTAAAGATATCCTCATAAGATCAGATATTAGAACCAACAACAATAGAAGAGACCACACAACAGGCCATTTTAGATGTGGCAACTGCTCAGCCTGCACCCAGGCTCTAGAGGGCAGACAAATAAACATCCCAGAACTGGACATTTGTATTAACCTACATCATTTTAGCACATGTAAAACTCCCAACACTGTGTATTTGATCATCTGTCCATGTCCACGTATATATGTCGGAAGCTCCATCAGGTCTATAAGAACTGGGATTACAGAGCATAGATCACGCATTAAACACCAGGTGCTTGAAGCCCCCTTAGTTAATCACTTCATTGAGAAATCTCACTCTTTTAAAGACTTTAAGTTTTCTACACTGTATGTTTCTAAATGTTCTGACACAGACAAAATAGCTACGGATCTCTTAAGACAAGAATCTCAATGGATCTTTAGGCTGAGATCGTTGGAACCTCATGGTTTAAATATACAAAATGACTTGTCCTGTTTTCTTTAACATCTTGTGGAATATCTCTGTTTATTGTATAATTTTCTCTGTTCAATTTTATGAGAGTTTTTTTATAAAATAATTCTGCTGAAATTATCTCTATGATGCAAACGATGTATAACTTTATTGCTGTCTAGAATATCCTGGTTGACAAAAGATTATCATTGTACAGCCCTGTGTTATATATGGAAGTTAAATGATAATGAGATCCAAGTGGCATTACATCTGGCATTGATAAATTTGTACAATTAAGTCTGTAAAATAGACCTTGATGATGTTATAAATGAGTAAAATCAAACTTGTACAATCAAATTTGTACAATAGATCAGTATGATATTATACCTTATACCTTTAATGGGGAATTGTAATCTATACCTTTAAATATGTTTTGGTTGCCCCCTTGATTTATTTAATGAAAAAAAGCTGCGTGAACTACCATCAGATAACTTGCAACTGCACTATGGAGAAATTATGAAGCATCCAGAAAATCTCTAATGATTGTAAGTAATATAACCTGTAACTGTTTAATTTTACAAATTGTATGTTTTTTGCGTAATGGTGACGTGTGATATTTTCTAGCTTATCTCTCTGCTTTTGAGGAAGCTTGTGCGAAACTTGATTTATGCCGGCAAGAAGTTAAGAAGGAGTAAGCAGGAGTCGGTCCTTTCTTCAAGAAGTACCTTTCTCACTTGAAACTTTGGAATCACATGGAATATATATGGAACAATAAGTTTATAATCACTGTAATAAGAAATATTGTATCTCCATATTTTATTGAATTGGTCTAATCAGGTTAAAAATTTTATGTCACTCAAAGATGATATTTTGTAATAAATGTGCCTTATAGAATATATCCTTTTATAGGAAATTGATATTGTGTTTTCACGGTATAACTTCGCAGAATTACGTTTATTTCCGTGAAATTCTTCGTTCTATTGACTCACTATAAAGACTTGGGCACATGCTACATTTCTATTTACATTTAAATCGATTTTTGCTTGTAATAAATGCTTATTTTCATGTTGCTCTAAGGAGGGAGACCCATTAAAAAGGACAAATTGTCTGCATATACTAGTAAATATTACTATTTTCTATTACTATTTACTATTACAGTAAGGCCCATACCCTAAAGTCAAATTAAGCCCTTTGTTCCGGAGCAGTTAAAGTGACTTTCCATAAGATATCACTAGAGGGTGATGTAACTGCATTGACCTGTAACTGCTATGGATTTTGTCCTAAATATATTAGTAAATATAATAGTGAATATAATAGTGTCTGCATGTAATAGTATCTGCATATAACAGTAAATAATATAATGTATATATTATAAATATAATAATATAATTTCCTGCTACAGGAAGGGGGTTGGACTAGATAATCTATTAGGTCCCTTCCAACTCTATGATTCTATGATTCCATTATTCTAATGTAGGAAAGGGATTGATAGATTTCAATCTATTTGGTTGTTTTTATTAAATTGGACATCCTTAAGTTCACAAATTGGATTCACTTGCAAAACAATAAGATTTGAACAGGCACATAATAAACGCTTAGGTGGGGACAATTTTTTACTGCATACCAGGAAACAGTACCCATTTATATCTATCCTAGATCAGAAAGGTTAATACAAAACTTCTAAAACTCTTCAGCATTGATGCATAAAGATAGGATTAAAGATCTTTAATACTACTGTACAGTAGAAGGTAATAATCAGGATGAGGCCAAACTGGAACCAGATAGAGAGGATAGTCAATACCTGAAGCTTGCCTGATAACCCAGCAACACATCATAGCGATGGCACAACTCATTCAACTGGCGTGACCAGCTGGAAGCTTTGTCACTGTGATCCATCAAAATCTGACAACAGCCACAGAAATCAGTTATTGTCACAGGACAGCTATTGCAGAGAAACTCACTGAAAAGCTCTTTCATAGTGATAAAAGATAAAAAAAACTTGGCATCCATCAGTCTTGAAAGACCATGGTATCGTGCTCAACACTGCATGCAAAGCACGAAGGTCTGAGTAGATTGATATAGATTGATATGGAGGATAGGCTGTTACCCAAGCAGCAAATCCCCCCTCTCCATGCCACTGAAATAGTCCAATGGAAAGGCAGAGCCAATACGATTGGTTCCAGCTGCATCGCAGAGTTGGGCTAAGGACAGGAGCTCACCCTGTCTTGTGGGGACCTGGGTCTCGAACCCTGGCCTTCTGGTTAACAGGCACAAAGAATAAAAATAAAGCTCCTGAGACAGATGTTACACCAAATTTTATTCCAATTTCCAACAACCATTGTTATTCTCAGAATTCTTTTCACACTTTGTCCTCCCCACCCCTTCTCCCCTACACAAAAACTAAACAAAACCAACAAACCCTAGATTTTTCTCGAATAAATGAACCGGCCTAAGGGTGCAATCTAGAGTAACAATCCGGAGTCCTTGCTCCGGTGTAAGAAAAATTTGCTCTGGATTGCAATATGAATTTCCCATAGGTTTTCACTGGGTGGTTCAGTAACTGTGGGTGCATGTAATGTCTCTTATGTGCACCCGTAGTTACTCTGGATTGTAGGATAAGAATTACAAAATTCATGAGTGGACACTTTCTGAGGCTTCCCAAGCCTGCCTATGGATGAATCAAGTGTGAAAAGGACCTTTTCAGTGCTGGCATCATGTGCAGGGAATGTTCTCTCCAGACTAGACTGGAAACCTGAGAAGTAAACCTCACTTTAGGCATCAACTGATATTTTTTTCTGTTTGTCAAGATAGTTTAGTTGTAATATATTTACTGAACAGTTACCAACAGAGTGTTTTGATATTGAATGGTTTTATTTTGTATTAGTGTTATGCTGCTTCTGTAGTATTTTAAAGTTAGCAATAATCAGCTTTGATTATGTTGATTTAAGGATTTTGCTCGGTTTTTTTAAACTTTATATGATCGTTGTCACCCTATGTCAAAATTTTATTGTCAGTTGAAAAGTGGGTTAAAAATGCTCCAAATACATAGAGTAGTGATCATTTTTTTCCCTGGTCACTTTGCCATAATTTTTAACCAGAGAAGGCAGACATTCAACATGAGCAGATTTTACTGACATGAGGCCACCTGCAGTAATGGGGAATGTTGTCAGTCCTGAGTTTTTGTCTGTTGTACAGCTGTATAGTCCACAACCCCTGTCATGTTCTAGGAGAGGCTGGAAGCCAGAGATTGACCTCAAATTGGGAGTTAAGTTGGTACTGATGTGTTTTGTGTGTGGGGTTTCTATATCTTTAAATCCTTTGAGAACTAGTGGTGGTGGCAGAACAGCACCTTCTAGCAGTATAGTGCTGAGTATGCAGGTCTGACTTCTTCAGATCTAGTATGCGTGAGCATCTTTCCCCGCTCTCTCAATTATCACACTAGGTCAAAAGTCTCAATTTAACAAGAAACTGTAAACCCAGACTCTGTGCTAACAAGATCCGCAGGGGACTTATAAAGTTTGAATGACCTTATCCTGTACCATTGACTTGACAGCAGTTTGATCTGCAGAAATCAGCAGGTGGAAGTTTTTCACAGCACAGAGATAATTATTGTTATTTTCTAATACTTGTTTTACAATATTAAACACAAAGTTTTAGGAACCCATGAAAAAGTTGGCAACTATAGTTGCCAGTATATTTCTTGACAATAATGCTATACCGTTAACAGCAGCATCAGCTTTCTCCAGCATTGTGTCTCCAAAGTTGATAAAGGAAACACCTGGAATGGATGCAGAATGGACATATGATAAAAAGATATGAAAGGTCTCATCCTAGCAATACAGGTGCAACAAATAGTCCCAGAACAATGATTCCAAAGACCAGCAAGAACAAACAGCTAATGCCAATTTTGTAAGATGAAAGATGAAACCGTCAACCATATGGTGAGTTGCTGTAGCAAAATAATCCAAACTTATTATAAAGGATGCCACAATAGAGTTAACAGCTGTGGTTGGCAAACAATACATTTTATCTTCACACAGAAATTATTGCAGTCATAAACCTGATCAAATCACAGAGAACAAAGAAAGAGAGATCCTTTGGGACTTGAGAATACTGATGGATAAACATCTCTAAAACGCAATCCAACAGTTGTTGGCAAAAAGAAAAATCAAGTTTGGATCACTGATATTGCAATTTCTGGTGGCTATAGAACTGAAGATAAAGAATTTGAGAAGATAACAAGATATCAAGATATGTGAGTTGTAGGCTTGCACCTCTGGGTGATGAAGGCTAATACTGCCCGGAGAAGGATATGAAAATATTCTTCAAATATCTGCAATATGGAAGAAGGAATAAATTTATTCTCTGCTGCCTTTGAGAGAAGTTCAAATGGATACGTTCTGCAAGAGAAGAGATTTTGGTTAAGTATTGGGTAGAAACTCTTCCTGTTAAATGTAGTTCAGCAGTGAACAGATTTCTGAGGGATGTGGTGGATTCTCACTTACTGGAAGCCTGACAGGACTTGCTGGTGATACTCTTGGACAGAGTCCACAAACCAAGGTGCAGGCCAGATCTGGGTGGTGTCTTCATGGATCTGTCCAGCCGGTGAGTGGGCCATTCAGTTTCCCATAGTCACCGTGTGATGTCTTCCGATTCATAGAACAGGGATTTCCTGTTTTGTGGCTTTCTGGGATGCTGGACATTTGATGCACCTGCCCAAAGTGTTCTCCAAACAAGGAAGACACCTCATGACGACTGAGTGGAACAATCAGATCCAGTCTGAATAGTGACTACATTCTAGACTTACAGTGATCTAAAGGATTTAGATGTTCTAAATTCTACAGACAAGGAGTTGGACTAGATGATCTTGTGGGTACCAACCCACTTTATGACTCAATTGTTATTGGAGCCCTTGAAGCATTATTTAGAAGAAACACCTCGACATTCTTGGCCTGACGCATATTACACTAGCTGAGCTCCAGAAAAGTTTACTTAAAACACCCAGAATTTTCTGAAGATATCTTCATGAGTCACAAGATTTTGCCTAGATTATCTGCAGACTATGGCTGCAATCCTAAAGACACTTTCCTGGGAGTAAGATCCCAGGAACATAATGGGACTTACTTTTACGGAGACATGGTTGGGATTGTGCTCTATAACCAGTCCAGCATATGCAGTGATGAGGCAGTAAAATAACAATACAATAATACATAAAATGTGCAAATTCAAAGCAGTTTTGTGCAGTTAGAACGTTAACCCGTTGCATTATAAAGAACATAAAATTATTTTTATATCTGAAAGTGTTCCTTTTCTGAGTGTTTCATTCCCCTGCAGTTTTGTATGCAGTGCCTTCACTGGCTGTTCAAGACAAAGTGCTGAAGTCATGAATAAGTGACTCACTTTGGAACGTGCCAAACTCACAGCCATGGAATTAATTTCTAGTGGAAAATTGTGAGCACGTCACGTGATTCCTGGGAATCACTTTGCAAATTAGCTGGCTAATGATCCAGCTGTGATTTACTACCTTGCACCATTTCATGATAATATACAGTTTCTTTAGGAAACTGTAATGGTCAAGTGCAGTGGCAAATAAAGACTGCTTCTTGTTATATCTATTTTTTCTCAGTAATAATAGGATAATGCAGCACTTGCTCCAGTGTCTGCATATGTCCTGCCGCATTTTGAGGAAAGCAATAAATATACACTTGTGAGTTGCAATAAAAAAGCCATTCTAGTTCTATTTGAGAGCATGGCTTGCAGACATGTGGTCACAGAACTTATAGATCCATGAACTGCATCATCATCATAATCTGCATGTGTGTTTTCTACATCTATAACGCTCACTAGGAGCTAAACAGCTTGGGAATTGGGATGTGGGTACCATCTTCTTCCTTATACATCCCCTGGCTACATTCAATGGAGCATCGTACCCAAAATCTTTTATATTCTCATTCCATCTGAAGTTTGCATGTGTCAACTAGGAGTGAGGCCTTTTATGGGGTGACACCAACTTTGTAGATTGCCCTTCCCATGAAGTCAATATTAGACAATATAGAAGTGATTCAGGAAGTGATCCAAAGAGGTTCTTCTTATGACTTTACTGCTAAGGACATGAGACCTTAAATGCAACAAATCCTGTTTATTATGAAATCAGGTTTGCAGCTTTCCAGTACTTTCCTGAGATGTAGTGACATGAATGAACTGACCTTTTCATTAGCTTCTTTAAAAAAATTCTTGCAGTCTTCTGCATATGAATAAAATTTTATCATTCTGTACCTTTAGGCATTCACAACATCAGTTAATTAAAGTTAGCTGGTATAGCTGAGAATGATTGAAACTCCAAGAGAGCATTAGTTGTGCAATCCATTTGATTAATTGCTCTATACATTATCATCTGATTAAAGGTGTCTTTCCCCTACTTCACGTTTTAACTGGATTACATCTGCTGTTGTAAGAATATTGGCACAGTTGTAGCCAATATGCATACTTCTCTTGAGGTAGGTAGTGCATATACTAATGTTGCTTCATAAATAAGAATATTTTTCTTGTTAATAGAGAGAAATTCACAACTGTTATTCACATGGGTTAAACATAATCTGCTGTACTTCAGACATATTTTAATCTATATATATATATATATATATATATATATATATATATATATACATATATACATATATATATATAAGAGAAAAGTCACTGACTCACTCACTCACTCACTCACTCACTCATCACTGCCCTGCCAAAACCGCTGGGCCTAGAAGTGTGGAATTTGGGGTGGATGTTCCTTCCGTGACCGAGGTTTTTGGAAATTCCAACGGGAAGGGGGTGAAAAGGGGCGCAATGCGTTTTCCTCTCTATACTTTGCATTGAAAATTGCTGACTCATCAAGATTCCACCCCAACTGCTGGGCCTGAAGCATGGAATTCTGGGAGTTCCTTCTGTCACCTGAACTCCCACCAAGAACCATCTGGAGAATTTAACCCTTCAGGGGCTGAAAAGGGGGCAACGTGTTTCTGTCCTATACTTAACATGGGAGACTGACCAACATCCAGCCAATTTGGAGCTCTGTGCCTGGTGCGGTGGGAATGTTGTTTGGAGGAAGAGGTTGCACTGGCGAGGATGCTGCGCGTGGGGGGAAGTTGCGCATGGGGGACTGATGCGCATGGGGGAAGTTGAGCACGGGGAAAGTTGCGCATGGGGAGAAGTTGCGCATGGGGGGATGATGCACATGGAAAAGTTGCACAGGGGAAAAGTTGCGCATGGGGGAAGTTGCACATGGGGGATGATGCGCATGGGTGAAAGTTGCACACAGGGGAAGTTGCGCATGGGGGGATGATACGCATGGGAAAAGTTGCACATGGGAAAAGTTGCACATGGGGGAAGTTGCGCATGGGGGATGATGTGCATGGGAAAAGTTGCGCATGGGGGAAGTTGTGCATGGGGGATAGGTGTGCATGGGGGATAGTTGCGCATGGGGGGATAGTTGCGCATGGGGGAAGTTGCGCATGGGGGATGATGCGCCTGGGGGAAGTTGCGCTTGGGGGGATGATGCATATGGGGGATGACGCACCTGGGGGAAAGTTGTGCCTGGGGGAAAGTTTTGTATGGGGGATGATGCATATGGGGGATGATGCAAATGGGAAAAGTTGAGCATGGGAAAAATTGCGCATGGGATGTTGATGCCCTGGGGGATGTCGTATGGGGAAATATTACTCCCGCAACGCGGGTATGCTTTTTGCTAGTTAAAGATAAATCTGTTGAATTAAAAAGACATTTCCAATGCAATCCGAGGCATGTCCTCTGAAATAAATTGGCTTGATTGAATGGAACTTACTCCCAGGTAAATGTGTATATGATTAATTTGATTTGAATTTATATCATACCTTCTAACTACCTTCTTTTTTCTAACAGAAAAAAGTATTTCTCTTTCTTTGTACAATTCTGAGATTTAGACCATGTCTATCGTTCTTTAATTAAGAGATTATTCATATCAGTAATTATTTACCTATTGCTGAAGATACTTAAAATGGCACACAGCACAAGATTTTTTAAAAAAATCACAATAAAGATTTTATATTATTCCAGATCCAAATTACAAGAGCTGTAGATACTGTAGATACCAACAAATAAGCTAAGCAACTTGTAAATAAGCATTAGACATCCATCCATCCAGTTGATATCCTTGTATTCTCAAAGTCACTATGCAATCAAGAGACTAAGGAGCCCCTGTATTAGCTTCCAATTTTCCCTTACTCCTTTGTTTCAAAAGTCTTCAACCCATGAGTTAAACTCTTTGGTGGGATGTAGCAGTGCAGCCTCTTGTCATTCTGTTCTGAAGCTTTTTGGAAGCACAAATTAAATTATCTCCAGAAAATCCAACCTAAAGAAAATTTTTAGAAGGGCTTCACTAATCTTCATTGTGTCTTCATCACGTTCAGTGTACATTTTCTAAATTGAACTTATATATAATAGGTTTCACATATGCAATGAACATTAGATATATGGTAATTACCCAAAACAAAACAGGGAAGAAATGCTAATATGCGGTGTGCTTGTAGTCTATTATACATGCAAAAGCAGTTTTGTTATCATATATTGGAAAGGCAAAATAGACATTTATTTATGAAGTCTATATTTGGTTTTCTGAAGCTATTTATTCCCAGTTGTAATCCACTTTTCGTTACATTAGAGATACGTGCTTTCCTTTTTGGTTTTATTGCTACAACATTGGCTAGGATAGACATAATTCAACATGGTTTGCTTCATTGCATTCTGCATTAAATTATATATCATATAAAACATGATGGTATTGCTCAGAAATACCAAAATTTAAAAAATTGGGAAGCTGCCTCTTTTGGTTTATTTTACACAAGAAAGTCCAAGAAAGTACAGCCCTAATGGATCAGAGATGTTGTGTATCCCTAGTTCATGAAGTGCTTGGTGTCTTTGGAAGCCCTCATTGCTTTTGACTGTTCTTGTCATCTAAACCACATTCGACAGATCTCAGGAGGAAAGCAAGCAACACTTCATTTTGAATTACTACAGCTGCAACAATATGTCACCAGACTACACAATTTGTGTGGAGAGTCAGCAACTTTGTGCTGCTGCAGTCATGTGGATGCCTAAGAATAGGCTTTGCACTCTATGTTTTCCATGGAAAAATCTGTAAGCGATTCAGCACAGTTTCTTCTAAGCACATTAAGGTGTCAGTCACCAACAACTCTAAAAAGGGAGGTGTAGCAGACTTCTTAAGAGGTGCAATATTGTTTCCAGCATTTCCCTGCATCTGCAGTGTGGTCTTAAATTATAGTTTGGTTGGATTGCTGTGATAATGAATGCAAAACAGCACTCAGGGCCAGTGCTATATAAATGCTGTTGTAATTATCAATGCCAGCACCAGAAAAAAAAATCATCGGGTAGTTGAGCACAGAAAGAATGGGGTATTTGGGTGAGCTTTCTCCTGTGGCTTGTTTTTTTTGAAACAGAAATCATATGTATTCATTTTGGATATTTATATTCTAATGTTAGATTTCCAAAGAAATACCGTATTTTCACATCCTAATGTATTTTCTCTGAAGTCACGATCCTGATGGCATTAACTTGCAAGTAAGCAAGTTTAAGATTTTATTTATTTATTTATTTAAGTAATTTTTATCCCGCCTTTCTTCCCCCACAGGGGGGAACTCAAGGCGGCCAAACAATAAAAAAACAATAAAACATCACTAAAATTACATATGATAATAAATAGAGATAAAAACACATTAAAATGTAATTAAAATACAATTAGATTAAAGCTAAAAACGTAGACTAAAAACGATAAAACAGAAAAGATAAAAAAGATAAAAGCCCCCCAACCTCTGCCCCCATTTAAAAAGCTTTTTTAAAATAAAAGGTTTTTACCCTACAATCCAGAGTAACTACGGGAGCACGTAAGAGACTTTACGTGTACCCGTAGTTACTACATCACCTAGTGAAAACCTATGGGAAATTCACATTGCAATCCAGAACAAATTGTTCTTACACTGGAGCAAGGACTCCCCGTAGTTATTCTGGATTGCGCCCTAAGGCTCCGCCTGAAGCTCTGTAGTGAGGGAGCTTTCCTCAGTTCTAAGGGGAGGGAGTTCCAAAGCCGGGGTGCCACCACCGAGAAGGCCCTATCTCTGGCCGCCACACCTCTCACGTCTCTTAGTGGCGGCACAGTCAGAAGGGCCCCCTCAGATGACCTTAGGTGACGGGTCGGATTGTACGGAAGAAGGCGGTCCCTCAGATACCCTGGACCCAAACCGTTTAGGGCTTTAAAGGTCAGGACCAGCACTTTGAATTCAGCCCGGAAACGAATGGGCAGCCAGTGTAGTCGCTGAAGCAGTGGCCCGACAGAGTCGAACCGACGAGCCCCAGCAACCACACGGGCCGCCGCATTCTGTACTAGTTGCAGTTTCCGAACTGTCTTTTCTGCCCTATTTTAATGTACCATTTGTAATTCAGCAATAGGGGGAAGAGTGGATGAGTTGCAGGTTGGAAGTGCACCTCCCCTTCCATCCCAGTGCTGCTAATGGTTCTCTTTGTGCTACAAGAACTGGCCTGGTAGGGGGTGGAACCCGTTGAGCTATTTGAAATTTAAAAACCAGGGAAATATGTTTTGTTGCTTCAGAGCTATTGTTTTATTAATATGAAACCATGCAAATTAAATAGATCAGTTGTTTAAAATTATTTTGCTAACTCTCTAAATGTATATGATTAACTAGGATGTCCTTAAATGAGTGACAGCCTAATAATACTTATTATTGTCACTGTTGTTGTAACAACTAGTAAGAGGCCAATAACATATACTGAATTTAAGTCATACTATAGATGGCTTTGATTGATATATGATAATAATTAATTTGGATTGAAATCAATCGGACTTAAGTTAGTTGAATGCTACCTTCCATTTCTTTTGATGCAACTTTTCTTATACTGTATACCTAGAAACAGATCAAGATCAGTGGATGAAAGATATTTCTTGCACTATGAACTATGGCAAGCAGACATGATCTAACTAGTAGCTGCTTTCGTTTAAAAGCTTCTTTGGCCCACTTCCCAGCAGGCATCTTTCTCCAAAGATGCTTTAAGAATGAAATTGGATCTTCCTCCCATCAAACTTGGCTCTTAGAAAAGTGTGGGTAGGGACTATTGTTTGGACCAGAGAACAAACCTAACAGGGTGATCATATGACTGTATTTTTCTGGATTTGTCCTCTTTTTTTAGCCTTCTGTCCATATGTCCTCCAAAAGGGCTTCATTGTCCTACATTTTACCTTCATTTTGGAACTTGGCAATGGTGTGCAGTACTCCATCATGTCATATGCCATTAGATTCTCAATGAAGAGCAGAATCCAAAGCAAAAATCAGTTTTGAAATATCTCCTTCCTATCAAACGTTGTGGCCAAAAAACTAAAAATGTAAAATATGCATGGAGCTCTATGGGAAAATGAAAGTGCCCAATATTGTGGCTTTATCATGAGTAGGCAAACATGCCATTGTCTGCCAGACTGAGAGGAATCCATGACCTTGTTCTCCTTTTTAGGTTCAGGGATCTGGTCACCCTGAAACCTAGTCCAAAAGCTTTTATCAACTGACTTACACTTCTGTTTCATTATCTTGAGATCTATCCTTTTTGTTGGCACTTAGGGTAAATGTGTGCCTAATATCATCTGTGCCACAGATGCCATCCTAACCCCAGTTATACCGGCATAAGTCCTGGCACATGTCCTGTGCTGGCCTGAGATGTCGCAAAAATGCCAGAAGGGACTTGTGCACAACTCTTGTGGGAGTTAGGCCAATCCACAGATGTTTGCTGGCCTCTCCACACCATCACAGGAATGGGAAGCAGATGAGTTGTAGCAGTCTAAATTGGTTAGGATTATGCCCTAAGACTCTGATCTTTCACTGGATTTTCCATTGTGGAAGGCCAGTAATATGAGTGAAGAAGCAGTTACTTTGTGTATTTCATCCAATAAATTTGGCATCTTTTAAAATCTTGGATTTGAAAACGCTTTCAATTGCCTTTTTGTTTTTCCCTTGTGATCTTTGGGATGAAAAGCTTCACCTGTTGAAATTTCCTCCTCTCCACAATTGGAGCCCTGAAGATGAAAATTTGGAGAACCCTGCACTGTATCAGAATCATGGCTTGCAGTAATAACAGGCAACCTCATCCTAATATCTAACAACGGCACAGGGTCAAGGTGATAATTCCACAAAATATGTTATCTTGCCATTTCAGGAAGATACAAAAAGACCTGTAGATCCCAGCTGTGATCCTATGCATACCACCTAGAATTAAATCTCATTGAACCCAATGGAACTTACTACTGAATAGGCATGCATAAGATTGCAGTGACAATCTTATTTCAGGTAAGAAGCCCTCTCTTCAAGAGTTTCCAACCTCAACAGAACACATTCCATAGGATCTCACCATCCAAGTGGAGACTATTTTTGTCTCCAACTGGAGACTAATTTGTTACTCCTCCAAATTATTACTGATCCAGTGAAAATATGCTGTGAAATGTAAGTTTCTTCACAGTGAAATGGGAAGGATATTTGATTTCTTTAATATATATATTTGTTACGCAAGGTGCCACTGTGTGTGTGTGTGTGTGTGTGTGTGTGTGTGTGTGTGTGTGTGTGTGTGTGTGTATATATATATATATATATATATATATATATATATATATATACACACACACATACATACACAGTGGCACCTTGCATAACAAATTTAATTTTTTCCAGAGGCATGTTTGTTACGTGAAACGTTCTTTATGTGAAGCGGATTTTCCCATAGGAAATAATGGAAACTCAGATGATTGGTTCCACAACCCAAAAAATATTCATATAAAAACATTAACTGAATGTAAAAATGATGACAAAACATTGGAATTGAATTCAAAACATGAATTCAAAAAAGTAGACTATGAAGTCTACTTAGGCTGCAATCCCAAAGACACTTTCCTGGGAGTAAGCCCCATTTGAACACAATGGAACAGCGTGGTAGTGTTGCTTTTGCTATGGGCAGGCGCGCTACGCAGCCCTGATGCTTTTGAAACATGCTGCCGGCCAGCGTGTCTGCCCCAACTGCCAACGAATGTGTTCTTTACATGAAGCACAGTTTGTTACATGAAGCAGAATCGTAGAGAAATTTTTATTTGTTACATGGAACATACTTTACGTGAGGCGTTTTTACGTGAGATGTCACTGTATTTTTTAAAAAATATATGCACCTATCATGTAGCTGATGATGGACGTGTGGATTGAATTGACCTCTAACCCCAGCATGAATGGATATTAATATTTACAAAGAAAACACGTTTTTATATGTTGAATATTTCATTTGCCTGCACCATTGCATGATGAAAGCAGCTGATATAAATGCAATTGAAAGAAATCATTAGGGTTCACCCTCCATGAAAAATACTACCTCTCATCACATAAGTATGTGTTTTACAAGTAAATTAGATGTGACAAAGGATACAATGGCAATTCCCTGTTCAGTTTCCCCTTTACTTGTTCATAATGTGTAATAAGGAAAACCAAGACATATTATCACACAGTGTGTTTCTTTGCACAGCAGCAGCTAATGATGCTGACTGGTACAAAGGAGAACATGACAGGATGATATCAGGGATGAGAAATTGACTAGTAAAGACTTGACATGAACTACAAAAATATATATAGTATTTTTCCCACCCATGTTAACTTGAGTCATGGACATTAAAGGCAGTGCAATCCTAACTTGCGCTGCCTAGAATAGATTTTGGGAGTGCTACAGCAGGGAAGAGGAGACTCATTCCCTTCCCCACAGTAGGGCTGTTGCCACCCCAATATGTCTACTCAGAGTTAGGCCACATCTAGAGCAAAGTACCAGGGAAGTGATGCTAGGATCCAACATTTAGGATCTGAGCCCCATCTCCCGCTTCCCTCCCCCCATGCCTACTCTCTGCTTGCCCTCCCTGCACCCTGGTACACATCATCCTGCCTCCAAACCACCTTCACTCAAAGTTTTACTGGAAACCACCATGACTCAGCATGGTGACTCTACCATATCCCATAATGATACAATATCATGATTAGTCTTGCAGTTGGGTTTTACAGAGGAAGGGGCAACTCATCCTGGTGATTCCATTTTTAATTATTGGCCTTTTGTCACATTAATTTCTACTCTGAATGAATTAGAAAAATTACTTTTGGCTGGATTTCCAGGATAAAACTGAATTGAGGATTTACGAGAGGAGTGACATAGTGATGGTAATGTGAGAGAACAATTATTTCCATGATGAATGGACCAAAGAGGCTGGAGAAAACGAAAACTTCAGTTGGTCTTTAAAGAAACCTTGAAAAGGTAATTGAAGTAGCCATCCGCACCAGACTACTATTTTTGATTTATCATCCATATGCATAGCTTAAAGAGAAAAAGCATGAGAATGCATACACTTAAAATACATCCCAGATGCTACCGCCTGTAAACATTAAATCTAACCATCTTTCTGAGAAAGTCCAGAAAATGTCCCCAAACCTTAAGCAAAGAGCCACTGAGAGGGACACTATGTACACACCAATGTTCTCTCCCTAATATAAGAGAACTACTTCTCTGAAAGGTGCCTTTTTGCCCAATTGGTAGTTACTGATATAAATGGCTTTGGTTATTGGTTTCATGTTCTTCCGACATCCAAAATTAGAAAACTGACAGCACAGATGTATTGCCTTCCTTCTCCAAGCAGGCTGTTTCTTTTCAGATTCTTACTTACTTCAAATCCTTCACCTCACTTCTAATCCTTAGCCAGAATGTTTTTTTTCCCCCGCCTATGTAATCAATGGTGAAGGAGTCCAGGCACCATCACTCAAAGACCTGCCATGTGTCTTGTTTTTCACATCCCTGACCTCCATCAACTATGTGGTAGAGTCTGAACTGGAGAGATGGAAGGCGAGAGACTGAAACATTTGATTTCTTCAGGTGTTGTAACTTTTTCAATCCATGCACCAAACTTGGGCATCCACATTTCTCCAGTCATTATTCACTTTGAAGAGTCACAAACTTGTTATCAGTTATTTTGATTTAACAAGCTTCCTTAAATGGAAGAACAAATATTGATTAGGAGCAGTGGTGGGCAGGCCTGGCCCCAACAACTGGTTTGCCGGATGTGGGAGGGGCCAGGCCGGGTCAGGGGTCGGGGCGGGGCCTGGGAGGGTCAGGGGCGGGGCCTGGGAGGGCACGATGCCACCTACCTTTGTGAAGACTGGCCTTCGCGCCGACACGCGACATTCACGCCGACGCGCACTGTGCATGTGCAAATGATGCGAACTGCGCATGCGTGAACCAACCAAGGTTGGCGCATGCGCAGTTTAGGGCTTCCCCAGGCTTTCCCTGTCCTTAGCTGACCTCCGGCCAGGGACAGGGAAAGCCTAGAGAGGCCCCCGGGGAGTCCCGCCCACGCCTCCTTTGAAAACGTCCGCACTGCTCTCACTACTTTCACTTCAGTACTTTCACTTCCTGGAAGAGTTTACTCGAGGTCCCCACCTATGCAGAGACACTCTAGGACTCTCCGGCTGGTAATTAGCTGTGTGCGCATGCGCAGTGATTTTTTTATTTTGTATTTTTTGAATTTTTTTTTAATTGTAGCAAGCCCCAGTGCCCCCCAACCACCCTCCCACCCCCCAGAACTGGCTCTAAAAAGCCCCAGCTGCCCCCAAGTGCCCCCAATCACCCTCCAACTCCCCACAACTGGCCGGCCGGCTGGGGAGGAGGGATTTCCTCACCTGCCTCTAACCATTAAAATGGCGGCCGGGCAGCCACAAATCTTCAAAGGGGGCCCGAACCGGTTCGGCAGCCCCCGTAACTACCGGTTCGCGACCGGGGGCCTCCTGGTAACTACCGGTTCGGCTGATCCGTTCCGAACCGGTCTCAGCCCACCTGTGATTAGGAGCAAGAGACAGGCTGAAATCAAGGATCAGATCCTCTCACAAGTCTCTGTTGTTGTTAGGATCCACCCTCTTCCTTCCCCTAAATGCCCCTATACCATCCTTTCCCCACCCTATACCTTCTCCAGACCTCCCTTTCCCCAACCACCATAAACCCTCTCTACTCTCTCCATTTGTTGCTCCAAATTGCCCACCAGTGGCTTGTCATTTACAGTGGGGCTGCCGCATTTATAACCACAGAGGGTGATTTCCATGGCCATAATTTTTGCAAAGAATTGGGCTGTATCTTCACCACAAATCAGTTACAGTCTAATGAATCAAGAAAGGAGATAAAGTGTTGAAGTGTCATTATATTGTTGAGATAATATTACAAGAAATCAAAACAACAGGGAACTGTCCAAAGAGGTGGACTTTTTCTGCTCTTGTTATAAAGAAAAGTGGTTTTCAACAAAATTGTCTCTTTCATTCCCAGCTGGATGCAAATAGTGAAAGACAAACCATCACTATCTTTAAATAGCTGACAGAATTCAGAGAGATGTTGGTAGATAAAAAGTCTGCAGTCTGACAACGAGGAATGTGCATTCACATCCTATTGATTTCCACAGCTTGATAATCATCATATTTACTCAAAAGAACCATTTGACACTCATGATTCACTTCAGCAGCACATGCGGCTGTCATACATCCCATAGCACTGTAGTATTTATATGGTACTTCCATTTGTATGACTGGTGTATCCCTTTGAAGGTGTAGATACAGTTATTGGAGTGTTGTGATACAATAAAAGTACCACCATGATTCTTTGCATGCCAAATAGATAATCCCAATGTAGCAAATCTGGTTTACATAAACTGCATTTTCACGTAAACTCTGTGTCCATATGTAAACTAAGATAAAATACCTTTGATTTCAGTGGAACCAACTTCTAAATAAGTACAGTGGCGCCTCACGTAACAAATTTAATTCGTTCCGGAGGCATGTTTGTTACCTGAAACATTCTTTACGTGAAGTGGATTTTCCCATAGGAAATAATGGGAACTCAGACGATTGGTTCCACAACCCCAAAAATATTAATATAAAAATATTAACTGGATGTAAAAATGTAAAAAAATATTAACTGGATGTAAAAATTAATATAAAAATATTAACTGGATGGTTCCACAACCCCAAAAATTTAATATAAAAATATTAACTGGATGTAAAAATGAGGACAGAACACTGGTATTGAATGCAAAACATGCATTCAATGTGCATGATCTTATGAAGTCTACTTAGGCTGCAGTCCTAAAGACACTTTCCTGGGAGTAAGACCCATCTAACACAATGGAGCTTACTTCTGGGTAGACCTGGTTAGGAGGCTGCAATCCAAGACACCTTCAAAGTGTCTCCCCACTTTCTCCTTCTCTCCATCCTGAGCCTCTCTCTCCCCTGCTTCCTTCCTGCTAGCCCTGAGCTGCTTCCCTCTTCTCCACTGCTCTTCTCTCCCTCTGCCCAGCGGACGCCCAGCCTTAGGAGGAACATAGTGGAAGTGTTTCTTTCGCTATGGGCAGGTGCGCTAGGCAGCCCTGACACTTTTTAAACAGGCTGCCGGCCAGGCTGCCTGCCAACGAATGTGTTCTTTACATGAAGCACAGTTTGTTAGGTGAAGCAGAATCCTATAGAAGTTTTTGTTTGTTACGTGAAACATACTTTATGTGAGGCATTCTTTACGTGAGGTGCCACTGTATTTTGCACAGTTTGAAGAGATTTAATATTGCAGTTTAAAACTGCAGCAAATTGCACAATTTCCAGCCTTTTTGTTTAATTTTACTTGTAAGTCCTCATTTTGATAAGAAAATGTTTTTTAAAAAAGATTATAAATATTTAAATATTTTATAGTCTTCTTAGAAAATAGATTTGCTTATAAATTTCTAAATACTTTAATTTGCAACCCTAGAAAATGCAAAAATCTGAAAAAACACTCCTGAAAAATCTGGAAAAAAAATTTGAAGAAGGACTAAGATCTTTTTTGTTAGCATTATTGTTTTTTATTAAATAAAATACAGGTGCCCTTTTTAATCCACTAGGGTTTTATTTCGGAACCTCCCGTAGATAAAAAAAATTCTTGTATAAATAAAACAATGTAAAAATGGGTTTAAACATTCAATTCCAGGTTTCTTGGTTCTCCTTTGCACCTAATGGAATAAGGTGGTGCCTCAGTAACTGCAGGGGTTTAGTACTGGAAGTTTTGGAGAACAGAATGACTGCTTGAATGAGTAGAGTACAAAAGGAGAAAAGCAGTTTTTAAAACTGTAATTTGCACTGGCCATTTGTGTTGAGTCAAACCCATGTGTAACATATCTATGTATAACAAGGTTGGACCTGTACAAGCCTTTTTTGAGCTGTCTGTAAATTTCAAAGTGTGGTTATAGCATCTCCTGATAAATTCCTACTACTTAAATAAAAATTGATATTATTAAAATTATTCTCACCATATATATTCTTACCAATCAGTGAAAATGTGTCACTGAATATACGTTACATTTCATTTTTATTGTTTGTGACCATAGGCCATTACAATTAATAAAATATCCATTAAAATCCAATTAAAATATATAATTACAAAAATCCAATAAAATCCAATAAAACCCAGTAAAGGACAGCATTAGCATGTACGATTGACTCTTCAAACATTTATACCTATAGTTATACATGGAGATCAAACATTTATACATTTATATAACATTATGCTTCTTGACAAATTGAGACATCAACTTCTTGGCTGCAAGTGCAAATTGTGCTACAGCATTTGTAGTATACAGCTGTATATTGGTAGGCAAACCCATTACTCCTTGTATATTAGAGCAGGAAGAAAATAACCGGATAACAAAATAATAATGAGTAATCTATCTGGATAGATAATGAAATATTGGGTAATATCTTCTAGATAATGAGTAATATCTTCTATCTGGTTGCAGCCATAGACACATTTCCAATCCTAGATCAAGAACCCTTTATATCTGTCTTCAAGATAGGCTGTGGGCATCTGTTGGAACCTAAATTCAGTAAAAGCTCTGTGGACCTGAGGGAAGGTCAGTGCCACAAGGTAATTAGGTTTTGCATGGTTCACCTGAAGCTGGGGATACCAAAAAGAAAAAACGGGCTCCAACAATAGCAGCTCTGTCCTGACAAGCATCAAACTCAAAGATCCAGTTCCTTAGGTCTTTGTGGCTTAAACTGAGGAGCTTGTCAATAGAGAGGTTATAAAATTTTAACCTACCCCACATTCCAGAGTAACTATTCTACTAGATCTATCGGAGCAATGTCCATTTGCATCGATGCAACTATGGTGCCATCCAGTGTAAACCAATAAAAAATTCATATTGCAATCCACAGTAAATCTTACGTCTTTCGGAGCAATGACTACTGTAGTTACTCTGGATTGGAGAGATAGTGTAGCACTATTGTGCCCAACTACCAGCTTGTAGTTGTTCTATCCAACACCACTTGGTCAGAGAAGAGTCATCAAGCTTAAGCAAGTAACTAAAATAAGCCAGATCAATTCTAGCAGCTATTGATGGAAGACCAAGCTCTGCTCTAAGACGTGCTGCAGGTGTTTCTAGGGGGAGCCCAAAATCTGCCTCATAAATTATTTTGCATGATTCCTAATTTGTATACAATTGAATGCAATTGTTTTAATGGATCATTGTAAGCATTACAGTATTTACTACAGACTACACGGTATGTTGTGCATGCTCATTGAAACGGTTGTACAAATGGTCCTTAATTTGGCCGATTGTGTTTGGCATCTAATTTGACAGATTGTGTCACCCTTTCTGACCTCATCATTTGCATCTTGCATCTGAGACCTGCCACTGAGTACTATCCACATCCCATGACTGATCTTTTATTTCCTGATGTCACTGTGCATGGAACATAACAGTCACACCACTCTGTACATTTTTGTTAGAAGAATGACCAGTTTGTATAAGGTGATGTGACACACAACTTATTACAAAGCTGACATTTTCCACAGTTCCCTTGCTCCTGGCAGAATCTTTTGAATACTGTACTCCCTTTTATCATACTAGAAGCATTAAGCAAGGCCAAGTGGCGCTGCTTGCCATTTCTCAGTTTAAGCCGCCTTTCTCCCCCAGGCTGTCAGTCATATTACGTGTGTCAAATGTATCTAGGGAAGCACTTGTGGTACCTAGCAAGGTCACTTTGAAACATTTCAAATTCCCAAGGACCATGCCATTGTTATACTGTAAATCAGGATGAGAGAAATAGCTTACGAAACTCAATCCAGAATCTGTAATATAGTGGTTTTGAATTTTCTATTGGGATGCCCAAGTGATCCTTGAATTTTGTCAGTATTTCTGTGATTTTCAACTTTTCATTTACTGTACATGAAGGAGTACAGTGGTACCTCGCTTACCAAGTGTTTCGCACAAGCAATATGTTATGCTTCACATAACAAGTTCCGCTTCACTTAAAGAGCACTTATCAGCCCTGATGATCCGCACGGAAGCTCTTTAAAAGGGCTGCCAGCCATCGCTGCTGCCTCTAACTGCTCCCAACTTGGGTGCAGTTGCCTCGGTGTGCCAGAGGCAGCTGCCCCTAACTGCCCCTAACTGCCTCACTGGCCACCTTGAACCTCCAGCAGCAGCCCAGGTAAGCCTCCCTGAAAAGTGTCTTTGACTGCAGTCTCCTAACTATGTCTACTCAGTAGTGAGCCCCATTGTGTTAAATGGGGCTTACTCCCAGGAAAGTGTCTTTGATTGCAGTCTCCTAACTATGTCTACTCAGGAGTAAGCCCCATTGTGTTAAAAGGGGCTTACTCCCAGGAAAGTGTCTTTAGGATTGCAGCATAAGTAGACTTCATAGGATCATGCACATTGAATGCAGGTTTTGAATTCAGTTCCAGTGTTTTGTCATCATTTTTACATTGTTAATATTTTTATATGTATATTTTGGGGGTTGTGGAACCAATTGTCTGAGTTTCCATTATTTCCTATGGAAAAATCCACCTCACTTAATTAAAGAGCATTTCACTTAAAGAGCATGCCTCCGGAACGAATTAAGCTCTTTATGTGAGGCACCACTGTATTTTATTTACAAAGAGTAAACCGCTTTGTGAACTTTTTTGTTGAAAAGTGGTATATAAATACTGTTGATTGATTTAGCTACTGTGTATGGTTTCATCATTATTCTCGGCAAACTTATAAAAAAATTATATCCATCCCATTTGCCACCAGTGTGATCTAACAGATCTTCCCATTGATACACAACACAAGGGAAATTTGTGCTTACTACATTTAAAAATGTATCACTGAAAATAATGCATGTCAACATCATTGCAAGATGCATGATAACTGAGTTGGTTAATTTCTAAAGTATCTGTAGTCATGAAGGAAACCTTCTTCACAGAAGGCATTCCTCTGTTCAGAAAACTTTTGATCTGCAGAGAATTTGGCAAATCTATGGGTTGGTCCACACATACAATGTTTCTCTATTCTGGACTATTGAACAGGTCAGATATGGGCGTGACTGGTTTCGTTGGAAAGCAGCGCCAAAGAGTGATGCCCATGGATGCAGCTGAATGGAGAAAGTAGCATATATCTACGTAAAAGACTTAACCCTGTGTATAAGGGTGTCCTCATCTTCTGGCTGACTTTCTGTATCAATCTTGTTGGCTGAGGAGAGACAACTGTTAAGATTCCAACTGTCTCGAACTGTTAACGTTCCAACTGTCTTGATTCTTCTTGGATGCAAGGTGACCAGATGCTGAACCCAAAATTCCCTGCCAAGCTCACCAAATTTCCTACCTGCTTAAAAAAATTGTAGGATACTGCCAAAATGTAGGACAAATATAGGACATGTTAAAATAAAGATAAAAACACTCATATTGCATTCCTGTACTTAATTTTTGCACAACTCTCATTGCAATAGACCAAACACAAACCAAAAAGGCTGATGTTTAAGTGATCAAAGCAGCCAGGCTTTCTCAGGCAGGGATGCACAGGCTTGGTCTTCCAGCCTCCTTTCCTTTGCCCTCTTAAACAATACAACCTCCACTGACTATAATGCTTTTGAGTGGACACAACTGGGCTTGGAGGCTTAAAATTTAAGAAGCCAGGAGTTCTCCCACTATGCCTACCCTGAGCAGATGGCCAACTTTACACCCAGCCCCTGCTCCTCTGCTTTGACAATAGCTGGATGAAAGGCCCCAAACCCGAACAACTCAAGCCTTTGTTGTGAAATATATGCTTTTTGTGCAAAGTATATATTGGTGGATCCATCTACAGAGGCATAGGAGTAGGGGAGGCTGGGGTTTCTCGGGTCAGTTGGCAACCCTGCTTTAAAAAATTAATTCTTTCCCTCCAAGCTAAACTCACTGCAAGGTTTTAGAGCCACAACAGCTCCACTTCCACGCTCCCTCCTTCCTCTGCTCTGCTGTCCTCTCCTCCCTAGCAGCCTCAGCTGAGCTCCCTCCTTCCTTCCTTTGCATAGCAAGCAGCGTTTCATCCCCCCAGATCTTTTTCTCTACAGGGACTGGGAGCCATTGCCAGGCACAGCCATCTTCCCAGACATTAGGTGGGTACAAAGGCCTCCCATCAGGCCTCTATGAAGCAGTCTGCAAAATGGGGATCTGGCACAATCCATGCTGAGAGATGTGGTTCTGCTATAGTATGCCTTGGCCCAGCTCCAGATTTAAGGCTGCTAACCTCCCGTTAGGCCAGCCTAAGTCCCGTGCTGACCAGGGAGCGTCACAAAGGTGCCGTAAGAGATTTCTGTGCCACTTCTGGCAGATGGTTAGAAAGCATACAGACATGTGCATAATCACCACAGGGAATGGAATTACCAATGAGTTGGCCAGCCTAGGTTATGATTGCATCCTACTTAGCTTCCTTCCTCACTACCATAGTGTAAAGATGTAGGCTAAGCCTAGGATGGAAGAAATGTCTTGTGATCTGCAATCTCTGACCTTTGTTCCCCCCAAAAAATTTATTAGCGGACACAGCAGTTGTACAGGGAGGAAAGGCAGCCAGTTCTCCAAGTTCTGTTGTCACTTCCGCTTTCTAATGCCCTCTAAGGAGGTGCCATCTGTAACTGAAGAAACATCTGCCCCATTGGTTGTACTGAATCTGCAGGCCTGCTGATTCACTCTGACAGAAGCAGCAGTAGGAAGCCTTTAAACTCTGCAGCCGGTGAATGTCAAGACTGGTTCAGCAAAACCTTCTAAGCATCTCCCACCACAGGGCAGTTGGCAGCACAGCTTCTCATTCAGAATGGAGAGGGATGTAAGGGGATTATTTGCAGCGCAACAAATGCATGGAGTTTATCAATCATGAAAGGTGCCCTCAGCCAGGGAGCTCTCAGACCAAACACTCCTGGCATGTACGCTAGAAGGAGAATGAAAAAGAGTATTTGGAAGAGTATTTATTTACAAGTTCTTGCCTTGTAAATCTCCTGTTCCCAGGAACCTGGTGGTACGATGCTAGTTTAGATCTGGTCCACTCCATTGAGGGCTCACAATTATTTATCATCACGATCATCAAAAATTATTTTATGTCTTTCTACCAAATTGGACCAAAAGTGCCTTATTTATTTTTTATTTATTACATTTGCAATCCGTCTTTCTCCCTAAAGGGAACCTGAGGGAGCTAAAAACTAATAGATTAAAAAAATAAAGATAAAACTTTAGCCTTTTCACATGACCACCACATATGGTAGAAAGTACCTTGAATTTTTCCCCATTTCCAACGTATATTAGAGATTCCTTTATTTTACAGATTCCTTTATTTTAGAGATTCCTTTATTTTATTTTTATTTTGATAATTTTACAGGTTCTAAATACCATCTATAAAACATCTTATATAAATTTTCATATGAAGTTGCCTTCATATTGGCAACTGGAGATTATTGAATATTGGAGATTAATGCAAGATATTTTAGAAGAAATACTAAGCTATGTGATTCCTCTAAATCCGGAGATATTATTACTCAACATGATTCCTGTACAATTTGTAAAAGAAGATGTTTATATGATTATTCATATTGCAGCTGTGGCAAGAATACTATATGCCCAATGGTGGAAGGCAGCAGAATTACCAAAAGTAGAACAAGTATTGATGAAATTATATGAAATGGTTGAAGTAGATAATCTATCAGAGAGGTTAAAAGGAGACATATGAAGAAGGATAAGTGGAAAAATTTTTATGGATGGTTATAGCAGAGAATTGATTCTGGCTGAATCAAAAACGCTGGATTAATTATTTAGAAACTGTAAAGATTATTAGAATATAAACGATGTACATGTAAATATGCATCAAATGTTCTTTACCCGGTTATGTTTTATCACTAGTAAAAATAAAATACTGATATTAAAAAAAATTAAGATAAACTATAAAAAGCTATAAAAACTATAAAAAGCCATAAAAACAGACAGTATAAAACAATAAATATAGAACAAAGCAAACAGTAATTTAAAATTGCCAATTAAAAACATTAAAATATATTCCTAAAAACAGCCATTTTAGGTCCTCAAAGGCTTTTCTAAATAAAACTGTCTACAGGCCTTGCTGGAAGATTAAGAAAGGGAATGCTGCCCTCAGCTCAAATGGGAAGGAATTTCTTAACTCAGGAGCCACCCAAGAGAAGACCCTGTTTCTAGCTAGAAGTAATAATTTATAAAAGGCAACTTCTTCAGCAGTTGTCTCATGTGGAGGCAGATTGGCTTGTTTAGGTTAGAGACACCCAAACCCATGATTGACACAACATGGGGAAACCTGGTCGGCCTGTTGCAAGGACCTGTCGCCAAGATGTTGCTTTTCCTGCTGAAGCGGTACCTGTTTATCACTTGCATTTGCATGCTTTCAAACTGCTAGGATGGAAGGAGGTGGATGGAAGGAGCTCACTCCATCATGCAGCACAAGTCGGTGATCTTTCAAATAATTCATAGTGCCTTTAACTGCTGAGCCACTGCAGTCCCTAACTTAAGAAGTACCGGTGGACAAATGACTGACTCATCAATGCCCTAGAAGTTTGAAATTTGGAGAGGGTGTAGGAACCCAGGAACCCATGATGTAGGAACCCAACTAAGAACCAATTTTTTGAAATTCAAACTGGAATGGGTGAAAAAGGGTTCGACATATTTTTCCCTATACTTAACATTGAAGATTTGCTGACTCATCAACGTCCAAAACCTACGGACCTAAAAGCATGACATTTGTGGAAGGTATTCCGTCTGTGATGTAGATACCCACTAAGAACCAATTTTTAGAAATTTTATCTCTAAGGGGTGCAAAGAGGTGCAATGTGTTTTCATCCTTATACTTCACACTGAAGACTGATCAACATACAGTCCAGCAAAAACCCCTGGACCTTGAAGCATGAAATTTGGGGAGCATATTCCTTCTGTGATATAAAGATCCACAAAGAACTGATTTGATGCCCATAGTGCCTAATCCCTGGTGATACCCAGTAGGGAAGCCTGGTGCCTGGTGGTCCCCAGTGATGCTCACCTATGCTGCTCCTAATGTCTAATGGTACCTGGTGCCTGGTAGGGATGCCTGGTGCTCGCTGCTGCTTGCCAATGCCCACTGCTTCCTGCTAGTGTGCAGTGTGTGGCTTTGCCAAGACCCTTCAGTAACCTGGCTCCAGCTCTGTATAAGACCAGTTGTAATCCTATGCACATTTTTTCCTGGAAGTAGGCACACAGACTATAATGTGGCTGACGTCTGAGTAGACACGCATAGGATTGGGCTTATCACCAAGTAAGGCTGCAATCCTAAAGACACTTTCCTGGGAGTAAGACCCATTGAAAACAATAGGGCTTACTTTTGAGACGAGATTGTTAAGATTGTGAAAATGGTTAGGACGTGTGAACTTTGCAGTAGGAAAGTGGTATATAAATACTGTAGATAGATAGATTGTACCCAGCAGCTAAATGAGAACCTGAATTCAGGTCATCTGAATTCAGCACTTTTTGCTCTATCTCTTATTAACCATGGATGGCACCAGGAATTTGCAAAATAAAAGGGGCATTTGCAATTTGCTAGCTAAAAAAGCATTGGAAGCAACATTTATGAACGGAAAAAAATCAGGTTCCATTTTTCAGTTGTGAACGGTGCTCTAGTCTCTAACTTGTCCAATAAGTGGGGATGCCTGTAGGATTGATCTGCATGAATTTGACTTGAGAATACAATTTTCCCTGGTGCTTTTCCCAGGTGGTGGTGATTCAGAATATGAGCATTCCTGACATTGCCTGCATGTAATCCTTAGAAACATAAAGGTTGATGACAAAGGGACAGAAAAAATTACATTATCTGATGTATAGCCCTAAGGGACATGGTGACTCAGAGACACCTGTCTGAATTATTCTTTTGAACCAGTGAATTATTCATAAGCCAGTAGCCGTTTGTAGGTTATATGAACTGTGCTAACTGGTGTGTTAAACAGACATGGCATCTGCAGATCTCAACCATCCCAGCATTGCAGTATGTTTTCTGCAGTACATTTTCCATTCATTATGGAGATATTTCTGATCCTTTTTTCCTTCTTCATCACTTTTAGCAGAATATAAGAGTTGAAACACCTTTTCTTCAAAATTCTGAAACCAAAAGTGATTTCCAGTTGATTATTTTTATTATTCTACAACTTGGGGAGTCCTGCAGATGGTACAGTATAGATAAATATCAATATCCACAGCAGGGCAATACCATCCTGAGAACTAACAAAAGTATTATAAAGAAGTCAGTAAGTTTTTGAGGTCCTGAGAATTGTCCATCAGGCTGAGTGTTAACTTAGATGGAAGAGATTTACCAGGAACTTTGAATCAGTAGGATATCTAACCCTAACCCGTACTGGCTACAACACAAACCATGCACCCTGGCTGTATTGGCACGGATTAGAATTGGGCTGTCAATATTTCAGTCTTAAAAAATTTGATTATGTATTTGAACAATGTAATTTTGAATGCAATAGATGACAGTTCAAACTTCATGAAATGAAAAAGTAATTGGAAGTTTACTGTGCCTAAGGAGCTTTGCTTTCTTCATGCACATGCCAGGCTCTTGTGCTTTTATGGGTTCAGACATAGGGGAACTTTTTTCTCCAGCTGCTCTGAGCACAATTTTTTCTCTTTTGGCATTCGCTAAACTTTACACAGAACATGAAAATATGGCAGGCCAAAATGATTTTTAATCATTCACTCTCTTCTGCCATTATGCCGCTTTTTTGCCACTCTCACTCTGCCATATGAAGAGTGCTTTGGTTTGGAAATGTAGAAAGTTCTGGCCCTCTCCTGAATGCAGCAATTTAAAATTAATGGTGCGCTAAAAGTTTTAAAGAGCACTTCAATTTGGACAAGTGATCAGAGTTCTGGGAACAGAGAATATAGCATAAATAACTGGCGTTCTTCAGTGCTTTCAGTTTTTTACAGGAGAAATGGTGGCTTTATTGACATTTCTTCTCACATTTACATTTCTAGAATTTAATTAGTTTGGCTACAAGAATTTTTTCACTGCTAAGAAGTCATTACGGTAGTTCTTCGGGATCTCCATTATTTCATTTATTCTAGCCAGTGGCATAGCTAATGATCATACAGCTGGTCATATGATGCCGGAAAGCACATAATTTTGCCCCAGAATTTATTTCACATCTAGAAGTAATGCTATGCCCAGGATTGTTTTAACAATAAAACTGGGAGAAAAATACCTCTTCCTTACCATCTACCTATTTGCTCTGTTGCTTCCCCACAGATAGTGGCATAGGTAAGGCATCTTATCTAATCCCTGGGGTCCAAGAAAATTTTCCAGCCTCTTCCCCTTCAACAAAATCAAATCTTAATTAAGTACGTAAATAAATTAAAAGTGTACCATTATTGCTTAGAGACCCGGTGCTGGAGCAAAGAGGAATGGTTATTCTCTCCATGCTAAATATAATAGGAGCACCATGTAGAAGTGCCTCTTTACCCAATTATCAGGGGTTAACTGTTTATATGAAAATGGGAGCTACCTCATATTATCACGTTATTAATTCCATACTATATCTTAATTACATCTCATTGGTTCTCAGAGCAATCAGTCTCATAGGCCAGTTTTGTGTTAAGAAAATCCACTTTTTGTTCCATAGTTTTTTTTTAATATTTGGGTTAATTGGCAATAACTTATGAAAGAATACATATACTCCAATGCACTTTGTTTTATTGCATTATACAGGTGTCCCTCGTTATCCACTACGCTACCATTCTGGAACCACCTGTGGATAAAAAAAGTCACGTAAAACAAAAACAAAAATGGAAAAAGGAGATGTAAAGACTCACTTCCAGGTTTCTTGCTCCTCCATTGCACCTAATGGAATAAGATAGTGCCTCATTAACAGCAGGGACTGCTTGATTCTGGCGCGGAAGAATGGAATGTTTGCTTGCATGACTGCCTCTCTACAACAGTAAAAAAGCTGTTTTTATAACTGTGATTTGCAGTGGCCATTTGTGTTGAGTAAAATCTGAGTATAAAATATCCTTGTCTAACAAGGCTAGACCTGTACATTATATTACCTTTCCATTGATATATAACATATCTATATGGGGCTTACTTTTGAGTAGAAATGATTAGGATTGCACTCAAACTTTTCAAGATTATCAAGCAGATTGTTCTTTTAGCAGCGACACCTCAGCAGCTGAGAGCAACCTTTGCTCAAATACTACTGCATAATAAAAAAATAATTAATAGTAATAAATTTTTTTAGTGAACTTGATTAATAACTTGTTCATAGTAATTGTCCTGTTGTTGAATCAAACCAAATATCCATCAAGCCCAGAATCCAGTTGCCCACCATAACCAACTGGGTTTTTCTGGGAACGCAAAAGGAGATCTATGAAATCAGAGACTGCACATAGCTTATTTCATTTTGATGTTCTTCTCTTTGTCCTCTGTGTTATAATGCTTTGAGTACAGCCTGGGAAAAATCTATCCCATATCTTCAGGAAGACATTGTTCTTTAAAGGACAAACTCTTCCATATCATGGTTTTCTCCTTGGTGGCATCTATTTTCCAATTAAGTGGACTTGAGATTTATATTGTTAAGGACCTTTTGTGTGATGGATGACAAACATGATGTGGCTCATAACTTCATATTACCCTAGGCTTCACATTTGACTAAATGGCAGCTGGCCTCCAGATGCCAAACCCTTGAATGTACCACCCTTTGAGCATCATTAAGATGACATTGTTAGTCACCGTTCCACCTTGAAGAAAAATGTAAATCAAGAATCATAGAACTACTTTGTATCAGACACACCAACAGATATTAATATAAAGATGATACAAAGCCCTTTATGGTGGTGCAAATGGAAGGCCACCATTGAGTGCTTCAATGCTGTTGATACAAATCAGGATCAGCAAAGCACGTACATCAGTGTACTGTCATGAAAGCCCCACTGCTCCCAGTAAGTTGGCATCGGGGCATGTCAGGGGGAGGAAGGGGAATTTTGTGTGGAGAGATGGATCCCAACAGTAGCGACTTCCATAACAAACCTATCTCCTGTTTTGAATCTGCCTTCCCACTTTTTGTTCCTACCAGCTATTTTATCATCCATCTGGTATTATGTCTCATTGTTGTTTCTGCATATTTCAAAGATCCCAGTCCTGGTCGTATACATGACACCAAGCTGAAGGATTCCATCTCAAAATTATAGTCTTCCTAATGATATGGTTGAATAGGTTTCATGGAAATTGTCATTCTTTTCATCTGAAAACAGTCAATATTCCTCCTCTCTTTTTTTGAGAACGTTGTTTCAAAAAACAAATGATGTGGAAAAACAACCTGTCAGCGGAAAAGCAAATGACATTTTAAGATCTTGCTTTTCGGTCTGAGAAATTCCAGGCATCAGAGTGAAAGCTGTAATCTGCCTCACCCACACAAAAGAGAAGCATTGCATGAGCTCCAGTCCTCCCAGCCGAACTCTTTTTCTGAAAACCGATTTTATTTTTGTGTTTGTGTGCAAGTTTGGTTTCACTGGCCTTGTTCAAAAATGGAAAAAAATATGACCTTCAGTAAATGATAAGTAAATCACAGCACTGACAGTGCTGCAGAACAGTTTCATCCTACACAACAGGTTTGTTTTGTTTCCAAAGTATTTTTTAAGGTGAATGCATTTTTGCAGTTGCTGTACCTGCAAGGGGAAGGAGCAGGGTGGTCATATGTTAAAACAAAAAAGAGGACAAAAATGTAGGACATCAAGAAAGATAGAGGACATGATAAAATAAGAGATCAGGGCTGCAATCCTAAAGTCCAGGTAGGCTGGCCTAATCCCTGGCAGGAATCCTGTGCTGTCCGATTGGTGTCATACAAGTGTTGTAAGACACTTCTGTGCTACTCCTGGGGGAGGATTAGGCCAGTGCACAGACATGCGCTTGCTTCCCATCATCACCACAGGAATGGGAAGACAAATGAATTAGGCCAGCCTAGGTTAGGATGGCACCAAAAATACTCATGTATATTGCTTTCATGTGGTTATTTAAAACACTATGGCTGCAATCCTAAAGACACTTTCCTGGGAGTAAGACCCATTGAGCACAATGGGGCTTTTGAGTAGACATGGTTAGGATTGTGCTTAATGGCTGCAATCCTAACCTAGGCCAGCACAACTCATTGTTCTTCTCATTTTCATGGTGAGGTAGGGAAGCAAGCAAATGCCTGTGCAGTGGCCTAAACTTTACCCTTGATAGGGAGGAACAGTTGCAGCATATATTAGATATTGTTCCTAACCAGATACCCCAGTCAGCTAATAAGAGTTGCACAGCAACCCAAAGCCTTGTAAAATGCTCAGAGTTGCACTCACATCATGTGTACAGTCACTGTTGCCTTAACAAACCACAAAGGTGGACAGCCTCAGCAGACAAACATAAGACCTTACTATCACAGAAGCCATTGGTCACCAATCTGGTGTGTTGCCTCGTTTGGGTACTTTTGCCCTAACAATGATGCCAGGAAATATTGAAGCTGCGATCTTATACACACTTTCCTGAGAGTATGAGCACAATCCTAACCATGTATGCTCAAAAGTGCCCTGTGCCTCAGACTGGGATGGGCAGGGCTGCAGATAGATAGATAGATAGATAGATAGATAGATAGATAGATAGATAGATAGATAGATAGATAGATAGATAGATAGATAGGAGCTCTAGCATTTCTGGCAGGCTCAGCCATGGACTCGCTTTTCCAACCAGTGCCGTAGCTTTGCCCACCCAGGCCAGGTTCTGGGGTGCAGGATATCCGGATCTCCCTGCTGCCTGTGTGGCCTCATGCAAAATGGGGTGACCTCTGTACGGGTGCAGGGAACTCAGGTGGGCGCTGCATGAGTTGGGCTCGCCTGAACACCCTGGAAGCTGGTAGGACAGGAAACCTGGGCCACCTGGGGTGAGGGAGGGTGGGGCAGGAGGGTCCTCTGGAGTGGGACTCGGGGATCCCTTTCCTGGCTCCAGGTATCTGTCATCATCCCCCCCCCCCCCCCCGGCAGTGGTTCTCAGAGTGGGGAATGGGACTCCCTTGCGGGTGTTTCTGTTTCATTTCTGGTGGTTGTACAAAGTTGAGTTTTGCCATTTTGAAATCTGGCACTGGATGCCACCATCCTGCAATAGGGCACTCTGGCTGCTTTCCTGGGAGTAAGTAAAACACAATGAATTTTATTTATCCGTGTAGTCATGGAGGAGGAGCTCTGGCATCACAGTGATGTCCCTTCCCATTTGGTTTCCCTTCTGTCCAAGACATGACATGAGAACCACTGATATGACATGAGAGCCACTGCCCCAAAGACACCAGGAGCAGCAGGAGGCTCAGCACACTGAAGATGCAGGGACTGGAGAAAACTCCCCATTCCAAACCTTTCCTCAATCCTGAGAAAGTCACCGCCTGCAAGACCCCTGCAGCCCAACGTGGGTAGGTGTCTGAGGACTGCTAAGTCTGTTTAGAGACCAGGGCTGCTGTTGGATTGTATGGGGGGCATTTTCTTTATCCCAAGCTATACATTGCCATTATTAGCCCTAGTGTGCTTGTATTTGCACAAGAAATATATTCTGTGAGCAGGGTGAACATATGGCATCTTTTTCCAGGACATATTCTCTTTTTAGCCTTGTGTCCTGAAAAAAAATCTTCCTTGTGAGCAGGCAGCATGTAGCCTTCCCATAATTAATAAATTAGATGTAATAAATTATATGCAATTGTTTTAAATTTAATAATAATTTATATAAAGTAATCTATATATGTAAAAGAGAAAAGTCACTCACTGACTC
Source organism: Cryptoblepharus egeriae (assembly GCA_030015325.1). Classification (NCBI taxonomy): domain Eukaryota; kingdom Metazoa; phylum Chordata; class Lepidosauria; order Squamata; family Scincidae; genus Cryptoblepharus; species Cryptoblepharus egeriae. Next base: position 22,442,443 of record JAREYC010000002.1, read on the forward strand.
ACTGACTGACTGACTCACTGACTATCACCGCCCTGCCGAAACTGCCTGCCCTAGAAGCATGAAATTTGGGGTGGGTGTTCCTTCCGTGAGGGAGGGGTGCACTAAGAAACGGTTTTTGGAAATTCCAACAGGAAGGGGGTGAAAAGGGGCGCAACGCATTTTCCTCCCTATACTTTGCATTGAGAATTGCTGACTCATCAACATTCCCCCCCAACTGATGGGCCTGAAGCATGGAATTCTGGGAGTTCCTTCTGTCACCTGAACTCCCACCAAGAACCATCTGGAGAATTTAACCCTTCAGGGGCTGAAAAGGGGGCAACGTGTTTCTGCCCTATACCTAACATGGGAGACTGAATAACATCCAGCCAATATGGTGCTCAGTGCCTGGTGCACTAGGGGATGTTTTCCAGAGGAAGAGGTTGCACTGGCGAGGATGCTGTGCATGGGGAGAAGTTGCGCATGGAGGAAAGTTGTGCATGGGGGAAAGTTGCGCATGGGGGAAAGTTGCACATCGGCAGATGATGCGCATGGGGAAAGTTTCGCTTGAGGGGATGATGCACATGGGGGAAGTTGTGCATGGGTGGAAGTTGCGGATGGGGTGATGATGTGCATGGGGGAAGTTGCGCATGGGGGAAAGTTGCACATGAGGGGATGATGCACATGGGGGAAGTTGCGCATGGGAGGATGATGCGCATGGGAGGAAGGTTGTGCATGGGGGAAAGTTGCGCATGGGGAAAGTTGCGCATGGGCGGATGATGCGTATGGGGAAAGTTGCGCTTGAGGGGATGATGCACATGGGGAAGTTGCGCAAAGGTGGAAGTTGCGCATGGGTGGAAGTTGCGCATGGGGGGTTGATGCGCATGGGGAAAAGTTGCGCATGGGGGAACTTGCGTATGGGGAGAAGTTGCGCATGGGAAGAAGTTGCGCATGGGGGAAGTTGCGCATGGGCAGATGATGCACATGGGGAAGTTGCGCATGGGGAAGTTGCGCATGGGTGGAAGTTGCGCATGGGTGGAAGTTGCACATGGGGGGATGATGCGCATGGGTGGAAGTTGCGCATGGGGGGTTGATGCGCATGGGGAAACGTTGCGCATGGGAAAAGTTGCGCATGGGGGAACTTGCGTATGGGGAGAAGTTGTGCATGGGGAAAGTTGTGCATGGGGGAAGTTGCGCATGGGGGGAAGTTGCACATCGGCAGATGATGCGCATGAAGGGAAGTTGCGCATGAGGGGAAGTTGCGCATGAGGAGAAGTTGCGCATGGAGAAGAGTTGCGCATCGGCGGATAATGTGCATGGGGAAAGTTGCACATGGGGGAAAGTTGCACATGAGGGGATGATGTGCATGGGGGAAGTTGCGCATGGGTGGAAGTTGCGCATGGGGGATGACATGTATGGGGGGATGATATGCACGGGGGTAATGCGCACGGGGAAGTTGCACATGGGGACATGATGCGCGTGGGGACATGATGCACATGGGGTCATGATGCGCATGGGGGAAAGTTGTGCATGGGGGTTGATGCCTATGGGGGAAAGTTGCACATGGGGGAAAGTTGCGCATTGGGGTTGATGCCTATGGGGGAAAGTTGCACATGGGGGAAAGTTGCGCATTGGGGGAAGTTGCGCATTGGGGAACTTGCGCATTGGGGAAGTTGCGCATGAGGGGACGTTGCACATGGGGGGGATGATGCGCATGGAGGGACGATGCACATGGGGGATGATGTGCATGGGGGAAGTGGCACATGGGGTGTTTCTGCGCCATGGGGGGATGGCATAGGGAGAAATGTTACACCCGCAACGCTGGTACGCTTTTCGCTAGTAATTAATATAATTAATAATATATGTATTAACATATGTAATAATTAATATAATCTAATAATAATGAAATAATGAATATAATTAAGTATTTAATTAACATAAAATTAATTACGGTAATATAATAATTAATAACAATTAATCAGAAGAAAGCAATATACCAGTATATAGCTTTTATTTTGTAATGTGCTACATTTTTCTTGTGTGTCCTATGTTTTGGGGACCACTTGGCCTCTTTTTGTGGTCATGATCAATGGTCACCCTGCCTGTGAGAGACTGCGGATCTGGGAAAGGGGGACACATTTCCCTGCTTTGGTCCCCATGATGACCTGTTGAAGTTGATGCAGTCTACCTTTCAGGGACTGGGAAAGAAGGAGTATACAGAGCCCATGCTGTTCACCCTCTCATGCACCTCCAAATAACTTCTGGGGTGTCCCAGTTCAGACTGGACATTCCCTGCAGCTGCAGTACATGGAATTGAATAGTTCTACCTACTGATCTTTAATACACTACTAAAGATTTTTACTTGTGTGCGAGCCACACACAGTGTGCGGCTTGTAGCATATCTAGTTTCAAACCCAAGTTACAATTTTACACTTAGTTGTGGCTGATGCTCTGCTAAAATATTTTTAATGCTCCAGCTTTTTCTATAGCACCAAACCTAGCAGCTTCAGCTGCTCTTCAGGCACTTCACGCAAGCCAAGGAATCTCTGCTTCCTTTGAACATCAGGGCAGCTCTGCTTCATTTTCTCCCCCTGCTTCTCTCTTTTCCCCAGGATGCTGTGGAGGCACCAGTGGGTTGGCATTAGCCTTTGGGTAGAAGGCTCCACCATCTGTCTCCATGCCAAGGAAGACCTACGAAGAACACGAGTGGCCCACAGCAGCCCCAGGCCTCTAAACTGACTTATCAGCATGGTAATCACAGGAACGCCTGGGTCCCTGCATGAAACAGGAAGACATCAGCCAGTTGCCCTGGGAGGGAAGACCAAACCAAAGAGAAGGCTTCCTCAGCTCAAGTGACTTCTTCAACTTCAAGAGGAGTCAAACTGCCCCACCAAAACCAGAACTGCCTAACAGGATGGTGCTGATGGCCCACAGCATGACTTCCTCTGCTGTCAGCTTGGGAGAAGTTGGCATGCAGCTTCTCTCTGTGTCAAATCCAACTTCCAGAGGCTGACTGCTGACCCACAGATGTCCACCCCTGATCATGCCCGTGTCTCCAAGTGCAATGTTGTGATGGTGCAATGCCTGGCAAAGTAACTCAAGTGCTTCACTGGCTTAAGTGCCAACTGGCTTGGTAATCACAGGAGCCCCTGAATACCTATCGCATGTTGGACTGCAGGAGGTGGGAAGACAACAGAGCCAGGTGCCCCTTGGAAAGAGAACAACACCAAGGAAAAGGCATCTTCAGCTAAGGTCAGTTCTTCGACTAGAGTCAAGCTTCCCAAGAAACCAGAACTGCCTAATAGGACAGTGTTGATGGCACATACAATGGCTACCTCATTCTGCGGTCAACCCAGGGGATACCCTGGCATCCCCAGCTTCTGTCTAGTCAATTTCAACTTCCAGAATATGACCGCAGGCCTAGAGGATTTGTTCCACATCATGCCAATGTCTCCACGTGCACCTGTAAGATGGTGCAATGTCTGGCAAATGAACTCAAGTGCCTCAACTGTCTTAGTGTTGTGATAATCACAGTAGCCCCAGAGCACTTACCCCTGTTGGGCTGCAGGAAGCAGAGCCACTCACCCCTGGAAAAGGGAGCAAACCCAAAGAGGAAACTTCTTCAGCTAAAGTCACTTATACAACTTCAACTAGATTCAAGCTGCCCCCAAAACCAGAACTGCCTAACAGGACAGTATTGTTGGCACACAGCATGACTCACTCAACTGTCAACACAAAGGAGAAGTTGGCAGACCCGGATCCTCTTGTCAAAACCCAGAATCTGATCACAGACCTGCAGGACTCAGTTCCCCGTCATGCCAATGTCTCACTATACACCAGTCAGATAGTGCAGTTTCTGGTAAAGGAACTCAAGTGCATCAACTAATTCATCAGCATTGGAATCACAGTGACCCCTGGCACACTTTCACATGTTAAACTACAGGAAATGGGAAGACAGAGTTGCCCTATAAAACTAGGATGGTGTTGGTGACACATAGCATGGCTACTTCTACTGTCAAAGCAGACCAATGGTCCATGTGAGTTTGCTCCCATCATGTCAATGTCTCTGCATGCACAGCTATGATGGTGCTGGTGCCTGGCAAAGGAACTCAAGTGCATCAACTGCCTTTTCAGCTTTCCATTTACAATGGCCTGTGATACTTACCCCATGTTGGGCTGCAGGAAATGGGAAGCCAAATTGCCCATAAAATCAGGACTGCCTAACAGGATGGTGTTGATGACACATGGCATGGCTACTTCTACTATCAAACCAGGGGAGAATTTGGCATGTCTGGTTCCTCTCTGTGTCAAATCCAACTTCAAGAAGCTGATCATTAGCCCATAGGAGTTCACTCCCCTATCATACCAATGTCTCCATATAGACTGGTTGTACGGTTCAGTGTCTGGCAAAAGCTTAAGAGCATCAACTTACTTACCAGCATGATAAGTCACAGTTGTCTCCGGGCACCTACCACATGTTGGCATGATCAGCTCCAACCTGAGTCAAATCCAATTCCCAAAAGCTGATCGCTGGCCCATGCGAGTCTGCTCCCCATCATGCCAATATCTTCACGTTCAGTGGTATGATGCTGCTGATGTCTGGCAAAGGAACCCAAGTGCATCCACTACATTGACTGACTCCAGCATGGTAATCACAGTACCACCTAGGGTGCCTACCCTATGTTTGGCTGCAGGAAATGGGAAGACAGAGAACCAAGCTGTCCAAGAAATCAGGACTGTGTAACAGGACAGTGTTGATGGCACACAGCATAGCACAGGATCAGCCCTATCCTGAGGTTGTTGCTGCAAGCAGGAATCATGATATCATGATAGGATCTGGCAAAGATGCGGGGCAGAACACACTATGTTGGAAGCGTAGAATTGTATTTCTTGATTTTGGTTCTTCCATCGCAATAAAGACATCTGAAGGAAAGATGGCCAGAGTCTTTAATGTCAGGATGATCAGCAGGTCAGGGTGGATGGGTCTGAAGAAGTCTGAATGAGCTGCCTTTAGCATTGTATGGTTGAGAGATTTAAGGCTCAGAGGCAGAGATACTGGAAGCTAGACAAGGGTCTTGGCCTAGGGATGGCCCTGGGGGCTGGAAGGTTTTTGGCATCTGAATGCAAACTGTATGGGGTATGTAGGGATTGCAGATAAGAACAGTTTCAACACCACTGGCAGGGATCAACCAGAGGGTTGGCTCCAGAGTGCAGAGTAAGTGATGTGGTTCAACAGGTCAGAAGCTGACTAATCAAGCAGCAATGAATTCAGATTTGGAGGGAGAACATAGAAAACACACAAAAACAATATATAAGTGTCCATTGCTATCCACCAGGTTCCATTTCAGAACCTCTCATGAATTAAAAAAGCAGCAAAGATATATTTACATATTTAAAGGCAGGGTCTTGATTGAAGGCAACGTATATATTTAAAGGCAGGGTCTTGATTCTTGGACTCCCTACTGATGCAAAAATGTGTTAAAATAAAAGCATTTTAAAATACAAATAGTGTCTACCATTGTTTAAAAATAGTGTTCTGACTCAGCACCAGCGGCGTACCTAAGGAGGGTGCTGGAGTTGCAGTTGCACAGACAACAAGCTTTAAGGGGGCTACAAGCTGAGCTTGACACTAATGGCTAAAATTGTGAAAAATGGGATATGTATAAAGATAATACCCTCAAATTATATATTGTCAGAAGGTAATTTTATGCAGAATGCAATGGAACAAACTACACTGGAATATCTATATTCTATCAAGAATTATGGGCAATTTACCAGAAGAAAAAAGCCTATGGAGTAAAAGTGGATTTTCTTAACTCAAATGTTCCTGTGTTACTGATTGCTCTGAGAGCCAATGAAATATAATTCTGATACTGTATGGAACGAATAAGGTGTTAATATCAATCATTTATCAGTAAATATATCATATACAATACATATATCACAAAACAGTTACCCGATGCTAACTGGGTATACAGGCAGTTGTAAGTGGTGGTGCTCTTCTATTTAGCAGGGAAAGAATAACCATTCCTCTTTGCACCTGCACAGTTTCTGTAACCAATAAGAGACACAATTTTAATTTTTAAAAAAAAAATGATTCTGTGGTTGTGGGGCAGGGGGTCAACAAAATCTTCTTCAACTCCAGATAGCAAATAGGTGCATTAGCGATGCCATTAGCAGAGCTAATGGGTGGTGAACTGCTGAGGAGGAGGAAGCAGTGTAGTTTATCTTCTTTGACCACTTGGGACTGGAGTGGAAAAGTTGGGACGAGCAACAGATGATCTTCAGCTTGGTGGGGATGCCCAAAAGTGGAATAGATGTTGGTTTGCTCTCCCCTGTAAATTCATTGCCTTCACTGGAGGGAAAAGAAGTTTTTGAGCCATGCCATTGCTGACTTATTCAAGATTTGATTTGCTTCATGTAATAAAAGTGGCCCAGTCTATACTCTGCATGACTTGTCTTGTGTTTATTGAGGGGGGGGGGGGTTAGGGCAATATAGCCATGGATGATAGCCATCCATCAGTCCCAACACTGGATCTGAATGTTAACACATAATACCCACAAATGCCTGGCATTGCATGGTCCAATACCACCATGGTGCAAGGTGGTCCAACACCTTGTATAAAGAGCATCACCTAACCTGTGTGTTGTTATTTTCATCTGCTTTTCCTCCAGTGCATTGCAGTAACCACCATTCCCCGCTGCAGAAAAAGTAGGTTAGTGATCTGTTGGAGGTCACCCAATGAGTGTTGGGTCTGAATGACAGATTGGAACATAGATCTCCCTGATCTGATCCAACCCTCTAGCCTTCCAAGCACTACACCATACTGTTAGCATGCTCATCGAGTAGGTACTGCATTGGTATGCCAACAGGATGGTCTGTTTTGAACATGTTTGTTCATCAATTGTCATGTTTTGTCTGGGCTTTGGCTGTTTTAACTGTATCATATTTTCACCACCACTTATACAGATGCCTCCATCCCTGCACCAAAATAATAATAATAATAATATAGAAGTGAAACTAATGTAGCTATCATGGTCAGTTGCCTAGGCGAATAAGAGGAGCCAATCTATCCTATTTTATTGTCATTCTCTTATGTGTCTAGCCTTGAATTTTTATTTCCCACACTGGAGAGGTACTTGGGTCCTTACTGATAGGGTCAGGCCCTTGGCCATTTATTTCCAAGCTCTGTGTGCTCACTTCCTCCTTAGTTATGCAGCTTCCTACAGCCGGTGTCATTCATTTGGGTTGCTGTTCCAAAACATTCTCGGAGCTGCCATCATTAAATCAAACCTTTCCTCTGGGCTGTGCAGTATTTACAGGTGTAATGCTGATAAGTGGTGTAGTATTAAGCTTGTTTGTTTCTGTGTTGTCGCCAGGCGTTTGATACTTGTGAGGAAGAAAGTCTGGCATAGATTCTTAGCAGAGGAAGCCGTAAGTTCTCTTTTGCCATATTTTTATTCCCCCAAAAGAAAGATTTTTTTTTTCCTTTGATGTAATTTCAGCCTTGGAATCAATCCAAACAGTCCCTTTCTTTGAAAGCTCTGCAGCGCTTACAAGAGATGCATTGACACCTAACAAGATTTTGCTTGTTAGTGGGTTCCTGAGTCAAATCTCGGTGGATCTGTACCATAACTATCAATGGGCCTCTCTATAAACATGAGTCATTCGAAAGAGATAGCCTTAATCATCTTAACATGTTGAAATGCCATCGTAAAACCTTATTTTAAGAAAAAAGATCAGTGTGGGAGCATTGATAAGAATGCTTGTCGCCTCACTTTGCACAGAACAAGATCTTCTTTGCTGTTAACTCATGATCTACGAAGAGAAACAAAATTCAGACATTTTCTGTTTAAGTGGGAGGGTTGATTGATACTGGATAAGGACTGAAGCGTGAAACTCCCTGCCCCTCAGTTAATTCAAAATTGGACTTTGCAAATCAATCTGTTTCTCCCCCTCAATGAAAAAGATAGCATTGGCTGGCTCAATTCGTTGTGCGAGATGCCTCTACACAACTTCCCTTTCTGTTGTCTCTGGAAAGGTATTTGAATCCACAATAAGACTTTTTGAAACCAGGATGCCCTGAGTTCAGTGGTACTTCCAGACCTAAGGCAAACTTTGCAAGAACTAAGTTGTCCTAATAGATCTTGCAAGAACTCAGCTGCAGCACTTTGTTGCTGAGATTTAAAAACAAAAACAAAATATTAAAGTTTTTATTATATAATTCTATTTGAGCTGGAGTTTATTTTTTTAAAGGGGCTTAAATCTCTTGTTCATCCTTGCATCCTTCCATCCTTGATGCATCCTTGTTGCATCCTCAATATATTAGGGTTTTATCACAGTAGCATTTTTCTGTGTGTGTATGCAGAGTGAATTTAGCTATTAAAGTACTTGGGATAGTTTTATTCTCCTGGTAGGTATAAGAGTGAGAAGAATTAAAGGTCAGGGAAACAACTCACAGCTATCTCCTGAATTTTAAAATGTTGGCAGTCATTTTTATATACAAATCTTCAAATGAATTTGTCAGCAATTCAAGGCAAACTGCTAAAAGGTTTTAAGGTATCAAGATCAGTGTATATCATTTGTCCTCATACCACTTCACATAGTCATGCTATTCAAAGTACCACCAAAAGTAACTAGCATCTTTGACAGATTCTTCTAGATTGGGAGGCCAAATGTAGCATGGTGATAAATACCAGTAAGTGGTTCAGGACGGATGGGGGATGATGACAACACTTTTTTTAGCTTCCTACCGTGGATTGTTATGTTGTGTTCCAGTTCTTGCTGCTAAGTGGCAGGTTCCAGGGTCCTGTGAGTACCATCAGACAGAATACCACCAATACTACCTTAAGTACCACTGGTGGCATCTGTACCACTGGTTGAGAAACACTGGTCTAACCCATGCATAAAAATGAATGACTTTCCATCTGGAAAGGAAACTTGTGTTCAGAGTTTGAAATGCTACATTTTGCAGGTTTTATTTTATCTTTTTGCAAAATATCCATCATTGGAAAAGGTATCATGAGAAAGAGCCTGTGTCATGTCATGGAGGGAGCCAATGGATTTTTGTATATGTAACCACAAGTAAAGACGGTACTCAGGGAGACCATAGGGATAGAGACATATCAGCATTATTCCTGTTTGGGTGAGTTTGGCTTGTTTGTCTAGACATAAGTAAGTGGAGGTTAGAATTGCAGCGTATGCACAGGGTTAGGTTCTAAGGGCACAATCCTAACCAATTTAGGTTGGCATAACTCACCTTCTCCCCTGTTCCTGTGGTGTTGTCAGGAAGCCAACCATGTCTGTGCCCTAGCCGAACCTCCTCAAGAATGCCACAGAAGTGCCCCAAAGCACTTTTGTGAAATCCTCAGGCAGCACATGACGTGTCAGGACTTATGCCAGCCTAACTGGGGTTTAGGATTGCAACCCAGTTGCTATCAGATTTCCCTTTTCAAAAATTTCATGAAGAATTTAGAGATTCCTGTTTGAGTGAAATGCCTAAGAATGAATAAGAATGAGTAACAAATCTGTTATTTCTGTCTTCTGCAGCAAAAGGTTTCAGATAAATTCTAGACACACACACATTCTTGGGGCCAAATCCTATTCAACTTTCAATGAATCTTGATTCAATTAACATTTTCTTGTCAGATTCTCCATTGCAGGAAGAAAAAACTATCAAAGGTGTTAGACCTGTTTGGTGGCTACATTTATCCCTGAAAAGTTTATTGCCACAAATCCTTTTCAGTGTATTGTAACAATTTATGGAAGTATTAATCTGCTATTAGAGGAAAGAAGACCTTTGCTCCTTTATTCTTCTTCCACATCCACTGTCTCAGATAATATCCTTTGTTTTTACTGCTATGTATAATATCACATTTATCACAATCTGGGGGATATTAGTTAGAAAGCCAAGGAGATGGACAAATGATGGAGGCTCCAATAGCAGATGTCGAACACCCCCAAATTATGTACATGAAGCAGCAGGCTCTCTTCTAAAGGATGAAAATAAACACAATCATTATTCCATCACAGTGTCCCACCAGTCAATAATTGTAGATGTTGTTGAGAAACATGGAGATTTAATGAGGGTCCACCATGGGGAACCACAAATTGTGTCTATGTTTGGTACTGTGAAGTCCAATTGTTCTTACAATACCACCTGCAAGCATAAGATAATTTCCAGACTAGTCTGACCTTATAATCAGCGCTATCTCAATGAGAGAAAAAAGAAAGGGGATTTATATGCTCTTCATATGCAATCATAACTACTTTAATGAACACATGGAATGAGTTTCTCATTTTTATGCCATGATTAATTCCATCCTTTTTTTATAGTTTTGCCCTTTCAGTTTTTTAAAAAATCATTTCAAAGGTATTTTTGTCCCACTTGTTCTATAATAAATGACTTCAGAAGCAATCCTGGTAAGCAAGATATGTTTCTGGAGTTCAGACTCTCTTAACTTCTAATATAGGTGGTGCTACCATATGTCCCTGAAAACCAGGACTGTCCCAGTTTTTAGGGATTGTGTTCACATACTGGCAACTTTGACAGGGGGTCCTGTCTTGGTTTTGTGGAGGAGAATTGTGGAAACCCTAGGCAGCAGAGGTATCACTAGATACCTCTAGATACCTTTGTGACATCCAGGACAAGGACATCCAGGATACTCACTAGATTTTGACATCCAGGACAAGAGCTCACTGCATTACCCCATGATGAACCCTATGATGAACCTTCTCCTGTACCAGACCAAACACAATAAATTATATCATACACATACACATAGACTTAATGCAGTGACATATCTAGGGGTGGTGTGTAACAGTACTGGTCACCCAACAAATTAGAAAAAACCAGTGGCCAGTTTGATGACTCACAACTAAATAAGAGTGCTTATATTAGTTCTGACTCATGGAAATGAAAACTGTCTCATGTTAAAACCTTATCTTTTCTTTGCTGACTCATGATAACATCTTATTAACTCTCAAAGCAATCAATCTCATTGTTCAATTTAGAGCTTAAAAAATCCATTTGGGGGCAAAATCCAGAGTAACTACAGGGACTCCTTGCTCTGGTGTAAGAACAACTTACTCTGGATTCCAATATGAATTTCCCATAGGTTTTCACTAGGTGGTACATTAACTACAGGTGTGCACCTACAGGTATTACTCTGGATTTGGGGGTTGGTTACATAAAAAGCTGTGTTTCCTTTTCTGGCTATGTGGCTATAATTTTTGATTATACAGACTATAGATTCAGCATTTTGATACAGAATATAGATAATCAATATGATATGTCCTTTGTATTTTGTATTAAATTATCTGTCAGATGTTATATAACATGATAATATTATTCAAAAAAATTGTATTTTCACAATTTTGGCAAGAACTGGGGTACCCACACCTCACACCATCTGGTAACACCATAGCATTGAAGAATACATTTCAAGTGTGCAACTATTTGAGGGCCAAAGTACATTTAAGTTTAAATGTATGTAGGTTTGCCTTCCCTTATTTTAAAAAATGAAATTGTACTGGAGGAATGTTAAATAGAGGTGAAACCATGATGAGTCTAACTCTTTTCCTCTGCCATGGTTCTGATCTCACAATTGTATTCCCCATGTGGTCTTTCTATTAGGAAAGGATGCTTTCACAGAAAGAACCCATTGGAACCTTACAGCTCTTGAAGTTGATGGCCTTCTTCATCCATTCTCACATCCCATGTTCACAACCCAGCTCTCCTCTGAATGTGCTTTAAACTGAACCTTGGTTCTTGTACATTCTTTCCTCACCTGGTGCTGATTTAAGCACCAAGACTCTGGACTTGGTTGCCTGATCCAGTACAAAGATGAGCATGTATTGAAAGATCAGAAAATACAGAAGCTGCAAAGCAATTGCATAGCTTTTCCACCTGCAAATTACTGTTCAAAGGATCTGTATACATATGTGACTGCAGTATTTCTTTTGGCCAACATTATTCAGTTTACTTCCTTTGTTGCAAGATCAGATTGGATCACCAGAGAAACATGCCCAGGATCACAGTACTCAGTATGTTGGGGATCAGCAGGGCTAGGGTATGCCAAGCCACAAGCTGAACATCTTTGCTAGATGGATGGCACGGACGCTAGAGGTCAGAGCAAGCCATAAGGGTGCCATGAATTAATGTGATTTATCAAACTGATGGCCTGTTTGCCTGAACTGGCCATTTTTTGGCACTGTTAGAATTGCATGAATTCAAGATGAGTTTGGGAAAAGTTGGGTGTCGGAAATGGACAGTAAGCAAGTTGCAGGCTTTATGGTGTGCTCTCCTTCATGACCTTCTTTACCCTGTTTTTTAAAGGATCTCAAGATTTGCAACTTCATTATATCTCTTGGTGGAAATCTGCTGAATTAATTAGACTTTCTGGCTGCTTCATCAATCCTTGCTTGAAGTCTTGGCTGGAAAGTTTGCAATTAATCTAATTTGTTGTGAAGATGCAAGCAGGGGTCCATCAAATGATAACCGAGCAGCTCTACTTAGTCAACGGCCTTTAGCATTACAACTTATCAGTGTATCTTAAAGTGGCAATGCAGCAACATTTGATCTTCACATGGTTTGGTCAATAGGAAAAGTTTCTTCCCATCCTGGTAATTCACTCCAGGAAGGGGCTTCTTTCCAGATTTTGGGAAATAACAGATCTTTGTTAATACGGTTAGGAAGCTTATTCAAGAAAGATGATCTTCTCTGAGTCTTGTGTAATGTTAGTACTCTACCATAGTTTTTGGGTGGTGATGTGATCTTATTTACTGATTCATCAATTCAGACTCCCCTTGCCTGACTCCCACTTTGTTCCACCCTTAACATCCTCTTTCACCCCATCCCATCTCCACTGCCAACATAATCTATTGTTATGTTGTTCCCCAGGAAAAAGGCAGGATATAAATAAAATATATTATATATTATTATTATTGGGTCAAGGAGGATCTGCTGGTATGTACAGGAAGGCTCCAGCCTTCCCACTAGCACCCTAGTAGCACACACTTCTGCATGGTGCCATAAGGCAGTTTGTGACAAACAAATTCTAGTTTTTTCAGTGTGGCAGCCCAACAGGATTGGAGAGTCCATATATCCACCTCTTAAAAAGATGCTGAGACATTCATTACAATTGAGAAACATGCTTACAGACCAGACAGGTGAGTTTGTTTTTACTCCTGAGCATGCAGGTTGGAGGCAGCGCAGGAGGGGAGTGTAGGCCAGATCCCTGCAGCATTGGTGCATGGTGAGATCTTCTCCCCCATTTCTTCGCCAAAGAAGGAGAGCAATGGGTGAAGTTGTAAGTACAGCATAGTCTGCAATGTGCTGTCTAAGAATCCCCACCCCTTGGTGTCAGACCCATTTGGGACAGTTATAACAAAGTACCACTGCCACCTCTGATACTGAGGTTTGCAGGAAGTATTGTGGATAGGGTTGCCATATGTCCCCAAAAGGAGGGACAGTCCTGATTTTTGTGGATTGTGTTCACATACTGGCAAGCGTGACAGAGGGTCATGTCCTGATTTTGTGCAAGAGAATTATGGCAACTCTAATTCTGGAGCATGAATCACTCTGCCCCCCTCCCACTCCAAAGCTCTCCCTAAGTGTCTTCAGCTGCACACTAGCAAAATAGCTGCTGTAGGTCAGAGGAGACCCATTGGATCCAGGCAATCTCTGGGGAGATTATAAAAAAATTCTGATCTGATCACCTCCCCTTAGTGCATGCTTTATTATTGGTGTTGCCTGCTTTGGGCTGGTGGGGGTAAGGATAGGGCTTTGAATCGCTTATCCAGATACTGCTCATTGCAGTTTACATTCATAATGCTCCATAATTTACTTTTTTATGTTTGCAATGCTCCATCTATGATCACAGACTCCTGTCAAGCAAAATCAATCTGTTGCAATCAACACGTTAAAAAAGAAGAAAAACTCACCTCGCCCTGTAAACACACCTCAAGAACATCAACATCAAATGCCAGAAGATCATTTATTATTTTACAGCCAATTGCTTTTATTGTTTTGTTTTTCATTCAGTGGTAGCAGGAGCATTTTCTCCTCCCCTCCCATCTCTTTTCTCTGCATTTGGTGCTGTATTGCTGATGGCTAACTTTTGGCAAGAAACTCCAGACTTTGAAAAGCTGGCTGTAACCTAGATGTGTCACATGAAAGAAGTCAGCTTGTTTGCGTATGCTTTTGCTTCATCCTTGGAAGAAAATGCACAGATGAATTTCTGCAATATTGATCATTTATAAACCTCAGAGGAGCCCTTTCTGCCTAGAGATTCACGCAAACACTCACTCCCTTCCTCTCTTTTTTTTCTGAAAACATCACATTTTATAAAAAGGGCTTCTTTTGAAATTTAAGATATTCAAAGCCCAGAAGGCAATTTAAAATGGATAACTCTCAGTGTAAAAAATAATAATTTGTATTTTTAGTATCTTTCTTCCTTTCTCTTTAACAACTAAAGGGGCAAGTTTGGAGAAGATCTTGTGACATAAGATCTGCTCTTCCACAACTAAACTCATAGTCACAGTGATGCCACTGATGGAGGAGGACAGAAACGTATTTCACAAAGACAATGTTTTGCAGTGTTGTCAGTAGTGTTTGCATCCCCCATAACTAGCCGTACATACCCCAGCAATGTCTGTTCATGTGGCGTCTGCTGGTGTTTTTTTTGCATTTTACATTGTGAGCCCTTTTGGGAAAGGGGCCCATTAGCTATTAATTAGCTATTAATTTTGTCTTTGTAAACCGCTTTGTGAAATTTTTTAAAAAGTGGTATATACCGTAAATACAGTATCTAGATAGTGTGGAAAGCCATTGCACCTCCTCTTATGCAGTAGGGCCTACATGGTAGGTTTGTTGATGCACCATTGTCCCACACCTTTTTGGTCTTTGGCTATAATGTTTGATAAAATTTAGGCATTCCAATATGGTTCTGTATGACTGTATACATCCAATAATATACTCGTATAACATGATGTGTACTATTTGATGATATCAGGATTTTGGCCAATAGTGCACATCACTAGATCCTCCCCATGCACTCCACATCCCTTGTATACCAACACACCAACACCATTGATGTTGTGGGCAAAAAAGCACGTGAAAAAAGAAAAGTGAAAGTACTGAATACATTTCAAACCATAGAAAATCCATGCTTAAAATATTTGATATCTTAAATTTTGATCTTCGGGAGTTATGTACAGGGCTTCATGTATGTCACATCCTGAAACCTGATATTTCTTTGACACAGTCTTGTAAGGTGGGGTCTGCTTGTGATAGAAATCCAAAACTTTGATTTTTTTTTTTTCAAATAGGGAGTTTCTAGGCCTTATTGTTCCAACAATAAGCTCAGGAACTTTTTCACACTGCCTGGTGACTTCAGTGCTCTGTATATCACCTTTTCTTCCCCTATGGCTAGCAGAAGCAGAATGAATCATAGATTATATGCAAATTGATTTACTTTGCATAATTGAATCTGACTGAAGAATTTTGTTTCATGCAGTTTATACACAGTCCCTGTCAAAACGATGGAAAAGCAAAGACATTGTGTTCCTGATACCCACAAGCTCTGAGCCACAAATATTATGTCAGATCCAATACCAATTTAGAAAAATCTCAATTCAAAACGTACGAATCTGGGTATCAGAAAGATCTTTCATTTGAATCGGCTGTGAACCGAGAAAGGCAGGGTACAAATTTACTAAATAAATAAATAAATAAATAAATAAATAAATAAATAAATAAATAAATAAATAAATAAATAAGATAGGGATTTCACAATCTTTTAGTATGAGGAGCACATTATAGCTACACTGCATATTTTGTACATTTTTGTGAGCTAAAAATTTATCAGTCTTATAAACGAAGGAATGAAATTTAAATACATGTAAAATGTTGACTTGGATCTTTTTTGTGGTCAGCAAGATGTAATTCAGAACATAAGTTACATATGACGATTACAAAGAAATAATATCATGTTCCAACTGATAAACTATGTATAATCCAACATCAATGCTCTGCTGAAGGCCAGTTGCTGAAAATCAGATCAAATCTTTTTGCTCTCCAGACGTGGCCCTTGGACTGCTGTTTGGAGACTTCTGTTCTAAAGGATGTATGCTGGGTTGAGAATTGCAACCCTTCATTTCTATAAAAAGTGAAAGACGGTCTGAGTGGGGCATCTGGAACATTCTACAGAACTGTACTTTTGTGAATCCTCTATATGTGCCTTTTTTGGCACCCATTCTGCTAGACATCTGGCACATTTTAAATAGTTCCGAAGGTTTTCCCATAATTCTTCCCTAGAGGCCTCTTGTCAGTAGAACAGAGCACGAGTTGAGGAGGAAAAAAATCAACTAACTGGGGCATTTCACTTTTTGGAGATTTCCCATTGGTTCTGACAGTAATGTATAGGAATCCAAGCATTGCTAGTCAGATCTGTTCCCGACGAAACCTCCTGGGGCCCTGAATTGTGATAAAGGACATTCAACTTGACATCTCTTTATTTGACATTCTTCTCTTTCTCTATAATTGAAACCAGTTACCTCCGAGGCTAATTGTAAAATGGTGCATGCACAGATTGCTTTAGGACATGGAGACAATGATAGCTGAACTTTATATTTCGGGAAGCTTCAAAAGCAATGAATGATTGATATCAGCCTAGGTAGATTCTGCATAATTTGGCATTAGTTTATCTCCCCCTTCCCCAATCCCACATATATTAACAAAGATTTGGAAAACATGATTGCTTGGGATATATAGTATCTCAGGATATACTGTAATTACTCGGATCTAATGTACCTTCAAACCTAATACGCCCCCTATACTTATAATCAAAATATTGTATTTACTCAAATCTAATTAACCATTGAATATAATGCACACCCTGATTTTGGAGACTGAAAAATGTGAGTGTTAGATTCAAGTAAATACAGTATATTTTCTCTATATTTCTCCCAGCTGTTTCCTCCAGCTGCCTCTGCGGAGCAGATAAGAAGGCATATTTTGTCCCATCCTGGTGATCCCAGCCCCTGTGCCACCCATAGAATGCCACCTCACCCCACTGGCAATCCCCATTACTGGTTGCTCCTGGAGCCACGCATGGCCTCCTTCAGTCATCTGGAGACCCTCTGGGGTTTTCAAAGATGCTTCAAATGTCACTTCTAGTTTGTGTAGGAAAACCAGAAGTAATATTGAAAGCCTCAGAATGCCTCTGGAGGGCAGCCTCGGAAGGTGGTGAGGGGGGCATGGATGGCAGCAGTGGCAGCTGGGGGTCACGGGAAGTAGTGCTACCCCTGGAGGTATTTTACACCAGTGCTGCTCAACTCTTGCTCCCCTGAAACTGATATACAGAGGCATGCTGTTACTGAACCTAAAGATACATATAGCGGTCATGTCTTGTAGCTCTTGTTGAAATCGTCCAATCTTTTACATCCATCCAAGCTAGTGGCTGTCATCATACCTTGTGGCAATTAATTCCACAAATGAATGATGCTCTGTGTAAAGAAGTTTCTCCGTTTGTCCTAAACCCTTCTCAATTCATTTCATGAATTGACTCCTGCTATGGGTGGGGGGGGGGATAAAATGTATCTCGTTCACCATTCCCTCGATCAGTGGTACTCAAAGTGGGGTTTGGAATCCCCTTGGAGGGTTGCAACCTTGGGTCAGGGGGGTCATGAGAGGGTGTGTGGAATCCCTTGGAATCTGGCACTGAGTTTTCCTGGGAGTAAGCATCGTTGAACACAATGTAACTTACTTCCAAGTTAACATGGAGAAGTTCTGGCATCATAGTGATGTCACATCCTGGGAAGTTTGACAGGTTTCGTAGACAGATTTTTAAGTTTCAGTATGAAATGCCCAAGTAATACTGCCTCAATCATGTGCCCTGTTCATCATCATTCTTCAACGTCAAAATGCCTAAAACTTTGTTCTCATTCCATATAAGGAAGATATTTCAGATCTTTGATTCCAAACATTACTAGTCAGATCTGCTCTCAATACAATCTCTTAGGACCCTGAATTGTGATAAAGGACATTCAACTTAACATCTCTTTATTTGACATTCTTCTGTTTCACCATAACTGAAATTGGTTATCTCTGAGTCTTTTGCACCTGTTTCAGCACTGTTGTACGATATTCTTCATAAGGTATGGTAATCAGAATTCCCTGTTTGTTTGTTTGTTTGTTTGTTTGTTTGTTTGTTTGTTTGTTTGTTTGTTTGTTTGTTTGTTTGTTTGTTTGTTTGTTGGAATGTATAACCCACCTTTCCCATGCTAAAGCAAATGCTTTATAATGGCGGCTTTTGTAACTTTTATCCTTTTAGCTGTCTTTTTCTCTGTTTCCAATTTTCCTATGCATTTCTTGAAACAAGCACCAGAAACTATTTTCTATCGTCTCCCTATTGATTACCAATTTATTAAACTCTGGATCAAGAATATGAAACCTTCTTATAAGAGATGCAACTGTTCTTTTAAAGGTTTCTCCATCTGCAATTTCAAACAAGCTGTTTTCTTAAGCCTACAATTTAATGTCGGTTCAGTAGCACGTTGATCTCATAGCAGGCTTCCGTCAGTCTTGAAAGACTATTGTATCATGCTCGGTGCTGCATACGCTGCATGCGAAGCATGAAAGCCTGTGTTGGATTGTTATGGAGGATAGGCTGTTACCCAAGCAGCAAATCCCCCCTCTCCACGCCACTGAATTAGTCCAATGGAAAGGCAGAGCCAATACGATTGGATCCAGCTGCATCGCAGAGCTGGGCTAAGGACAGGAGCTCACCCTGTCTTTTGGGGCCGACCCAGGTCTCAAACCCTGGCCTCCTGGTTAATAGGCACAGAGCCTTAACCGCTTGCGCCACCCACAGCCCACATTGATCTCATAATGTTTCTGTGTATCAAAAATGAAGATGTTATCTTCATGTATCAGATGTCATAGCTCCACTGACATTCATTCCGATAACAACACATTTTCCAGACATACCAACAAATGTGAAAATGCTGAAGGCACCTAGACAGTCAACAAACATTGCTGCTTGAATGAGTAGGTCTCTGCAAAATTCCTCATACCTCCTTCTTTACGTCTTTGTGGCTCTGTGTCTATTTTCAGCTCATGCGCATGGACATCCCACAAAGCTTCCTCTGCAGAATCCATTATGAACATGTCAATGAAAAGCACCATCATTAGATAATCTTGTTGACATTCTGTGCAAAGGCAGGTGACAAGTCACATCACTGAGTCAGGGAACACAATGACTGGCTGCATAGCAACCTCTGATGAACTGCCAGAGGTGACCTGGAGATGTGGTATTCACAGTATGAACGGCAGCATAGAAATCCAGCAGGTTTAGGGGAAAGAAACAGATTTCTTATTCATGGTGCACAATCCAGAGTAACTATGGGAGCTCTTAAGAGACATTTATGTCGACGTAGTTTCCACCCAGTGGAAACCTATGGGAAATTCATAGTAAATCCAGAGTAAATTTTTCTTACATAAGGGCTCCCATAGTTACTCTGGATTGTGCAGTTACTAAGTCTTCCTGCAACTCCAAAATAATGAATAACCCTGTCTTTCAGTCCTTAAAAATTGGGGTTGCATTTTAGCAGCATCTGCTCTGTAATATGTCTTTTGCTGTATGAAAATCACAACCTGAATGTTCATTCATCAATATTTGTTATTGTGTGATTTCTGTGTTTGTTGATGTGGTTAAAAACAAACCAACCCTGATTTCCCATATTTTTCTGCTTTCATATTTTTGGATCTTTTTCAAGATCCAAATATACATTTATTATAGGGATGTTGGTGTGTGTTGGCTGTACCTGTGAGGTTAAAAATGGCTACTATTTATCAACAGGGAGGCCCAGTTGCCATGTGAGTGCAGGAACCAGATTCCTGGAATAGCATGAATGAGAAAGAGGACAGACGTCCTGAGTCAACATACCCCCAAATCTAGAGTAACTACGGGAGCACATAAGAGACTTTACGTGCACCCATAATTACTGCACCACCTTGTGAAAACCTATGGGAAGTTTATATTGGAATCCAGTTGTTCTTACACCAGAGCAAGGACTCCCCATTACTCTGGATTGAGCAAAATCCAGAGCAAGTTACTCTGGATTTTGCCCCATAAGAACATAAGAAGAGCCACCACTGGATCAGGCCCAAGATCCATCTAGTCCAGCTTGCATCCGAAGTCTATGAATATTTATAAGTTATATTCTCTATAAGAATCTCTATATTGTCTATAAGTTTCGTGGCAGAAAGACTCTATAGCAGTTTCAGGGGAGCAAGAGTCACAGAAGTATGGCTTCTCCCCTGCTTCTCAGAGGGAGCTGATGGGCAGGACAGTTGACAAGACATGTCCTTTGCTCTGATCCAGCAGGATCTTCTTATGTTCTTATATTCTTATCCTCCTTCACATTAAGATTTCTTTACAGTATTTCCTACACTTGAAAAACTACATGGGTGAATCAGCCCCAATTTTTACTGTTTCATGACAGCTGTTACTTAACAGTTGAGAGAAACCAAACATTTGGTATCCGATCAATATTTAAGTGGGCAAGGAGGGTATGCAAATGCACCATTTGGCTCTTTAATTGGGCAATCCATTTTCAAACCCTATGCTAAGTGATTCCTTCTATTCCCAAAGGGTAAATAAAAATCATTTGCATCATGATCTTTAAGTATAAACAGCATCAAGACACCTAGATCTCTTCTTAACAGAAGTGCTTGCATTTCAACAAAGATAAACATGAGGAAAATGATAGCATACAATGGAAAGCATGAAATGAGAACAGGCCACTGTTGAATTTACAAAAAAGTAGTAGTTCTTACCATTATATTTTAGAAGAGTTGATTTTTAAATGCAAGAAAGCAAACAATTCTCCTATTCATAGTCTCCCTAATTATTTAATGTGAATTCTCAAACAGCGCATACAAATATAAAACGTCTATCATTCTTTGCTGTTTCAGTATTTATTTTCTTTTTTATCTTACTTTGTATGAAATTGCAAGCTGTAAAATAAAATAGTCAAATAGTAGAACATTATAAACATCTATAAAGTTAAACAAAAAGAACAATAGAATTTAGTGCCATGATAATAAAAAAACAGCTGATGTGAGCAACAATATTTCAAAAACACCCAGGAAAAAAAAATTCCATTAAAAATATGTATGTCTTTATCATATATTGAAAGGTGAGCTGCAAATAGACAGACTTCTGATCATTTTTCCAAGGGAGGAGAAGATACAGCAGTCTTACAATCTCAGTTTTTGTTTTTCTGTCCTATATATATATTATTCACTGTTTTATGTTGCTGTACATTGCTACTCCACTTCTGACTTCCATTGGTATTTCAACTTTACTAAATTTTTCAGAAGGATGTCCTCCAAAACAATTCTTTTCAACCGACATCCTTTCTAATTCAGGCTGGTGAGGGTTTACTCCTTGCTGCTGTAGCAAATTCATGCAATGTTAATCAGCAGCTGTTTTGCAATCAGTTTCCTTCTGGGGATCCCAATTCTAATTAGTATTTAGAAGCAAACTTTTTAGCTATTATTATGATGAATCTGTGGATAATGTTTACAACACTGAAAATATCCCCAGAAACTGAATCCCATTTTTTTGCTGGTATTGTATGGTTAATTAGAGCTGTTCCTCTGAACACCTCCCTACTCAGAGATGCTGGAGGCTTCACGAAGGAGCAAGAGAGGAACTATGAGTGACAGACAGTTCCTCTCCCCCACTTATCTGAGTTGTGGATAATATGGATGTGCCTTATGAGGAAACATGATACCCTAGTGAAGGGACAGAGTATGGAAGCAGTAAAGTACATTAGAACTGTAATTGACATTATGATTGATTTATTAATTGATTGATTGATTGAAGTGATTTATACCCACCTTTACCATACCAATGCAAATGCTCAAGGTGGTTTACAAAGCTTCAGTTCTTTCCCTCTTGCTGTCCTAAGGACAACCCTTTAAGATAGGTGAGGCTGAGAGTGAATGTGGCCCAAGATCACCTAGCTTCATGGCCAAGGAGGAATTTGAACCTGGATCTTTATTCATGGTCATTCTAAGACATCCAGGCACCTGAAGGAATCATGTTAAATATTTTCTCCTTATCTGGTGATGAACCTGTTCCTGTCCCTCTGAGCCAAATCTATCCATATCTGCTCAATGTACTGTAGATTACTTGACTCCTTTATGTAACTGGGATGATAACTGGGGTAACTGGGATGATGGGCATCAAATGAGGGAAATGGCAGGAAAGTGCTACATTTGAAATAAGTGAGCTAACATGAAATCTTGCCTGCAGTGTTACATTGGTGATGGCCATTCACACCAGTAATTACAGGATATTGCAGTCATTTGATGAGCATCAATAGAACAGATACCTTCTCAGGATAAGAGCTGGTGACTATATTCCAGGGGTCCTCAAACTACGGCCCATGGGGCCGGATATGGCCCGCCAGGGCCCTCAATCTGGCCCACGGGCATTTTCAGAACCCCCTCCCCCGCATCCCTGAAACCCCAGGGGCTTTGACACCAGGTGCACGAGCGCACGAGTGACTGAGTGGGAAGCATGCACGCCTGTTGCCGCTTCTCCACAGTGCCAGGGGTTCCCTGGCCGGCGTGCGCGCCCTTCCTGCTTAGTCACTGCTTCCCACTTCCTGGCCAGCACACGTGCCAGCCAGGGAACCTCTGGCGCTGCAGAGAAGTGGCAACAGCAATGTGCGCTTCCCACTCAGTCCCTTGTGCGCCCTTCCCTCAGTCATCTGCTTCCTGCTTCCCACTTGCTTAATGAGTAAGCCCATTACTTCTGTGTCAGTTTGCTTAGGATGGGATGATGCTGCAAGCCTGCCACACTTTCCTAGAATGGATGGGGCTCTGATGCTGCAAGCCTGCCACACTTTCCTGTGAGTAAGCCCATTACTTCTGTGTAGGAATGCTGTGTAGAAATGCTTAGGATGGGGCTCTGAGGCTGCAATGCTAGCCACACTTTCCTGGGAGTAAGCCCATTGACTTTCATGAGACTTCTGTGTAGGAATGCTTAGGATGGGGCTCTGAGGCTGCAATCCTAGCCTCACTTGGGTTTTTTTGTGTGTGGCATAATTCATAAAATGTTTTCATCTTTCCATCAACTTCAGTATATATTACATTGAGTAGCATTTTTACATGAAAGTAACAGACTGTTTGCAAAATAATTTGTTCCTTATTACTAAATTCAATTAATGAAATAATTAAGTATAGTCTGGCCCCGACAGTATCTGAGGCACAGTGAACCAGCTGAGGACCCCTGCTATATTCTCTGTCCCAGTTTGGTAAAGAATATACACATAATTCCCACCCCACACACATTTAAATACACACACACACATACCTAGTTCCCAACATGTCAGTATGGAATCAAGACTCCTCATACCTCTTACCATGATTCCAGGTCTGGAAGAAAGAACTTTTCTTAGGTTACAATTACAAGAGAATCTGTTGATCTTATGCATCATTTTGGCATGAATTTCATGTTTCTATTGCATTCCAAGCAGGGAAGTTAATCTTTAAAACAACACAGGGACTATGATGTATTAAGAAGTTCTGTACCTCAAGAATATGGATGAGGAGATAAAATTCAGAGAGAACGTTGGTAGGGTAATAACTCATAGCGATGACTCAAATATTTTCCATTGTGGGCTGCGTGGCTGATGACAATCATACAAGACCATTTCTTTAAAAAAAATGTTTGTGCCTTTTACAGTGAATATAATATTGACTCTATAATGTTGACTCCTGTGTTGATTTGGCATTAACTTTGGCTTAGACTGTGGGTCAAGACCCACCAGTGGGTTACAAACAACTTTTGGTGGTTTGTTAAAGGTTTTTGAAACATCCAAAGAAAACCTTTGCAAGCACCCTTGCTCTCCTTGCAGAGGAAAATCATTATCAGGTATGGGATTGCTTTCATATCAGCAAACTAAAATGTCATATTTTTCAGTTTTCTATAGTAATTGGCATGCCACAAGACATGTAAATCCAGCCTATATTCTGTCCAGGGAGTCCCTAACTGCATATTCTTCTGGCCAGGATGAGTCTTTGGGTACCTTAGAATAAACGTTCGGGGCAATAATCCTTGAATGCCATTTCTAGAGAAAGTCTAGCAAATATCTACATACTCATACTACATGTAAGCAGCTTGAAGAGTATAGGGCACAAATAATTAATTAATAATAATTAGTAATTAATTAATTAATTATTAATGAAGAAAATATTTCTTTCTAGGTTGTGATAGGCAGCTGTTTTTAAAAATGATTCTGGTGTTTAAAAGTATAGGAAGCATTGACTTAGGTCACTTAATCAGGAACACAAGGCTTGGACCAAAAACAACAAATGGACAAAATAATTTTCCTTACAATTTTGCAACAACTTTTCTTTAATGTTAAATCTCAGCTATCCTTTGATCAATGATAATCAGTGGTGCCTCATGTAAAGTATGTTCCATGTAACAAAAATTTCTCTAGGGTTCTGCTTCATGTAACAAATTGTGCTTCACGTAACAAGCATACTCGTTGGCAGTAGGGGCAGACGCGCTGGCCGGCAGCCCTTTAAAAATCATCAGCGCTGCCTAGTGCGCCTGCCCACAGAGAAAGCAACACTTCAGCGCTCTTCCTCCTGTGGCCGGGTGTCCGCTGGGCAGAGGGAGAGAAGAGCAGTGGAGAAGAGGGAAGCAGCTCAGGGCTAGCCAGAAGGGAGCAGGGGAGAGAGAGGCTCAGGATGAAGAGAAGGAGAAAGTGGGGAGACACTTGGAAAGTGCCTTGGATTGCAGAAGAAAGTTCTTTGATTGCAGCCTCCTACCAGTATCTGTCCAGAAGTAAGCCCCATTGTGTTAAATGGGTGCTACTCCCAGGAAAGTGTCTTTAGGATTATAGGCTAAGTAGATTTCATAGGATCATGCACACTGAATTCATGTTTTGAATTCAATTCCAGTGCGTTGTCATCATTTTTACATGCAGTTAATATTTTTATATGAATATTTTGGGGGTTGTGGAACCAATTGTCTGAGTTTCCATTATTTCCTATGGGAAAATCCGCTTCATGTAAAGACTGTTTCATGTAATATACATGTAATAAACATTTGTTACGTGAGGTGCCACTGTATTGTGATTTATCCTTACCTACGAATAAGTGAGACTTACTTCTGACTAAACATGCATTGGTTTGGGCTACCTACAGAATTCATGAAAGGAAATAAAATTCAACATATAGTAAAACCTTGAATTGAGAATAACTTGGATTGAGATAGTTTTGCACGACAAGCAGACATTTCTAATAAATTTTAACTTGACATACAAGCAATCTCATGGTAAACAAGTGAAAAATAGTCCCTGCCGGGATAAGGCTGGTTTCAGCACTCTGCCAGTACCAGCCTATGCATGTCTACTCTGAAGTAAAACCTATGATAATCAGTGGGGCTCGCTCCTATGTAAGGGGGGCAGATTATGGACTGTGAGATCTGAGTGACTAAGTACAGGTTAATTTGTTTTATTTTTCTTTATACAGTGGTGCCTCACATAAAGAGCTTACTTTGTTCCGGAGGCATGCTCTTTAAGTGAAATGCTCTTTAAGTGAAGCAGATTTTTCCATAGGAAATAATGGAAACTCAGACGATTGGTTCCATAACCCCCAAAATATTCATACAAAAATATTAACTGCATGTAAAAATGATGACAAAACACTGTAATTGAATTCAAAACCTGCATTCAATGTGCATGATCCTATGAAGTCTACTTAGGCTGCAATCCTAAAGACGCTTTCCTAGGAGTAAGCCCCATTTAACACAATGGGGCTTACTTCTGGGTAGACATAATTAGGAAACTGCAATCAAAGACACTTTCCTGGGAGGCTTACCTGGGCTGCTGCTGGAGGTTCAAGGTGGTCAGTGAGGGCTCTTGGGGGCAGTTAGGAGCAGCTGCCTCTGGCACCCCCAGGCAACTCCCCCCAGGGGGAGGCAGCAGCTTTGGCAGGCAGCCCTCTTAAAGAGCCTCCAAGCAGAAGGTCAGGCTGCATAGCCCGCATGCCCATAGCGTGCTTACTTGTTAAGTGAAGCGGAACTTGTTATGTAAACCAAGATTTCTTAGCAATTTGTACTTGTTATGTGAAACACTTGTTATGTGAGGTACTTGTTATGAGAGGTACCACTGTATTTTGTATTGTCTTTATTATTTTGTATTAATACAGTATTGTTATAATTTTTACATGAATATTTTTGAGTTGTGGAATGAATTGTCTGAGTTTCCATTATTTCTTATGAGAAAATTTGTTTTGATATAAGCATTTTGGATTACAAGCATGCTTCCAGAACAAATTATGTTCGTTAACCATTGTACTTCCATTGGTTTAAATTGGCTGTACTTCCATTGGTTTAAATAGACTGTTTGCCACTAACTTTTAAGGATGCAAAGGACACAATTTCTCTGTCTAAACATCAAGCATTTCCTTATGTTTTTGTAGTAGCTGCAATGGTAGCTGTAACTCTGAATAGGTTCAAAGAATTTGCTGGACCTTACCTAGTTCTGCCACCATGAATAATCCAAGCAACTACTTGCTCTTGCTCGTATTCAGATATGCTTCACTTGATCAATCCCTCCTGGTGCACCATCAGCAATGAGCTGGAGCTTGTATGACCCTTTCAATCAATGATAGGGTGAGTGACTCAGCTGGTGTAATTTTCCAGTGGAGATAATGCCCTGTGAATCTTCCGATAGTGAATGGCATAAACATACAGAGAGTGGGATGATTAATTGTAAGCCATGTGCTGTTTTTCTTGGGAAGTGACACAAATTATGGAGAGAGAGAGACAGCAGGCAGGAGCTGATACATGGAAAGGATGCTTTGCCGGTTCTTGATCTCTCAGAGCATCTAGAAGAAAGAAAAAGAGTTCCTGGGTAAAGAATAAAGGGCAAATCATTATATAGTGTCCCCCATCCTAGTCCCACGGGTTGGAAGCAAGTCTGAAAAGATACGTAGATGATACATATATGGGAAGTTTGGATCCTGCAATTGTTGGGAAATATGGGTCAGAATATACAGGGCATACCAACCTAAAATGCTTTGACCAGTGTTTTTCAATGTTTCTCCTCCATGTACCATTCTCATGGTCTACCTATTCAACTTAATCACCTGTTAATTCTGAATTGAGCGGCCAGATGTGAAGCAACAAACACCAGCATGAGGCTCAGGATGGACAGGAAGATTTTCTTAAGCATGGAACAACATGCTTTGGATTTGTGCCCAGTGCCCACTGGGCACCACTGTTTGTTGTGCTGCATTCCTGGTCTCACTGTTGGGCAGCAGGGGTCCAATGAGTGTAGGGTTGCCATATGTTCCGAAAAACAGGGACAGTTCTGACTTTGGGGGATTCTGTTCACATACTGGCAAATGTGACAGAGCCTTGTCCCGACTTTGTGGAAGAGAATTATGGCAACCCTAAGCAAGTGCCACCAGACACCTCTAGTACCACTGGTGATACTTATAATACTAGTTGAGAAACACTGGCTTTGACCATATACCTCAATACCCTCCCAAAACTTCAGGTCACAGGATTCTTTTATGCACTGAACAAACTAATTGCAGCCAACCTATTTGTGCACAGAAGTGCCAAACATGTATGAGAGCTGATTTTGGTTTTCTTTTTTGGTGAGGGATTTTCACAAAGCTCTCACAAGTGTAAATTTCAATACAAATGCAGTGATTTTGCAAACATTGGTTTTCTCATTAAAGGCTAACCTTTAATCACTTTTATCTGGCATGGTTATTGAAAAGTTTAAGGTCTTTTAAACTTTTAAGGTCTTTATGGTCCAGGGTGACCATATAGAACGGAGGACAGAGTGCCTCTACCTTTAACTTATCATAGGATTTCATTCATCAAAGAAGGGTTTAAAAATCAGCACCTGCTTCAATTCCTGTTTTTATGCAATGCTTAATTAAAGGTAGTGGCACTCAGTCCTTCATTCTGTATGGTCACCCTGCCCTTATATAAGAACATAAAAAAGCCCTGCTGGATCAGAAAAAAAGGCCCAGCTAGTTCAACTTCGTGTGTCTCACACTAGCCCATCAGATACCTCTGGAGCACCAAGAAAATAAGAGACCTGCACGCTGGTGCCCTCCCTTGCATATGGCATTTGCCGTATTACCATTATTTTTAGTTATTTGGGGTCATACAATTTCAAGCTTGTCACAAAGCTGAAAGGGGTGACTTGAAAAAGGAGTGTGAATGTGGAAAAGGAGATTAATCAGAAGGAGAAATGTACAGAAAAGGTGAGGCTGAAATATTTCAGAATAAATGGGTTGCAAGGATGCCTAATGAATGTTGCTACCAAGGCAGCAGGGAGGACAAAAGGAACTCATTTGGCTTAGGAAATGGTGTTTTAGTATTAGCTTTGCTGGCTGCAAAATGGCGTGTGTGTATTTTGAATGTGCACTACACACTAACTGAATTTCTCCCATTAGACATATTTCACTGGTTTATAGCTAAACACACCATGTTATACAAGAGCCTAGAACAGTCTTGTCAATAGTGCTTTTTTCTAGAGGGATTAAAGGCTGCCAATCTTCCACATTCTAGGCCTAGGAATTAAGGCAGGGAAATAAAACTGTTCTTGGATACATATTTCAAAAAAGTTACTGAGGAAAGGAAAATTTGGTTTGTGTAGTTTTCCATAATGGTGCTGTTCGGTTAAAATCAATGTTTACATGAAATCAAGAGGATCACTTCTGCACACATCAAGCTTTGTAACTCAGCTTCTTGTTCCATCCAGATTTTTTTTAAAGCAGGCCTCCTTCAGTCTTGAAAGACTATGGTATCGTGCTCGGCGCTGCATACGCTGCATGCGAAGCACGAAAGCCTGGGTTGGATTGTTATGGAGGATAGGCTATTACCCAAGCAGCAAATCCCCCCTCTCCACGCCACTGAATTAGTCCAATGGAAAGGCAGAGCCAATATGATTGGATCCAGCTGCGTTGCAGAGCTAGGCTAAGGACAGGAGCTCACCCTGTCTTGTGGGGCCAACCCGGGTCTCGAACCCTGGCCTGCTGTTTAACAGGCACAGCGTCTTAACTGCTTGCACTACCCACAGCCCTATTTTTGTGTTAAGTAAAATAAATGTTTAATATTAAACCCATAAATGATATGAAAGATTGCAGCAGAACCTTTCTGCCGGAACATTCCCAGTGCAAAGAGCACAAATGTGTGGATTTAGGGTCAGGGCAATGGGGAATTTAGGATCCTGTCATAAGCCAGACTTTGGTCCCATGCTTGTCCAATGACATAACATCATGCTGGTGAAAAAGACTCTTGGAAATTTCAATCACTCCAATTGGAATCAGAGAAGGCGCTGAAATAAGTGTCCCCACATTCATTTTTGCACCTCTGGCTATATCAGAGGAGAGCATAAAATAATCTCCCAAATAATGCTACTCTATTAGGACGATACACAGGTGAAGTCACAAGATGGGTAGCAGTTGTCTGGTTATTTGTGATAGTTATCTTGCTATTGTAGATGTGATTGTCTTTGTGGAATATGAAATGGAGGCAAAGACTAGACATTATTATTCACGTTCAAAATGAATGCTGTACGTTTCAATTGTTAGAACATCTGTTCCAGTGATTTTTCAGTCTTTTTCATTTCACAGCATGCTGACAAGGTGCTAATATTTGATGGTGATGCGCACCATCACTTTCTGGAACATTGACAAGGCACACCGTTCTGGGGCATGGGACTCAAATCCCTTGATTCTCCTATTTATAAATGCAGACAGTCTGTGGCACACCAGTGAGCCGTGGCACAGTGGTTGAAAATCACTGATCTATTAAGGAAGACAGTTTTCCACTCAAATTTAATGCCAAGACTGGTGTGTGTGTTGCACTCATTAGGAATTTTTTGGCTTCTCTTCTAACGCAGTTGATCTTGCAAAGGGTGCAGCTCCAACGAGACTCCCAACCCTTCACCAAGGCAAGTAAAGAGTATGTTTCAGGACTGGAAGTCTGATATCAAGAAAGATAAGACAGGACCAAGTTTCTTTGAGCTCTGATTTTGAAGGACATTCTGAGTAGTTTGTCCACCTAGAAGAATAATGTCCTCTCCCCATTTGTCAGAGTCCAAACCTAAAGGACTTTGGAAACACCACTGCTGAAGGGTGGTGTAAGAAAAAAATTTGGGTCTTTTGTGGGACAAGTTGGGGCCTTTACTTTTCAATTTGTGAATTTTGCCAGTAAAGCAATTGTTGGTGTACTTGCCAGTCATTCCTTCCTATGAGAATACAGTTGGTAGTTATAGGCTCTCTCATTTTGGCCCACAGAGACAGAATTTAATTTAATCTTTTAAAGTTGAAATTAGAATCCACTTTCTTATTAGCTATATTCTGCCTCTACATTAAATATATTATGCCTCCTACTTTAATGACTGCTTATATAGTTATTGCAATATCAAACCATTGCTTAACTTCAGTTATTAAGCTTTTTCACTGAATCACAGAAATCAGAGTCTGAAGGGACCTTCAAAATCAATTCCAATCATTTTCAATGCAGGCTGTCCACAACTAAAACATCCCTGACAGGCGGTTATCCAGCTTCTGCTTAAAGATCATCAATCATCAACCATGCTGTCTTAAATAATATCACAGGATATACAACAGGTTGTTATTTGTTTATTTTCAGCTTTTTAGACCATCAAAGAGCATAGGATGGTGTACATAGTTCCTTCCCTCTTTTTGTCCTCCTGATAATCCTACGAGGTACATGAAGTTGATAGATAGTTTCCCAATATAATCCAGGAAGATTCAGGGCTGGTGATCTGAAGCTGGATCTTCCAGGTTTAAGTCCAGCTCTAGAACCACTATCATCCTGGTTTAGATCTACTTATATCTTACTGTGCTAGGACTTATATCTCACAGTTAAAAGCTGAAAAGTCTCACAAGTTGTTATTGATATATCATGCATACAACTGTCCCTTTGCTTCTGATTGTGGAATGCAATTTGCTAAAAGACAAAGGGAGGGGAACTCCCCGAAAGAGATGATTAAACTGTTTTATGGAAACATCTGCAACCACAGGTGGCCATGCACATCCATTTGCATGGTTTTGGCTGCTTAAAATGATTGCATGCTATTTGAAGTCAAATCTGATGGATGATACAACATACGCTATGCCCATAGGCAGATGCAGCCAGAGTGAATCCTGTCTTGATGAGGCCAGGAGCCAAAGAAGTCCTGCCACATGTATCTTCTAGGATGCAAAATTGTCTGTACTTTTTTTGCTTTTGCAAACAACCTCAACATATCCTGAGCTGATAGTATACTACCAGTGTCCACTGGCTAGCTGTATGATTTGGGGGATGATCTATGATGGGAAAGGAATAACCGTGTTGGTCCGGAAAGCAGAATAAATACACTTCTGGAAGGGTGGGATGCCCATGTCATGATGATGATTCAGGTGCTTTGTCAGCCTTGTTGGATTTTACATAGCTAGCTTTATACAGCATAGCATAGCTAGGCAGGAACCAGAAGGGTATCTGGCCCCCTACACCCAGTGGTGGTGAGGCAGTTTCCCACTGTCTCTGTGTTTGTCAACACTTACCTTTTGGTGTGTAAAAATGCCATGAAATGTATCCATTCAATCCACCCTGGTTCCCATTTGGCTCCAAACGGAGCTGTTTCCAGTGGCAGAGAGGCACATGCATGGAGGAGGGAGTCTACACACTGGTGCAGAGGACGCCACAGTGAGCATCATTGCATCACGCACCCTGAGCTCCCATTCTACCCTGCTACACTGCTGTCATTTAAACATGATACCATCTTTGGGACTTTGGTGGCTCAGATGCTGTGTCTGTTGATCTGAGGGTTGGCAGGTCAACAGTTCATGACCCAAGTACTGCAAAACAGAGTGAGATCCCGTCACTTGCCCAGCTCCTGCCAACCTAGTAGTTTGAAAGCATCTAAATGAAAGTAGATAAATACTGTAGGTACCACTTCTTTCTGTGGAAAGGTAACAGTGTTCTATGTTCCTTTGACATTTAATCACACTGGCCACATGACCCTAAAAATGTCTTCGGACAATGTCTCTTTGGCCTTTTACAGTGATCAGCACTGCACCTTGTTAGCCACTCAAATACTGTTGATTCAAATACTATTGATCAAATCAAATACTACAAATCAAATAATCAGATACTGTTGATTAGGCACTAATCACAGCTAGCAGAGAAACCTGCCGGAAACACTTTTATCCATACCAGCTTTCAAAGAACTGTTTATGATTTAAAATAAGCAAATAAAACATAGGCAAGTGTAATATTTACAGTACCATGCTGTCAGTCCATATAGAGATTTAGGGAGAAACAAGTTATTCAGGAAGGAAGGAACTCCTTGGACACGTGAGGCACATTTGTCCCTGTTTCTGGAGCTCAGCGGAGAGGGAAGGTGCACCCATGGGGTATAATGGAATTTAGGCCTTGGCTCTAGGAAAGTCATAGCTTTCCCTCTAATGGTTTCTGGATTTAGTAATGGATAAAGAAGCATCTTAGTAATGGATAAGGAGGGATGGTCTTAATATGTGTAATATTTATAAGTCAAAATTTGTATAGTAAAATTACATATAAAGAGTATATTTGGGACACCTCCAGCAGAGAAAGGAATGGTAGAAATATGATAAATAAATATTTGTATTTTATTTTAATCAATCGACTGCTGAATGGCTTACCCTCCAGGCCATGCTTCTTAAAAGCACTTGCATCTACACCTGCCCTGCAGGACTGCCATTGAATAGTAGTTACATCAACAACAACAACAACAACATGTATTTATATACTGTCTTCCTAGCTCCTTTTGGTCACTCCTTTTGGCTTTATTCACATCAGTTTACATGGGCAGCCATTCTCTAACCCTCTGAAGAGGCTTGTACAATCATCAGAACTGGATACATTTCAGATGGAACTTTCATCTTCTGAACACCCTTTGGCTACCATCTCAAAGACTTGCTCCTTTCAGTTGCCACCTATAAGATCTCTGCTCAGCTTCTCAAAATCTTGCTGATCCAGATTCTTCCATTGATCTCAAACAAGATGATTATCTTTCGACATAACAGATTGCATATCTTGGGCAGGCCACAGTGACCAGACAGCCCAGGAGAGGTAGATAAGTTACTGGCCCTACAATCCAGAGAAAGTACAGGAGCACATAAGAGTCATTTACGTCGATGTAGTTACGGCACCTCCTAGTGAAAACCTATGGGAAATTCATATTGCAATCCAATTGTTCTTATGTCGGAGCAAGAACTCCCTGTAATTACTCTGGATTGCGCCCATAGGCTGCAATCCTAATCTCCAGTTAGGCTTACAGAGTTCTGTTGACTCAGTTGTTAGTGAAAATAGGGGAGCACAACCTTTGTATCGGAATAAGTTCCTCTTGAGCTGTTTCCTTATATTAAAATACCTTTCAAGCTTTAAAGAAATTGTTGAGCAAATTCTTTAGCTAAGTGCACTGTATTCCACAGCCTTTATTACACATTAACTGAAATAATAATAGTTATTAAATAGTGAGGAATCATTTTTCTTTTGAGTACGAGAACTCAGCCTGCCTGAATAATTCTCATTTCTGTTTTTTCATGCATCTGATTCTGGTCTCAGCAATTCTGTCTAACCTTGGAGCTACAATTATGCACATTGTTTAAAATCTCTTTTATTCACAGACCCAGAACTCATCTATTTTGAATGTATATTTTGTGTGTGCTGCATTTTGTCTTCCTGTCAATTCCTAATTCTGTCCTAGTTTTTTTTAGCCCCCAGCATCACTATGGAGAAGAAATAATGTAGAAGCAATCAAATGATAGAGATGGAAACTTTTTTAATGGAGTATGGATAGGTGTTTCAAGTTACCTTTCAACCCAGCTATGCTACACTGATTAGATCGCCTTTAGCAAGTCGTCAGGTTGAATAATATTATTTCATGTTGTAGTTGGAAGACTTGATCATCTTGAAATGCTTTTTGTTACCATTAGGTGAGATGTAAATGTTCAAAACAATTACATGAATACAATCTCTCCGCCTGTGTCATCAGCATAAATACATTTTGCTGACACTGTGACCAATAATGAGTAAGACAATGTTGACAGTGGCTTATCACCAGTGGTTTTCATACCAGTGGCTTTCATATAAAGTATAAATTTATACTTTATTATACGTGTATAATAAAGACTAGAATAGACAACTCGTTCCTGATCTGGATGATTCACGGGCCAATCTTGAGAGTCTCTGAATCCAATGTTCTGGTTGTGCTTTATGGCTGATCTGGAAGAGTGTGCAGTCACCACACTGCACTCTAGCAAGACCACACTAGAGGACCACTAGCAAGATTTTTTTTTAAATTGTGTTTAAATTTAAATTTAATTTAAATACCCCCTCCCCACTGTGCATCACCCAGTATAACCTAAACTCCCTGCAACTCTTAGCAAAACCACTGTGTGACTGTCTGTATATTCAAACAACTAGCTACTGCTGCTCCCTATAGTTTGATTAACCTCTAGGGTTTAGACTGGTATAAGGAATGTAGAAGATATTAAGGCTTGAGGAGCCTGCAAAACTCCACAAAATGCTGATTCTGGGTAAACATGAATAAAATTTCAGTTGAATTTTATTCCACCTTAAGGATAAAGTACAGAAAAACTGAGCAATGACAGTTCATCTTATCATTTACTTGTGCAGAATTTGGACATTTTGTAGTGCAGAAATCCGCTCTTAATATCAAAGCCCCTTGATAGTGACACCACTGGGTATGGAGGATCCTTAAAAATGTGCACCTCCAAGCATTTTTTTACTTTTATTATTATGTTAATCCAGCGTTGCCCTCAGTCTGTAATGGCATGGAGCATCTAGTTACTGTACTTTCCAGTGTCAATATTTTATATTTATTTATTAGATTTATTTATTAATTCCCATCCAATTCATTGAGCACAGATTCCATTCCAACAGTATGTGCTTGTCACTGGCTGTCTTAATGCTGTCTCACATTTTTTTGTCTGGGTGGGCATGTGCTGCACTGTGTGGTTTCAGTGAACAAAATTAGTTCCCGTTGCCACAGTCTTACCACTAGCAACTTGAGACTGTGTCAGTGCATCAGCTCAGAGGGTTAACTTCATTGGAATAGTGTCTGCATTGGAAACTAAAGACGTAGCATACTAAACAGGGAACTCTCATGACAGCCAACCTCCCATTTTCCCTCCTCCCTGTTTAGCAATCCACCACCTGTAGCACTGCTGTGCGTCTGAATGACAATGCTGATAAAATTGATCAATGCATTTTTTATTGTTAAAGCTGTGTGGTGTACTATTGGACCCAAATTTGGTCTATGGGATGGCAGAAATCAGATAAAGGAATTGTGCCAGCTGCAACTGCACTCATTAAAAAAAACATATAAGCACGCTGAGAACCCTGTGGATTCAGTAAGCACTACCAGTCAGGAGGCTGGTCTAGACTCCAATGAACAGGGTGGTCATATGACTGGAAATTTCCAGATTTGTCCTCTTTTTTAGTCTCCTGTGTGGTTGTTAAATAAAAGCAGTTCAAAAAAATTGTGTCCTTTTAAAATTGTTTTTAATCAGCTTTACCACTGTTGTAGAGTGGCAGTCAGCAATTAGAAATGCAAAGTACCTTCTGTCTTTGCCAGGCTCAGCTGAAGAATGGAATTAATGCTTGCATGGAATGATTGCTTCTACAACAGTAGAAAAGCAGTTTATTTATTTATTTATTTATTTATTTATTTATTTATTTATTTATTTATTTATTTATTTAATATCCTGACTTTTTTCTCTAATAAAGGGGAACCCAAGGCGGCTAACAAGGCAACTTTCTATGGCCATTCAGCTTGAGTCCAATCCATGTTTTAAAAAAATCAGAATATAAGATTGGACCTGTATTGTACTTTTTAATAAAATCTCCCCAAATTATGTATGCAAATTAATAAGTTTAGAAAATTAGAATTTTTGAAAGTAAATTCCAATTATCACTTCCCAGAACATTTTTAAGCACACATACCCAATTATTCAAGTTCCACTCCAGTTGACTCATGCAAAGAAAGCTGAGTCATATTCTACAAAGACAAAAGAGGGAGCAGACTATCTCCAAATACTTTTTTTCATCCTAATCACTCCCAAATTCATTCACAATCAAAATCGCATTCATAGGTGAATGATATTGCCTTCACAATGATATATGCCCAAGAACTGGAGGAGATACTTTTTGAATATTGTTATCCTGCTGGTCTGTCAGAATTCCTCAGGCAAGAGAAATGGCCTCTTAAAAGAAATCTGTTTTTAAAATAACAAATAGCATTGACTATGTCCAGTGAATCCGGACAAAAATCCGACTTTTGGAGATCCTGTATGTTGTTCTTCTCAACACCATCTGTAAAGGGAAGCTTCTAAGAGGGGTTTTTTACAGCATCTGGCTTGAGATAATATAGAAACTTGGAGGATCTGTCATTACAACAGTATATAGTAGGAAATTAACAGATCTCTGCAATTGGAAAAAGCAAAGCTGAATTTTTGTAGTCCTGGTACCTGGAAACGTAATAAGGGAGACCAAACCCAAGCAAATTGAAACCCATGGAAAGTCTCCTAAAAAATTGGCAAGACTTGCAAAAACAGGTGTTTCATTCTCATGTGGCTGCCTTGTTGCCTGAGGTCAATACAAGACCATAAGTAAGGACCATCACAGGTTACAAGCCATGAGAGGTGGACAACCTCAAAATGCCAGTTGCGGGGGGAGGACCTGAATGCAGGTGTCATATGTGCTCCCTGAAGTATCTGGTGGGCTGCTGTGTGATACAGGAAGCTGGACTAGATGGGCATTTGGCCTGTTCCAGTGGAGGCTCTTCTTATGTTCTTAAGAGGTGTTCTTCAGAATAAGTGCTCCATGCTTTCGGATGATCCTGCTTGCTGCTCTTAGCCAGGGTGACCATACGATTGGTAATTTCAGGATTTGTCCTCTTTTTTGGCCTTCTGTCTGGGTGTCCTCCAAAAGGGGTTCATTGTCCTCCATTTTGGCTTCATTTTGGAACTTTGCAATGGTGTGCAGTACCCCATCATGTCATATGTCGTGGGATTCATATTGATGAGCATATTGAAATGTCTCCTTCCTATCAAAATTTATGGCCAAAAAACTAAAAATCAAAAATATGCATTGAACTCTATGGGGAAGTGAAAGTGCCCAATATCACATCTTTACTTATGAGTAGTAACGTGTCATTGTCTGCTGGAAAGGCCAGGCTGAGAGGAGTCTCAGATGGATAACCAAACCCTGTGCTTCCTAGTTCTTTTTCTTGATAACAATAGTGGCTGACAGGGGTACTGGAGTGTGGCAACCCTTCAGCATCCTCTTCCTAACATGAAATCTTATATGAACTTCCTGCCAGTAAGTTCCTATTAAGCTCAAAGGTGTTTTTCCAGTGACCAACACAGAACACTACATAATGAGCCTTTCCGCTCAAATTGCAATAATGTGATACGATGATTTAAAAAAAAACATTAAAAAACCACTCATTTTATGAAATAATACCACTGGTTCTCAAACTCTGAGGGAGCTTTACTCCTTGTGAAGCCATCAGGACTCCCCCCCCCTCCCCAAGCTGGAGAGACTGCTTCAGGATGGCGCCCTTAGTGGCGAGCCTCACTCAAAGTAGGGACTTTGGGGAGAGTCTGGGGTGCTCTTCAGGCTGCCCCAAACAATAGAAGGGGGCAGATTGAGGATGCTGCCATGAAGGGGGAACCCAGGGCAAACAGGAGGAACAGGGGTCAGAGATAGAAGACAGAGACAAGGACTTAGGCTACAATCCAGAGTAACTACGGGACCTTTTACACACACGTAGTTATGGTGCCACCTATGGGAAACATGAATCTGTTCATTTTCTGGAATTATTGGCTATAGCATATCATTCTGCTATGCCCAGGTAAGTATCATCTCAATACTCTCATATAAAATAATAATTAAATATGTGATCCTGGATCAGATCTGGGATCAAATCTGGAACTTCTGTCTACCCTGCACTTTTGAGAAGCTTGGAGAACACATGAATATGTATGTACATATGTTTGGTAACAGTCTGGTATAGTTGAAATACTAATTGTACTTTATTGTTTGCACAATTTTGAATAAAAATTTGGATGAAAACCCTTAACAGCACAGTTAATTTTAATAAATTTTGAAAAATATCAACCCCCCAATACATACACCAGTTAATGGGATTTACTTCTTAGTAGACATGCATTGATTAGCATGGCCTATACTCCAGGAGTTCCTGGTCATTGTAACAGCCCTTGGTCAGAAACAATAAAGTTATGTACACAATTCCTGGTCATTACACCAAAAGAAAAGGGAAGGAACCTGTCACTTGGCAATCTGGCCCCAATTCCAACCCTACAGATGGCAGCCAGTGAGAGATCTAAGGAATGATGCAGATCCATGTTTGTTTTATAGACCAGCCCCAAATATATCAACTTAAATGTTTGTCCCAATTTACTTGCAGATAATCCTGTTTTGGTCTGAGCCCAGTTATTCAGCAGAAGCTTCCTCTAAAGTCAATATGCTGTTGACAAAATCAGGATCCACCCAGCTTAAAACCATCTTACATGTAATTTGACTGCAGGGGAAGTTTTCCCCCCTTCTGTTTAGGGATTTCTTTTCATTCAGACCTTACACTGTAACTGACCCAGCCTGCATTACCCTCTTGCCAAGTTTCTCTGCAGTCTGATGGTGGCAGAAAATCAATGTTAACTCTTGTGTTCAGAGGTTAAATTGTAACCTCTTCTCTCCCAGGCAGTGAATGAGATCTGAGAACAGGCTCACAGCATTGTGTTAAATGGGGCTTACTCCCAGGAAAGTGGCTTTAGGATTGCAACCTAAGTAGACTTCATAGGATCATGCACATTGAATGCATGTTTTGAATTCAATTCCAGTGTTTTGTCATCATTTTTACATGCAGTTAATATTTTTATGCAGGCCTCCGTCAGTCTTGAAATACTATGGTATGCTGCTCAGCACTGCATACACTGCATGCGAAGCACGAAAGCCTGGGTTGGATTGTTATGGAGGATAGGCTGTTACCCAAGCAGCAGATCCCCCCTCTCCACGCCACTGAATTAGTCCAATGGAAAGGCAGAGCCAATACGATTGGATCCAGCTGGCACTGCAGAGCTGGGCTAAGGACAGAAGCGGACCCTGTCTTGTGGGGCCGACCTGGGTCTCGAACCCTGGCCTGCTGGTTAACAGGCACAGCGACTTAACTGCTTCTGCTAGTCTTTCAAGACTGATGGAGGCCTGCTTAATATTTTTATATGAATATTTTTGGGTTGTGGAACCAATTGTCTGAGTTTTCATTATTTCCTATGGGAAAATCCACTTCACATAAAGAATGTTTCATGTAACAAACATGCCTCTGGAACAAATTAAATTTGTTATGTGAGGCGCTGTTGTACTTGGCAGTCTGTGATGGCCAAAATGCCATGGGCGGCAGAACAGAAAAGGATGGGATTTTTACTGGAGCCTGGAAATTTATCAGCAGGTAAGAAATTCAGATGCAGAGCAGTCTGGAGAAGAGCTACTGTCTCCCACTATTATTGCTTGGGGTGAAATGGGTCTTAGCTGGTGAAACCTAAAATTCACATATCAAATAAGAGGGCAAGAAGATAAAGGGTGCAATCCTAAGCTAGGCTGGCACAACTCACTCATCTTCCTATCCCCACGTGATGATTTGTGGAAGCAAGTGCATGTCCATACACTATCCTAACCTTCCCCTAAGAGTGGTGCAGAAGTGTCCAATGGCACTTTTGTTACACCCCTAGGTCAGCACAAGACTCAGACGGTTCTATCCAAAGGTTAGGATTGCAGCTAAAGTCTCCTTTTTATCTAATACTTTCCTTGCAAGTAAAAGAGAAGTCAAAGTTCTTCCATCTTTCCCACATCTCCAAGAGATATAAGAGTCATAGTAATAAAGACATGATTATTGCAAAACTTCCTAGGCACTTTGTGGACTGAGTAGGTCAGCGGGGAAAAGGCCATTAATACTTATGTTAATGATTTCTTTGAACTTTAATGACTGAGGCTTTAAAATCCAGATGGCCAATTTTCCAATCCCTTTGATCTTTTTATGCCAGCTTAGATAAATTGTATCACATTCCTTTAAACTTATAGATTTCATTCTTGGGTTGAACATTCTCTAGTTGCAGTTCTCAGGTGGAAAGTTTGAAGGGAGGCTTAGAAATCTTTCCTAGCAAAAATTGGACTACTTTAGTACAGTGGGACCTTGTAAGACAAATGCCTTGTAAGATGAATGCTTTGTAAGACGAACTAAAATTTCTACGGGATTCTGCCTTATAAGACAAAATTGCTTTGTAAGACGAATTCCCCTTGGCAGAGGAATTCCCCTTCTCACCCACTGCACAGGCAACAGCGTCCTCTGAGCAAGCATGTCTAAGCCTCCCCACCAGTCTCCTGCAGTCTCCCAGTATCCTCAAGCCAGCCAGCCAAGCCCCTGCAGCAGCCACCATCAGGAAGGAGGAAACCCCCTCCTGGACCCCCCTCAAATGAAACCCCTTCCCACAAGGAAGTCCCCCCTGCTTGAACCCCACTACAACTACCAGTGCCAGATTCACGTATAAGCTAAACAAGCTATAGTTTAGGGCCCCCAAAAAATTTCAAGGAAAAAAAACTGGATGTATATTTGTAAAATATAAGATAAAAACAAAATAAAACCTACATACAGCAACAGTGTTATGTGTTGTGTAGATCCATAAATTAGGTCCATAAATGACCATTTAGCATAAAAGCAGGCCTCTGTCAGTCTTGGAAGACTATGGCATCGTGCTTGGTGCTGCATACGCTGCATGTGGAGCACGAAAGCCTGGGTTAGATTGTTATGGAGGATAGGCTGTTACCCAAGCAGCAAATCCCCCCTCTCCACGCCACTGAATTAGTCCAATGGAAAGGCAGAGCCAATACGATTGGATCCAGCTGCGTTGCAGAGCTAGGCTAAGGACAGGAGCTCACCCTGTCTTGTGGGGCCGACCCGGGTCTTGAACCCTGGCCTGCTGGTTAACAGGCACAGTGTCTTAACCACTTGCGCCATTCAACACAAAAAATAGTAACAATTTGTTGTTGACAAAGGACAGCTGGACATATAAAGGGCCCCATTAACTATAATAGGTTAGGACCTCACCAAACCTAAATCTGGCCTTGACAACTACCTCTCTTCCCCCACCCCAGCACCTTCCCTGCCTGGACCCCTCACTTCCCTGTAAGTAAACCCCAGTGTATACAATGAGACTTGGTTCTGAGTGGACAGCATAAGATTTGCATCAGGCAGAAGCCTTTGGTGCTGCTCCTGCTTCCTACACACTTTCCTGTGAGTAAGCCTCAATGCATAGAATGGGATTTGGTTCTGAGTAGGATCATAGGATCTTGCCCCCTTTGCATCAGGCAGATGTTTTTGGTGCTGCTGCTGCTGAAAATTTGGAAACACACACACACCAAAAAACACAAAGTTTCCTTGTTAAAGTTGCTTACGATGCAGTCCTAAACACCGTTTCCTGAGAGTGTTCAGGAACACACTGAACACAATAGGGCTTACTTTTGAGTAGATATGGCTAGGATTCTGCTCTCTTAGTGAAAATTAGTCATCCTTGGCCATAAAGGTTTTTCTTTTCTGTTTTACTGATACAGTGTTTTACTAATACAATGTTTTATTACAGTAATTGTTTTCTGTATTATAATGTTTTGAATTTGCTTACAGTGTTTTGTCATCATTTTTACATATAATTACTATTTTATATGAATATTTTTGAGTTGTGGAACCAAACATCTGAGTTCCCATTATTTCCTATGGGAAAATCCACTTTGTAAGAAGAATGCTTTGTAAGACAAAGTATGTATTGAGTATATGCACATAGATAGTTCTGTACCTTTTTCAAGGATGAAAATGTGAATAGGATCTCAATTCCGGAATGAATTAAGTTTGTCTTACAAGGCACACTGTATCTTCTTTCTAAAAAATCCTGTTTACTGACACAATTTTCTGAAGATGTTACATCCCTGTTTTTCAGGTTTTATGGCAACCCTAACGAGGACCGTTACAGGTATCTCCCACTTCTTGGACGGGTTAGGAACTGGAGGACAGACCAAAAGTGAAAACCAATAAAAAGTAGAACCCACTCTTTTTCAACTTGCAAATGCAAAATGACCATCAAAAAGACATAAATATCACTTGCAAAACCCTAAATAACAAATATTTATTCACAAGGCCAAAATCTATCAAATAATACTAAAATAAAAACATGTGTGAGTAATGTATATCTGCTATATTTGAATTATGATGATTTACTGAATGAAGTCAATGAAATACCAGTAATTGAATTAAATAAATATATTTAATCCTTCTTAATGCAATAAATAAAGTCAGGGCATAAGCTTGCTTTATGTGGTATTATGTATCTAAGCAGGCCTCTGTCAGTCTTGAAATACTATGGCATCGTGCTCAGCGCTGCATACGCTGCATGCGAAGCACAAAAGCCTGGGTTGGATTGTTATGGAGGATAGGCTGTTACCCAAGCAGCAGATCCCCCCTCTCCACACCACTGAATTAGTCCAATGGAAAGGCAGAGCCCATACGATTGGATCCAGCTGCGTCACAGAGCTGGGCTAAGGACAGGAGCTCACCCTGTCTTGTGGGGCCAACCTGGGTCTCGAACC
The DNA here is from genome assembly GCA_030015325.1 of Cryptoblepharus egeriae. Taxonomy (NCBI): domain Eukaryota; kingdom Metazoa; phylum Chordata; class Lepidosauria; order Squamata; family Scincidae; genus Cryptoblepharus; species Cryptoblepharus egeriae. The sequence goes on from JAREYC010000002.1 coordinate 22,485,208, forward strand.
CTGGCCTGCTGTTTAACAGACACAGCGTCTTAACCACTTGCGCCGCCCACAGCCCTATTATGTATCTAATCTGGTCTTAAATTCATAAATTTAAAGGTCTTTCCATAGCAACCATTAGGCTGTTTAATTAAGGAGTCATTGTGTCTCCCTGATGAAATCAGACTTCTGGGTATATTTTGAGTGTGACGAAAGAGCGGAACATCTGAAAACAGGGTGGCATAAAGCAGGGGACACCTGTATATGTTTTTGTTAAGGATTTTCCTTAGACTCCTTTGGGCTCCTACTCATCATCCTTGCAAAAGATACAGATCTTTGTGCATGTACTCAATACATACTTTGTACACACAAATGTTAGAATGAAATGAATCCTTAACTGGTACTGTGGTACAATTTACTGGAGTAAACCAGATTTTACTGCACACAATTTTCCTGCCACCCTCCCCATGCCCTTGCGCCACTCAGTGCCTTACCTATTTACAACAGGGTAGTAAATGCTACTTCTCCAGGACTGCTTACTTGCATAATGTTATGTTGTTCCTTTTGCCAGGGTGACCATATGTCATAATCACAAAAGAGGACAAGGACCCCCCAAAATGTAGGCCCCCCAGGCAAAATGAAGGACATGACAAAATAAAATCTGAAAACACTTATACCTGTTGTTTTCATGTGCTTAATTTAAACACGACATTACTTATTATTAAATTTAAAACTACTGCATTTAATTTATGGATTACAAGAAGGCTACTCACAAGGAAAGGCTATTCCCACTTACAAGGAAAAGGGGGACGTTGAAGCTTTTTCCATGATATAAGGGTAAAATCCAGGACATGTCCTGGGAAAAGGGGACATATGGTTACCCTGCTTATGACATCTGCTGGGACAGAACCAGTGCATGGGTTGAAAGCCCAGTTAAGACTGCACCCTGAGAGTTGGTGGATTGCACCTCTAGTGCTTCAAATTTAAGTCGCTGCAAACATATTTAAAATTTTTATTAGTGCTATTATTTATTTAGCATTAACTGTAGCCTGGGTAACTGGGAAAATATTTTGAAGCAAAATAAGAGGCTGCTTGAAGCTACTTTTTTTAAAAAATGTCTAGGATAGCATAATTGCTTTTGAAATTATGGAACAGTTGAAAGACTTATGGGAGCCTGAATCTGTGGTTTCATGTATCAACAGACAGGGTCTGTGGGGACCCTCCATGAGATCCTCTCTGGAGGAAAATGTATCTGCCCATAGCCTCTGTGGGATTCAGAATGGCAGTTTGGGCTAAAAGAAAGTAACTTCTGTTTTCCTTGGGAGTGGTATTTATTGCTTTCTAAGGCATTCTGAGGCCCAAAGAAGTTCTCTGGGTAAAATTCTATGAAAACCAAAGTGATTTGTTTTAAGCCCAGTTGAAACCTAGCAGAGGATGGATGGACATCCATGGTTTCTGATGAGCTCAGAAGTCCCTCCGGAGGGGATGGAAGCCAGGCTTCTCTTGTCTTCAGAAAGTCCAATCCATGAGGACACATTCACCCCAGTGATGGGCTTCAAAGAAATTAACAACTGGTTCTATGCCCATCGGGCAGCCACTTTTAAATGACTATTTTTAAACTTTATATGTCCTATATCTCATTAACAACCGGTTCTATAGAGTAGGTGTGAACCTGCTGGAGCCCACCACTGATTCACCCGTATCAAACCATGGGGAACCCCTGTGAGTAAGGGGGCACATCAGTACAAAATCTGACCTATAGCCTACAAAAATCAGTCTTTTTTAACAGACAGTACCAGAGTCAATGTCATGTGAGGTATTGAATGCTCTGGGTTTCTGGAAATAATAATGATGAAGTACAAATTCACTACTTGGTACCAAGTGCAGATTTTCCTTTGCATTGAATATGCAGCATGCTGTAAGTGGGATGTCACTCATTGCAGCCTTGACTTAATACACGACAGCAATCGTCATGGGCCACTGACTCATATGAATTATCTGTTCCTATTATTATCCATTCCTATTATCTTTTTAGTGAAGCAAAGGGCTTTCCTTCAATGGGCAGCTGCTAATGGGATTGTATTATGGTTAGTGGCTATTACGAAGCTTTTGACAGTGGACCAAGTTTTGGAAAAGAAAATGCCCTCCAGCAAGAAATGTTCCTTTGAACAGAATGTCTCCAGTAGAAGAAGAATCACCTGCCACAAAAGAAGACAAATAAGTATTCTGTTTTTAATAAGATATCAGCTACTATAGGCAGTGGTTTAACTAGAGGGGGTGCAAGGTGCTAAGTTTTGCAAGGAGTTTCACAGTACCCTACCCTTTGCAGCTCCTCACCCTACTCTGTGGCATCATTTTGGCCAGAGGAAGCAAATCAGATGTATTTACCTCTATTTTGCATCCATCTCCTGGAATAGCTCAGAAGGGTTACTTACACAACATAGTGAGGTGCCTGGAAAACTGACTGTTTTGCATCCCCTGTAGCTGTGCCACTGACTATAGCAATATTCTAATGTAAATCAAACATTTTCAGTAGTATGAAACACAGTTGCATGTTATCAGCAATAATTCAGAATTCTGCTTAATTACAGGTTATAAGCAACGTGGAGAAATTTAGAACAAAATTGCTACATATGGTTATGAGACCACCTCTTTTGACATACTCAATAGTGGCCAGTGAGAACATATGGCAGGTACAGACTAAGCATCCCTAATCTAAAATGCTCCAAAAACCCACCACTTTTCAGTTATCCTGAATATGTTTTTCCCATGTTAAAGGTATTTTCTAGTATTTAGTACATACATGAGAATGATTGTAAGGAACACTCAACCTATAGTGAAATGCTGCCACCTGAAAGCAATGGGCTTCACCTACCATCTGTTGTTGAAGACAGCAGAGCCTCATATAGGTGCCAGCAACATGTCATACTGTCATAGATCTAAAACAGGCTTGGGAAAACTCCACCTTAAGGGACAGAGCCAACATTCAGCTGAATCTGTTCCTCTGGTGACTAGAACACTATTGATTGACTGAATGATTGACTGATTTTATTCCAACTTTTGCAATAGAGACACAAGGCAGCTCATAAAATCAATATTTAAAAATCATATAAAATCCATCATTTAAAACACCATTTTAAACAATAATAAAATGTTACAGGAATAAAATATAATAAAATAAACTTTGTTCTGGAGTAACACACAAGTACCAGTCCTGAGATAGAGACAATGTAGTATTTAGGCCTGTTGCGTTGATGGTGCTTTGCCACTAGGCATTGCGACAGGATATCCACAAAGACACGATGGGTCAGAGCATCATGTGGTCAGTCTTAGGAATGTCGCTCAGGACTGGTGCTTTGGAAAGCAGAGTTCTGGCTGCACTGGGGAAAACATTCCTGCTGTGCTGTAGTTGGCACTTTGCCAGCCACTGATCTATTGTGTCATTGATCCATGTGGATCACATGACTCTTATAATTAAGGACGTGCTCCCCTCTAATCACTACTCAGTGACTTATTGCTCACTGCACCATCTCATCAACTAGCTGCTGATCTGAAATTCAATCCAAACACCCCAGCCTGAAAAATTCAATAGGTTCAGCTAGGTTGAACTGTTGCTTGAGATACCAAGACAGAGCTGATGGTGGCTTGTGAGATAATCCATCAAGTGCAATCTGGGCTGGCACAACTCAGGCTGGCAAACCTAGGCTGGCACAATTCAATAGTCTTCCCGTTCCTGTAGAGATGTAGGAAAGCAAGTACATGTCTGTGCACTGGCCTAACCTTCTCCAAAGAGTAGCAGAGAAGTATCTTACAGCACTTTTATAACACCCCCCCAGGTCATCATAGGACTTATGTTGGGGCTTAGGTTGGCATAACTGGAGGTTAGGACTGCAGGTTATGTTTACATAAGGAAACGATTAACACCTTTAAGTACCCAAGAACATTATCAGCACTCCTGAATACATGAACATCCTATATGATAGGACTTCAGTCCTATATGGATTGCTTGCTTATGATCCACTATCATAGCTAAGGGAGTTCAGGGACTAGGAAATGCACTGGGCAACAAGGAGAAAAAAGCTGAATTGACACTAGTGGTCAAAATAGTGCCTGTGATTGAGCCACGGCAAATCCATGATGCCCCACTGCACATGATGCCCCACTGGGCAAAGAAACAAATGCCCCTAACTTTGAGGAGACTTCCTACGTTAAATTCCCCCAGGGGATGCAATACAAACTGGGCAGGTACCACTGTGCAGGAGAACCTGCACTGCATTCGGGTGCCCCTCTGTAACAATTGGCAGAAATTGTAGTGTACACTACAAAATTTTGTCGTGTATTTCATATCAGTTGTTACACGGTGAGGAGAAAGGTCTGTGCTTTAAAACATTGTCTGTGTTCTCCCTGATTTTTCAGCTTCTTCATACAGATTTGTAGCACTTCAAACTGATCGATTCTTTGTGTCTGGGCAATGACAAATGTGATGCCTCACAGCCTTCGGGGAAATTGTGTTTGTGTTTCTCTGTGTGTGTGTGTGTGATCTTTCTCATCCTATTTCTTTAAACATTTAAATTTCCACCAGAAAAATGAAAACAATCATCTGTTGTCTGCCCCCATTTATCAAAAAGTAATTTATTCAAATGGCTTGAGGGGTATCTAAAAAAATTGATAGTGAAATTTGCAGGTAACTGGAAGTGATGCTAGCATAGGGTTATCTAGACTTTGGGATACACGAATGGACACCCAGAAAATAGTGCTATAAGCTATAGTATAATTGATGATTGGAGCACTAATGGAGGAATGAGGAGTTTTCCACCAAACCTGGAGTTATTAATCATTATGACAATCCTCTATTGATGGATGTATCCTCCATTCATTTGTCGATTATCGAATCTCCCAAAGCTATCTAAGCTTGCAATCATTACCATGTTATATGTCCATAAATTCCATCAATGTATTGTGTATTGTGTGGGGAATGCATCATTGTTTTTGTTTGTCCTGAATCACCTGCAAGTCAATTTCAATGAATGAAATTAAAACATTATTGGCTGCAATCCTAACCACACTTTCCTATAAGTACTTTCTTATAAGTAAGTACTATAGAACACAATGGGACTTACTTTGGAGTAGACATGCGTAGGATTGCACTGAATATGTGTGCATAAGTGAGTGTGTGTGTGAGAGAGAGATCTTTGCAGGGGTCTCCAAAACCAGCCCCATGATCAGATGCAGCCTTTGGAGATTCTCCATCCGTCCCTTGGGCCTCCATCCAGTTTTCAATTGTCCATCCTTGAGCCTCCATCCAGCCCTCCATCTTGCCCATAAGCCCCCTTCATCCTCCTCCAGGGCAAGCCCTGTAATCCTCCATAGGCAAGTGGAGCTCTCCTCTCCACATCTTGGAAAGTATTTGGGGATGCTGCACACACCTCCTCTCTGTGTGTATGAAAACTCATTTGAAGATCACCATCTCTGTGTGTTGGAAGGTGTTTACGAACTTATTTGAATTCATTCATTCGCAAGTTCTGTCACCAATATATTCATTTATGTACATTTATTCAAATTTGAAATGTAAATAAATTAATTTTTTTCTTCTAGCCCCCGATACAGTATCAGAAAGAAGTATGTTTAGAGACCCAGAACATGCTTAAACATCTACTGCAAGGAGATCAACACAGAGGGAGGCTGCAATCCTAAAGACTCTATCCTGGGAGTAAGACCCATTGAACACAATGGGGCTTACTTCTTAGTAGAAATTGTTAGGATTGAAGCCCTTAGTTCCTACCTTAGGTGGGTGGAAAGAATTGGATATCTGAAAAAAATACAGTAATAATAATACCCAGAACCTTGAATTAGTGCCATGGGGTATGTTGGCTGTTGATTTTGCAATATTTTAAATAACATGTTGCTGTTCACCTCTCCATTTCTCTGTTTTATTTATGAAATGAAGATTGGATAAGGTGATTTGTGCTGTATTGCAAATGTTATAGTTTTTCAATCATCTGATTCTGTTCTATTTACCTCTCCTGTGCATTCAGCTGCTACCTTATTACTGCTCATTCTTAAATCTCTGAAAGCTAAACTCCTTTGTTAACTCATTGTATTCTGATCAAGGAAAAAAGGCAGTTTAATCACATGAAATCCCAATGGTATATCTGCATTGAATTGACCTTGGCATTACCTATTTGTAGGGACCTGCAAAAGGCAAGGTTATTTTTCCTGCTAAATAGCTTTTATAGTTTCAAGAAGATCCACTGCAAGTCAGGTGTCCTATATTATTTCCCTTACATCTCCTAGGTCATCTGGTTGTTTGTCTGCTTCCCCCCTTCCCCATTGCCTGCAGTACCTGCTCTGTCAGCAGCACAGCATGCTCTGGGTTGGTGAAGATTCAGTTGGGTCATTAATAATATTACTGTTTTCTGTACTGAATTAAATGGGGGAAACATCATATTTTGGTATCAACTAGAAGTAACTTCTTTCCTACTGAAATCCCACTGTAAAATTTCAGTAATGTAAAGGGGTAATTGTAATATTGCAGCTAGGGCAGGCTAAAACAAAATAAAAGTAAATATTAGGAAAATCTTTTAACATACTGATATTTGTAAAAGGTCTAGTAGTGATGCAATAGACTGCACATGGATGAGAAGCCACAAAATCTACTCTTGTTTCAGTTATTACCACCATGCATAGATTTCTATTTACATCATCTTTGTCTTCCCCCATGATCATATTCAGAAAAACTGGTTTGTGTATCACTGGATGAGAAGAGTTAATTTCTCCAAACAGGAATTCTGCAAATCTGGATTGGGATCGGTGAGGTGCAGTTTCTTTGAGGTCCCTCATCATGCGTTCAGTCTATATGATGTTTGGGATAATTGAAAGATCATTTATTTGAAATTAATAAGTTTGTGTGCACTGATTGACACAAAGGTGCTAAAAAAAAATCACTTGAAGTCCAAGTGGCCTCTTTGACAATTTCAAAATATTTGCATTTTCCAAATACATTTTCTAGCATGACTGTAAGAACCAGCAGAAAGAACTTCAATACTTTAAAAAAAAAATAATCTCTTTTCAACAGAAGCTGAAAATGTCAAGCTTGAGTGTGGAGTATATTTTAAAACCTCCTCTCCTTGGAAAACAGGATTTAATAATGGTAATCCGAACAAAATCTATGGAGCAGCAAAGCTTGTGGGCGCCACCGTAATATACCTATATCACAGCTAGCCTAACAAGTACATACTGTGGAAATAATTTATTATTTGGCACTTGCTGCATCTCAAATGGTATTTTCATTTGAAGGGTTTTTCTCTCCCCCTGTTTGGAGTCTGGATCATAAGACAGATTGATGGCTGTAATTTCTTCATTGGTCTTATTTTACTAAAACATGCGGAGGGAAATTATGACAGTGATTGTTAATGGAAGTCACAGGTCCAATTCCCAGAGAAATGAACTCAAGATTTATTCTGCTGTGCTCACCAAAACAGCTGTGCTGTAAAAGTTCCCTTTGCTGTTCCAGTCACAGGCGAAACTATATGGGACACAGGAGAGACAAACTGTGTGTTTTTCCTGTATCTTTTTCTCTTAACTATCACTTCTACAGTGAGCTCTGAGTAGGACTGAGATGTGGCCAGTGTTGGAAAGGAGGGGAGAAGAACAGTAAGTGAAAGCCTCCCCTTCCCACGGTAAAAATGTCCCATCACCTGGGTTAGTTGCTAGCAATAAATTGTACAATACTGTGGGAATAAGCCCCCTTGATTTTAATGGGGCCTACTTTTGAGTAGATGTGCCTTCAGATGTGCATAGAAGTGAGCTGACCCAAGAGCAGAGGTTTGGTTAAGATTAGACAGACAGACAGACAGACAGACAGACAGACAGATAGATAGATAGATAGATAGATAGATAGATAGATAGATAGATAGATAGATAGATAGATAGATAGATAGATAGATAGATAGATAGGAAGGAAGGAAGGAAGGAAGGAAGGAAGGAAGTTGTCTCTCCATGGATATTAAAATAAAAAAGTGACACAGATCTGCTGAAGGATGATAAACAGTAGCCTGGAACATTTTAACTGAGCAACTGCTGGTGATGGAAATGAATTCACATTTGAAGACATTCAAAAATTAAAAACACCATTCAATTTAAAAAAAATCTGATTTAGACCTGGACTGAGACTACTTCCAGATCAAATACAAGTTGAAACTGGATTCAACAACAAAAACAAAACAATCCCTTACTATAAGATGGAAGAAGGAGTAGTAGTCTTAACCTTCCATTCTGAGCAGAAAATCCACTGAAGAGTGCAGAATGTTTATTAGTACAAGTCCAACCTTGTTATACACTAATTTCTTATACATGGATTTGACTCAACATGAATGGCCACTGCAAATCACAGTTTTTGATTTGGCACACTGCAAACCAACTGCTTTTCTACTGTTGTATAGAGGCAGTCATGTAAGCCATCATTCCATTTTTCAGTCCCAGAATCAAACCCCTGCACATCTTGAGGCACTACCTAAATTCCAGGGGAATTTTACTCCTGCAATGTGGGTACACTTTTTGCTAGTTGTCAAATAATCTGGATATGTTTGGGTTTATTGTGGCCGCTCAGGCTTACAGAAGGATGCTGTGAGAATGGACGGCCTCCATTCTATACATACATATGCACCATGTATACATGTATAAGTAGGAAAAAAGAACCATACCTGCTGGCCACCTGAAGTCCATGCATCAGATATTAGCATGAAAGGCAAACAACTAGATGCATGAAGCTGTAAGCATCTTTGCATCAGTGTATACATAGAGCTTTTCCGTGCATTCCATACATTCAGTATTTTAGATACATTGATAGACCTTATCCATGCTCAAAAGAAGCCCCTTCATGCTAATGTTCACTGGTGAACCTTAAATAATAGTCACTGATTCCTCAATGCAAAGTATAGGGAGGAAAACGTGTTGTGCCCCATTTCACCCCCTTCCAGTTGGAATTTCCAAAACCAGATCTTAGTGCACCCCCTCGGTAACAGAAGGAACACCCACCCCAAATTTCATGCTTCTAGACCCAGCGGTTTTGGCAGGACATTGATGAGTGAGTGAGTGAGTCAGTCACTGACTCACTCTCTCAGTCAGTCAGTCAGTCAGTCAGTCAGTAACTTTTCTCTTATATATAGATAGATAGATAGATAGATAGATAGATAGATAGATAGATAGATAGATAGATTCAATATCATTGCTATCGTTATTTTCATTCTAATGAGCAGGTGGAGGAGTTGGCCTTTGAAGAACTGCTGTGTCACTCGGGCTTCCTATGCTTGTAAAAATCCAATTTGATGGATTTTTACAGGTAGTAACCTTCAGAATATTTCTCAATGCCTGTCATTTTCACTTAGCAGAAAGTTACTGCATTATATGTCCCCAAGGCAGTGACTTGGTGCTTTCTAGAAAGATGAACTTATTCGATGGGAAGGGATCTATATTTTATGTAACATCCACAGCTCAGGATGATCGGCTGGCAACACACAAACATGCACACAAATGAGCAGCCTATTTGGAATTGGGACAGGAACACGCAACCATTCATACTGCAGATAGAGTTCAAATATGCATGCATAGCCACATGTTCCTATAGAAACTACAGCCGTGTATGTTCATAGTACACCTTCCATGCTGGCACTGACTGCAGAAAGCAGTCACTGCCAGTTATAAAGGGCACTCTGACAGTGCGCCACTTGGCACACTGCCAGAGTGTGCATCAATGCATCCCATGCTGCTTCCTGGAGCTTATAAGTCACTGGGGAAATATGGGGAAGGGTGTTATAGAGAAGGTGCAGAAATGGGGCACAATCTTCTGCCTCCCTGCTTGGTTCTGATCTTGGTCCAGATCGATGAGGGCTTGCACCAGCTATTGTGCAGGTCTAGGTTGACCTCCTCATGCCATGGATGCTTATCCTCAGATAAGGAAAAATTGTTCCCTTACTTGGAGGAGATTGCAACTGCCCCTATAAGAGGACTGAAGAGAGTGAAGTGGCTCCTTATCAACTACAGCGTAACAGTGATATTTTGAAATCATGGGCGTATATTCACGAACAATTATATTCTGAATTAAGAAAAGATCCTATAAAACAAGGAGCATATTTTATTTAATTCAATATTAAGAGCCACCTGAAAACCCTGGCCTGAAGCAACACTGCTTGAGTGATAAGAGACCATAATAGCAACTAATGATTGGACATGTGGCTTAGCAGGAAAAAAATATATACATTCTCCCAGGTTTTATGATGTCTATTCAAATGTTTATTTTTCAGGGTAGAAAATATGGCTGTAAAAACACCTGCAAACACCCAGGTGTATGTACCCTTGTTAATTATTTCTTCTTGACTTCCCTAGAGTCTAATTAAGTGGTGATGACTGAAGCACAGAGTGTAGCATGTGGCATAGGATGATGACACAATCCTACTATTTATAATGCATTCTCTTCTGGGTTTTAAGGAGGTGAAAAACAAATTCCAAATTTTGTCTTTAGACTTTGTATTACTATGTAAATACAAACCTGGCATTTAGCACATATACTCTGTAAGGATCCTGAAGCTGATTTTAAAATTTGCAAATGAATTTAAAACACAGCAACAGATTTTGATCCATTCACGGAGCCAAAGGATCCACTTCACAAGAGTAGATTGTGGTTATATCATGGCCAGTGCCACCCTCACATTTTAAGCATGTGTTTAATCTGTTTCATTGTGTATACATGTTTATATTCAGTGAGTTGGTCATCTGAAAAATACTTCTGGTCTGATCTGTTCATGAAAAGCACATTTTCATGAATGTAACCATCATCTCCAAGGCAGGAAGGCTAAACCATTCCATGTTCATAACAGCATATGCCTTGTTTGTGTTATATTGTTTGTCTTATAAACCAATTTAAATCTTCCCAATTACAGCAATGTTTGGATTAACCATTATGCTAAATGTGATACAGAGTACAATCTCTAACCAATTGGGTCCCAGTTTCCCATTATGGGGAGATCTCCTATACTGTCCTTTGTCAATAATTTCTGCGGTTGCATCACAACATAGTTTGTTACATTTATACAATGTCCCACTGGCCATTGATATTTATTTATTTATTTGTGTATTTGTTTTCTGACTTACTGATGTAAGCTGTAATCCAAACTTTCACTTAGGGCAGCATAAGCCCCAGCATAAGTCCTGTGCTGACCTGGAGTTGTCATCAAAGTTGTCATCATACGACACTTCTGCCCCATAGACACTTCTGACACATCATACGACACTCCTGGGGGGTTAGGCCCAGTGCACTATGCTGACCTACCTACAGTGCCATAGGAAGATATGCCAGGTGAGTTAGGCTTGCCTAAATTGGTTAGGATTACACCCTTTTTGACTTAGGGCACAACCCTAACCACACTTTCCTGAGATTAAATAACATTAAACAGAATGGAACTTACTTCTGAGTAGACATGCTTAGGACTGCACTGTAACTTACTTGACAGCACAATCCTAACCATGTCTACTCAAAAGTAACCCCATTGTGTTCAATAGGGCTTACTCCCAGGAAAGTGTCTTTAGGATTGCAACTTTACTTACTTATTTACTCATTTTTATTTACTCATCAACTTTATTTACTTATTTACTATTTTTAAATTCTAACCTAGGCTGGCACAACTCACTAGTCTACCCATACCTGTAGTGATGTAGGGAGGCAAGTGCCTGTCTGTGCACTGAACTATACCTCCACTGGGAGTGGTGCAGAAGTGTCTTATGGCACTTTTGTGACACCCCCAGGTCAGCACAGGACTTATACTGGGGCTTAGGCCAGCCAAAAAACACAATCCTAACTATGGCTACAATCCAGAGTAACTACGGGAGCACGTAAGAGACATTACGTGCACCCGTAGTTACTGCACCACCTAGTGAAAACCTATGGGAAATTCATACTGCAATTCAGAGCAAATTGTTTTTACACCAGAGCAAGGACTCCCTGTAGTTACTCTGGATTGCACCCTTAGTCTACTCAAAAGTAAGCCCCATTGTGTTCAATGGGTTTTACTTCCAGGAAAGTGTATTTAAGATTGCTGACTGACTGACTGACTGACTGACTGACTACTTACTTAGGGACATTTATATAACTGTCCAACATGCAAATTGTACCATTGAAAAAAATGATCTGAGGATTCAACACAATCTTATTTGATCAAATTAAGGAATACTTTGCCTCATACAGAAGCTGTGGTTTATGTGGAAAAAACAGTTTTCATTTTTAATAAGGCTTCATTTACAGGATCTGAAGTCCTGGGGCAGGTTTAATAATTAATTATAGGAGCGAGTCAAGGTAGTCTATCCAGTACTGGGGTCCAAATTACAATTCCTTTGTCAATGTCCTGTAACATATTTGTATTCCCTGCTGAAACTGTAAGAAAAATGATGACTCGCTAGGAACAACTTTGCATTTTTCAGCTGAACCTCTCCCAAACAAAAGTGTTCAAAATGTTCTTTAGTGGAGTTCATATTTAAAGATGAAATGTTTTTTTCCCATCTGCATTTGACAACTGCTGTTTTTTTTTAAAAAAAATGGATTTGTTTCTGGCAATTTGTACATTATGAAGTGTAAATAAAGAGTATGAAATAAAATAAATACAAAGAAGTGGATGATCTTTAATTATATACATCCCAATAATATTGCCACTGATGATGGTGCAAAATGTTGAAAGGATAGTGCTTGAAATACAAACACCCCCCAATTCCAAAAATCTGGCCCCATATCTTTTTGGGTCCTTGATACCACTCAACCCTTCTTGTCAATTGTCCCAACTTACCACTTCTCAAGCAGAAAACAATCAAATATGTTGCCTTTTCTCATTCACATTTAGGATTTCACTCTTCTGTTTATTAGGTAGAAGTTTGTACTTCTTTGTGTGTGGACATGCACATATGGGTCCCTGCTTAGCTTAAAATTTAGTTTAAGTATAGTTGGTACTCATCTATGAGAGTTGGATTCCTGGAAAACCTAGTGGATGCTGACTTAGAGGATAGTAAATCATTGAGCCTACAGGGAAAATTACATTAGGTTGCAAAGAACCCACTTCTCCATGTACTCTTCACCTATGGGCCTCTTCACCTATAGAAAGGGTTCATCAACATCTCTAATATCTGATGATTCCTCCTCTGTGCTAATATCCTTCAATGTGTTGAAAGTTGTGGTGATGGCAATGTCCCCATGTTGGCTATCATTGAAGATTGCTGGCCCAACCACAAGGTCTCAGATTTCAGCAGTGGTTGAGAGGTTTCCTTCATCCTTCATCTTCCTCCTCCACCTATCTTTTGGCTCCTTTCCTGGGCTTGCCCCCTCCCATAGAGCAGTTCACAGGTTGCCTTTCAGAGTCCTCTCAGCAGTGCCATGGATGTGAAGGTTTAGCTAGACTCCCAGAGATTGCGCCCCAGATGGTACGACAAGTCTGGAAGTGGACACAAATGTGCCTGATGATTCTCCATGGACCAGTTCCAAAGTCTGTTTGATACAAATATTGACATAATCCAGACACCTTTGAAAAAATGAATATAATTGGTTGGATACATTTACCACAATACCCTCCCCCTTTAGCTATATCCTATATAGACATCTATTTCTCTCCTTCATGCTCAGTGATGGCACCATCTTCTGCTCATGAAGATGCCACTAAAATTCCCTTCCTCCTGCAACCTCTCTTGCCCTTGTCGACCTGCTCATAGTTGCACTGAGCCCCCTCACAATAGGTAGCAAATTTCCATATAGAGAACTGTTCTTTGGTGGATTTTGTCTGTAATATAAAGATCAGTTCAGTTGTGGTTTCGAGATTTTGAATCAATTACCTGTATTTCCAAAGATTCTTCATTTCTTGGAAGCTGATTTGAAATATGCTATGTGTATGGCTGTGGGTGGCGCAAGTGGCTAAGACACTGTGCCTGTTAACCAGCAGGCCAGGGTTCGAGACCCGGGTTGGCCCCACAAGATAGGGTGAGCTCCTGTCCTCATCCCAGCTCTGCGACGCCAGCTGGATCCAATCGTATTGGCTCTGCCTTTCCATTGGACTAATTCAGTGGCGTGGAGAGGGGGGAATTTGCTGCTTGGGTAACAGCCTATCCTCCATACCAATCTAACCCAGGCTTTCGTGCTTCGCATGCAGTGTATGCAGTGCCGAGCACGATACCATAGTCTTCCAAGACTGACGGAGGCCTCCTTTTTTATTACATAAAATGTATAAATGTAAATACCATAGAAGTACTTTTGCTGCTTGAAATTGTCTAGTGATGTTATTGCCTTACAACTATATCTGAGGGAATATTTAAATGACAAACCTTACTGCATAAACCTAGATAGATATATATAATACTAATTAAAATTATTATAGCCTGAGGGTTTTTTTAATAACTATTCATCATTGCTGCACTCATCGAATCTGTTTTAATAACACACTTTAATGTCCTTGCAGTAATAGCTATTTTTCCACCCATTCCCATTTCCTGAATCCAGATAATTAGAAGTGGTTTCCACCCATACAGGTGCACACATGAACTTATCCACAGATAATATCTTTTATGAAGCAATTGGTGTCCTTGTGACATTTCAAGCTTTTGTTGATGTAAGAATAATGTTTCCAAGTATTATCTTTTGTGGGGTACCACTTTTGGAGGCACCACCACTGACACCAGAGACACCACTGACACCAGCAATCAGTTTTGAAATACGAGCTCCTTCCTATCAAAGGTTAAGGCCAAAAACTGAAAAGCAAAAATATGCATAGAAAATGCATGGGAAAATGAAAGTACAGTGGTACCTCACATAACAAACACCTCATGTAAAGTATGTTTCATGTAACAAACAAAAATTTATCTAAGATTCTGCTTCACGAAAAAACTGTGCTTCACGTAACAAACAAACATGTTGGCAGATGGGGCAGACACACTGGCCCTGGCCGGCAGCCCTTTTAAAAAGCGTCAGGGCTGCCTAGTGCACCTGCCCGTAGCAAAAACAACACTTCCGCGCTGTTCCTCCTGCGGCCAGATGTCCGCTGGGCAGAGGGAGAGAAGAGCAGTGGAGAAGAGGGAAGCAGCTCAGGGCTGGCCAGAAGGGAGCAGGGGAGAGAGAGGCTCAGAATGGAAAGAAGGAGAAATTGGGGAGACACTTGGAAAGTGTCTTTGGTTACAGAAGAAAGTGTCTTTTATTTCAGTCTCCAAACCCTGTCTGCACAGAAGTAAGCCCCATTGTGATAAATGGGACTTACTCCCAAGGAAAGTGTCTTTAGGATTGCAGCCTTAGGGCACAATCCAGTGTAACTAAGGGGAGTCCTTGCTCCAGTGTAAGAACAATTTGCTCTGGATTGCAATATGAATATCCCATAGGTTTTCACTATGTGGTACAGTAACTATGGCTGCACATAATGTCTCTTGCATGCTCCCGTAGTTACTCTGGATTGTAGGGTAAGTAGACTTCATAGGATCATGCACACTGAATGCATGTTTTGAATTCAATTCCAGTGTTTTGTCATCATTTTTACATGCAGTTTAAAAAAGCAGGCCTCCCTCAGTCTTGAAAGACTATGGTATCGTGCTGGGTGCTGCATACACTGCATGCGAAGCAAGAAAGCCTGGGTTGGATTGTTATGGAGGATAGGCTGTTACCCAAGCAGCAAATCCCCCCTCTCCACGCCACTGAATTAGTCCAATGGAAAGGCAGAGCCGATACGATTGGATCCAGCTGGCGTCGCAGAGCTGGGCTAAGGACAGGAGCTCACCCTGTCTTGTGAGGCTGACCCGGGTCTTGAACTCTGGCCTGCTGATTAACAGGCACAGCATCTTAACCGCTTGCGCCACCCACAGCCATTTTTATATGAATATTTTTTGGGTTGTGGAACCAATTGTCTGAGTTTCCATTATTTCCTATGGGAAAATCCGCTTCACGTAAAGAATGTTTCACGTGATAAACATGCCTCCGGAATGAAATAAATTTGTTACGTGAGGCGCCACTGTAATTTATATTGTGGCTTTACTCATGGGTAGGCAAACATGCCTAGTCTAGTGGAAAGGGCAGGCTGAGAACAATCCAAGGACATCAGAAGGGTCCTGATCTAATGAGTGAAGCCCCCAAAGTCACCACGGAAGGAAGTTACTGGCAAGTTTACATTGGCTGGTGTGGAAGTTCAGTCCAGGGGGTGCAGGGCTTCCAGCATGGCCTTGATCCGAGGCACCTGGAGCTTACAAGTGCTCTAGAAGGCAGCCCCTCAACACCGAAAATGATAGAGACTGGCTCTGCAGAGAGTGTGAATTTTTTTAAAATTTTTTTTCTAAAAATAGTTCAAACTCCTCTTCCCCCTCCCCTAACCCTAATTTCCTTTCCTTATCCCTCTGGGGTTTACTGCTTTTGGGGGGTGATGGGTGTTTTAATGCTGTTTTTATTTATTTTTTTATCAGATGTCTTCTTTCTCCAAAACACGTCTTCTTTTTTATCCATGTATGCTGGAAAAAAAATCTTCATTGTCCTCCTTTTCCTCCTGAGCAGGAAGTCTATAGCCTGCTTGGAATTAATAAATTATATGTAATAAATTGAATATGTAATAATTTTAAATGTAAGGTTCAGTAATATAGTGTATAAATTAAGCACATGAAAGCAATATCCATGAGGGTTTTGAGCTTTTATTTTCTTATGTTCTACACTTTTCTTGGGTGGCCTACATTTTGAAGGGGGGGAACTGCTCTCAGAAAGAAGGGGGCAGCCAAGATTGGGGAGGGGAGGGAGTGCAGCCAACCTCCGCATTGCTCCAGGGCTCAGGCGGCACCTGCAGCAAGGGCCTCTTGCTGCAGATGTTGCCTGAACCCTGACAAGAGCCTTATTAGTCTGCCTTCTCCCAGGAGCATGGGGTGTATGTGTGTGAGAGTGCATGGGTTGTATGTGTATGTGTATTCATGTGTGTGTGTGAGTGCATGGGTTTTGTGCGTATTCATGTGTGTGTGAGGCTGGGTATGTGTGTATATGTGTTGTGGGTGTGTGAATGAGTGCACGGGATGTAAGGTGTGTGTGTGTGTGTGTGTGCGTGTTTGAGAGCGCATGTGGAGGTTGGGGGCAGTGGGATGAGAGGGAGTCTGGGAGCTTGGGGGAAGTTGGGGGTAAGAGAGAACCTGTGGGATTGGGGACAGTGGGGTGGGAGAGAGCATGGGGACTTGGGGACATAGTGACCATATGTCCTCTTTTTCCAGGACAGGTTGTTTTTTTTAGCCTTGTGTCCTGGATTGGGAGCAGCAAGTTTGACGGGGGGGGGGGGGTGTCCTGGGCAGATTCCAAAGATTGAAAGGAGGCCCGGGCCAAAAACCACTGTAGCTAGTGCTACATCCTGATGCCAGGCTGCCGGATAGATGGAGGTGAGACATTTGAATGGCACAGAGGCTAAGAGGGTCATAGAAGGCTGTTCCTTAGGCAGAGATAGGACATTATTTTCAAGGGGAGAAGGTGGGGCAGACCTGAGAAGGGAGGTAGTTTCAACAGAGTCCTTCCCTCTTATATCTGAACCCATCACTTGGGCCATCTAGCATTATACCAGGCTGCTCAGACATCCACCAGGGACCCTGGACTCCATATTGGCTGACTAAAAAAGTGTTGCAGAGGCAACTAGTCCTATAGGGCAGGCTGGGGCATTACTCAGGGTATAGGGAGAAACTTACCATTACCTCAAGGAGTTATCTAGCTACATTCGAACCTGTACTAAATACAGGTTTTTTTCTCGTGGTTTGGAGGAGCTGGTTTTAGCAGATTTCAAGGCAGATGCGTTGGTTGGACCCACATAAGAATGGGGGTCCATGACCATGGTGTGACCCAGATTACAGGTGACAGCAGGATGGTGGCAGGTCTGTGACATACTGTATCTTATAATGAAAACACAGGAAAAAATGTGCATCAAAGAAGGAAAAAACAGTAGACAGTGAAGAGAAATGAGAAGGGTAAACTTATGCATAATTTAGGATATTTTTCAGGAACTATTTTAGCACCAATGCACAAAGCTGCTACTTTAAGCCTGCAACATGGACTAGGAAAATGCCAAGGCAACAGAATAATTCACTAAACAGCAGAACGAAAGATAGATGGGGTCTATAACCTTCCCCCCCCCCCCCCAAAAAAAAATATTATAGCTTGGAGTTTGATGTAGGGTTTGCTTCTGGCTAAGGAAAAGATGTTCTTAAACATAGTTTTAAAAATCCTTCTAGTAGCTTGATGACTTGCCTTGTTTGAAGCTCTAAAGGATCCGGCACTGGTATAAATTTTCCTTTCAACTCTTTGTCTCCAAAGAGATGGGGTGACAAACTATAAAAAGACAAATCAATATTGACAGGAGGTGCCAGGGTCCAACTGGCTCATTTATGTCTACCATTCAATACTGCTTGATTTTTATTGTTGTTCCATTTCCTTCTCCCTCAACTAGTAGATGAATTACTAATCAGCTCTATCCAGACAACCAGTTGTTGATGCTTGACATGGCCTGTTAGAATGGTCATTATAGGAAGAAATTAAAAAGTCCAATGATCTCACTTCTTTTTCAGTAGACTAAGTGCTTAGTAAGACAAACTAAATGCTTTGTAAGACAAACTTTGTAAGACAAACTAAAATTTCTAAGGAATTCTGCTTTGTAAAGCAAACAGAGGACATTTGTAAACAATGGGAAATTATGCAAAATTTTGTAGAAAAGCACCACCCCAACAAGGATGTAGCAGTACGAGCGATGAATCTGTTGAATGGCAATGCGATGTCACATTTCCATGAAAACCTCAAAAGGAGACAAAAACAAGTGGCATTAAAAGGTTCCTTGTTAAAGTTGCTCAAAAAGACACCAGTGACTCTAATAAGTGAAAATTAGTCATGCTTGGCCATAAAGTTTTTTCTTTTCCATTTTACTGTACAGTATATTACAGAGTTTTTTCTTAATATTACAGTAATTGTGTTCTGTCTTATATTACAGTGTTTTGAATTTGATTACAGTATTTTGTCATTTTTATATACAGTTAATATTTTTATATGAAAATGTGGCAAATCTTCAAGAATGATTCCTTTACTCCGACAATGCCTCAACCAATGTCTCCAGAGTTATGACCCAGTAGTGTAGCTAGACGGGGTGCAAAGCAATAGGTTTTATAGGGAACCTCACTGCACTGGGCAAAAGGGTAATTAAATAATATGCCATGTTGTTATGTCCATGTCCCCACTTATCTTAATATCATCCTTTGCCTTCCTCCACAGTTTAAAAAGAATCCTCTATACTTACAAAGTAGAACCACCTTCTCATTTCCATCATGTTCCAAATAAGCAGTTAGCATTATAGGTCTGCTGGAGATTTTCATATGTACTGGGCAAGATTTCAGGCCTTGCAACAATGTTATATGATCAAATTTAACCAAACAACTGTTCGCTTAATAAACTGTACCAAGGTACAAACATTGATACAGTGAGTCTGGGTTCATTTATTCCCACTTTCCATTCAATGCAGGCACAAATATATATGGATTGTTAATCACTAAGAATGAACCCAAGTCCAGTCATTCACTCAGAAGTACGGCTCTGGGTACAGACAGTTGCATCTTGGCACAGACATAGAGGAAATAGAGACTGAGAGACTATAGCATCAAGTGCAAGCCACCCCTTCCTACTTCAGATAGACATCCCACCTTCCCCATTCTGCCCTTCCTGCTGGCTTACCATTATTGACAGGCATTCCTTTTCATGCCATCCCATAAAGGACCTCTGTGGTCACTCTGGCACCAATCTGGAAGGATAAGGCTATGCAATGTGCAACAGCCAGAAAGCTTTTTCTGGTAGCAGAAAACTACACTATGTTTGGATCATCAGTAATATTCAGTAGCATTAAGTACTTTCAAAGCTATGGCAGAAAAGCATTTTTATAAATATACTAGTGAAAACATACCATGTTGCGGGAGTAAAATTCCCCCCATATGCTATCCCCCATGTGCATCAACCCCCCATGTGCAACAACTCACCATAGGCATAATCCCCCATGTGCATCAACACCCCATGCACATCAACACCCCATGAACACCAACACACCCCATACTGTGTATCATCCCCCCATGAGCACCAACCCCCTGCGCAAGAATCCCCCATGCACACCAACACCACCACACTCTGTATCATCCCCATGTGCATCAAATCCCCATGCGCAATACCCTCCCATGCGCACCATCCCCCCTTGTGCACCATCCCCCATGTGCACCATTCTCCCATGCACACCACTCTTCCATGCACCCCAAACCCCCATGCACTCCAACTCCCCATGTGCACCAACTCCCCACGCGCACCAACCCCTCATTAACAACACCCCTATGCATATACCCTCATGTGCACCATCATCCTCTGTGCACCCCCCTTCCCAGTGCATCAGCTGGATGTTGATTAGTCAGTCTTCAATGTTAAATATAGGCCGAAAATGCGTTGCACCCCTTTTCAGAAGGTTAGTGGTTAAATTTCTAGAAATCAGTTCACGGTGTGTTCCCATCACAGAAGGAATATATTCCCCAAATTTCATGCTTCTCAGTTTGGGGGTTGGAGCAGAGCATCCCTCGGTCAGGGATTCTTCAATGGAAAGGAAAACATGTTACTTACCTTTTCACCCCCTTCCAGTTGAAATTTCCAAAAACCGGTTGTTCATGGGTGCCTCCGTCATGGAAGGAACACCCTCCCCAAATTTCATACTTCTAGGTATAGCGATTTTGGCTGGGAATTGATGAGTCAGTCAGTCAGTCAGTCAGTGACTCTTCAGTTTAGATAGATAGATAGAGAGAGAGAGAGAGAGAGAGAGAGAGAGAGAGAGAGAGAGAGAGAGAGAGAGAGTTTTATTGGTAGCTGAGTCCAATGTTCTGCTTCAAGGCCTAGCCAAGACAAGATGTCATAGGAAATATGTGAGCCCAATAAATACTCATTATCATAGCATCCTAAAATGGAACTAAATCCATTTCTTTCTATCAAAGAGCAATGAGCCATTCGGTTGAGCAAGAAACTAGTTACTGCAGACTCTTTTATGTTTACAGAATGTGCATATTTTGCATCTGCAACTTTGATTGCTTCACACGGCAGTCGATGTAAAATTACCGAGCTTTATTGTTCCAGTATCCCAAAATTGCCTTGGAAACAGTTGAGATTTCTACAGTAAATATCAATCTTTTTAAAAAATTTGCTTTCTAGTACCTTAGCGCCTGACTGGGCACACTGATGTTGCAATCACTTTTTTTACCCTAACCCTTCCTGCCAGAATTTGAAAGCTATATTTTCTAGAACCTGATATCTAATCTAATCAGGCTTGTTTAGATGCCCATCTAAATCAGAAGAGAGCTGGCAGTAATTTGAATGTAGGAGGCCTATACGTTCAGCTCTGGATGTCTTATGGCCAGGGCCATATTAACCCATGGCTCGCCTCCTAGTTTTCAGTACCCTAGATCACTTCAAGATATCAATATATGTCTGCTGTGAGCAACAGGGATTGGCTTGGAACTTGCGATGCCCCAAGATTGGGGACAGTAAATTGATGGGTGCCTAGTTGCTGAAGGCAACTGATGCTCAATCATGCTCAGCTGATGAAGGCATCAGCTCAGTCATCTAACTGCTCAATCCAGAGTAACTACAGGAGCTCTTACGTCAATGTAAGAAAAGTTTACTCTGGATTGCTCTATAAATATCCTGTAGGTTTCCACTCTATAAATCTCCCATAGGTCACTGACTCACTGGGGGGATGATGAACAGTGGGGGGATGATGTGCATGAGGGGGTGATGCATATGGGATTGTTGCACAGTGCGGGGATGGCATACATGTGGGGGATGATGCCCATGAGGGGGATGATGCCCATGGGATTGTTGCACAGTGGGGGGGATGGCATACGGGCAGTATTTTACTCCTTTTACGTTTTTGCTAGTTTAATTATAAATGTGTTTGAGACAAATCTGGAGGATTAAAAGGCTTGCTTGCGGGCCAGATGGGGGCCACATTGAGGCTCACCATGGGCCCCAGGGCTGGGGTTTTGAAACCCCTGATGTAGATGAAAGCAGTCAAGAGTCCTTTCCAATAAATGCACTACAATGCTCTCTTTGTGAAGGTGGTACCACCACTACCTTCTCAAGTAACATCACAGATTCATGCAACATCACAACATCACCACTCTAGGATTTTCTCCATCTAACAACATTTTTGGTTTTCATAGAATAATTCTCAATCTAAGGAAGTTGTTTTCTGACTCTCTAGTCACTTGAAATAGCGAATTACAAATATGATTAG
Organism: Cryptoblepharus egeriae; assembly: GCA_030015325.1. NCBI lineage: Eukaryota > Metazoa > Chordata > Lepidosauria > Squamata > Scincidae > Cryptoblepharus > Cryptoblepharus egeriae. The sequence goes on from JAREYC010000002.1 coordinate 22,507,497, forward strand.
CACAGAAGTCGTGTCTGCTTCCTGCAGGGTTGGCATCTTCATCCATAGCAAGCACACACCTGATGTGTGACTCCTGATGTGTCATGTCTGTGATAAATTCACTTGCCTCCCTCTGAAGTCTTTAAAGGCCTAATAAGCATTTTCATTTATCATAAGAGGTCATTATAGCTGCATTTCCAAGGCAAATGGAATGGAGGGCCTGCTCTCATGCAGAACTAATTCAGGCACAAGTGGTGGCCCCAGAAGGTAGGGAGCTGCTTCTGGACAATTTGCGGAGTGGACACTTGACACTATACAGAGTGTTTCTCAATCTTATCACTCCACACTATGCCGTCAGTCATGAGGCTCCACTATGCCAGGAGACATGTTATTGCAAAGTCATGGAGGGGAAAAAAGAAAGCTAGAATGGTCCTTTGCAAAGGAATGTTTAGAAGGAAATCTGTCCTGTTTCTGAAAGAAAATGCCAAAGATGCGGAAAATGCAATTTTGAAGAACGGTGGCTGAAAGCGAGAGGTCAAACCATTTCCTCTGGAGAGTGTCTTCCCCCTTTCTTCCAGCACACACTAAAAGCTTTATATATCGGGAAACCTGTCTGCTGCTTTTTAGTGATCGGAATGAGAGTCTCAGACACTCCCTTGAATCTGTGTGCTATAAGAGCATAACACTCCAACCCAGAAAATTACTCTTAATTATTTGGGTGTATGATGATGGAGTATGATGTGGAACCACATGAGCAGGCAGTTGATACAGTGAGAGCACAATTCTGAGGTGCCCTTGGATCAATGCAACTTCCTTGTGTCAATCCAAGGGTATCGTAAAGTGCTTCTGCCCCACATAGGGACCAGTTAGGCTGTCATACTGCATTCATCAGCCTAACTGCACCAGCTGAGTTACTCCAGTACAGCGACCAAGGAGGGCAGGGTAGATGTGGGGGGAGGGCAAGGAAGAGGTGGGATGGGGCATTTTGTGGGGTGGGTGGGTGGAAGGAAGGGGTGCAGGAGGCGAGAGGGAGGAGAGCGGGAAGCAGATCCAGGATTGATGTTTATGTTGGATCCTGCCTCGGGTTGCCATATGTCCTGAAAAACAGGGACAGTCCTGATTTTGGGGGATTGTGTTCACATACTGGCAAGTGTGATATAGGGTCCTGACTCAATTTTGTGGAAGAGAATTATGGCAACCCTAATCCTGATTCGGTGCATGGCAGAAGCAGCACATCTCTGAGTAGACCAATAGCCTTACCCTGGGGAAGTGGATGAGCCTCCCCTTCCCAGGATAGTGCAGTAGCAGCCTCTGAAACTTGAGCTGGATACAGCACAGGCATGCCAGCCTGTCTGTTCCAGCGCAAGTTAGGATTGCATTGTGAATTGTGTTGCTAACTTTTTTTACTTGCTCTTGATTCAGGTGATGTTGAAGGATTCATTCATTTTCAGCCAACTCTGAATTCCTGCTGTGCATGTGTTCCTGATGTTCCCAGGACATAAATGAGATTGTTTCCAAAGTTGTTGCTGTGTCTCGATGCAGTTATTAAGAATATTTATAGACCATTTTTCAACAAAAAACAAATTGACAACAACTCCCTGTCCCATTTGTCCCAAATTGACAACAGTAAGCCTCAAAATTTAAACACAGGCATCAAACCCTGTTTCATAAGCTAGTTGCAGAGGTGTCCCTTGGGGAACTGGGTGGGGGGGTCTGGTCCAAGGTTCCACCCTCTGAGGAGTGAAACACTGGGGTGACCAAAATTTTAAAAATTGCTAAAATTGTTAAAATCCATTGAAACAACCCTATCAGGAAATATACCATTGGATGCATATTTTCCAGAAGAATTCAATGCAAAAAACAGCTTTGAAAAATCTCCTTCCTATCAAGTTATGGCAAAAAAATTTTTAAAAACCAAAGCAAAAAGCATGGAGCCCTATGGAAACTATATTGTGCCTTTACTTGCAAGTAGGCAAACATTAAGTCTGTTGGAAAGATAGACTGAGAGGAATTCACCACCCCAGAATGGTCCTGATCCAATGAACACAGCTCCACAAATCTAACAAGAAGGAAGTCCCTGATAATTGCATTGAATCTTATGGAAAGTAGAACTGAGCTACATAGCTGCATTAACTCATGAATAAGCAAAGGTTCCTTGGCTCATACTTAGGTCAGGCACAGAGGAATGCAAGATCATCCCTTGCATATTCTTTTGTAGAATAAAACAAAGGCTTAATTGGTAAGGTGATTTTTAAATTATGAAAATATTAGTATCAAATTAATTGTATTAATTAATACTGATGGTAATTTTTTAATTATTTTTCTATCACCACAATTATTAACTATCACCAGGCGGAACTATATATAAGAGCTGAGAGGATGGACGAGTTTTTGAACATGTCCATGCACACAGACCTAGTCCATCCATTGGTTATCTCTAATCTTTTGTTGCTGCTGTTATTCCACACCAATGCCTTACCAATTTACCCAAGTAACATAGACAGGTCTCTGCTTCCAGGAAGCTAGCAAACAGTCTTGGTATGCCATGTGCTGAGAACAAGTAAACAAAAACAAACTACTCTGTATTTTATCAATTTGTTATAGGACTTCTTTCCATGTATGGTTAGTTAGGCATGGACCAGACAAGTAATCTCTCTACAGGGCACCAGGTGCCAGCAGACACTGGGCATCACCTTACACTGGCTTGTAGGTGACACAAATGTTTGCACCGCCATCGGATTCAGAGAGGTGGTCACAAGGATGCATGCTGGCTGTCTTGCACTATATCCAGCCCTGGCAGAGGTGTTTGCATCAGTCAAGAGTGACTGGTGAAGGGTTTGGGGAAGATAGGATGGAATGGGAGTGCTTTGGAACAGGTGGGTAATGGACTAAACCCAGGTCTAGATGGGACCAGCCTCTGGCAGTTAAGCCAGATTCTAATCCATTTCCTGAGGAGCCCAGCATTAGACTGGGCTGCTCAGATTTGCACTAGCAATTATGAGGCAGAGATCCAAGTAGTACCACTTAGGTGGCTGCTGTCTGAAGAGGAACTAAATTCCTTTGCTCCAAGTTGCTCAGGATCTACGTCAATACCTGTACTGGTTACAGCACAGCTTAATATTGGGATGTTTCTAAAAGAGCTCCACACTGACTGCATTCAGATACCACGTTATCATTAAACAAAATTCTACTGTGCCTTTTTTCTCTTTGGGGGACTCCAAGCAGCTTAAAATATCATTTAACAACACCATAATTAAAAACATAAACAATGAAAAATAAATAGGAACAACTGCAAAAACCTAAACAAACTCATGAAGGGAGTCCAGCAAGTTGTTATTATAGTTCTTCATCACATTCTCAGCAAATGTGCTGGACATGTTCTATTCAGCAATTTAGGGCAAAACCCAGAGTAACTACGGGGAGTTCTTGCTCTGGTGTAAGAACAACTTACTCTGGATTCCAATATGAATTTCCCATTGGTTTTCACTAGGTGGTGCAGTAACTACGGGTGCACAAAAGTCTCTTATGTGCTCCCATAATTACTCTGGATTTGGGGGATAGGGATCTAGCCAAGATCATGGGAATAACAAAGATACTGCAGTAGGATTCTTGCTGTTCCGAACAATGTTTTTCTAGAGCTAAGCTGGTGTAATTCATTCAAAGCCAAGAATGTTGAGATGTTTCTTCAGACTTCTAGGCCCCGACTGCTCCAGTGGCTCCAATGACAGTTGGCACAACCTTCACCTTCTTCCCCCAAACAACCAAGTCATGGGTCTTGATTTTTTAAATGATCTTCACATGCTCTTTGTCTTCAGTTCTGCCATCTCCTGGGTTAGCAATATCAATTTTCCAAACTTGATTTTTTTGCAAGGATTCCAGTGAAATGTAGTTACAACTCTGTCATGACCTTCCTTATTGTCAATTTGGGCAGTCTTGCTATAGGCACTGACCAAATGATTTCATTTTGACCTCATGAACATTTCCTCATTTCATATGATTTCTCAAGTGTCTTATTCTGGAGCACTTTCCAGGCATTTAGCAATCTTGTTGTCAATGCCTTTCAAATATTGCCAATGGGGTTGTGGGTGGTGCCAGTGATTAAGACACTGTACCTGTTAACCAGTAGGCCAGGGTTCGAGACCTGGGTCCCCACAAGACATGGTGAGCTCCTGTCCTTAGCTCAGCTCTGTGATGCAGCTGGAACCAATCATATCAGCTCTGCTGTTCCATTGGACTTTTTCAGTGGCATGGAGAGGGAGGATTTGCTGCTTGGGTAACAGTCTATCCTCCATATCAGTCTACCCAGGCCTTCGTGCTTCGCAGACAGCATCGCACACAATACTATAGTCTTTCGAGACTGATGGATGCCAATGCATGCATTGCCAATGGAGTTATTTTCCTTTCCAGTTTTCTAGGTGTATTTGAACCTCAGTCTTTTTGTAATCTTTATTTCTTATCACTTTCAATGGGTTACCTGTAGAGACTGTGAGCCCAATCCTATACATGTCTTCTTAGAATTAAGTCCCATTATAGTCAATAGGGCTTACTCCTATGAAAGTGGGGATAGGATTGTATTAGTCAGGCTTTATATCATCCACTCCCAAAATTCCACAAAATTTGCAGCTCTCTTCAAAGTCAAGTCCTCTGATATTACTGTATTTCTTTGCATCCTGGTTTCGACTTGCTGAGAAATTTTTTCACTATTCAATGCTAGAACGGCACAGCGATCAAGCCCAAATTCTGTGACAATCTTGTTACTGAATATTCATACTAAAATAAGTGCAATCCTAAGCATGTCTACTCAAAAGTAAGTCCCATTGTGTTCAATACTACTTACTCCCAGGAAAATGCAGTTAGGATTGCAGCCATAATCAATGAATTAATATCTGAAAGTCCATATATCATTATCTTCAAATTGTTCATATAGATACAGTATAGTAAATGTGATATTCTTGGCCTTTTCTGAGAGGTGATCAATGGTATTAGTGTGATGACAGAGAGAGGTGATACCTAATGTCCTTTATAATGTTTTTCTTGAGTTATACATTCCAATTTCTTCTCCATTCACTATCATTCACTACTCACTCCCTCTACTTTCAGTCTGGTGTTCCATCTGCTCACTGCAGCCTTAATGAATGCTGTTACATTTTTACTAATGCCAATCATTTCTAAACTTTGAAAAGCTTTGAAAAGCAGGAAGGAGGAGGTGAAAGGGGTTTTTTGTTTTGTTTTTGTAATCATTCCAAGCAACATTTAAGTTTATTTTCTTTTACAATTTTGTAGGTGCAACTTCTCTATCAAAAGTTGTTCTTTTGTTTCACATGATTTGCAGTAGATTCATTTTTGTCCAGGGGGAAGAAAGGCAGTGCAGGTTTTCCCCAGAGCAAGGGAACAAATGTTCCTTACCCCAAGGCCTCTGGACTCAGATCCAGAGGTGGCTTCAGGGAGTTCTCACAAGTTCTACAGAACCTTTTGCTAATGAGTGCCTGATTCTGAGAACCGCTTACTAATGGGACATACAACCTGTTGTTCTATGGACATAGAACCTATTGTTAATTTAGGTTATTAGGACATAGAACCTATTGTTAATTTATTTGAATCCCACCACTGCTCAAATCTCACCTGCGGCATATAGCATGGCTATATCACTGTGCAGGGGCATCATTAGAATAGGCTGCACATCTCACTTCAGTGGTCTTCAAAATGGGTGTTGTGACTTCATTTCAGGGGGTTCATGTGTTGTAGAAAATGTAACAAGTGTCTTATGTAACAAAAATAGATTTTCTTAACTCATACTGACCTATATGTCTTTTCTCTTTGATGTAACCAGAACAAGGGGACATCCACTAAAATTGAACACTGGGAAAGTTAGGATAGATAAAAGAAAATATTTCTTTACCCAGCATGTAGTTGGTCTGTGGAACTCCCTGCCATAGGATGTGGTGATGGCATCTAGCCTTAATGCCTTCAAGAAGAGATAGGACAAATTCCAAGAGGAAAGGACCATCACAGGGTACAAGCCATGAAGGGTGTGTGTAGATGTGGACAAACTCAAAATGCCAGATGTAGGGGGTCACCTATGCAGGTGTCATAAGTGCTTCCTGAGGCATCTAGTGGGCTGCTGTGTGATACAGGAAGCTGGACTAATGGGCCTTTGGCCTTATGTTTTTAAGTGGAATCATGCTGGAAAATACATAACTTTTTTTCTTTTTAAAAAAGAAGAAACACTATCATATGAGCTTTAAAATGTGAAAGTAGGTCATTGGAGAAGCAAGGGAATTATATAAACAACATGACTAGAGATTCAGTAAACATGAAACAAACTGCTAAAAATTTTAGTTAGCTAGTAAAATTCCCTGACAACATGAGTTGAGTGGTGAAAGTTTTCTGTGTTAAAGAACTTCAACCAAAATTTGCAGTTATTTTAAAAACCAAAATAAATGCCCAAAGTAAAATTGGTCATCCATGCAATTTTCCTGTTGCCGTTCTCATGACCCATGAATTTTTAAAGAATCAAGATTTTTATCATCGCTGATGTACGGTAAATGGAATAGGATTTTAATATTTGCCATTCAATTACATATCTGGAAATGAAGACGTTAGGATGGTGAACCTCAGATTGCCTTACTAACACATCTATCCTTTTTCTCTTGTGCACATTGCAGGATTTCAATTAAATTAGACCTGACAATCTGGAAAGGTTATATTGCATAACCCACTTTCAGGAAAGCCCATATAAACTATGATTGCAATTCAGCTCTTGCAAGCTTGGCTTAGGCTGCAATATTATATACTCAAACCTGGAAGTACAGCCCAATCCAGAGCAACTATTCCTTGCACATAAGAGGCCTTAGGGTGCCCTATCTATCACTAGGATGGAGCAACTGCAAGATGCTCCAGCCCAGTTACTCTGGAAGAGGCTTAGGGCAGAGCAAGGCAAGATAGGGTGCCCTAAGAGAGGTGGACCTGCTCTGCCCTAACTGGGGCAGCCTAAGCAGCTCAGGAGAGGCAAGTTGAGGGCATGTTTAGCATTGCCTAGGGCAGAGCAGTTACTCTGAATCCAGAGCCTGTTTCCAGGGCAGAAATGCCCTCTTCCAGCCCTCAGAGTTATACCACCTCAGGAGCAGGTATAGTAATGAGTAGACCCATAGGTGTCCATGATAAGGCCCGAGTAAGAATGGCAGTGCTGACCAAAAATCTGAGTTCTTGGCCAGCCTGGCTGTAATGCCTGCCTCTCAACCTCAGGATATGGCACAACTACAGCAGCCCACTAACCTCAGGATACAGCAGGCCACTCCAAGCATCCATCTTGCACTAGAAGAACTGCAGCTGTAACTGGTTGTCAGGAACTGCTGGGCTTCCTTATAATGTAGGCACCACAGCTGTTCCTTCTTCAGTGTGATCTGAGGGGGGTCTACTCAGGAGCAAGCCCTCCCCAGCTGTCACAGACTTAGCATGCTCTGGAGCAGTTAGGGCAGCCCAGGCTTCCTGCCTCTCTGGATGCAGCATAACTTTCTGCTCTGGATACAGAATAGTTAGGAGAGAGCAGTTAGGGCAGAGCAGGTTGAATTTGCTCTGGATTGCGCCTGTCGTCTTTCTGGTCATGCAAGACTCTTTTGTTACCATCTAGGAATTAATAGTATTGGGGGGGGGGGGTGATTTTCATTGATATCGCACCATAATGCATGAAAAGGTACCATAATGCAAGAAAATCTCCTCTTGGGGACGGGCATGTATTTGGCAGTCCTTTGCCGCCAGGCAGCACAGGCACCTGATTCACAACTGGTGATTTTCTGGCATCCTCCTGGAATCAATAGCATGGGTGTTATTCTCTTTGGCATGACCACTTTTCTGGGAAAAGATTTAAAATAAACAAAAAACCAAAAACCAGTTTTTCATGCTTCATGGCTCCAAGTTCAAATGGAATTTTCCCAGATGCAATTTTAAAAGGAAAGAAATATAAACAATGACATTTTAAGCATCACATGTTTTCAGGTCCTAAGCTTGTCCTCCATAAATACCAAACTAGTGACCTTTTGTTTGTGTGTGTGTGTGTGTGTGTGTGTGTGTGTGAGAGAGAGAGAGAGAGAGAGAGAGAGAGAGAGAGAGCGCACATATGCATGCATGCACATTTTCTTGCAAAAAATATTTTTGGTTTTGCCTGAGCAAATGCTTTCCATTTGAAACAACTTCAGAGAGGGATTTAGGGATGTTAAGAAAGAAACTATTAAATAATTCAGAGTAACTTATATATTAAATCCTTGCACTGTGTCTTATATAATTATTTGCCCTTATTAAAACTGTGCAGTAGTGATGGATGAGGATAGGATTTAACTAAGCTTAGTTTGCTCTAAAAAAATCAATTTATTAAATGTATTTGTAATGTACCGGTAGTTAAGCCTCTACTCCAGAGGCTACTCCATGTAATTTATTTCCATTTCTGTTACCACTAAGAGTCTGCATTGCTCAAGTGATTTGTGGAGGTATATGATAGAAAAGGGAATAAAATGGGGCAGAGATCATGAAGATAGCATGCTCCAGTCCTGTCCTCAAAGGAATGTAGAGCTTTCTCCTTGGTGCACAGATAAAGCTGTATGAATACATAGCGTTATGGGGATCTGGATTTCTGTGAACACATCCTTTATCTCAATTTACCTTCCACTCTCACCTAGCTCACACCTAGCTTCCACTCTGACCTAGGTTACTCCAAACCAAATGCTGAGCACATCTTGTTTAGGCATCTGACCAGTGCCTGGTTGGTGAATTCTTAGAAACCCCTTGTAAAATAATAATAAAAGAGATAAAATAAATTCAGATTATAAGTGTAAAGAAGACCCTTTCCAAATTTCAGGCTTCTAAGTCTGGTGATTTTGGCTGGGCATTGATGAGTCAGTCAGTGATTCTTCAATTTTACGTATATAGAAGATTAATGGTACATGTGGTGCGGAGAAAACTAGCCTTGTTGATTGAGATGGTGCCATGTTTGACAACCAATCCATGTTAAGTTCTCCAACCTCTCACAGCAAGGTTTGGTCCATGTTTTCTATGTTGTGATTCTATCACATAATGTGGCACTCCATCCATTCCACTTCAGTGGCTGCTACTAGGAAGGGTGGGAAAATCCAAGGACTAGTAAATCTATTTAAATATGGAAAGAGAGGAGGAGAGAACTGGATGTGTATCTGCTGCTTATTATGCTTCAGCCGAATTCAAGGTCCCTTTCAACTCTAGGATTCTATGATTCTATGAATGTTAAGCACTATCAGGTATCCAAAAACATCAGGCCTCAATTTTCCTAAGCTGTCAGATGTTCAGCATTAAATAGCATTGCAAGTGAACCATCAAAAGCTATCAGATAGTTGCAGTTGCCAAATCCTGACACTGAATGCATACCGGTTGCTTTAAGGAAATGAGTAGCAGAATGTGCAGGAGCTATAGTGTTGACACTTGAGTTTAGTCCCAAGTCTCTGCTTCCTTTGATTTGGGTTGTCCACATGCTGTTGTGGCAGCCATCAAAACTCATCCTGTGCTGTTTTATAAATGTCTCTAGTTCAAGCCTGAGTGTTTTTGAAAAGCAAGTTAAGTCTAGGAAGTAGTGGTTGAAGAAAAACCATGCACACAAAAGCAAGTCACAAGCACAAACCAAAGCAAGTTTTAATTCAAGTCTACTCCCCAATGCACTCCCTGTGAGTGCTTAAGTTGTTGATACACATGGCTGGAGTCTGTATGAGTTGCAAAAAACACATTTTCACAACCTCAGTCTGAGTAGCCAACTTGTGGCTTAACCCTACCTAGTGGAAGAAGTGCAGAATATTAGTTTGGCCACAGCTGACAGACCTAGTTGAGGAAAGGAAATTAGTGAACACCTTGCAAAGTTGAATCATCCAACAGGCACATACCCTACAATCCAGAGTAACTACGGGAGCACATAAGAGATGTTACGTGCACCCGTAATTACTGCACCACCTAGTGAAAACCTATGGAAAATTCATATTGCAATCCAGAGCAAATTGTTCTTACACCGGAGCAAGGACTCCCCGTAGTTACTCTGGATTGCACCCTAAGACCCATATCTGGAGAGAACCTCCTTGAGCAATAAATGCAGAATCAGCCTCAGAGGGTGATTAGTTTCTTTGGAAAAAAAACTTCCTTATTCCCTTTCAGATCAGTAGTAATAAGCTTGCATTGTCAGAAAATGATCCATAGCTTGGAGACCCGAGGGGGGGATTTATGACAGCAGCAGTGAACTAGTAGAGGAGACGGAGAGTTAGCACATAATTATTAACCATTGCAATGTGTTAATAAAATTGTGAACTGTTTGTATCCCATCACCTTATCTTGTATCTTATTGGGGGCTTTTGGACACTGTATTGAGAATATTCAATATAAAAATTTTACAGAGAACTTTTTTGGGAACTTTTTTCCAATTACAAAATTCCACAAAAAGATGGAAGATTTGTGCCAGCAAGTTATCAGTGTGTGGCCACCAAGTTTATGACAAAAAGCAATTATTGTTTAATTTACATACTTCAGATGTACTAAAAAGCCTTATGGTGCTTTTGGGATTACCAGATCTCAAGGGGGAAGTACTCTTGTATCTTTAATGATGGTCAGTGTTGCTTGTCACATAGAATGAGAAAAGTTACCAGAATTTTTTTAGTTACTGTCCAGTTCCCCGCTGCATCTCTCCCCTTGTTGTATTTTCAGATGAACACATTAGGTGTATCTAGTTATATCTTACTATAAAAGATCACTCACCAAAGCTGAGCATGACTTTTTATAAGACAGGAATGTTGATTTCCTTCATGTTTTTGCTTGCAAAAACAATGAAAAACAAATGCAGGATGCATTTTGCTTTTCTTCTAAATGCCGTCTTGGTTTCCCTTATGCGACAGCTTTACTTCTCAAGTCTTGGCAGCACCATGTGGAGTGAATTCTCATCAGAGTAGGTTAAATGCTGTTTACAGCCCATGCCGCATCAGCCTACCAAATATTTTATTATTCCTAGGGTGCCCCCTTCTGCTCATGGAATGTAATACTTTTAGGCTTTGTGAAGTTTTATAAATCTATTCTGATTACAAATTTCATGGCTGCAGTTATCCTTTAGAAATTAAACTTCTTACAATAGAAAATGCTGGAAGGGCTGAAGGGCTTGAGTAAGCCCAAGTATGTTCCTCAGAATGAGGAGTGGAATGCATTTGTCTCAGCTATAATATTCCTCATAAAGTTAAAGAATGGTGACAGAGTAACAGGTATTCTGGGAGATGTATAGAAATGTTTACCATTTGCTCCACCAAATGTGTGGTTTTAAAGTCTTCTCCATGGTATCCCACTATATTTCAGAGTTTTATTAGAGGTTGTTCAGTGAGGAAATCAGTAATATATTTTTTATATATTTTAGTTGAGAAAAAAAGAGTGATGCCTATAGGGGTGCTACGTGTGACATGATAGTAAGTTCAGAGGCCATCAATCAATCAATCAGAGAAAACGAAGTAAATAATAGCTTTATAATTATTGATTGTATCTCAGTTGCAAAGAATGTAACAATAGCTTTCATCTATCATTCCTGCTTCTGGGCTTTCTAGAGACAACTGTGGGTTTCGGAGATATTTGCTAGGACCTTAGTGATCCAAAGTGTGGCCAAGAGTACTACTTTTTGTATTTGGATTGTGAGCCCTTTGGGGACAGGGATTCATTAGCTATTAATTAGCTATTAATTTTTTCATTTTATTGTAAACCGCTTTGTGAACTTTTCAGTTGAAAAGCAGTATATAAATACTATAGACAGACGGACATACATACATTGGATGGATGGATGGATGGATGGATGGATGGATGGAGATAGATAGATAGATAGATAGATAGATAGATAGATAGATAGATAGATAGATAGATAGATAGATAGATAGATAGATAGATAGATGGATGGATGGATGGATGGATGGATGGATAGATAGATAGATAGATAGATAGATTGATTGATTGATTGATTGATTGATTGATTCCACACAAATCCACGAATCATCTGTTGTTAAGTCAGGTGGAAATGACATCTGAAGGGAAAAAATTATGCACATAGTCCTTGGCGTCTGATAGGTGGAGAACCTTCCAAACCATCTGAGTTTAACATCCCTTTCCTTATGGATATTCCTCAGGCTTGTGAACATTAAGCAAAGTTTCTATGGCAAGCAAACAGATCTGGGAAGAGTTTTTTGTTCTATAAAACTAATTCAAATAATGGAGAACCCTTTTTTGAAATGCACAAAGTACTTCAAAGTGCTATGTTCACATATTTTCTCCAGATTTCATCCCTGGGGCCCTTTTTTAAAAGTTCCATTGCCTGTTTTGAACAATATTCCCTGCGATGCCTACTCTGATGGAAATTGTTGCCAGAAATGTTGGAACATTTTTTTTTGTGGGGGCGAAGAATGGCATTTTTGTCAAATGAACCTAACAGAGAGCTGTGCTGATCCATTAGGAAAAAACCCCAAAGCAACAATCATGTAATACCTGATATTAAGACTAACTAAAATCCAATTAAGTTTGCATAATAGCTCTTCTACTCCATTTAAGATGGTCATAACACCAGGAGTTGAGGAATTTTATTGGGCCCTGAAACAGCTTTTTCTAGTCAACCTCTCTTTTTTTCTGAATATCCAGCATGAATTAAAGTTCTGGGAAACTCAAAAACTTGCTCATTATTTTATGGCATTTTAGTTGGTCTTTTAAAAAATGTTCCACTATCGCTGCTTTGTATTCTTCTGTGAATTAATGAGAAATAATTGCAATAATTGCCAAGCAATCCAGATTATTTCCTGAGTGTCAGTGTAGGTGATAAATGAGGGGAAATATCCAAGGGGAGATATTTACCCTTGAAATGTATTAGAAGCAGGCAGGGGAAGAGGAACTTAATTGACTCCATGGTCTAGCGAACCACTACATAACTTGACAACCAACCACATGCTTATTTGGCACATCTTTCAAGTAATATGAACCTTGACACTTAGAGATAGTGTGTAGCAGGTACATAAATCTATTGATCAATACTATATGCTATCCAGCAAAGCCCCAGTATAATCTACACTGTATTTTGCAGAAGCATGTTAGCTTTGTGGTAAGACGACATATTGCTGGTTTTTATTTATTTATTTTAAAAATTTGTACCCCACCTTTCTCGGGTCTTAGACCGACTCAAGACAGCTCACGTTAAAACATAATTAAAAACATTAAATAGAACATTAAGGTTTAAGACCAGGTTGATTGGTGTGCATGGATGAGGACTGGAAAGGGGGATTAGGATACTGCACGCAATGGCAAGAACAATCCAACCAGCAGGCCAAATTTACAACCCCTCTCCCAGCTCCTCCAAATTCTAACCCTCCATACCTTCCCCTTCTCCTGTGCTGGACTTATCTTGTCCACCAATCTGACAGTCCACAGCATACATGAGAAGGATTTAGCCAGGCCTTCCCATCAACATGCCAGCTCAGGAAGCCCAGTCCTAAGGGAAGTGCTGCCACCAATACCAAAAGAGCCACATCCTGCAGCTCCTCAAACAAAGGGGCCTTTTATCCTCTTCCATCTTGGAAATGTCAGGGTCCACAATGGGGCTTCTGAAGTCAGTGCCAGCCATTTTGCAAGTGCAGACTTGAGAGGCTCTGTGTCAGGCCTACTAGCCTGACATGAAGTTCAGGGTCTTGCAGAGCATGGTGAATTTCTCCAACTAGGTGGTATGTTTTCATAGGTTGTATGTAACAAGGTTGTATGTTTTCAGAACCTTGTATGTTTTCAGAAAATGGGAAACTGACACATAACCAATAAGATGGATCTAGGTAGGGGTTCTACAGCAGAGGCTGCACCACCACATGGAAAAAAGCAAGAGGCTCACCATGAGACATACATTAATCAACATCCTTGAATCCCTCGAGTGAGATGCTTATTTTGTATGGGTTAATAAAAAAAGCATTAGGAAGAGCACAGTGACTATGTCAAACAAAGCCTGAAATGAACTAATGCATTATTTCTGGAACCTCAGCATGACACCATATTCCAAACCTTCACATTATTTCTTCTACTGGCTATCTATTACCATAGATATACTAGAAATAGTACATAGAATAGTACATAGAATTAGAAATAGAAATAGTATATAGTACATAGAATAGCACATAGAAGTACATTTCGACTTCTACCTAGTCTACAGGCAAAATCCAGAGTAACTACGGAGAGTCCTTGCTCTGGTGTAAGAACAACTTACTCTGGATTCCAATATGAATTTCCCATAGGTTTTCACTAGGTGGTGCAGTAACTACAGGTGCATGTAAAGTCTCTTACGTGCTCCTGTAGTTACTCTGGATTTAGGGGTACATCTACTTACTTCTATATACAGTATTTCTATTTCTACTTAACCTAAATAGAAATATATACAATACTATATATCTTTATACTTAGAAATACAATCTATTTACCATAGATCGAAAAAGGCATGGGACAGAACACTTCCCATGAACAGTATGGATCTCTGGAATACTACAGGCCATGATTAGTCTCAAATTTTTTAGCTATAACTAAATATGAGACTTATGTGTTTTCAAAGGGAAGGAATCACACATTTCACAGAAGTTGGGGAGGGGGAAGAGGAGTGTTGTCTCTTTACAAACTACTAAGTAATTTATTTTTGACAGACATATGTTGAGAGTTTGTAGCACAAATGTAATAACAGAATGACAGCTTCTCTTATTAGCAGGTGATGGGATGCTGCAGAAAGATACTTGCCAGAACTTGCTAAGTCACTGCCTAGAAGACCTTAGCCATTGGTCTGGCCAGCATGAGACCTAAAAATCACTGCTGTGATTGATGGTGGGAAATGTGGAGGCAATGTGATGAAGCCCAGAATTAAAAATGGAGGCCACAGAAGCACATGGAGCTGCCCAAGAGAGTATGGAAGGAGCTGAACAACTACAGATTGTGGATGGTAACAAGGGAGGTGGAATGGCACTTTCAAGGTGAGACCAGGTGAGGTGGGGGTTGATGACTGGTTGGAAGTGGTAGCACTAGCCAAGGACTGGGAACCAAGAACTTATACCACACCAAGAGAGGAAGGATCCCCTGTAATGCTGGGGATGAGCCCAATTTTGCTAGCTATGTTTGACACCTGTACAAGCATGTCCCTGGCATGAATCCACAACCCTGGCATCCAACGGCCACCCAAGTACAAATGCAAGAGCCATCCAAGGGCCAACTTAGTTGGTCTATTCTTGCTGGGACAAGAAGTACCATCTGCAGAAAGACAGAGGGCTTTTGAGACATACAGAAAGACACGTCTTTCTGTATGCATCCTTGAGGAAAGTGGTCCCTAGAGTAACAGACTGTTTATGGTCTACAACTGTGCAAGAGGGTTTGAATGCTTGAATCCAACCCATATATGATTACTCCTTAGGGACAGTTGTTATCTTTGTCAGCTCACAGGTTCTACATGCCAAGCAACTAATAACAATGGCAACACTAGGTTTGTGTTACTTGGTGTGGGAGGCTAGTGTATTACCCCTATGATGAACCTCCTCCCATTCAGTGGATGGACAGTGCTCAAGGTAGTGGGCATGGTGATGGACCTTCACCCTCCTCCCATCAGTTTTTTGGCTATACTTTTTGATAGAATAGAGATAGGAAATAGGAAATAGGTTTGTTTCCCTGCATTCTGTATAAAATTACACATTGAAGGACATATATTATGATGGTATTATTAAAAAATACCATGATTTTAAAAAAAATTTTGGCCAGTAATGGTGTCATTCCTGCATGTATGTCACCCAGTGTAGCTCACACTGCCATATGGACACCAATGACTAGTAATATATGAGCTTAGAAGTACAGATGAGGCATGGATACCAAAGGCCAAAAAAATTCCTTTCCTCATAACATGAATGTGTCTGTCACGTTTAGCTGACACTGTTCAAATTATTTTAAGGAAAAAAGAAAATCACAGCTAATACTGTTAAAAATGCCTGGCACTTTCTTTTTGCAGATTAAACCAGCTTGCTAAATCTTACATTCCCCCACTAAAATGTTTTTGCACCTCTCAGCTGAAAGCAAATATGGTGCTGTGTGCTCTGCTGAGTCTTCCTTACAGCATAGCTCTGGGCATGTCTACTCAAACTGAGTCCAATGGGACTTGTTTGCATGTAAGTCTGATAGTAAGTTTACAGCCTAACCCTATCCTTGATATGTGCCAGCATTTCTCCATGTGGGCACAGTGATACCCCCTCTTTCGCTTCGAGGACCCATCAGCACAGATGTCAGCCCAACACCAGAAAAGCACTGTGCCAATATAGCTCAGATGTCACTTTGATGTGGGTGCACTTCTGCCATCAAAAGGGCAAAACTAGGAGGAGTTTGGGATTTGACCTGGGACTGAAGGAGGAATTGATAGCACAAACTATATCAGTGATGTAGCAAAGGGGGGAGTGGGGGACAGTGGGGAACATTGCTCCAGTTACTATACCTTGAAATGGTGCCAATGCATACCCCAATGGCAGACCTGTGGCAAAAAAGCAGTCTTCTGCACAGAGTGGCCATACACAGCTTCCTTGGGCCTTCCTTTCAAGTTGTGGTGAAAACTGGAAATCCCTTTCTAAGGCCTCCTTGAACTTCTGAGGCCAAAGAGGGCACCTCCCAGACTAACCCTACAATCAAGAGTAACTATGGGAAAACATAAGAGGCACCTACTCTGGATTGCTCTATGCAGTTCCCATATGTGGCACTGTAACTATGTCAGTGTAAAAGGTCCTGTTGTTACTCTGGATTGTAGCCATAACTGGATGTGAAAGATGGGTGTTAAATTTGATTTTGTCATATGGGTTTTGTTAAAAATTTGTACCCCTAGATGCTAGATGCCTTAGCTAAGCCACTGAGCCGTAACCTATTGCCCTTTCCAATGACAGGCATACCCCTAATCCAAGAAAAACATAACACATGGGGTACCCAAACCCTAGCCTGGTGGCTAGATGCTATCTATAGCAAACCTATTTGCAACCTGCAATAAGCCCCCTCCATCTATGGACAAGCCCCTTCCACCGGAAGCTCGGTAATCCTCCTGACACGAGAGGTGCTATGCTCCCTGCATCTCCTAAGGGTATTCTAAGGGCTGGTATCTGGTGGAGCCCAATGGTGCCCACTGGTGCCCACTGGTGCCTGGTGCCCACTATGTGCTGGTGCCCAGTGCTGTCCACTGCCCACTGGTGCCCAACAGGGATGCCTAGTGTCCATTGCCTTTGCACACTGTGCAAAGTAGTTCCTCATAGTGCCTTGTAAGGATGCTTGGTGGGATTGCCAGATGCCCATTACACAGTGGTGCCCACTGCCCAGGGGTGTCCATCTACGAAGGTAGCCATTGCATATGTCCCAACCTCAGTGTTCCTCATATGTAAAAGGGGTGCATTAACAGGTTGTTTTTCTAGCTACCGTATTTTACTAAGGGCGCAATTTAGGCTGGCCTAATTCACCTAGCATATCTTCCTGTGGTGGTGTGGGGAGGTCCACCCCCCACAAGAGCGGGAGAGGAATCCATATAGCACTTTTGTGACACTCCCAGGCCAGATCAGGACTTATGATGGCCTAACAGGAGATCAGGATTGCCGCCTAAAGTGCCTGTAACCCCTAGATTCAACACAGAGGGACAGGCAGGCAGGCAATTTACAGGTGCACAATTAGAAATATGAAAGTCAGGATGTGTTTGATAAGGTTATGATGCACTTTTGATGACTAAGGTGGTGCTTTTTTTTTGAAAGGGTGCCTGATTGTTATTCTTGCATACACATGCTCTTAGGAGACAGAGGTGTGTGTGTTTGATATGGTGTGATGAATGAGGAATCACCAATGTATGTTATTGGGGGCTCTGGATGCCTGTACCTGAAGGACCATGAAGGCAATGCCCACATACAGAAGAGTTAAGATGGTAGGGATGCTGAGCTGTGATCAGAGGTGAGAACCCTTTGACAGTTGAGCTCCATGATAATAGGGGGTGAGAAGGGTGTAAGCTCCGAAGCAAACAGAAGAGGAACATTATGTTGGCCGAGGACTGACACAAGTTGAGTTTGACTGGAAGAAGGAGAAGAAATGGGGAAGGCCTGTGTGCTGCAGGTCAATGGTGGGAGAAGACACCCAACAGACTGAGTGAGAGGCACGTGGTGGCACTTGTCAGTGCATGCCATAACTAGAAGGCATATCAGAGGCTGACTGTGACCTTGAATGTCACATGGGGTGACGCTTGTTTGTTTGACACACAGTCAGCTCTGACTGCTAATCCAGAGAGCAAAGGTTGCTGGTTCATTCATAAATTTCATCTCTAAAATATTCATTGATATAAATTTATGTAAAATCAATTCTTTTTTAACCCCTAACAGAGTGTCAGAAAGGTGATGTGCTTTCTGCCAAAAAAAATTTGAGTACCCCTCCACTACACCAGTAAACCAACTAGTGTAGGTTACACTAACCCTGTAGGGAGGAATGAGGAATGAAAAGACAGCAGAAAATGGCATTTCTTCCACTCAACCGTCTTTCTTACAAAGGACTGTAAAACACAAACTACATTTGGCAATCAGTCATAAGACACTAACCACAGTCCTGCCAGGAAGACTGTGGATCAGATTATTAGATATGCAGCATGAAGCTATAATTCTCTGGCCTCTGAAAAGCAAACTTTGAGGATGAGAACCATGTCGAAAGGAAATTTAGGCACACAGAGAGCACTTTGCACAATCTTGTCTATTAGAACAGATATGGCAAAATATTTGATTAATATTTGTTTTCTCAGAATCCTTGTTGCATGTGGTCTGCCCAGGAGAGCTGCCCAGGAGACCTACCCAACAAGGGAAGCAAGCGCAATGGTATTATGAGTGTGTGTACAGCTTATTTGTTGATCATGTTATTGATTATTTCCATGCCATTTTATTGCTGCTATTAAGCTGCTGTTATTTGTATTAAGTTATTTTATTGATAAAAAGGGAATGTTTGCAGCTATGGTTCTGTTGGTGTTTTATGACATTGCATAGATGAATATTATAATATTTACAGCTGATGATGTTTTATTCATGCATTTGTTATTACTTGAATTTCTTCTGTTAGCTACCTTGAGTTTCAGGAAAGGCAGGATGGAGGTCTTGGAATTACTAAGTAAATAAATTATTGTGACATTTCCAGCGTGTTCTGTCACTAAGTCAGAAGTGGCTTCGTTCTAACCAGAGCGGCAAGCTGGAAAAGGTAGCAGACAGATGGGCTGGGTGCTCTGTAAGTCACCAGCACACCATCTGTTACAGGTCCTTGTTTAATGGACATGGCCTTGTGGCAGTTCAATGTGAGAGCAAGTAGGCTTTTTGCTGTCTCTGTCCTCCTCCTCCTCACTATAAAGTCTTTATGTTGATGCTGGCATGACAAGGCATCAGTCTTTAATATCTGTAATTTAAAACCTGGACTTATTCATTCATTCATTGAAAATGCAATCCTAATCCCTGATTAGGCTGGCAAAAGTCCTGGAGTGTCACAAAAGTGCCATAAGGCATTTCTGCACCACTCCTGATGAGTTTATGCCAATGCACAGACATGTACCGGCCTCCCCACACTAGTGGGGGAAGGGGAAGACATGTGAATTGTGCCATTAACAAAAGCAGCAACAACAAAACTCTAAAAATAATAAACCAAATAAATCTCTAATAAATCTTTTCTAATAAATATAATTGAATTTTTTGTGTGCAAAGATTGAGGAGGTGTTGCACATATTCCATGACAATTCCAATTTTTGCTTCAGTAATCCACAGGTCTTAAAAGTTGGAAACCACTTATTTAGAAGATTTATTTACCACCTTTCCCAGGATCAGAGCCTTGTCCCCAGAGCAGTTTTTAAGAAGACCAAAAACATAATAAAACATACAAACAATAGAAAATCAGAGTGGCCAAAAACAAATTAAGATATCAAACACAAACAAATAAAAAGAAACTTGGGGGCTACAATCCAATGGAGGGGTAAGCCCATTGTTTTCAATGAGTTGAAGCATGTGAAAAAGTCTGTGTTGGATTAGTCAGAACCCAACCACATGCATCATTATATT
Source organism: Cryptoblepharus egeriae (assembly GCA_030015325.1). NCBI lineage: Eukaryota > Metazoa > Chordata > Lepidosauria > Squamata > Scincidae > Cryptoblepharus > Cryptoblepharus egeriae. The sequence continues at coordinate 22,527,578 of JAREYC010000002.1, forward strand.
GCCGGGGCATGTCCCACCAGCTGCAGCGGGCAGAGAATTGACAGCTATGAGTGTGAACTTCTCAACACGCTTCTGGTTTTCTCTACAGTACATCACACAAAGTTATAGTATCTTCATAGCTGCCAAATATCCTGTCAAGACATTGAGTTCATCACTGCAAATGTTCAGACAATTAACTTTTAAAGATAAAACCAATGAGCAAATTGATTCAAACCCAAGGCGGCACATCACAAGAGACAGAGAGATGCCAGTTCTTAATTAGCAGTATATCAATTACAAAAGATCTGCAGCAAATTGACAGCAGATTTTGGGGGGGGGAATCAACAATGACAAGCTAGAAAATCATTCAATACATTCTATTAAACTTGGGGTGGGGGTTCTCCGAAAAAGCCAATAAAAATGGGAACTTGGCTCATACCAGAAAAGCCTTTGGCTGATATGGTTGCATAATGTTGTCTAAGATGCTGAAACACTTGCTGGAATTTGACAAGACCCTGAACAAAGCACTCGAATATACAGTATGTTATGCATCTCCAAGACCTGTGATGGGCAGCTCTGATAGTTACAATTCAAAGACAGAGGAGTGTTGCCTGCAAGCCATGCCCATCTGTGAGCAAAAACGCAATTAAACCCCTACACTATAAGTTTATAGAAATATGGTTTGAGTGGGAAGAGAATGATTTCTTCTTCTCAGAATATTAGATCTCAGGGTCAGCCTTGATATTTGATTGGCAGTCGGTTCAGAGAAGTGCTTTGCACAACATGTCATTGTCTTCTCAGATTTGCTATCATTAAATGTGGTGAGAACCGCACACTTAGATGCATTTTTAAAAAAAAATTTAGGCAAACGCGTGCAGATTAACGTCCTATTATTTGCACAGATGCAACTGCAACATGGAGTTTGTGAACCATGTTCTATGGTGAAAGAGGCCTCCTGAAGGAAACTTCAAGCAGGGAAGCTTCCTGTTGCCCTATTTGGTTAGTTCTGTGACAGCTTCTTCACTGCCGCTAGTCTGAATGGGTCTGACTGGACGTATAGGATATTGGCAACATCTTTTGACACTACTAGTAGTAGTACCACAACCACTACTACATTCCCACCCTTGCCTGCCCTGATCTACTTCTGGTAGCTCTGATCCCATCCTCAATGTCTCCCTAGCCCAGAACTAACCTAGAGCAATTATTGGCTGCTGTAACCCCCTAGGCTGGTTTCTGACATATTATCCTTTTAAAAAGCGTGGGTCCCAGTGCTAAAATGTTTGAGAACCATTGCTCTGGAACGTGAACCAAGGACTATTGACCTGAGCTAGATATTTAATTTCATTATTACCTGGTAGTCTCTCAAAGGAGTAGCTAATTAGAGATGTAGGGGGCAGTCTGCCCCAGGTGCCACCCATTGGAGGGTGACACTGGGGGTGTGACCCAAGAACTAATGGCCTGAGCTAGATATTTAATCTCATGATTACCTGGTAATCTGACTCAGTGGTGTAGCTAGCTACTTGTTCATTTATCGTATGGGGACATACAACAAAAATATGCCCCCCCAGGAGTCATATAACCTAGCTACACCACTGGTCTGATTACTGGGACTGTGATTCTTTAGACACAAAAGGCAAAATGGGTTTGTCTGTAGTATAATTTTCTTTTTTAAAATACCCAGCAATGGCATCACTTTGGGTTGTGACATTACCTTTTGAGCAACATTGCACTGGGCTATGTGATCATTAGCTTCGCCACTGTTCACATGGCATATTGCAGTACCAACAATACTTACCACACTGCCCCAATCTGGCTATGCTATCTTTCAGTAGTCTTTCAGTATCTTTCATGCTATCTGCCCCCCTCTGGCTATGCTATCAATCAGTTCTTCCAGAAAGTATCCGATGACCAGGATCAGATAATCGGGAATGTGGCCCCTCAGTGCTCAATTGTCTACATTATCAATTAATGTAGACAATTGTCTACATTATCTTTACACCACTGAGCTATGTGGCATGATATGTACAATTGTGTTTCTTTTCCAGATTCATGTCAAGTGGTATGCAACAGCATCAAATTCTTGATAGCATTTGCCTGAAGATTTAGTTTCCTTGCAGTCATCACCTCAGTCTTTTGACAACTGTTACATCTATTACTCCCTGTTGTTTTGTGCTCAAGCAGTGCACAGTGTATTCAGAGGACTCTCCTAGTGCCTTGTGTTCTTGTAAAGTCTGAAATGATTGGGAAAGTTCAGTGCAAGCAGGCGTTTATGTAAATGCGTCGATGTTTGCCATTGATTTTTCTCCTTTGACTGAGAGTCATGTGTCCTGGCTGTGCATGTAATATGAGGACACTAAATCCTCCCTGGGGAAAGATTTCTCTTAGCAATCTTAACCTTTTGGAGCCATAGATACTTACCTCTCTGATTTCCACTATTGCCTTTATTGCTAAAGACAAAGAATAAAAATATTTATTCTTATATTGGAAGCATTTAAGATGTCATGATTTGTGTGGGGAAAGAAAGGAGAAGGGAGATCCATAAAGAATGGAGGACAAAGTGCCTCTACGTTTAACTACTGCATAGAAGAGGGGGTTTAGGCAGGTTTAATTCAACATTTGGGCAGTAAAAGAACAGAAAAAAGAACAGAAAGAGAAGCTTTTTGGAAAGGAAGACTATTACTACTGCGTTGAATGTACAGAGCTCCATACGACTCTTAAATAAACATTTTATCGTAACTACTTCCTTTTGAGTAAGAGCTCTTCATGCCATATCATAAACTGCTTTTCAAATTCTCTCAAAATCGTTTTGGAGATGGCAAGAAGATTTGTCATTCAAAAGGAAGGAAAAAGCAAAGAGTTTATTGGGTATGTCAAACCTTTAATCATATCTAAATTGCTCCAAGTCCAATGTTTGCCATGACATATACACTGGCAAGCTATGGTTAACATTAACCTACAAAGCCTGGTTTGCAAGCTTGTTAAAAATCATGGAGGAAAAGCTTAATGATAGAAGCCAAGTCTATTTTTTGGCAAACTGTTAGTACAAACTAGAAAATGGAGGAGAGAAATAGCTAATGAGAATGGAAGGAGCAGTATGTAAACCTCACTGCTAACTAAGGATTGCATTGAGCTTATATGGGGCAGTTTATATCCTTTTATTTGGATCCACAGGGGCAAATATTAATTACTTTTGAGTGCAATGCCTCAAATAGTATTTTTAAATTGTTTTTTACACGAGGCTAAAATATACAGGATATATACAGGATAATATAAAATATACAGGTCTTCCACGACCATCATCTGTGATCTTGGGTAAGACATTATGTGTAATCATCTTGCTTTATTATGACCTTCAAGTAAAGAACAATTTAATTACTTTTCCTTTGTGAATAGGCTTGCAACACTACTCGGAGGCACAGTGTTAGGGACTAGATGGCCTATCAGTATAGAAAGGAGCTGTTTTGACATTTGGGAGCTCCTCAAGTAAGCAATTATGATATAAATAGTCAATATGAAGACATGTTATCTCTGAATATGTACAAATATTAGCATAAAAATATGGATCCAAGCCTGCTTATATTACGTTTCATCAAAACGTATAGAAGTTGCACTGAGCACGAGGAGTATGAAATTAAATTATGCATATCCATATAGATACAGTTTGCAAAAGCACATCGAGAGGTTCCCATTATCCAGCTGACAGTGATACAGGAATTGGCACCATTCATAAGCTTCTGTTCTGCAAAGGTTTGGCAATATGCCTTTCCCAGAGTCAGGCTTGGGCAAATAATGCTCTGACAGCATCGATCATAATTCAGTACATCTTGATTGTCATGCCAAGTCTTTGCAAATGACTTCTGTTCAAGGCCATTCATTGGGCGGGGGGCGGGGGGGGGGGAGGGAGACAGTTTCTACTTTTTCTTTCTATACCTTGATTAACAGTCCTCTCCTGGGCTGGCTCATAAAATGCAGAGGCATTGGTGCTAACCCTGCTGCATCTATGGGCCAACTAGCAGCAAGGGGAAAATAAAATTATTTTAATTACATACTCTGTTATGTTATGATCCCCAATGGGCCTACTTGGATCTAGGCCAGCTCTTTGGCTGGCATAAATCAATATGGAGCGAGGGGTATGTGTTGAAGGTGGGCTGGGGCTGTAGGATATTATAGGTCATGACATTGTATGACATCACAACATCACTGCTCTGGGTGCTGGGGTGAAGAGTTAGTGCCTACTTATTTGCCACCAATATTCACCTCATTTTTGCGTCAGGCCTGCAACTCACATACTACCACCTATACTGGGGTATTCAGGGGTCAACTTGGCCAGGTGGGCCTCTTATTAATTATTAACCAGCTACTGACTAGTGCCTGATATGGTGTACGCTTGATGCCACCCTGTCTGATGTGAAAGTGGTAGGCAAAGCTTGCAACAGAATGAAGTTATGATAAAGGTGGAAAGACCAAAGGGACAGAAGAAAAAAATCTGGAAACATGATCCACAATTCTTGGGTAATTGCTAGTTTCAGAGGTAGCAGTTCAGGCTAAGGAAACGCTGCAGCATCTGCAATTATAAAAGAATTGAGGATCAATGAGTAGTTAGCTGACTGTCATTTGTCCATGACTCAGCATGTCTCTAAACTGAGTCACTACAACAGAATTTGGGATTTCTAATTATAGTTCTTGCTCTTGTCTGGTTGGTAATGCAATCAGTAACTACTATATTGGTTATCAAATCTGATAGTGGATTCTCTGTATTTTTGAAGGAAGCTGTGGAATTTTGAAGGAGTATATTTTAATATACCCAAAATAAATTGGGGTCTTGGTACAGTATAATAACATTTGCTCACAGATCAACAGCCTGGATATCTTATCTCAGTGTGTCTGCATATAAGTTTTTTTCCTTTTATTTCAAAAAAGTACACTAGAATTTAGAACAAAATAACTTTGGTTGAATGATATCTCTCAATGATACATCTGAAGAATGCAAATCAATGGACTGGATACAATTTCTTCTGAGCAGAGGAAGTTAAGCTGCGGAAAGGAAAATCTGGATGGCTGTGTTTGTTTTGTATTGCTTGCTATTGAAAGCTTATTGCATTTCTTTTTAAATTGTAGAAAATCAATGTGTACATTTACACTAATCATTGTCACGAAAAAATGAGATTAGTAGACATTCAGTAATGTCACTTGGATGGTAGGAAAAGTAAATGAGAAGTTAACTTCTTGCTTGATGGCTCTGTTGATGAGATGAGAGAACTACAGGGAGCTATTAAATGCCAGGCTTTAATTATTAAATTTAAATAAATGATGGTGCAATCCTGTACTTCTGAAATTCCAGCCTGGACTGCAAAGGATGTAATGTATGCCACTGGGCACTGATACAACCATAGAAATGCCAGCACAGTGCCAATTCTAGTATCATAGCCCCAGGTCTGTCAATGATACCCCACAGATGACAGCACAATGCTGCAATAATGTACATGTAACACCATTCCAACAACCTTCACCATTAGCCTCAAAATGCGGTGGAAGGTACATGGAAGGGATGCGAAGAAGTCAACATACACCATATCTGTAATACGTACCGAACAGCAGACACACTTCAAACGTGCAACACGAGAGCTGGAGCAAAAATTTTAAAAGCCATCAGAAAAAAAAGTGGGGAAGGAAAAAATCTCAACACTTACCACTACCACAGGTCGACCAGAGTGAGCATATGCAAGAGAAGGGTGATCAAATGACTGGAAATTTCCAGATTTGTCTTCTTTTTTAGCCTTCTGCCTTTGTGTCCTCCAAAGGGGCTTCATTGTCCTCCATTTTTGCTTCATTTTGGAACTTTGCAATGGTGTGCAGTACCCCATCATGTCGTATGTTGTTGGATATGTATTGAAGAGCAGAAACCAATGCAAAAATCAGTTTTAAAGTATCTCCTTCCTATCAAACGTTATGGCCAAAATACTAAAAATAAAAAATATGCATTGAGCTCTATGGGAAAGTGAAAGTGCCCAATATTGCCTCTTTATTCATGAGTAGGCAAATGTGCCATTGTCTGCCAGAAAGGCCAGGCTGAGAGGAATCCAAGACCTTGTCCTTCTTTTGAAGTTTGGGCAACTGGTCACCCTGCCAACGTTGAAGTAAGGGCAATGCAGCTATGACAGGGTGACCATATAGAATGGAGTACGGAGTGCCTTTACCTTTAACCATTGCATAGAACAGTGGTATTTGAGCGTTTCAGCTCAGGACCCCCTTCTAAGAATGACAGTCTGTCCAGGATCTTCTGGAAGTGATGTCATGGCTGGAAGTGACATTAAAGGTGGCCAGTGCCTGATTCCAAGATGTCTGCATCCAGCTTTTTGTGACCCCCTGAAATGAAGTTCCAAGTCCCAAGGGGATCCCGACTCCCACTCTGAAGACAATTGGCACAGAAGAGTGAACTGAGGCAGGTGCTGCTTTTTAAGTTATTCTAAGATGAGCTAAACCTCCCTCAATTCCCTCTTCCATGCAATACTTAAAGGTAGAGACTCTGGACTCCATTCTCTATGGTCACCCTGAGCTATGAGATTAAGGGCACAATCCAGAGCAAGTTCAGCCTGCTCTGCCCTAACTGCTCTCTCCTAACTATTCTGTATCAAGAGCAGAAAGTTATGCTGCATCCAGAGAGTCAGGAAGCCTGGGCTGCCCTAACTGCTCCAGAGCATGCTGAGTAATTGACACATGGGGAGGACTTGCTCCTGAGGAGACACCCCTCAGATCACACTGAACAAGGAACAGCTGTGGTGCCTACAGTGGTGTCACGACTCTGTGCATCACCCGGTACAGAAGTCTGTGTGTCACGCCTGGGATGCACACACCCCCTACCTGGACTGTGCAGTTGCCAAAGTTGGCGCCTGCGCAGTTGTTTCTGAAGCCAACTGGCTACAGAATGAGTACCGCGCAGGCACCATATCTGATGCCTGTGCGGTGCTTTTCTGAAGTCTCTTGGCTTCAGAGGAGACTGTGCAGGCGTCAGAGTTGGTGCCTATGCAGTACTCTTTCTGAAGCTATTCGGCTGCTGCTCCGCCTCCTGAGTGAGGCCAAATGGCCATGCAGAGGTGCAGACTTCCTCTGCTCTAAGGAAGTCTCCTCTGAAGCTGTTTGGCATGCTCAGTGTGTTTCAGCACAATGCATTTCAGCTGGCCGATCAGGCCAGCTCTGAGGACAAGTGGAAGCTTCTGGCTGCTGCTCCGCCTTGGAGCAGGCCTGAATGGGAGTGCTGACACCTGAGGCCTGCCAAAGGACAGTCAAACTCCTCCGGCGCATCACCCCATACGGAGCGCATCACCCAATGCAGCCCACACCAGCTGCACCAATCTGGTGACGCCACTGGGTGCCTGCCTTATAAGGAGTCCCTGATGAAATGCCAGTACATTCTACAGTGAATACAAGGGGCTTCTTGGAGTGGCCTGCTGTATCCTGAGGTTTGTGGGCAGCCGTAGTTTGTTCCATATCCTGAGGTTGAGAGGCAGGGGTTGCAGCTAGGCTGGCCAAGAACTCAGATTTTTGGTCAGCACTGCCATTCTTACTCGGGCCTTATCATGGAACCCTATGGGTCTACTCATTACTATACCTGCTCCTGAGGTGGTATATCTCTGAGTAACTGGAAGAGGGCATTTCTGCCTTGAAACAGGCTTTGGATACAGAGTAACTGCTCTGCTCTAGGCAATGCTAAACATGCCCACAACAGGCCTCTCCTGAGCTGCTTAGGCTGCCCCAGTTAGGGCAGAGCAGGTCCACCTCTCTTAGGGCACCCTATCTTGCCTTGCTCTGCCCTAAGCCTCTTCCAGAGTAACTGGGCTGGAGCATCTTGCAGTTGCTCCACCCTAGTGATAGATAGGGCAACCCAAGGGCTCTTATGTGGACAGATTAGTTGCTCTGGATTGTGCTGCCTAGCACAATCCTAACCATGTCTACTCAAAAGTAAGTCCCATTATGTTCAATGTGTCTTACTCCCAGGAAATTGTCTTTAAGACTGAAGCCAAGGGAAGAAACATTTCCTTACCTTGAGGAAGTCTCCTTGACTACCTCAACTGTTTGATGCAGCTCATCTACCACTAGCACATCTGTGTCAGTGTAGGAAGCTTGCTTAGGACTAGGTCTTTAAATATTGAATTTCCTGCTTTGGTATGTATTGATAGCCACTATTTATGGAAAACAAGTCTTTGAATGACTACTAATTATTTTGACTATGTGGAATCTCCTGTTTCAGAGGCAAGGTATATTTTTATGTCGGTAGACATGTCTGTAGAAGAGAGTTTTATCTTCATACTTGATGTGAGGACCTCTTAAGGATGTCTGGTTGACCACTGTGAGAAACTGGATGCTGGACCCAATGGAGCTTAATCTGAACTAGCAGTGTGTACAAGCTGTTTTAGGGACATGTGATCACTCATTTTCCCTTGCAAAACATGTCAACAAACATCTACGCCCTGAAGACATTCATCCTGTGATTCACAGCTTTTGAAAAAAAATATAAAAAATTGGGAAGCGGGAACCTAAAAGGACTGATTGCTTCTGAAGCTTTCAAAAGATGAGAAAATAGGGCCATGATTAATCCTCGTTTTCAGAGAGGAGTCCTTTGTTAATTCTCCAACACTCTGAAATTCAAATCATTTAGAATTAAATTAATATGGATAGACACTGCTGCCTTGTGCTGATAAGGGCTCCTTCAGCTCTCCTAGCAAAACGAAGCAGTCACAGTATGTGCTGCACATATTGCCAAATCTCATCAAGCCATCTTCCATCATGTTCGAGATGCAGCCACAATTAATGACAGGAAGGTAGCCTGCTCAGCGAGACGTCGAGGGCAAGGGCTGTTTTTAGACACATGAAGGTGGTGTTGCAGACTGCATAGTGCTCACCAAAGCTCCTCAGCTGCATTTGGGCTGTACAGCCAGACAAGGCGACACACTGATGACATGTCACTATCTTGCTTGAGCATGTCAGCTTATTACCAACTCCAGAACAGTTGCTGTAGAAGCATCCTTGTTCAGCATCCATGTTCATTAAGGTTATTTTACAAGTACTGTTGTTTGTGTAAAACGTTTGTATCTCTCCCTTCCACTTTAACAAAGAGAATCAAGGCAGTTAACAGACTGTAATTAAAGGTCTAAGGTACTTAAAATCAGTGGTGGGATTCAAATAAATTAACAACAGGTTCTATGTCCCATTAGTAACCTTCTCAGAACCAGGCGCTCATTAGCAAAGGGTTCTATAGAGCCTGTGAGAACCCCTGAAGCCCACCACTGCTTAAAATCCAATGAGAAAAAGCAGTATACATAGTGGTTCTTAAACTTTTTAGAGGCATGAGGGCCTGCTGTCTGAATTATAAATGCCAAGGTGTGTGGTTATGGTAACTAATTGGGTCACAGCACTTCCTGCAACTTGTTTGACCCTTGACTCACAGCCCAATCTGTTAGTTTTGTAAATTACCAAAAATTTGGTCCCAGGTCCACAATTTGAGAACCACAGGGCTTTGAAACTTATGTATACCTTGCTGGCAGTGGGGGATTCATATCCCTCATATGTCCTATAAATAAATCTTCTTTCCCCAAAATCCTGTGGCATACCTATGGACCACTGCCATAACACAGTGATTGGAAATGCCTGAGATAAGAGTGTCACAGTGTCAAGAGTGAGTCCTGATGCTACAAAGTTTGGAAACTACAACACTAACTCCATTCATTCATTCATGGGATTTCTACCCCACCTTTCTCAGTAAATCGACTCAAGAGGGCTGACAACATAAATGACATAACAGTTATATATATAAGAGACATTTAAAAACAAACCATCACCCAAAATTAAATTTAAAAACACTACCAAAAGCACAACAACCCTTCCCCCTAAACCTCCCTATCAACTGAAAGACTTTGTCCATAAGAATGTTTTCAAGCCCGTCAGAAACTATACAAGGAGCAAGCAGTTTTCAAGTACAAGGGGAGAGAGTTCCAGAGCTGGAGTGCAACCACCGAAAAGGCCCTGCTCCTAGCCGCCACACCTCCCCTCTCGATGGCGGCCCGGTGAGCAGGGCACCCCCTCCCCAGATGATCTTACAACAATAAAAACAGTAAAAAAAGAAATCCTCACTCAGCATACAGTCACAGTGACAAATCACAAACTCTCGATAACAGCAGATAAAAATCTAATAAGAGCGCAATCCAGAGTAACTACAGGGAGTCCTTGCTCCGGTGTAAGCACAATTTGCTCTGGATTGCAATATGAATTTCCCATAGGTTTTCACTAGGTGGTACAGTAAAGTACACGTAATGTCTCTTACGTGCTCCCATAGTCACTCTGGATTGTAGGGTTAAAGAACATCTGAAAATAGCAGCACCACTTTATTCATTATATGAATAAATATATTCATTACATGAATAAATATATTCATTATTACATATTTATATTATTTCTATTATACTCTTACATGGTCTTTCGAATGACAATCAAAAAGATTTCTATTAAAAACCAATTAAATACTACCAATTAAAATCTAAATGTAATTGAAACACTACAGCACACTAGCAGCACATTGCTTCACATTCAGTGGGACCCAAAGGTCCTCTGGCAAAAAAAAATCAAAACAAAACAAAAAATACAGCCTTCAGCCAAACATAACAGAAAGGGGTGGTGCTGATAAGAACTCCTCTTGGATTAGTGCAAGGTAGAGATGAAATGCTAGTGCCCTATACTGGAGTTATGAGGTTTTTTCCCAGCGTTCTCATTCAGAACTCACTAAATAAGAACTACATTCTTCCTGATGATCCAGTACATCGTTCACAATGCAACAAGATGGAGCTTTCTAATCAGACCGAATCACAACACACTTTGTTTTTCTGCTGCAGGTACAGTGAATGAATGGTTGATACATACTCCGTTTGCTATAAGACTCCTGGAAAAAAATATTTATTTATTGCAGTATTTTTGTATCACCATTCTCATAGACTCAAAGTGGTTTACTTAGGCAGGTTAGTAATAAAGCCCATTTTTAATGGGGTTTTTTACAAGTATTGATCCATGAGAGAGATTCTATGAATACTTCATCTCTCTAGAGGTTTCCCTTCATAGTGTGGTCAACATCCTGACTGACCAGCCCTTTATTGGCACAATCCTAACCAATTTAGGACACCCTAACACAACTGACATATTGTCCCATGTTGGTGTGGGGTGTCGGCATATGTCTGTGCACTGGCCTAACGCTCCCCCAGGAGTGCCTTACAGCAATTTTATGACACCCTCACTACAGTTATGCCGGGGCTTATGCCAGCCTAAGGACAAAATCCAGAGTAACTATGGGGCGTCCTTGCTCCGATGTAAGAACAATTTACTCTGGATTCCAATATGAATTTCCCATAAGTTTTCACTAGGAGGTGCAGTAACTATGGGTGCACGTAATGTCTCTTACATGCTCCTGTAGTTACTCTGGATTTGGGGGTTAGTGGAGCTTAGGACTGCAGCCTACATTTCCAAGCATTTACAGACAGCTGCAAATCAAGCCTCAGGCACTATCTTGCCATCTGGCTCCTCTGCATTCCTTCACAGTCCTCCACAGAAATCTGTCAGCAGCTTTGGCTTTTGTCTCTCATCCAATGCTGCTGATTCTACTGAGCTTTTCTAGCAAAGTGACAGCTCAATCTCCAGATCACCTCTTGCCCATGAAGTGTTGCTCATTTTTGTGGCACTAGCACTTGATTTGATGTCACTTTCTATGTTGAAAAGTCATGACTAACCTCGACAAACTGCCTTTTAAAAAGCAGTCTTGCTTTTCCCATGAAGATATTTGATTTCTATTACCAGTTTCTCTGAAAGTTTTGTAGTATTATTTACATCAGCCTCTCATGTAATTTTTATGCAATAGCTACTTCAGCCTAGGAGACAGTAGATTAGAAATTTGGTTCGATTTTCTCAGAGTACCTTTGCGTCTCAGGGTGCAATCCAGAGTAACTACGGGGAGTCCTTGCTCCAACATAAGAACAATTTACTCTGGATTGCAATATGAATTTCCCATAGGTTTTCACTAGGTGGTGCCGTAACTACATCGACATAAATGTCTCTTATGTGCTCCTGTAGTTACTCTGGATTGATGTCTCAGAGACTGTTTCATGAGACAAAACAACAGTCAATTTCAAATCACTGTCGTCTTCCCTACCCTTCCCCCTGCTTTCTGCTTAGCAGACTTCGGATCCAGTCATAAAGTGGGTGCTTTTACTTTACTTTGCCTGCCCTTTAAAAGGTTCAGAAGGCATTTAAATAAACTGGGGTGATTGTAAGCTCCCCTCTCCCCTCAGTTTGAGTTCCACTGCAAAGAGTCAAAAAAATTAACGTTTATCCCATTAAAGCGAATGGGATAAATGGACAGCAATTCCCCTGATGTTTCAGTTCTTGGACTGTCTTGTTAAAATTGGCAATCTCAAAGACAAATTATTAAGCCATGTCTCTGGTAAACTATACAAGGTTGAAGGTTTTCCACAATGGAACCTGTAAATCAATTTGTATCATGCAAACTTGTGTTCTTTTCCTATTTAGCTAAGAAAATCTGAATGGCTTCATTCAATACTTTCAGCCACATCTACTGTTAATTACAGCTAAAATATGAACAAATAAGCACTACATGCAAACACCTAGACGCTGACGGACTTGCGGCCCAATCCTATCCCACTCCCTAGCTGGGATAACTAGTGTTGCTGCAGTGGAGACTGCATTACACTAGCTGCAAAGCAAACTCTGATGATGTTTGCAGTCTTTGCAACAAAAAGGCCAGAGCAGCTGCCCATGAGATCCACAGACACTTGATGGAGCAGGTAAGGTTGGTGCAGAGGGATAGAGGGAGGTGAATGGGGCAGTGTGAGTGAATGGGGAGGGGTGGGTGGAATCAGGCACTGTCAGGGTGTGGGTGGATCATATAAGAAAGGGGACAAGATCAGTGGAACACCTAGAATTCTGAGCCCTTTCCAACACTGGTGTATAAATGTGGGGCCTGGGAGACACAGGTCTGGGTGCCTACCTGAGGGGTGATGAGGCAGCATCTTGATTTTCAAATCATGGTATTTTTTAATAATACCATTATGCAGCACAGCCATATGCCATAACCAAAAAAAGAGGACATAGTCCTCCCAGAATGTAGGACACCCAAAAAAATATAGGACATGAAAAAATAAAAGTGAAAAACACTCATATATATTGCTTTCATGTGCTTAATTTAAACACTATAGTACTTATTATATTTAATACTAATACATATAAGAGTGCAATCCTATTCCTGTCTATTCAGACGTAAGCCCCATTATAGTCAATGGGACTTATTCCCAAGTAAGTGAGGTTAGGATTGCAGCCATAATTTGTTACATTATAGTTTATTAATTACAAGAAAGCTATATGCAGCCCACTTATAAGAAAAAAGTTGATATTGAAATTTTTTCCAGGATACAAGATTGAAATTCAGGAAATGTCCTGGGAAAACGAGACACATGGGTACTCTGACCATGATGTTAGATATCCATTGATCCATAATTTCATGCAGAATGTAAGGAAACAATTCATATTGAAGTATCTCTATTCTGTCAAATATAATAGAAAGAAAGAAAGAAAGAAAGAAAGAAAGAAAGAAAGAAAGAAAGAAAGAAAGAAAGAAAGATAACACAACTGCCTTATGTAACAAAAACTGGATTATACTAAAAGAGCTTAACATGTCTTTGCAGGGCTAGCACAGTGACATGATACCCAAGATTGCACCCCTGCAGGGAATTCGGGGGGGGGGGGGAGCTATTTTGCCACTTACCACTCATGTCGATCTGGGAAGCACTGAAGAGCACTTGCAATACTCTCCAAAGTTTGGAAATATGTAACAAAACCAGAAGTTGAACTGCAATGCAGTTCTTCAACCAGTGGTGTTTCACATACTGTGAAGTATTGGTAGGAATTCAGTATCCACTGATCTGGTATCCACTAATTTGACTCACCACTGATACCAATGTACGCATGTAAATGCCTTGTTACAAGGGGGAAAAGTACCAAAATCCAATTTTTCACCTTTGCATTGTAAAATAATTATAATTTCATTTCACAAATTCTTTTATTAACCCCATCTAGTGGCTCCATGTGGTATAGTATCCGTATTGTATCTGCGGCAACAATGGAAAAGTAGAAACCATAGAAGTGTATTTTTAAAACTATTTTTACATTGATTTTGTACCTAATGATTTTTTTCTTCACTGAGTGTTGTGGAATGGAACCTCAGTTAATAAAGAGGCAGAACCTGTATCTCTGAGTAAATCAGCACTGCTCAACAGCATAATCTTAATGCTTTTTTTTTGCTCAGTTATCACAGCTAATTGAGTCTGAAACCTGAAAGAAAAGGCAGTGCATTGGGTCACTCTGGAGGCACACATATAAACAGGTGCATGAGTATGATTTTGAAGCTCTGATTCACATTTCAGAAGCAGAATATGGATTGTTGCAGCTACACATCCATTTGGGACAACGTTGATTTTAGATGGATTTGGCTTCTGATTCAGTCTGAAGTCCTTTGTGCAATATTCATTGTCCATAAGTTGCCCGCATAGGCCTACTCAAAAATGTCTTTGTGAAGATGCTGCAAATAGAAAGATTATAAAAAAAATAGGAATAGACCAAATGATCACCCATGAAAATATTGGGATGAAAATAGGGGGGGCAGAGGAGTGCAAAATATCTCCCAACACCAAAATGTTCTCCTCTCCTTGCTCAACTATTGCCTTTCCTCCATTTCTTTACCATGTAAAGACTCCCATTAGAGATCAGGTCCCTAACAGAGTGATGAGACAGAATATAATGTTGGACATTATGAAGACTAGACAGCACCCCATGACAAATGTAAAGAACAACAACAGCAAGAACTATCTAGCAGTGTAATCTTCATGATCTACTTTGCCAGCACAGTTGTCTCCACAGCAAGTCAGAGCGTCACAACCATGCCATAAGGCACATTTGTGGCTAATTGAGAGCTGTGGGAAGGGGGGGGGGAGTTGGTGCAAAGGCAGTTAGGGTAGAATTGCACCAGAAAATGTAGGAACATTAAAGGATAGTGGGCAGGTACTTTGGAGGGGGAAGATAGTTTTTGAGTCGATGGAGGGCCGAATGAGAGACAACTGGGCCTGGAATCAGTCAGGATGATAGTCTAACTCCCTTTCCAAACTGCCCCATGTAGGGCTGCCCCATGCACAGCCCCATGTAGGGCTACGCAGACCCAGTTATATAGGTGGTGCAGATCTAAGAAGCTGTATAGTGGTGGCTGGGGCTTTACTTGGGATAAGTGGAAATATATTCGCTTACCCCAAAGTGACCTTCATCTGCCTCCTGAACTATGTTGGATGCTGTTTAGGATTGGGCTGCCTGTTGCACAGTGGCAAGTAAAGAAACTGCATTGACTGCATGCCTAGGCATTGCAATGCAGGGTCTTTTTCCCTTGGTGTACTGCAAAATAAAACAGTGAAACTTTTGCTGTTGTTGAGGGATGAGGAACAAGTTCCTGCATTGCTGCACTGCAGCAACTTCATTGCCAACTTTTGCCATGCTGGCAGAAAGGGGGTATAATGCAGTTTTCTAAGCAATGCAGGTCATGCTCCCATCCATCTGCCCTGTGCACATCTTGCTCCTCTTTTCGAGCATCTTGAAGCATCCTTAATTCCACACTTTTACAATCCACAAAGTGAAGTCAACAACTTTCAGGTGTTTTGGCTGGACCCCAATATAATCAGAAGTGAGCTCCTAACATCAATGGAATTGACTTCCAGGAAGTGCTATAGGATTGCAACCATAATGTGAGAGATCCATGATCTTCACTGAATAGCAATTACTATTCCAACAAGATCTCAGCATTGGGGGGAAGGAGGTCTTAACATTTTCCAGCTTTTATATTCATTCCTGAAGAAAACCACTCATCCTCGCCACCCTGGCAAAAAAATGCTCTTTGCTCTGTAGGAAGAAACATACAGTTACTATACCTGTATACTCAGTATGGCTGCTTGTTATTGTTGTGTGAACTTGCACTCATACAAATACTCCTGTAAGATTTAGCTCCTGAATATACACTGTTGTGTAAATTTGTTTATTTGGGGTTTTTTGTAAATTGGTGTAAATCTATTCATTTGTTTTTGTTGATTTTTGTTTTGTGGATTTTTTAAAAAAATCTGACTGTCGTAAAGATTTTATTTAAAGATAAATATACCTTAATATTTTGCCCCCCCCCAAAAAAAAAAAAGTTTGGTGGGACTGTGGTGATAGATTTTATTCTGAAAATGAATCAAAGGAAAAAAAAATTATACTGCTTTTTTCTACCACTTGATCAGTAGTTACAATTCATATTATCTTCTTACCATGGCTGCTCTTCAGTTTAAGAAAAGTACCTGTTGACAGATCTCCGGAATATCTAAGATTTTGGCCTTGAACTGTTTGATATGCATATGATTGTCAATCATCTCCATGTTTTGCTTTTTATATAGCTGAGTTGATGGGGTTTTAAGTAAACTAAGCATCCTGGTCTTCTTTTTCAACAGAACAAGCCATTTAGCCCCACCAAGTGGGCACACTGTAGATTGCAACTGGATCAAAACAAATCTAAGGACTAATAGAAGACAAAGAAGATACTTGCTGAATGATTTAATAAAACACTGTACTGAAAATCTCCAGTTCCCCATTTTTTCAAAACAATGTTTGTCACTTTTTTTGGATTTTTTTTTATAACCTCACAGGCATTTGTGTTGTCTCAGCATTGCAAACAGGCTGCTGAGTCATTTGAGGACAGCAGCTATGTCTGCCCTACTTTGTTGTTTATTGTTTCAGCATCTTCTTCTTTGTTTCTGGTAAACAGAGGACCTGACTTTGAGTCAGTTCATTGACTAAGCCTTTATGGGAAATTCGGGGCTTAGGTGATCTTCACTCCTCTATCAAATTCTACAGGTGACACCTGGTTTGTACAAAGCCTTCTGGTTCCAAAAAGTGGAGTTATACTTCTGTCCCCACCCCAGTCTTACCACACTTGTGAATGTCAGATTCATCGGATGCTTCAAAATGTTTTGCCAGCTCATCTTCTTAGGAATGGGTGCAACAACCTAAGACAGTGATGACGAACGTTTTTGGCATCAAGTGCCAACCAACAGTGCCGGTGCCCAGCTCACATACCCAGAAACACCCTGAGCCCACTGTGCATTCCCTAAGTTCTGTATATGGACATTGGATGCCAATGCACTCTGCTCCAAAGATGAGGGTACCATGTGCCAGCAGAGCAGGCTCTGAGTGCCTGCTACAGCACATGTGCCATAGGTTTTCCACCACTGGCCTAAGACTTTGGCAGATCATTAGTATATAGGTCAGGAAAATACCCAGAGATGTCATATTTTTTCCTACTTGCATTTTAACATCCTTTCCACTTTTCCCTCCATTTGTTGGACTATCATCACCTTGCTTTTTATCCTTGCATTTCCCCCCATCGCTTTTATATTTTGTAGCCTTTTAAGACATTTCTTTAGTTTTACTTGCCTGTCTCAGGAGCCTGCCTGGCAAAAAGTGGGAATTTGGAGAAGGACCATTTAGTTAAGAGCTATTATTTCATTTTTTCTGTAATTGCTTTGTGAACCTTTCATTAAAAAAGGGATGTAAATCAGTGGTGTTGCTAGAGGGGTGCAGTTGCACTGGGCTACAACCTTTAGGAGGGTTACAAACTGAGCTGGACACTAATGGCTAAAATTGTGTAAAAGCCGATAGAACAAGAAGTGGATATTAAATTTCCCATGATAATAATTGCTCTGAAAGCCAATGATATGTAATTTGAATACTGTACGGAACTAATAAGGTGTTAATATGAATCAGTTCTCATTTCCTCATACATATATAATAACACAATTAGTCCATGTTAATTGGGTATACAGGTACTTCTAAGTGATGCTCCTTATATTTAGCAGGGAAAGAATGACCAGTCCTATTTGGCCCAGCATAGTTTCCCTAACCAATAAGGGGCGCAATTTTCATATTTTTACTTAAATTTGATTTTGTTGTTGCAGGGGAAAATTAAAAAAAATTAAAAATACCCAGGGATATCACTTCCAGTTGTGACATCACTTCCAGGGCAACATTTTGAGCTTTGCACAAGGCTACATGATCATTATCTACTCCACTGATGTAAATACTGTTGAGTGATTATTGATTGATTGATTATTAACGCTGTTAGAGTGCACTTTCAAGACTGACTGAGGCTGTGGTTGGCGCAAGCGGTTAAGACACTGTGCCTGTTAACTAGCAGGCCAGGGTTCGAGACCTGGGTCAGCCCCACAAGACAGGGTGAGCTCCTGTCCTTAGCCCAGCTCTGCGACGCAGCTGGATCCAATCGTATTGGCTCTGCCTTTCCATTGGACTACTTCAGTGGCATGGAGAGGGGGGATTTGCTGCTTGGGTAACACCCTATCCTCCATAACAATCTAACCCAGGCTTTCATGCTTTGCATGCAGCGTATGCAGTGCCGAGCACGATACCATAGTCTTCCAAGACTGATGGAGGCCTGCTAGAGTGCACTAGAGTGGAACAGTAGCCAGTAAGTCTGTTAGAACCTCCAGTGCCAGGAGCAGTATGTATGCAGGAGGGAAAAATGAGGCTGCAATCAAGAGATTCAAATACCAAGCACTCAATTTACATATATTCATACACAGTGGTCATGACTCATCAAGCAAAAGAGCATAGTCAGAAATCCAGTCCAATATCAAGTTTAACAAATCGCCAGAAAAAAACATCAAAACACATGCAGAATCATCAAAATCTTAACCCACAGTCTGAGGTAAATTTTACCTCAGCAGCAAGAGAAAGTTCTGTGCATCAATCAGCACATCTCCCCTCCACACATGCTCAGTCAGCTTAACTGAGCTAGCCTGTCACCGGGTGCAATAAACTGCACCTCCCCAGGCAGGTGACTCTGCCGAGTTCCACTCTGGCTAAGGCCAGACATGCAATTACAAGCTTGATATAAAGGCTGATAAAACCATTCAGGGATGTGAGCTCCGCACCAGTAGCATGATGTGCCTTGTCAATTATCAAAAGGCTGATGTTGTGCCTTGACAACGTTAGCATCTTGTCAGTATGCTGTGAGGGGAAAAAGATTGAAAATCACTGGTGTAGAGAGTTCTCAATCAATGGTACCCTTGAGGGGGGAGAAAAGAGAACAAATACTTCCCCCACACAAGTATAATGCCTCCCTGTTACTCCTTTAAGAAAGATATTTTTCACACCTTCAGACATATTTTTTAAAACGTAACTGACATTTATGTTGTCTGCTGAGTAAGCAGGCCTCCGTCAGTCTTGAAAGACTATGGTATCATGCTCAGCGCTGCATACGCTGCATGCGAAGCACAAAAGGCTGGGTTAGATTGTTATGGAGGATAGGCTGTTACCCAAGCAGCAAATCCCCCCTCTCCACGCCACTGAATTAGTCCAATGGAAAGGCAGAGCCAATACAATTGGATCCAGCTGGCGTCACAGAGCTGGGCTAAGGACAGGAGCTCACCCTGTCTTGTGGGGCTGACCTGGGTCTCGAACGCTGGCCTGCTGGTTAACAGGCACAGTGTCTTAACCACTTGCGCCACCCACAGCCCTTGCTGAGTAAGACCATTTGTTTATATAGGACAATACTGAAGTGTCTGCTCTATGCTGACCCTCAGAAGCACTCCAGGTTTTATACAGGAGTGATTCCCAGACCTACTTGGAGATGCCAAGAAGAATATAACCTGGGACATTCTGCAAGCAATGCATGTGTTTGACCGCATACAAGCTCTAGCCCCATGAGATCATGTTTTGGATGCAGAATCTTAGAATACTCTTTTGATTCTGCTTAGGATGGGGCTGTTGTGAGTAAGGATAAGGTAAGGTAACCCCTCACAGATTGCCCTGCTAGCCGAGACCAGCAGTAGGGTGCAGCACTCATCTCTGTTTCAGTGGCCAAAGAGACATCTCCATGGTCATGTGGCCAGCATGGCACACAGAACATTGCTTACCTTCCCACTGAAATGGTACCTATTTATCTACTTGCATTTACATGGTTTTTAACTGCTAGGTTGGTAGGAGGCTGTTGTGAGATATACCATTATTTTTCTTTCTTTAAGAAATCTGATGAATGGGGCTAAAATCAACTGCATGCATCTAATACTTGTTTCTGTGTGCGTTTGTGTGTGTGTGTGCACGCACATGCACGTGTGTGCATGTAAGTGCATTGTGAAAATGCAAGTATTTGATAGATCATGACTGGTATCTTCTCAGCTACCTGGATCTGATTACCCTGTGCTGATGCCAACTCTGTAAGGATAAAAATGCCACAAATAGGGAGTCACAAATGTATTCCATGGATCCAGAAGCCACAGAAGCCTGACTATAAGGTTTACAATGAAGGAATGAGACCTAATAACGGTGATGAAGCCCAAGCTGTTGTAAATGTTCTCTACCATTAGAAATAACATAATCAAAATGCTGACAGTTGTTTTTGCTGGCATGGACCTGAAAATAGTTTGACCTTCCAGACAAGTCTCTAATGGCTGGAATCAGTTAATTAGCTTCTCCCTTGCATACCCTATGTTATGTACCTGTAAGGAAAATTCAGCCTAAATATAGACGCTGCTAATTCAAGCGAATGTAGCAGCCCATCTGAAATGCGATCAGTTAGCACCCTGCTGATTGCTTCTACTTTATTTTGGAGTAGCAGGAATGATGGAGCCAAGGAGGGAAGTAGTGGAGAAATTGGATGCAAATAAAACCAAAATGTTTCTAAAACCTGTCTTACTGTAAATGCATATTTAAAACTGGGGTGAGCAAGAAGTAAATTACAGTGCCTTGGTGGACTCCCGATTTGTAGGGAGTCACTGAAAGCCCATTCCACCTTGCTTTAATGTGGGTACCTTTTTTGAAAGAGGAAGCACAAAACTGTTTGCTCTGAAATTGTTTTTTTTTACTTGGTATTTTTATTGCTGACTGCATGATATTTTATATTATTTTAATTATATTTTGTATTTTTATTTGTTTTTATCATTTTAAATTGTATTTTACTATATGTTTTATTGATTCTTAGCCTCCTTGGGTGCCCTTCAGACAGACAGACAGACAGACAGGTCTCTTTACCTTTTGAGAAATTCCCAGCATGACTCAAAGTTGCAGGTGGTCTACTGCCAATCCTACTATTCTCTATGTCAGGCCTTGAAAAGGAACCAAGGAAGATCAGAATGACATTACACCAATGTGGATCATTTCAGATTAACATTTCAATCATCGCACAAAGAGGTTCCAATCAGCACCACCATGCTGAAGAATCTCTGCAGTCTGGTCCAAGGCCCTATATGATCACACTCCTTACTTCAGGATGCCATCCAATTCCTACACAATCCATATCCTGGATTTTACATGCCGGTAGTAATTTATTCCACATCCATTTAACAATCTGGGGTAAGAGAAATCCTCCCATTAATTAGGTGCCAATGAAGCAGAGAACAAAAGAATTCCTGTTTTACTCCTGAAAAAATAGGCAACAAATCTAAGAAACATAGAAACATATTTCCAGAAACATATTTGACTGGACCATACTTGGGGGATCTCAAAATGTTTGTACAGCTTCTCTCATCACTCTATCTGACCAATCCCATCTCACCTTTTCCTCAACTTGCCCTGCAGAACTTCATGCAGAAAATCAATCAATCAATCAGTCAATCAATCAATCAATCATAGAATCATAGAATCATAGAATCATAGAATCATAGAGTTGGAAGGGACCTAGTAGGTCATCTAGTCCAACCCCCTGCCTGCAGCAGGAATTCCCCCTAGAGCATCCCCAACAGGTGCTCATCGAGCCTCTGCTTGAAGATCCCCAGTGAGGGAGAGTCCACCACCTCCCTTGGCAATCTGTTCCACTGCCGAACTGCCCTCACCGTCAGGAATTTTTTCCGGATTTCCAGCCGGAATCTCCTTTCTTGCAGTTTGTACCCATTGGTTCTGGTTCTGCTTTCAGAAGCAGCTATGAACAAATTGGTCCCTTCCTCCTTATGACAGCCCTTCAGGTATCTCAAGAGGGCAATCATGTCTCCTCTCAGCCTCCTCTTCTCCAGGCTGAACATCCCAAGTTCCCCCAACCTTTCCTCGTAGGGCTTCCCTTCCATCCCACTGATCATTCTTGTCGCTCTCCTCTGGACTTGCTCCAGTTTGGCTGCATCTTTCTTAAAGTGAGGTGCCCAGAACTGAACACAGTACTCAAGGTGAGGTCTCACCAATGCAGAATAAAGAGGAACTAGAACTTCTCGTGACTTGGAAGCTACAGTCCTCTTAATGCAACCTAAAATGGCATTTGCCTTCTTTGCAGACACATCACACTGCTGACTCATGTTCAGCTTGTGATCCACGGCGACTCCAAGATCCCACTCACATGTTGTGCTGCCAAGCCAAGTATCCTCGATTTTATACCTATGTTTTTGGTTTTTATTGCCTAAGTGCAGAACCTTGCACTTCTCCCTATTGAAATTCATTCTATTGGTTACAGCCCAGGATTCCAGTTTATCCAGATCCTCCTGGAGTTTTCTCCTATCTTCTGATGTGTTTGCTACTCCTCCCAGCTTGGTGTCATCTGCAAATTTGATCAGGCTCCCCCGTATCCCTTCCTCCAAGTCATTGATGAAAATGTTAAAGAGAACCGGTCCTAAGACAGAGCCTTGGGGGACCACACTAGAAACTGACCTCCAGGTTGACACAGAACCATTTACTAAAACCCTTTGAGTGCGGCCATCAAGCCAGTGGATCCACCTAACAATTGCCCCGTCTAGCCCATATTTTTCCAACTTCCCAATTAAAATGTCATGTGGGACCTTGTCAAATGCTTTGCTGAAGTCAAGATAAATGACATCCACAGCATTGCCACTGTCCAGTAAGCTCGTAACCCGATCTAAAAAGGAGATCAGATTTGTCTGGCAAGATTTATTCTTGGTAAATCCATGCTGGGTTGTTTTGATCACCGAGTACTTGTCTAGATGTGCACAAATTGTGTGTTTTATGATTTGTTCTAATATCTTGCCCGGGATTGAAGTCAAACTGACTGGTCTATAATTTCCCGGGTCTTCTTTTTTCCCCTTCTTAAAAATTGGGACTACATTTGCCCTCTTCCAGTCCAGTGGCACTTCTCCACTCCTCAAGGATTTCTCAAAGATGATTGACAGAGGCTCTGCAAGGACATCTGCTAGTTCCTTAAGAACTTGAGGATGCAGCTCATCTGATCCAAATGACTTGAATTCATTTAGGCCAGTTAAGTGGTTTCGAACCAGTTCTCTATCAATCTTAATCTGCTGTTCTGCACCATCCATGTTTTCGTTACCTCTTAGGGGATGCAAGCACATCCCCGCATCAGCCAATGATCCCGCACCCCCATTTGCACAGCCCTCCTTCCGTGAATAGACGGATGCAAAGTAGGAGTTGAGCAGCTCCGCCTTCTGCTGGTTTCCAGACACCTGTTGTCCATCCTTGTCCAAGAGCAGCCCCAGCCCCTCGTCTCTCCTCCTGTTCCTCTGGGCATATCTAAAGAAGCTCTTTTTGTTATCTTTGACTCCCCTGGCCAGCCTCAGCTCATACTGAGCTTTAGCATCCCTGACCCCCTCCCTACAGGACTGGGCTACCTGCCTGTACTCCTCTCTGGTGATCTTTCCAGTCTTCCACTCCCTATACTTCTCTTTAACTTCAGCTGATCCCCAAATTGCTTGGTTTTTTCAGCCTTTTCCCCCCTTTCTTTTTTATTGGAATTGTTTCTGACTGTGCTTGTAGAAGCTGCCTCTTAAGGAGCTCCCACCCATCTTGGGGCCCTTTCCCCATTAGATCATCAATCCATGGGATCCCACCTATGACTCCTCTAAGCCTGTTGAAATCAGCTTTCCTGAAATCCAACATATGTTTCACTCTGCGCTCTTTTTATTTCCCAAATTGTTCTAAATTCCAGCAGCTCATGATCGCTTTCCCCTAAAGTTCCCACTATGTTGACCTGATCAACCAGTTCTTCACGATTTGTTAAGATCAGGTCAAGGATGGCCCCTCCCCTTGTTGTTTCCTCCACTTTCTGGACCATGAAGTTATCTTCCAGGCCCATCAGGAATCTACTGGAGCTTCCATGTTTGGCTGAGTTTGTCTCCCAGCAAATGTCTGGGTAGTTAAAGTCCCCCATTACTACTACCTCATCTTTCCTTGCAATGCCTGCCAGTTGCTCCAAGAAGACATCGTCTACTCCTTCTCCTTGGCCTGGCGGTCTATAGTAGACGCCCACCACAATGTTTTGTTTCTTATTTCCCCCCCTTACTTTTACCCAAACACACTCCACTGGTATATCCAGACCACTCTCCTGAATTTCAGAGCAAGTATATATGTTCTTGACATATAATGCTACTCCACCTCCCCTTTTGCCACTCAATCAATTTATATATAATCACTCACAAAAAATTCCTACAAACTAACAAGAATTATGGGGAAGGATGATACTTCACCATATGTGACTGAACACATAGAAATTAAACATGCCCAACAAGATCCTTAGAGGCTGGTGGCTCAGCGGTTAAAGACACTGTGTTTGTCAACCTGGACAGCTGTTCAAGACCTCAGTACTGCACAATGGAGTGAGTTCCTGTTACTTGTCCACCTCCTGACAACCTAGAAGTTCAAAAGTATGTAAATGCACATAAATAGGTACCACTTTTGTAGAAAGGTGACAACATTTCATGTACTTTGGCATTCAGTCATGCTGAGCACATGACTACAGAGACATCTTTGGACAATGCTGGCTTTTCAGCCTTGTAATGGGGATGATAACCTTCCCTAGGGTCAGTCACAACTACCAGAGTAACCTGTGGGGGACAACCTAAGGCACCCTCATTAGGGACCTCCCTGTAAACCTATTCTGCCTCAATGAACCAAAAAGATTCTAACCCCATCCCTCCATCCAAAAATAGTAGATAGGCAAGTCTGAAATCAGACTGGTTCAGTTTTAAATAATAACACATTTTCTTTCTTAAACTGCTGGTTTAGTTTATGATCAGCCTGCACATGTCCTATTCATTGAGATTAGGTGTGACCCAAATCTTCAAAAGTGGTTGGCAGTGAGGATTAGTAATGACAAGCACAGGGAGGATGCTGTGAGGCATACTGTGATTTACTGAGGAGCTGATGGTGCTTTGATTTCGCTGATCTGCACAGAAAACTCTCATACAAGTTCAACCTTCTTGGGCCAGCACCACTCTAAAAGGTAACTGGGGAGCTGCAAATTGGAGTGTTTCCATGCGTAAAAACTCTCTTCACCCAGAAAACCAGCAAGGCAGGCAGAATGCTAGGCTACTGGCTACCGCTCCCCTTCCTGATCATGCTTGTATTTCTTGAACAGGGCATTTTGCATGGTTGGAAGGATCAATCATTTGATGTACTCTGAAATGATTGACAGCCCAATCCCATTGGGCTAGTCTGACAGTCAAACTCACATTCTTCTGGCAGAAGAATGATTCTACTGGGATGTCACTTCCACCAGCAAAGGCTGCGAGGCTGCCATTGCAGTTGCTAGTGGCCCAATGTGCTAACCAATGAAACAGACTGCATTGGTTGGTTCCAGTGAGTTGGTGGTTGGGGCAGGCAGTGGATGAACGGGTAGGTAGGATTGGATTGAACATCCCATCACCAAGTGCATTTTCTGAACATGCAGGTTGATTCTTAGCTCAATGTTTTTAAACTGATAGTACTCTGATGGTACAGAAGGTAGTGTCTTGTGGTACTTGTGAGACCCCAGGCTATCGCCACCTGGCAATCAGACCAGCAATGTAACACAAGGAGCTATTGCATGTTCCGTTATGGCCATTTAACTGGCCAGAATGAAGCCACCCAATCTGGATTGAAGGATCTGTTGTGAAACAAGCAATGGTGGGCTGAATGGGAAGAAACAGGACCTATAAAAGCAAGAGTGTGTGTCCAGTTCAGTCAATTCAGTTCTGCCTATTCAAATAAATGTTATGACCCGATATCACCTGCCTTCAATGCATCTCGTTGAACCCTCTATAGAAAAACGAGTCGTGTGTTTACTAATCATTGACTGTCACAGAAATACCCTGAATTGGATTCTCAGACATTTTCTGTATCATAGAATCATAGAATCCTAGAGTTGTAGGGGACCTAGTAGGTCATCTAGTCCAACCCCCTGCCTGTAGCAGGAAATCCTCCTACAGTATCTCTGACAGGTGCTTGTCAAGCCTCTGCTTCAGGACCCCCAGTGAGGGAGAGTCCACCACCTCCCTTGGCAATCTATTCCACTGCTGAATTGCCCTCACCATCAGGAATTTTTTTCGGATATCCAACTGGAATCTCCTTTCCTGCAGTTTGTACCCATTGGTTCTAGTTCTGCTTTCAGAAGCAGCTATGAGCAAATGAGCCCCTTCCTCCATATGACAGCCTTTCAGGTATCAAAGAAACTGAATTTGTGATCCATGTAGTACTTCAGTCTCCCCTCAAAAAAAGTGGAATGGGGAATCTATGGGGAATATTTACAGCCTCCTGTCTGCTTACACATGTTCACTGTTACTCCCCCTCCCCACATTCTCAAGGATCTCCATCAAGACCTCTGATCCAGCCAAATAACTAGAGCATGAAAATTTGGTTTGGGCTTGAATTTTATCCGTGACACTGACTCTGCCTCTTTCTCTCTCTTCTCCTCCAGGGTAAAATCCTTGCTATAAAGGAAAAGTCACTGCTAATAATTTGGATGAGAGCCCTCCTTCCAGCCTTAACACTCCCATCAGACCAGGCAAGGTATGTTGTTTTTTTAAAAAAGAGGGAGAAGGATTTGCTGTTTATACTTCAGAAGCTGTCTTATGTTAACCCCATCAGAATCGCAACAAGCAGGGATGGGTATTCCCTGCACATACTGAAGCTGATTTTGCTTCCTGACATCCAAGTGTGACCAGCTGCTAGCCCATAGTTTACTTTCTCCCCCTGGGAGAAACAGGTCACCACACTGTTTTCTGCCACACATTTCCAGCCCAATGCCTTATTGCTAAGACACTGTTCTGGAAAAGTGTGGCAGACAATACAGCTAAGGGTTCCTTCACCCAGAAACTGAAGACATACAGTATAAGAAACGGCACAGCATCACTCAAGATTATGGTTTTACAGGACAGACTAAGGCTGCAATCCTAAAGACACTTTCCTGAGAGTAAGAGACATTGAACACAATGGGGCTTACTTTTAAGTAGACATGGTTAGGATTGTGCTCATAGTCAATATTTTAAAGCAGGCTGTCAAGACTCTGGTCCGGAGGCCATATGTGGCCTGTGGTGATCTTCCATGTGGCCCGCAGCAAGTCCCTTCCATACTGCTCCTGGGCAAGCCCTGTAATCCTCCAAAGATGATGGGAGTTCTGCTCCCTACACTTGTGGAAGGTATTCTGAGTGCTGGGGAGGCTGTACACAACTCCTCTCTTTTAAAAATGAAAGCATTTGTGAACCTCTCTTTATGCATGAAATATCTGTGTTAGACATTTAGAAATATCTGTGTTAGATATGTATGCATGAAATATCTGTTAGATATTTAGAGTGATCTTCATTCTTTCGTTCACAGTTGGCTTAAAAAATGTGTCCCAACTAGGGGCATGGTTGAGGTGGGGGAACAGATAAGGGATTTCTCTTACAGTATAAGCAGTGTAATAATCAGCAGTGGCTCCCCAGTGCTGCCTTTGAAATTTTTTTTTTGAAGAGTGCTTAGTTGAGAAAAAGCATCAGGCTCAGCAGGAGGCAAGCTGAGAAATTTTCTTAGGATGAGATGCATATGTGAGGCATATGTTAAGGTTCAGGCCGTTAGGTATGGGACTGCTTGCATGCCGCGCTGAAGACTCCTAGGGCACAACACTAACCAACTATCCAGTGCTGGCATAGCTGTGCCAGTGGGGCAGATGTTGCACTCTGCAGTTGTGTGGGTAGTCTTGGAGGCCTCCTTATGGTAAGACAACATTAAATCACATAGCTTGAAGTTGCATGGTCCTTACCATTGGGAAAAACCTTCTGCCTCCTCCTCACCAGTTCACCACCATGTGCTCTGCTAGTGGCATAACTAATGCACCTATTTGCTATCTGGAGTTTAAGATTTTGTTGCCCTTCCCCCAGCCCCTTAACAACAAAATCAAATTTAATTAAGTAAAAAAATGAAGATTGTATCCTTTATTGGTTAGCGAAACTGCTGGGACAAAAGGCAAAATCCTACCCATGTCTACTCAGAAGTAAGCCTCATTGTGTTCAATGGGACTTACTCTCAGGAAAGTGTGCTTAGGATTGCAGCCAAAGAGAAATGGTTATTCTTTCCCTGCTAAATATAAAAGGAGCACCACTTAGAAGTGCTATAGATGTACTATATGTGATATATGTACTGAGAGCTGATTCATATTAAGACCGTATTAGTTCCATCCAGTATCAAAATTACATCTCATTGGCTCTCAGAGCAATCAGTAACACAGGAGTGTTTGAGATAAGAAAATCCACTTTTTGTTCCATTGGCATTTGTGTTTTTATTTTCTGGTTAATTGGCCAAACTTTTGATAAAATATAGATATTCAATGCAGTTTGTTTCATTGCATTTTTCATTAAATAACCTTTCCAATGATATATAAGTTGATGGTATTGTCATTCATACAGACCCTGTTTTTCACAGTTTTAGTCCCTAGTGTCAAGCTCAGCTTGTAGCCACCCTAAAGGTTGTAGCCTAGTGCAAGTGCACTCCTTGCACTCTGCTAGTTACACCACTGTGGGTTAGTATTTGCACCCCTTCTTGCTACACCACAGCCTCAACAACACCTGATTCATTCTTTAGATCAGCCATTTTCATACACCGTCCTATGGCACACTGGTGCACAGGTGTGCTGCGGGAGTTGGGAAAGGTCATAAGGGTTATGACTGGTTATAAGGGCAGATAGAACCCCCTACCTGCAGCATAGTGTGCCTTGTAAACAGTAAAAAAACCTGATGGTGTACCTTTTTATAATTTTTTTTACAATTTTAGCATTCTTGTCAGTGTGCCATGAGATGAAAAAGATTGAAAATTGCTGCTATAGATGAACAGCTTAGAGCAAAGGCTGCAACTCTAAACACACCTGGTAGGTAGTAAAATATCATCACTGAATTCCTCAGAACATACTTTTGAATAAATGTGCCGTGTGACAGCCTTCCTAATGTTTACACTAAACCTGTGTTTCATTCTTTTGAACCAATTGCCTCTTGTTCTGTCCTCAGTGGCATATGGAGTAAACAGTTGGTGCCTCTTTTTTGCTGATGTCTCAGTGTTTATACTGCAAATGCTATATTTTTGAGGGGGGGAAAAATCCCACTTTTCATTCACGTCTCCTGCTGTGCTACCAGCAGGGTGCTCTTCTTTTTAAGACTGCTTTGTTGGAATCTGCAGCCATATGCCTGCAGTGCAACGGAAAGTGCCAATAATGAGAACTAAAGCACGGCTTCTGGTAGAGATTTCATAGCCAGCTGACCTATTTCAGGGTTCAGTTCACTGTTGTTTGTAGTTCTGTTTCAGTCCATTAACACTTCTTTCAAAGTCACTTTTGGAGCATAATTACAGGCTCTCATTGTGTGTATTTGTGGCCTACTCCCGACGATGACAATGATGACAGTGACAACATTCGACGATGGTGACGATGATAACGGCGACAATGAAAGCGACAATGAACTGTTCAGATAATGATGATGAGCACAACATCCCAAATCATTTTTCTCAAAGACGTTCTCACATAACTCTTGTCACATACACTCTGAGGCTTTCAGAACTGTCTTTGGCTTCAGGGAAACACACCCTACTCCCAGGAGTTGCCTTCAACTTTGGTTGCACTGTCAGCACAATCCTAAACCCAGCTAGTTCAGCACAAGTCCCTTGCACCAACCTGGGGATGTTGCAAATGCTGTAACTTCGGTACCACTCCTGGGAGAGTGAGGGCACAATCCAGAGTAACTACGGGAGCACATAAGAGACATTATGTGCACCCATAGTTACTGCATCACCTAGTGAAAACCTATGGGAAATTCATATTGCAATCCAGAGTAAATTGTTCTTACTCTGGAGCAAGGACTCCCTGAAGTTACTCTGGATTTCACCCTAAGGCAAGCACATAAACATGGTGCCGGCCTTCCCACACCACTGTGGGAATGGGTCAATGGGCAGTGGTGGGATTCAAATAAATTAACAACTGGTTTTATGTCCTAATAACCTAAATTAACAAAAGGTTCTATGTCCCATTAGTAACCAGTTCTCAGAACCAGGCGCTCATTAGCAAAGGGTTCTATAGAACCTGTGAGAACTGTCTGAAGGCCACCACTGGCTATGGGTTAAATGCACTGGCCTATACAGTTTAGGATTGCAACCTGTGTCAAATGTCCCAGTGGAATTAAAAATAAACATACCTAATTAGTGGTTCTCGGTCTCAGGGAGAGATTTACTCTCTCCTCAAATCATTGCAGGAGAGGAGCTGGGGCAGTGACGCAACCATCAGGATAGAGCCTAGTCCTACCCAATTTTCCAACACTGAGGCTGCCTTGTCACCAGGGAATGCACTGCATTCATTCTGGCAATTACAGAGGAATCCCCTAGGTCAGGAAATGTTTGTTCCCTAACTCTTTGATGCATCAACTCTGGAAGGTTTGTTAGGATTGAGCTGAGAGGATATTAATGATAATTATAATAATATACCATTTTTCTACAAGTGTATTCAATAAGTAATATAATTAGGGAGATTGAATCTGTCACTGACATGCAATTCTGCAGTCCATGTACACATCCCATGTACACATCCCTTATGAACTTATCCAATGTACACATTTCTTAGGTAAAAGAATTGGAATGTTCAGGCTTACATTTCACCTGAGGTCTGCCCTTCTTCTTCTGCTATTAGTGCCCCTCCCAACCATTCATCTCTCTTTTCCCACTTATGCCTTGAGTTACTATTTGCCAGTAGCAATGCTTCCGAGTCTTCTTATGTTCAATATATCTTTATTACATGAAGATGTGTGCCCAGGTAACCATATGTCCTCTTTTTTCAGGACATGTCCTCTTTTTCAGCCTTGTGTCCTGGAAAAAATCTTACTTGTCCTCCTATTCCTTATGAGCAGGCAGCATGTAGCCTATTTGTAAATCATAAATTATATGTAATATTTTTAAAATTAATAATAAGCAATATGGAATATAAATTAATCTCTTAAATTTGGGCTAAATCCATAGCTGTTACGGGTCCACACAGTTACGTCATACTCTACTGTTATCTTATGGAAAATCATCTTAACTGCTCCGGAGCAAAGGGCTTAATTTCACTTTAGGATATAGGCCAAAATCAATAAATATGGGTGTTCTTAGCTTTTATTTTGTCATGTCCTACATTTTTAATGTGTCCTACATTTTGTGGATGACTTGTCCTCTCTTGATTATGACACATGTACACTCTGTGTATGCCTATATTTTGTTACATGTCTACGGCACTTGGTGCATGGCACATGTCTACTCAGTGCACAGCACAGCTGTGCATATAAGCATGCAAAGACACTGATGCAAAGACACAAATGCAAAAAATTAAGTGACTGCAATCCTATTTACACTTACCTTGGAGTAATCCCCATTCACCATAATGGGACTTAACGTCCTTCTTGGATTTGTTCTTCAACAGGTTCATAACTACTACACCACACTGAACTTGTACAGGCAGATGAACAAAATGCCAACAACTTGAGGAGGGAATGATTTTGGATGGCTTAAGTTGACCTAACACACAAACATGCATACAAACCACACACACACACACACAGAGAGAGAGAGAGAGAAATATTGACATTGAGCACAATTCTAATAATGTCAAATCAAACGTAAGTCCCATTGCATGTGTCTTTAGCATTGCAACCTTAAATATTGCACACCACCAGTTTCCCCAAGATCTACACATTTTGTTGTTTTTGTAGTTCCCTCCTAATAACCACACTGATTGGTACAGAAAGAAAAGGAAGCACCAATTGTCAACCTTTAGTCAGCTGCTCTGTCCCCTGTTGACAGCTCCAAGCTGTCAATCACATTGTCCCTTGCCTCCTGCCTCTAACTGTTCAGAAATCACATTTCGTCAGAGAAGGCTCCAGGCAGCAGAAAAACAAACAAAAATAAAAGAGGAATGCCAAATGAAGCAGACAACCATCCAAATCTGTTTGGATGACTTTGCTTCACTTCAGAGCGCTTCGGAAGTACCTCGTTTGTTTGAAGCTTTCTCTGAAAAACTGGGCGATTTGTTTCAGAATGTGATCCCTTCCCAAAAGAATGCACACAAAATGAATGAATGAGTGCCTTGTAGTCTAATGATGTGTGTTCCATAAATGTTTATGCTGTCATAAACATATTAGCCTTTATGGTATTGCAAGCTACTTTTTTCCGTTGCACATTTGTGCATTGATCATTAGCATAACCACACAAAAAAGAAATCCATGACATTGTTCCATGTCATGATCCTTTCTTGTAGTATTGTTTGAACCTTTTATGAATCTTCTCTTTTTGAAGTCTTATCTTTGCAGTCAGCTTTAGACTGATGCATGTTGCAGTATTTACCATAATATATGTCCTTAGCTGTATATTAGCCTGAGCATCTCCCAAGCTGGCATTTCAAAAGCATGCAAATGCAAGTAGATAAATAGGTACCACTTCAGTGGGAAGATAATATTCTGTGTGCATGCAGGCCACATGTTGGACAACACAGGCTCAATGGCTCTAGAAACAGGGATGAGCACCACACCCTACAGTCGGTCACGACTAGCAGTATAACCTGCAGGGGAAACCCTTACTTTCTTAGAGCACAGTCCTAACCATGTCTACTCAAAAGTAAGCCACATTATGTTCAATGTGTCTTACTGCCAGTAAAGTGTCTTCACCCTCCCAGTTCAAACTGAGGGATACATTTCTGCCTATGCAAAGAATTGAGCTCCTACCCTTAAGTACACAACCATGAATTCTATGAAGCCAAAGACTTTCAGATATAACAGAACCAAAAGGCAAATCCCTGTTGTATGATGCACGTTAAACGTTGCCTTGGAACCAGCTAAGATGTTGTGTAATTGCTGTTGAAGATACACAAGATTAGGCAAAATGCCCTCATCTCCAGTGTGACTCAATGCTATGGAAATGAACCTAATGGAGATATCCTGATTTTCATCTCTTGGGGTTTCTTACCATCCCAGAGGGCTTTGGGAGTGTGTCATTATGCAAATTACACCAGATTTGCTCGAGCAAAAGTGAATTTCCTACTCGTTTTCCCTACGAGGCATGAAGATCATTTAATGTCACCAGTAGGGACAATTCTCATTTTTCTCCCTTGAAACTTCAAGTACCTGTAAATGTTGGGGATCTTCCCCTGGTTTAGCTTCTCAGGTAAAACTGACCGGAATAATAAATATCCAGCTTGAACATGAATCAGGAATTATACCATGTACACCAGCGTCTTCTTTTATTGTGATTAAGGCGAGGTTCTAAAACACAACAGCTTCATTTATATTGGAGTTAGAGTACAGATGCAGTCCAGTTCAAGGCATGATGCCTGCAAGCCAATGATGGGATGTAAAAATAGCTTTTGCTGTCAGCATAGCTTTCTCTTATTTGTATTCCAAGGATCATTGCTTTGGCAGGCACAGGAAGCTCTTCCTGTTTGCATTTTATTTTGCCTGCGGAAAATTTACAGTTCAAATAACTTCGCCATGCTTCATCAGGCTAATCGGATGACAAATTGCTTGAACTACATAGAAGAGACCTCAGAACAAGAGAGAATTGTAGCAGGATCAAAATGAAGATGCTCTGTTTTCATCAGAAACAGCCAGAAGACTATATTATATTGCCGTCTAATCTTCATTTCAGGTTACGTTACGATATTCCTAATAATGTTCTGGGAAGTTTTGCAAGATGTGGAAGAAAAATATTGGCAAAGTTACAAGGATCTCAGATGACTCTTAAAAGGAAAGGAATTGTCTTATTTGGATAAATGCCTTACAAGGATGTCCTGAACCAAATGAAAAGAGTTCTGCATTCTGTTGATGTCCCAACTTCCGTAATATATCCTCTAACGGCAGACAAAGTACTAGTTGTATTCATCTTGTTTTCAAAATTTGGACTCATAGTTGATTTTTAAAATTAGCAGTTTCTCAAACATTGACCCAATTTGTGAAAATGGACAGAACTGTAACAACCTGAATCTTTCTTGCTTTGACTGACACTAATGATGCAGTGCCCCAATTTTGCAACCCAGGCTGAATATTGGAAAATACAAGTGCCATGGAATATCATTTCAGCATCCTGAGATTTAAAAGTTTCACTATATCATTGTATCTCCATTCCCTGATCCTTGAAAAATACAAATTCAGTTATTGGTTTGTTGTTTTGTGTTACAGACAGAACTGGGGCTCCATCTTCTGGATGCGTCTTTAGACAATACAAGAGAACAGCCAAAACCAAATTAGAAGCATCTTCTTCATTTCGAAACAAATGATTGTTGGCTTGAATATTCATTAAATGCATGCCCTTGATTACAGTGCCAACTTTAAATAATTTAATTATGCAATTCCATTTTGGAAACACTGATAAGAGCTACAGTCAAACCTCTTGATTGCTAAATCATGTCTTAAGGGAGTTAATTTTGGAGGGGAATGTTTTCTGGGTTGCAGTGCAAGAAATTCTCAAATATTCAACACTGTGCTACAGAATTTTTATTCCTGCTGGTTTCTGATACAGAGTATTTTGCTGTACTGAAATTTAAAAGTGATCTTTAGATTTGTAAACAGAAAAATACAGGGAGAATGGGCTGGGCTTCATGTCAATAAAGGTTGTTAGATTCTTTTACTCAAA